>CM036928.1:1529471-2129471 GCA_020800305.1 Porphyrio hochstetteri
GGGTGTGGGGACAGGGGCTGTGGGGACAGGGGCTGTGGGGACAGGGGTGTGGGGACAGGGGGGTGTGGGGACAGGGGGCTGTGGGGACAGGGGCTGTGGGGACAGGGGGTGTGGGGACAGGGGGGCGTGGGGACAGGGGCTGTGGGGACACAGGGGCGTGGGGACAGGGGCTGTGGGGACAGGGGGTGTGGGGACAGGGGGGCGTGGGGACAGGGGCTGTGGGGACACAGGGGTGTGGGGACACAGAGGTGTGGGGACAGGGGGTGTGGGGACACAGGGGCGTGGGGACAGGGGGGTGTGGGGACACAGGGGTGTGGGGACACAGAGGTGTGGGGACAGGGGGTGTGGGGACACAGAGGTGTGGGGACAGGGGCTGTGGGGACACAGGGACGTGCACAGGGCGCAGGGGTGTGTGGGGGTGATGGGGACATGGGGACACGGCCCAGGGCTGCTCCTCGGGCTGGGTTGGGGTGCAGGGGGCTGCAGCAGGGGCAGGGCCGGGGGGGAGCCCGGTCAGACCCTGGGCAGTGTCCTCCCCCCCGGTGACAGGGACACTCTGTCCCTGGGGACTCCCCGCCGGGGCGTCTCTTTGAACACGTCTCTCTGTCCCTCTGTCCCCTGTCCCACCCCTCCGCGGTGCCCCCTCCATCCCTGTCCCCAATAACCCCCTCCCCACCCCTACTGGGCTGCCCACCCATCTTTGACTCCTGCTGTGTCCCTGCACCCCGCTGTCCCTCTGTCCCCTCCCCACCGGGCTGATGATGGTGTGTCCAACTCTCCTTCCAACGCTCTCCCATCCCTCTCCCTGGCCCTACCTGGCCACCTGTCCATCCCTGTCTCCTTTTCCTTACCTGTCTTTGTCCATCCCCCCCTCCCCATCTTACCTGTCCGTCCATCCGTCCACCCACCAACCCCTCCCACCCGTCTCCTTGTCCCTGCCTCTCCATTTGTCCATCCCTCTCCTTCCTACCCTGTCCCCACCCCTCCCTCCATCCACCCATCCACCCATCTGTCCCTCCATCCATCCATCCATCCCTCCCATCCCCACCCACATCCCCACCCCCATCCCATCCCCATTCCATCCCCATCCCATCCCCATCCCATTCCCATCCCATTCCCATCCCATCCCCATCCCATCCCCATCCCCATCCCATCCTGATCCCCATCCCATCCCATCCCATCCCTTCACCCATCCCTCCCTCCATCTCTCCCCATCCCCATCCCATCCCATCCCCATCCCATTCCATCCCCACCCTATCCTATCCCCACCCCATCCCATCCCCATCCCATCCCCATCCCACCCCATCCCCATCCCCATCCCCATCCCATCCCCATCCCACCTCATCCCCATCCCCATCCCATCCCCATCCCACCCCATCCTGATCCCCATCCCATCCCATCCCATCCCATCCCATCCCATCCCATCCCATCCCCTCCCATCCCATCCCATCCCATCCCCAACCCCATCCCCATCCCCTCCCATCCCCATCCCCATCCCCATCCCATCCCCATCCCATCCCCATCCCCATCCCCATCCCATCCCATCCCATCCCCATCCCCATCCCATCCCCACCCCATCCCATCCCCATCCCATCCCCATCCCATCCCATCCCCATCCCCATCCCATCCCATCCCATCCATCCCATCCCATCCCATCCCTTCACCCATCCCTCCCTCCATCTCTCCCCATCCCCATCCCATCCCATCCCCATCCCATTCCATCCCCACCCCATCCCCATCCCATCCCATCCCCACCCCATCCCATCCCCATCCCATCCCCACCCCATCCCCATCCCCATCCCCATCCCATCCCATCCCCATCCCCATCCCCATCCCCATCCCATCCCGATCCCCACCCCATCCTGATCCCCATCCCATCCCTTCACCCATCCCCTCCCATCATCTCTCCCCATCCCCATCCCCATCCCATCCCCATCCCCACCCCATCCTGATCCCCATCCCATCCCATCCCATCCCTTCCCATCCCATCCCCATCCCCTCCCATCCCATCCCATCCCATCCCCTCCCAACCCCATCCCCATCCCCATCCCTCCCTCCATCCCTCCCCGCCCTCCTCACCCCCCACCCTGCTGGTCCCTCCTCCTGTCCGTCCTGTCCTCCTGTCCGTCTCCTGTCCCGGTGTCTCTTTCACCCCCAGATTTTTCCGCTGTGGTTCCAGAGACGCGGCGCCTGGACAGCAGCCTGCACAAGGCCCGAGCGCGGCTGCTGGCCAAGGGCCGCCGCCAGCGCCCGTCCCGCGCCCGCCTGCGCCACAGCGCCAGCTCCACCGAGGGCGAGGAGGGGCCCGAGGCGCTGGTGAGCTGGGGAGGGGGCTGCAGGGCTGGGGGGGGAGGACACGCAGCACCCCAGGGTGGGGGGCTCTGGGGGTTTGGCACCCATTCCGCATGCACCCCTGGGGAGCGGAGGGCCATCCCCCCACCCCCCCCCTCCAGCCCCTTCTGCTGTGGGGAGGGGTTTGCCTTTGGGGAAGGGGCTGCCCAGAGAGGGGGGTGGGTGCCCCATCCTGGGGGTGTTCAAGGCCGGGTTGCCCTGGGCAACTGTGTGTAGCGCCAGGCCTGGAGGTGGCGGCCCTGCCTGTGGGGAGGGGCTGGAACGGGGCCGGGGGGGGGGTGGGGTCACCATCCCTGGGGGGTTTCGAGGCCTGGAGATGGAGTCCCTAAGGATGTGGGGAGGGGCTGGAAGGGGCTGCCCAGAGAGGGGGTGGGTGCCCCATCCCTGGGGGTGTTCAAGGCCAGGTTGGCTGGGGCTCTGGGCAACCTTGTGTAGCTCCAGGCCTGGAGGTTGGTGGCCCTGCCTGTGGCAGGGGGTTGGAGCTCTGGGACCCTTGGGGTTCCCCCCAAACCTGGCAGGGGGGGTTGGAGCTCTGGGACCCTTGGGGTCCCCCCCAAACCTGGCAGGGGGTTGGAGCTCTGTGACCCTTGGGGTCCCCCCCAAACCTGGCAGGGGGGTTGGAGCTCTGGGACCCTTGGGGTGTCCCCCAAACCTGGCAGGGGGTTGGAGCTCTGTGACCCTTGGGGTCCCCCCCAAACCTGGCAGGGGGGGTTGGAGCTCTGTGACCCTTGGGATCCCCCCCAACCCTGGCAGGGGGTTGGAGCTCTGTGATCCTTGGGGTCCCCCCCAAACCTGGCAGGGGGTTGGAGCTCTGGGACCCTTGGGGTGTCCCCCAAACCTGGCAGGGGGTTGGAGCTCTGGGACCCCTGGGGTGTCCCCCAAACCTGGCAGGGGGTTGGAGCTCTGGGACCCTTGGGGTGTCCCCCAAACCTGGCAGGGGGTTGGAGCTCTGGGACCCTTGGGGTCCCTCCCAGCCCAGCCCAGTCTGATTGATTCTATGAGGTGGGGGTGGTGTGGTGGGTGCTGGGGGGACCCCCCTGCCCCCCCACCACCCCCCCATCAGCTGCTACCAGCCCCTGACCAACGCTCGCTCCCAGGAGGGGCTGGTGGGCACCCCTTCCCCCAAATCCTGCCACAGCTCCGACAGCTCCCCCGGCTTCGCCCGCAGAGACACCCGGCCCCAGCGGCACAGCGAGGGTGAGACCCCCCCCACACCCCCTGCCCCAGGCCGTGGGGACACCCTGGGACCCTCCCCACCCCCTGGCAGATGGTGACACCCCCCTTGTCCTCCTGCAGACGACAGCCGGGACATGAGCCCCCCCCGAGCCAGGCAGCCCCCCCGTGGGGCTGGACAAGAAGACCCGGAGGAAGTTCCTGGATTTGGGGTGAAACCCGGAGCTGGGGAGGGGATGGGGGGGGGAGACAGGGGGGATGGAGGGGGGCACAGGGGGTACAGGGTGGGGGTACGGGGGGCATGGAGTGGGGGGATACAGGGGGCACAGAGGGGAGATACATGGGTCATGAAGGGGGGGGTGCAGGTGGCACAGAGTGGGGGTACAGGGGGCACAGAGAGGGGGTACAGGGGTATGGAGGGGAAATACAGGGGGCACAGGGGGTGAGACGGGGGTATGGGGGGATACAGGGGGTATGGGGGGAGACAGGGGGTATGGGGGGGATACAGGGGGTATGAGGGGAGACAGGGGGTATGGGGGGATACAGGGGGTATGAGGGGAGACAGGGGGTATGGGGGGATACAGGGGGTATGAGGGGAGACGGGGGTATGGGGGGATACAGGGGGTATGGGGGGGATACAGGGGGCTGGAAGGGGGATAAAGAGGACACAGAGGAGGGGGAGATGGGATATAGGGGGGTGGATACAGGGGGCATGGAGAGGTGGGGTACAGGGGGCACAGAGTGGGGAGACGGGGGGCACAGAGAGGGGGATATGGGGTACAGGGGGGGAATACAGGGTGCATGGAGGCGTGGGATACGGGGGCTCGAGGGGAGATATGGGGGGCACAGAGGGGGGAGATGGGGGTACGGGGAGGGGATACAGGGGGCTGGAGGGGGGAAACAGGGCACTGATGAGGCAGACAGGGGGGCACAGCGGGGGGAGATGGGGTACAGGGGGCTGGAAGGGGGATAAAGGGGACACAGAGGAGGGGGAGATGGGATATAGGGGGGTGGATACAGGGGGCATGGAGAGGTGGGGTACGGGGGCACAGAGTGGGGAGACGGGGGGCACAGAGAGGGGGATATGGGGGTACAGGGGGGATACAGGGGGCTGGAGGGGGGGATACAGGGGGTATGGGGGGGATACAGGGGGCTGGAGGGGGGGATACAGGGGCATGGAGCAGGGAGGGATGGACAGTGGCCAGGGAGGGGTGGAGGGATAGACAGGGACCTGAGAGGGACACAGGGATGAGGGGGGGATGGAGGCAGCGGGGTGTCCATGGAGGGGTCTCTGAGGAGGAGGAGGAGGGCTGGGGAGGGGTCACAGCCCTCAGGACACCCCATTGCCCCCCCCAGGGTGACCCTGCGCCGGGCGTCCTCCAGCAGGAGCCGGAAGGAGAAGGGCAGCAACCGCCTCTCCATGGGCAGCAGGTGAGGGACCCCCCAAACCCCCCCGGGGACGGGTGGGGGGGCTGCACGGGGACCGCCCCAGGGCCCTAACGCGGCTCTGTCCGCAGGGAGGCGGCGGAGGGTCCCGGCCGCCCCTCGGGCTCCCCCTTCCTGCCCTTCTCCTGGTTCTCGGAGGGAGCGAGGGGCTCGGGCTCCCCCGGGGCCGCCTCCCCCGCCGGCTCCCCCCGGCACGACGGGCTCAGCCCCGCCAAATCCGCCTCCCAGGTCAGTGCCCGGGAAGGGGGGGGGGGCTCGGGGGGGGGGTTTGCTCTGGGTTTGGGGAGCTGTGGGGGGGTCTCAGAGCCCCTTGGGTGGGGGTAGCTGGAGGGATGGGATAGGGGAGGGGGTCAGAGGTAGCGGGGAGGGGGCTCAGAGCCAGGAGGGGGTTTGGAGACCCATGGGGGGGGGGGCTCCCCTCCCTCAGCTCCAAGCCCAAGCTGGTTTAGGGGGCGTCAAAGCCCACAGGGTCTGGGAGCCCAGAGGCGATGGAGCCCTGTGGGGCTGGAGGGATGATGCTGGGGGGTGGGGAGGGGCTGTGGGCTGCTGCTTTGGGGCGGGGGGGGCCAGCCCCCCAGCCCTACCCTCACCCCTCCTGCTGCCCCAGGACTCGACGCTGAGCGAGGAGTCCCCACCGCCCAGCGCCAGCCCCCGCCTGCCCGGCCCCCCCATCACCAAGTGCTCCTACCCCTACCACACCCTGTCGCAGTCCTCGGATGAGGTGAGCTCCCCCCCGGGGTGGGGTGTCCCTGGGGACCCCTCCCCACCATTAACAGGCACCCCCCTGTGCCCAGTTCCTGGATGAGCCCCCCGGCACGGCCGCGGGCTGGACGTGCCGGCAGGTGGGACAGTGGCTGCAGAGCCTCAACCTGGAGCAGTACGTGGAGGAGTTCTCAGCCCACGGTGTCGATGGGCCACGGCTGCTGCACCTCGATGGTGCCAAGCTCAAGGTAAGGGGGCTGGGGGGGCTGTCTTTTGGGGGGGTGGCAGGTGGGAGGGGTCCAGGTATCCCAACTGGTTCAGTTGTAGGGCAGGAGGTTCTAGGTACCCCGACATGGGGCAGTTCTGGGAAGGTTTAGGGATCCCAACAAACCCATCACAGGACAACAGGCTCTAGGTAGCCCAAGAGGATGGTCCATGGTGCAGACATGAGGAGGTTCTAGGTGCCTCAATGGGATACCAGGTTCTAGGTGCCTCAACAGGGACACCAGGTTCTGGGTACCCCAGTGGGACACCAGGTTCTAGGTACCTCAACGGTACACCAGGTTCTAGGTACCTCAGTGGGGACACCAGGTTCTGGGTATCCCAGTGGGACACCAGATTCTAGTACCTCAATTGCACACCAGGTTCTAGGCACCCCAGTCGGTCACCAGGTCCTAGGTACCTCAATGGGACACCAGGTTCTGGGTACCTGTGATGAGGCCAACTGTCTGCTCCCCGGGGCAGGAGATGGGGGGATGTTCTAGGTATCCCACTGACTGAGCCAACGATTCAGACGGGAGGTTCTAGGTACCCCAACAGGCTAATGAACGGTGGGGGTTCTAGGTACCCCAACAGGCTAATGAACGGTGGGGGTTCTAGGTGCCCCAACAGGCTAATGAACGGTGGAGGTTCTAGGTGCCCCGACAGGCTAATGGGTGGTGGGGGTTCTAGGTACCCCAACAGGCTAATGAACGGTGGGGGTTCTAGGTGCCCCAACAGGCTAATGAACGGTGGGGGTTCTAGGTGCCCCAACGGGAGGGGTGTAGGTACCTCAGCAGGTGGCGTTGCGGGGGGGACTCCAGGCACCCCCCTGAGCCGAGCCACAGGGCAGGGGGGGTGCCGGCCCCCCGGGGCCGTGGGGTGGCGCAGCCCCCCAGAGCCCGGCTGTGCGCAGGCGCTGGGGGTGGGCAGCGCGCAGCACCGGGCGGTGCTGAAGCGGCGGCTGAAGGAGCTCGGCCGGGCCCTGGAGCAGGAGCACAAGGCCCAGGAGAAGGCGGAGAAGCAGCGGCAGAAGCAGCAGAAGAGGGACCAGGAGCAGCGGAGGAGCTGAGGGGAGGGGGGGGGGGCAACAGCACCCTAAAAACCCCCTCCCCACAGCCCCTGGGACACCCACCCCCGGGGAGGGGCGCCCAGCTCCGGTGTGGGACACGCTGCCGATGGTGGAGCCAGGCTGAGACGGGCACGGAGCGCGTGGGCCCCCTCCCCAATTCCTCCCACCCCCCACCCCCCCCCCAGCCTGCACCCCCTGTACCCCACAGGCACAGTCCGGGCCCCCACATAGGCCCCTTTTCCGGATGCAAGTGGCACGTTGGACCCCCCCACCCCACCCCGAGGGGTCCAGGGGGGTCCCAGCCACCCCTCTCACACCCACCTCCCGGCACAGCGTGGCACTGGCCAAGGACAGTGCATGGCCTGACCCCCTCCAGACACCCCCCCCCCAACAAAATCGGGGTGCAGGGAGTGACCACAGACACCCCCCCCCCTCCCCAGTCCCAGAGGACACCCCAGGAAATAAAAGGGTATCAAGGGCCAGTGCAAACCAGTGCGACCAGTGTGAGCCTGACCAGATGGGACTGGGAGGGAGGTAAGAGGGGGTGGGGGCAGCTCCATGCCAAGCTGGGGGCAACTGGAGATTGGGGTGGGGGGCAGAACACGGCTCCTGCCCAGGACCCCTCCTCTGCCTGTGCCCAGGGTGGGTAAACTGAGGCACGGGGAGGGGGTGGCACAGTGACTCACTGGGATGAGGGGGGTGCAGAGGGGGGGTGTGTTCCTGGGACCCCAAAACCACACCAGAAGCTGAGACCACATCAGATTTACTGACAGCAGAGGGGGGCTGGGGGTGGGGGGGCTGGGGGGTTCCCAAAGAGGTCAGAGCATGTGTGGGGAGCCCACCCTGGGGGGCAGGGAAACAGCTCAGTAGTGCAATGCCAGGGATGGCACAGGAAGCTGGGGGTGGGGAGGGGGCTCAGGCCTGGTTTCCCCCCCCTCCACACACACACACCCCCCCCCCCTTCCAGTGAGGGCTGGCGGGGCAGGGAAGTGCTACTGGTCATACTGGGAAAGGAGCAGTCCCTCACTGCACCCCAAGGTGCACCCCCCAGGGGTGGGGGTGCAACAGGGCTTTACCCTCTCCCCACTGCTCCCCCCCCCACCCCAGCAACGTACCTAAACACCACCCAGGGGCTGGGGGGGAGTGGGCTGTGCCCTGGGGACCCCCCCTCACTCACCCCACATTCCACGTGCATCCGGGAGGCACAACAGGGATGCTAAACCAGGCTGGGGGTGGGGGGGAAAGGGGGACACCCTGGGGGGCAGGTTATGGGGGGGGGGGGCTACTGACAACAGTGACCCCCCCGGGGCCCCTAGGGCACGCG
Organism: Porphyrio hochstetteri; assembly: GCA_020800305.1. NCBI lineage: Eukaryota > Metazoa > Chordata > Aves > Gruiformes > Rallidae > Porphyrio > Porphyrio hochstetteri. The sequence goes on from CM036928.1 coordinate 1,537,799, forward strand.
GTAGGTGGAGGTGTTTTTGGGCTCGGTGCTGGGGACACACCAGTCCCCCCCGTCCTGGCTGCCCTGGTAGTGCCGCCACGCAGACTTGTTGTAGACAGGCAGCCGCTCCACTGAGTCCGTGGACAGGGCCTGGGGGGGCACAGGGTGGGGGTGAGGAGGGTCCCAGAGGCCACAGCCCCCTCCCCAGCCCCCAGGGACAGTCCCACCTTCAGGTAGATGACGGCGTCGGTGCCGAAGCCCTCCATGGAGAAGAGCTGCAGGTCCCCCTGGAAGTACTTGGCGTAGAGGCGGGAGATGGGCAGCCCGTAGCCAAAGCCGGCCTGGGGAGGGGGCAACATGGGGTGGGGGGGTCCCCAGAGCTGGGCTCAGCACCCCCAGGGCACCCCCAGCCTCCCCAAGCAGCACCCACAAGCATCCCAGTGTCACCTCCCTGCACCAGCCTGGAACCTCCCACAGCACCAGTGGGGGTCCCCAGGGCACCCCAGTGTCCCCATCGCCCCCCCAAAGTGTCCCCAGGGCACCCCAGTGGTCCCATCGCCCCCCCCAGAGTGTCCCCAGGGCACCCCAGTGTCCCCATCACCCCCCCCCAGAGTGTCCCCAGGGCACCCCAATGTCCCCATCGCCCCCCCAAAGTGTCCCCAGGGCACCCCAGTGTCCCCATCGCCCCCCCCCAGAGTGTCCCCAGGGCACCCCAGTGTCCCCATCGCCCCCCCAAAGTGTCCCCAGGGCACCCCAGTGTCCCCATCACCCCCCCCAGAGTGTCCCCAGGGCACCCCAGTGTCCCCATCGCCCCCCCAAAGTGTCCCCAGGGCACCCCAGTGTCCCTGTCACCCCCTTCCAAGCACCCCAAAGTGTCCCTTTGCCACCCTGGTGTCCCCATCACCCCTAAGCATCCCCACCTGAGCACCCCCAAATGCCCCATGCCACCACCAGGCACCCCCAAACATCCCCAAGCCACCCCCAGGCACCCCCAAACCTCCCCAGGCACCCCCAGGCACCTCCAAACCTCTCCAAGCACCCCCAGACCTTCCCAAGCACCCCAAGACCTCCCCAAGCCACCTCTAGTCACCCCCAAACCTCCTCAGAAGCCCCCAAACCTCCCCAAGCCACTCCCAAACAACCCCCAAACCTCCCCAAGCCACCCCCAGGCACCCCCAAACCCCCCCAGAAGCCCCCAACCCCAACCCAACCCCCCTCATCCCACCCCCAAACCTCCCCACAACCTCCCCTCCATGTCCCCTGAGATGCCCCCCCACTCCAGCCCAGCCTCCCAGCCCCATCCCGGGGTTGGGGGGTGGGGGGGACACACCAGGGGGGCGCCCCCGGCGCCGGGCTGGGGGGTGGGCGCTGTGGAGTACATGTAGCTGAAGAGCCGCTCGATCTGGCGCTGGGGGACACCCAGCCCCCGGTCACTCATCTGCAACAGCCACGGGTGGGGGGGTGACATCCCCACTCCTGAGCTCCCCACACCATATATAAGGGTCCTTCCAGGTTTGGGGGGACCCCAAAACTCGCTGGGGTGGAGCTGGGGGTCCCTGACTCACCTTGATGGACAGGTCCTCCTGGCCCAGAGCCACCATCACCCTGACGGGCGGCAGGCGTGGGCTGTGCTCGTGGCTCTCCACCGTGGCTCTCATGGCGTTCTGTGGGCATGGGGGGGGATTAGGGGACCCCACACACCCCCCCCCAGAACACCCCCCCACCCCCCAACAGGCCCGGGGTTACCTTGAACAGCTCGAAGAGCATGTGGTAGAGATGGGACGGGACGTAGACGATGCTGATGGGCTGCTGGGAGTTGCTCGCTGGGAGGGGGAGGAGGAGAGGGGACATCACCTTCATCATCCTCCCCAGCCCGAAATAAGCCCCCTGGGAATCCCCCAAGGCAGGGACAGCCCCCCCTCTGCCCCCCACAGCCCCCCCAAGCCCGGGCTCACCGTTCACCTCCTCGATCTCCAGGTCAGGAGAGGACATGTAGTACTTGTCACACAGCAGCTTGGCCATGTTGTAGGCGTCTGGGAAGGGGGGGTAGGGGGGTCAGCACCCCCAGCATGAAGGTGGGGGGAGGATTTGGCCCCCCTTTATTTTCCATTCCTACAGATCCAGCCAGTTTTTGGGGGTCCCAGGGCCCCCAAAGCGCTGTGGACACCTGGGCTGAGGCCAGCCCAAACTCGTGACATGAATGGCTCCCCAACAGGCAGCCCCCAGGGCAAGGGGAAGACTGGGGGGGGGGATCTTTAGCCACCTCCCCACCCCCTCCTTCCCCAATCTATGCACCCCCCCGGGGGTGGGAGCCCCCCAGACCCCACAGACCTCTCACCACGTTGGCCACGCTGCAGTGGGGGTCGATGCTCCCGATGTGCTTGGGGTGTGCAGGGTTGGTGCTGCCGTCAAAGAGCAGTGCTGGGGGGGGCAAAATGGGGAGGGGGGGGCAGTGAGGACCCACCTCGGCCCCAGAGACACCCCAGCCCCAGCCCCGCTTGAGGTTGGGCTTCCTGCCACCCCCCCCAGGGTGAGGGGAAGGGGTGTACGGGGCTGGGGAGGGGTCTGGGGGGGGCAGGGATGGGGAGGGGGGGATGGTTCTGGGGGGGTCTCAGGGCTGAGTCATGTCCAGGGGGCAGCTGGGGCAGGTGAGGATGCTCAGGGTGGGATCACTGGGGTGGGGGGGGGATTGGGGGAAGGATCCCTGGGATGGGGGGGACACTTGAGACAGGACTCCTGGGGCTGGGGGGGCACATTTGGGGCAGGGAAAGGACCCCGGTGTGGGGGTGGGACACTCAGGGCAGGCCCCAGGGGGCACATGTGGGGCTGGGGGTGGGACACTCAGGGCAGGTCCCAGGGGGCACATGTGGGGCAGGACACCCCTGTGGGGCTGGGGTGGGTCTCACTGTGCTGGTTGAGCAGCATGCAGATGGGGATGCAGCTGGGGGGGACACACTCAGGGCAGATCCCATGGGGCACATGTGGGGCTGGGGGGGGACACACTCAGGGCAGATCCCATGGGGCACATGTGGGGCTGGGGGGGACACACTCAGGGCAGATCCCATGGGGCACATGTGGGGCTGGGGGGGGACACTCAGGGCAGACCCCAGGGGGCACATGTGGGGCTGGGGCAGACCCCAGGGGGCTGGGGGAGACACACTCAGGGCAGACCCCAGGGGGCACACGTGGGGCTGGGGTGGGGGTCTGGGGGTCTCACTGTGCTGGTTGAGCAGCATGCGGATGGAGATGTGGCTGGGGGGGACACACTCAGGGCAGACCCCAGGGGGCACACGTGAGGCTGGGGTGGGACACTCAGGGCAGACCCCAGGGGGCACACGTGGGGTTGGGGTGGGGGTCTGGGGGTCTCACTGTGCTGGTTGAGCAGCATGCGGATGGAGATGCGGCTCAGGTAGAAGCGGTCCAGGAAGTACTGGATGTTCTGGTTGGACACCGGGTCGTCCCCGTAGGTCTCCTTGTACTCGATGACCCCCTGGGCCATGGTGGGCACCACGTCGTTGTGCCGGTTCCGGATGGTCACCAGCGCGGCCGTGAACCTGCCCAGAGCAGCAGCTTCAGCACACCGGGATTTGGGCGGGGGGCGGGGGAACCCGGTCCGGGCAGAGCCTGATCCAGGCCGGGATTTCCCAGGAGCTGGTGGCACTGGGGAAAACCCGGAGTGTGATCCGCTGACCTGGGGGATGCTGAGCGGAAAGTGGGGTGGGGGGTGTTTGGGGAGCCTGGGAGGAGGTGACACGCCGGGGTTGGGGGTGAGGGGGTGTCGTGGGTGAGCTGTTCCCCCCCATCCCCCCACCCCAACTTACTGGCCCAGGGTGGTCTGGTCCTCGGGGTCCCGGTCGAGGAACTCCATGATGTCCAGCAGGCTCTGCACGTACCTGGGGAAGGGGATGGTGACCCCCCCAGCCCGCTGCCCCCCAAGGGAGGGGCACCCCGGGGACCCCATGCATGGGGGGCACAGGGTGTCCTGGGGCACCAGCCCACACGGCAAGAGGGCTCAGCACCCCCTCAGACAGACCCCCCCCCCCCCCCCAAAATGGGGTCAGCACCCCCTCAAACCCCTCAGACCCCCCCCCAAAATGGGCTCAGCACCCCCTCAAACAGAGCCCGCCCCCCAAAATGGGCTCAGCACCCCCTCAAACAGACCCCCCCCCCCAAAATGGGCTCAGCACCCCCTCAAACAGAGCCCGCCCCCCAAAATGGGCTCAGCACCCCCTCAAACAGACCCCCCCCCCAAAATGGGCTCAGCACCCCCTCAAACAGACCCCCCCCCCAAAATGGGCTCAGCACCCCCTCAAACAGACCCCCCCCCAAAATGGGCTCAGCACCCCCTCAAACAGACCCCCCCCCAAAATGGGCTCAGCACCCCCTCAAACAGACCCCCCCCCAAAATGGGCTCAGCACCCCCTCAAACAGGCCAGCCCCCCAAAACGGGCTCAGCACCCCCTCAAACAGGCCGGCCCCCCAAACCCCTGCTGCTCCATGAAGCCCCCCCCCCACTTTGGGAGAGCCCAAGCTTGTCCCACCAGCAGCAGGACCCCAGGGACACCAGCAGTGGCACCTCCACACCCAGTACCATGCAGGACTGGGTGGTCCCATGGGTGGCAGGACCCCCAGCCCCCCCAGCTGCCCCCACCCCTTCTCACCAGTTACCCCATCCCGGTCTCACCAGCATCCCCATCCCAGCCCCCCAGTTACCCCGTCCCAGTCTCACCAGCCCCCCCAGCTGCCCTGCCCCAGTTACCCCGCCCCAGCCCCCCCAGTTACCCCGCCCCAGCCTGACCAGTTGCCCCGCCCCAGCCCCCCCAGTTACCCCGCCCCAGCCTGACCAGTTGCCCTGCTCCAGCCCTCCCATTACCTGCCCCAGCCCCCCCAGTTGCCCCACCCCAGCCCCCCCAGTTACCCCATCCCAGTCTCACCAGCCCCCCCAGTTGCCCCACCCCAGCCCCCCAGCTGCCCCCACCACAGCCCCCTCAGTTACCCCCCCCCAGCCCCCCCAGTTACCCCATCCCAGTCTCACCAGCCCCCCCTGTTACCCCGCCCCAGCCCCCCAGTTGCCCTCACCCCAGCCCCCAGTTGGCTGCCCCAGCCCCCCCGTTACCCGCCCCAGCCCCCCCAGTTGCTCCATCCCAGTCTCACCAGCCTCCCCAGTTACTCCACCCCAGCCCCCCCAGTTATCCCAGCCCAGCCCCCCCAGTTGCCCCAGCCCAGTCTCACCAGCCCCCCCAGTTACCCTGCCCCAGCCCCCCAGCTGCCCCCACCCCAGCCCCCAGTTGCCCCCAGCCCAGCCCCCCCAGTTACCCCAGCCCAGCCCCCAGTTGCCCCCCAGGCCCCCCAGTTACCCACCCCAGCCCCCAGTTACCCCAGCCCAGCCCCCCAGTTGCCCCCCAGCCCCCCCAGTTACCCACCCCAGCCCCCAGTTACCCCACCCCAGCCCCCCCAGTTACCCCAGCCCAGCCCCCCCAGTTACCCCCCAGCTGCCCCCAGTTACCCACCCCAGCCCCCAGTTACCCCAGCCCAGCCCCCCAGCTGCCCCCACCCCAGCCCCCCCAGCTGCCCCAGCCCAGCCCCCAGTTGCCCCCCAGCCCAGCCCCCCCAGTTGCCCCCCAGCCCAGCCCCCCCAGCTGCCCCAGCCCAGCCCCCAGTTACCCACCCCAGCCCCCAGTTACCCCAGCCCAGCCCCCAGCTGCCCCAGCCCAGCCCCCAGTTGCCCCCCAGCCCAACCCCCCCAGTTACCCCAGCCCAGCCCCCCCAGCTGCCCCAGCCCAGCCCCCAGTTGCCCCCAGCCTGACCAGCTCTGCACCAGCTGCACGGAGGGCGTGCGCAGGACGCGGTCGGGCAGCAGGTTGATCTCCTTCATGATGTTGGAGAGGCGCACGGGCAGCTCCTGCCGCAGGAAGGAGAAGGAGGTCTTCTCACAGGCGTTACTGGAGCCTGGCGGGGGGACACAGGGGGGGACACAGCCCCACGGCTGGCTTCGCTCCTGTCCCTCCGCTGGTGGGGACTGGGGGGCACTGGGAAGGCTGGAGGCAGGAGCAGGTGCCTGCCTTGGCTTGGAAGGGGACTGGGGGAGGGCAGGATGGGCATCCAGTGCTGCCCAGTAGAGCCCAGTACAGCCCAGTGCAGTGCTGGATTTGGGGTGGGGGGTAGGGTGAAGACCTGGGTCACCCTCAGAGCTGGGGACACCCCAATGTCCCGCAGAGGGGTGAGAGCCCCAAGTGTCCCCAGGACCTGGGTGACCCCAGCCAGGAGCTGGCAGGGGGGGAAATTGGGGGGGGGGGGGGGGGGGCACAAAGCTGCCCCCAAGGCCCTGGGAATGGGGGGGACACACATCAGGAATGGGACTCGAGGGGGTTCCCGGTGCTGGTGGGATGGGATAGAACCTGGGGGGGGTGGGGGTCAGGCAGGGACCCCCAGGGTGCAGCCACCAGCCCAGGACGGGATGGCCCAGAGGGACCCGGGTAAATATAGCGCTGACATTAACACCCCGGGGGGGTCAGGGGGGGACAGGGGCCGGGTGACAGCGCTGGGAGGGGACATCTCCACCCGCCGGGGTATCACCCAGCCCATCACCTGCCTGCGCAGGGGGAGGGGAGGGGGGGGCACCCCAACACCCCCCACGTCTGGTTACTGGGGGGGGGGCGTGATCCCAGCTGGGATTTACCCGGCACTGGGTGAGTGGGGGGGGTGAAAGAGATATTTACCCGGGGCCAGGGCAGCTCCTGGGGTAACCCCCACCCCCCCCCAACAGCAACAGGGCAGCTCCTGGGATAACCCCCACCCACCCCCCAACAGTAACAGGGCACTGGGGGGGGAGTGTGAGGTGGGGGGGAGTGTGGGAGGGGGGGAAGATGGTCCCCCAGACCCAGCCACACAGGGACACCCCCTCCGAGGGGCAGCAAACAGCCCCCCACCCCCGGGGATTCCTCACCCGGGGGTTTATTTCCCGGGACGAGGGGGCGTTTCCCCGAAGCCCCTCCCCAAAGCACCGCCCCCCCTTCCACCCCCCCCCCTCCCCCGGTATTTACCGCGGCGCCCGGGGTTTACCGGCTGTATTCCAGCCCCTCCCGGCGCGGGGGGTACACACAGCCCCACAGACACCCCCCCTCCCCCGCGGTGCCGTCCCGGGGATACCCCCCGCGGCTGGGGGAGGGGTCTCGGGGGGGGGGGGTTTGGGGTATTTACCGAAGTCCAGGAACTGCTTCATGGAGAGAGGCGACGGCGAGAACTTGCTGAAGTGCTCGATGTAGGTGGGCACCCCGGCCAGCGCCGCCCGCTTGCCCAGGCACCGCAGCAGCCGCATGGCGACCCCCGGCCCGACCCCCCCCCGGCCCCGGCGCCGCCCGCCCCGCCCACCGCCGCGCGCAAACAGCCCGCCCCTCGCCAAGCAGCCAATCAGCGCGCCGCCCGCCGCCCCGCCCCGCGGCCGGGGGTTGGCTCCGCCCCCTCTGGGCGGGGACACAGGGGGCGCTGCTGATTGGCCCTCCGGCGGATGGGTCAGGCCCTGTGGAAACCACGCCCCCTGATCTGCATAACCGCGCCCCCTCGCTGCGGGACACGCCCCATCGGCGTTATCCCCCCCGGCGTTAAACCACGCCCCCTGTTCTGCATAACCACGCCCCATCGGCGATAACCACCCCCTCGATGCGGGACACGCCCCCCCGGCTTTAACCACGCCTCTCCGTGTTAAACCACGCCCCCTCCGGGCTAAGCCACGCCCCCATAGCGCTAACATCGCGCGCTCAACGGTCACCACGCCCCCCGAGAGCCACACCCCTCCTGACCACGCCCCCTGTGTTAGCCACGCCCCCACCAAACCCCCCGCTGACCACGCCCCCTATGACCACGCCCCCTCTGTGCTGGCCCCGCCCCCCGCCCGTCACCCCTCCACCCGGAGCGCAGCCCCCCGGTTTAACCCCTCGGAGCCCGCTCTCCCCCCCCCAATCTCTGCTCCCCCCCCAATCTCTGCCCCCCCCAATCTCCCCCCCTCCCCAATCTCTGTCCCCCCCCAATCTCTGCCCCTCCCCAATCTCTGCCCCTCCCAATCTCTGCCCCTCCCAATCTCTGCCCCCCCAATCTCTGCTCCCCCCCAATCTCTGCTCCCCCCCCAATCTCTGCCCCCCCCAATCTCCCCCCCTCCCCAATCTCTGTCCCCCCCCAATCTCTGCCCCTCCCCAATCTCTGCCCCTCCCAATCTCTGCCCCTCCCAATCTCTGCCCCCCCAATCTCTGCTCCCCCCAATCTCTGCCCCCCCCAATCTCTGCCCCTTCCCAATCTCTGCCCCCCCCTCCCCAGGTGACCCCCCCCAGCACACGGGGACCCCAGAGGTTACAAATCCCAGCGCGAGGCTTTATTGGGCCCCAGTTTAGTGGGGGGGGGGGTCAGGTGAGGGGGTGGGGGGGCACAGGACACCCCCATTCCCCCTCCTCCCCCTCCCCCCGTACCGAGCGCGCTGGAGTTCAGCCCCGAGCGCTGACAGGGAATAACTTAACGCCCGGGGATGGGACAGACAGACAGACAGACAGACAGACCCCCGGGGCATGAGGATGGGGTGGGAGGGGGCACAGCCTCACGCTTCGCCCCCACCCCCCCAAAGCTGTGGGGTGCTGGGGAGGGGGCGATGAGCAAGCAGGGTCAGCCCCCTGCGCTGCTTTGGGGAGGAGGAGGAGGAAGGAATGAGTATCCCCCCCCCATGTAAGTAGCCTTAGCCCCACACCCAAGGGGGGTACATGGGGATGGGGGGGGGGGGGAGCGAGCGTGTCCCGGCGTGCAAGGATGTGTCCCAGTGTGCAAGGAGGGGTGCAGGACACGGGGGAGGAGTGTCTGCATGGGTGGGGGGGAGATTGGGTGGGGGGGGAGATTGGGGAGGGGGGGGGGAGAAGGCACCGGGTGAGACCAGCAGCGGTCACATTGGGGGGCGGGGTGGGGTGGGCACATCTGGGGCTTAACCCCCACAGGCGTGCAAGGCACGAGTGTGCAAGAGCCGAGCGTGCAAGAGCCGAGCCTGGAGGAGCAGAGGGGGGGGGGGCAGCGGGGATGGCAGCGCCGGGGGGGGGGGGGGCGCAGGGAGCTGGGGGGGGGGGGGAGCGACGCGCTTGTGCAAAGTCCATCGCCGGCCCCGTGCTCACCCTCGCACGAGGGGGCTGGGGGCGGGTCCTGGGGGGGTGGGTTTGGGGTCGGGGGGGGTCAGTAGTACTTCTCAGGCTCCTGCCACTTGGTGACCCAGTGTTTCTTGCGCCGGCGGGGCCGGAGCCCCCCGGGCTGGTGCCGCTGGTCCTGCCGGATCCGCACCGCGTGGTACTTGGGCATGATGCGGTAGTAGCGGGTCCGCTGGAAGAAGTCACACTGCGGGGGGGGGGAGATGGGGACAAGGGTCAGCGTGGGGCTGGGGCACAACACCAGAGACCCAAGGACAGAGACTGTGGAGGCGGCGAAAAGCAGAGAGACCCCCCTCCCAGACCCCCCCCTCTGCGGGACTGAGACAGGCAGTGAGGAAGAGGATGCTGGAGGAGAGAGAGGAGGATGCTGCTGTAACTGGCCCCACGGAGTATTACCAAGCGGGTGGCGTGGGCACCCTGGGGGGGGGGGGGGGAAAGCAGCGGGGCTGCCCCCCCCCGGCCCCCTCCCCACTAGTAGCTGTCTGTCAGCCGCTTGGTCTCCGAGGGCTGGATCCGCATCTCCGCCTTCTGCCCCTTGGCCTCGTACATGGCGCGCGTGTTGGCCCGCCGGAAGAAGCCGCACTGCGAGGAAGGAGGCGACGGGGGTCAGGGGGGGGGACGGGAGAGGGGGGGGACACACTCCTGGACCACCCCCGTGAGGGTGGGTGGGGAATGGAACGGGGTGCGGAGCTGGGTCTTTGCACCCTCACCGTGATGCGCTCCCCAGGGGGTGCTGGGGGGGACCTGGGTAACCCCTCCGAGGCAGAGCGGGGTCCCCAAGGAGTCTGGGGGGGGGTCCCCAGGGAGTTGGAGGACACCCCCCCCCCCCCCCCCCACCTTCCATCCCTGCAGTGCAGGGGGAGCCCCTGGAGCCTTGGTCCAGCCCTGCTGTGGGTGGGAGCTTTTTTCAGCGCCCCCCCCCCCCCAATATTCTGCACCCGGGGTTACTCAGGACTCTGCTCCTCTTCCTCACCGGTGCCTTCCAGACAGTGGGGGGGGGGTGGGGGGGCACCTTCCAAACCAAGGAGTGTCGGGGGGGGGCACCTTCCCCTACCCCGCACCACAGCCAGGCAGGAAGGACGGCAGCCACTGGTGTCATGAGCCTGCCAGGTCTCAGCAGGGCTCCCGCACTCCCTCCACGGGAGGGGGACAGGGACAGACACCCCCTCACCTTCCAGAGCAGGAGGATGATCAGCCCCAGCAGCAGCAGCCCGGCCGCCACGGCCACCAGCACCAGCCACAGCGCGATCTCAGCCGGCTGCTCCTCCGTCAGCTCCGAGTCCACGTCCACCGAGAACTGGAGGGGCCGGGAGAAGCTTCCTCAGGGGCCGAGCTCCCAGCAGCCTCCCAGTCCCTCCCAGTAAGAGGCGGCGGCGTGGCTCACCCGCACCGTGTGGTTCCTCATGTTGATGGTGGGGACGTGGGTGCGGAGGAAGAGCGTGGCTGTGCCGTCCACCTTCACCCGGTCAAACTCCCTGAACTCCTGGGGGGTGGAATTTGGGGGGGTGGGGGGAGTGCAGGGGGGGTGGGCACAGCATGGGGAGGGGTGGGGGCAGTGGAGGGGGGTGGGCACAGAGGGGGGAAGGGGGAGGGAGTGCAGGGGGGGGTGGGCACAGCATGGGGAGGGGTGGGGGCAGTGGAGGGGGGTGGGCACAGAGGGGGGAAGGGGGAGGGAGTGCAGGGGGGGTGGGCACAGAGGGGGGAAGGGGGCAGGGAGTGCAGGGGAGGTGGAATTTGGGGGGGTGGGGGGAGTGCAGGGGGGGTGGGCACAGAGGGGGGAAGAGGGGGGGTGGGCACAGCATGGGGAAGGGATGGATGTTGGGTCTGGAGCTGAGACCTGGCAAACTCAGCGCCTTGTTTCAGCCCCACCCCTGAGGGAGCAGCCCCTTTGCCCATCACCCCCCCCCAAAACCATCACCCCCCCCCCATCGCCCCCCACCCCCCCTGACCAGCCTGTGCTGACCTCGATGAAGGTGCTGTTCCACACCCGGGCGCGGATGCTGAGGGTGGTGGGGTGCTGGGTGTGCAGGAGGGGGCACTCGAACCAGACACAGTGAGCGGTGCCCTTGGAGCAGCTCTGGGAGATATTGGGGGGTGGGATATCGGGGGGGGGGGGGTGTCAGGGTCCTGGCGACCCTCAGTGCATCATGCCAGTGCCAAACAGCAGTGGGCAGAGTGGTCCTGCCCCCCCACACCCCCCTGCAGCACCCACTCACCAGCACCACCTCTGCCTTGGCTTTCTTGCCCGTGGCCAGGGTGAGGGGGGGCTCCCCCGGCTCGGGGGGCTCCAGCTCCCGCCTGCGCCTGGATGGAGCCTCCTCCTCCAGTAACTTGGGGTGTGTGGGAGGGGGGTGAAGGAGAAAAAGCCCCATCAGAGCCCTGATGGGCATCTCAGCCCACCCCAGGGAGCTGGGGGCACCCAGGCCGTGGCCACGGTGACTCACGGTGAGGTTGAGGGGGTTGATGAGCCCCCCGGGGGGGCGGCAGGTCTGGTTGGTGCTGATGAGGATCTGGGTGGGGTACAGGAGCCACTTGCCGTTGGGGATCTCGTAGGGCCACTCGACTCCCAGCAGGATGGTGCCCAGGGTACCCAGCGACTCGCCCTTGGTGCTCACCTGAGGAGCGAGGGGATGGAGACCAGCATCCCCCTCCTGCCGCCCCCACCCCAAAATCCACCCCCCTCAACACCTCCCCTGGGCGCTGGGGGGCCCCCCCCCAACTCACCTGGAAGTGGAAGGTGAGGGGGCTGCCCACGTCCTGCTCCTGCTGCATGGCCGACTCGCCCAGCACCCACCCGCTGAAGTACGACTGGGAGTGGGGGGAGGTTCTGGGGAGGGGGCAACACTCAGGCATAGGGGGCATCTCTCTCTGGGGCATCTCTGGGGCATCCGGCTGCCACACCCCTGGGGCACATGGGGGGGGCTGTGCCCACTCCCAACACAGCCCAGTTCGGGTGGGGAGGGGATGCAGAGGGATAGGGGGGATGTGGGGGTGTGGGAGGGGTTGGGAGGGGTGTTGGGGGGGGTTAGGGGGGTGTGGGGGGGGGGAGGGGTTGGGGATGTGGGAGGGATTGGGGGGGTGTTGGAGGGGTTAGGGGGGTGTTGGGTGGGTGGGGGGGGTGTGGGGGAGGTTGGGGAGGTGTAGGAGGGATTGGGGGTATGTTGGGGGGGTTGGGGGGTGTGGGAGGGATTGGGGGGGTGTTGGGGGTGTTGGGGGGCTGTGGGGGGGTTGGGGGTGCACTCACACACTCAGTGAGGACTGGATGCTGTAGTCCACTAGCAGCTTGGCCAGCACGGGCTGCAGGTCCTCCTGGGTGCTCTGCCTGCCACAGCATGGGGGGGGGGGGGGTCAGCGAGGGCAGCCCCCAGCCCCCCCCAATGGGGTCTCCATCCCGCCCATCCCATGAGCACTGCTGGGTTTCCATCCTTCCCAGAACATCAGGCTGGATGTGACCCCACTGCACCACACAGGGAGGCACTGGCATCGCCCCGGGAGCCCCCTCCCACCCTGGGAGCCCCCTCCCACCCTGGGAACCCCCTCCCACCCTGGGAGCCCCCTCCCACCCCGGGAGCCCCCTCCCACCCTGTGAACCCCCTCCCACCCTGCGAGCCCCCTCCCACCATGGGAACCCCTTCCTGCTCTGGGAACCCCTTCCCATCCTGGGAAGCCCCCTCCCACTCTGGGAACCCCCTTCCTGCTCCAGGAACCCCTTCCTACCCTGAGATGCCCCTTCCCACTCTGCGAAGCCCCTTCCCACTCCGTGATGAAGCCCTTTCCCACTCTGGAAAGCCTCTTCCCACTCCAGGATCCCCTTCCCACCCTGAGAAGCCCCTTCCCACCCACTTCCCACCCTGTTCCCACCCCCCAGGGACACTCACGTGGACAGGTCCAGCCACACCGTGATCTCCCTCGTGTCCAGCATGATGCCAATGGCCTCGAAGGTGATGATCAGCTCTGCCTGCAGCAGGGAGACCCCGTGGAGCCGCTTGGCTGCACCCCCACCTGCCTGCCGAGCCCCCCAGAAGGGCTGGGGAGGGGGGCAGGAGGTGTGGGGGGAAGCACTCACCCTCTGGTTCCTCTTGAAGGGGTTGCCCAGCTCGCACAGCACCGTCTCTGCAAAGGTACAGGCTCCACTCTGGGGAGGGGAGGGGGGTGAGGGAGGGCCTGGGAGACCCCCCCCCACCTCAATCCCTGCACCCTCTGCAGGTGGGGAGGGGGGCGATGCGGGTGGCTTACGGGGCGGACGGCGGAGGGCAGCAGGCTGGCGGGCACGGTGAGGTTGAGCAGGGCCTCGTGGGCGTCCTCCCCGTTGGAGGGGGTGCTGGGGGCGTTGGTGATGTTGATGCTCAGGTGGAGCTTCCTCACGTCCCGGGTGTAGTGCAGCACCTGGGTGCCATTCACCCTGCGCAGAGAACAGCCGCGCTCAGCACACCCATGGGCAGCACAACCCACACCCAGGGCAGCCAGGGCGGGGGGGGGGGGGCGCTGAAAGGGGGATGGTGGGTGGGGAGACCCAGGAGGGACCCGCTCTCACCTGGGCAGGGGCTGGTTCTGGTCGGTGACGAAGCTGCTCTGGAGCTGCAGGTTGCTGTAGCACTGGTTGTCAGAGCCACATTCCTTCTGGAACTCCACCTGGAGGGATGGGGAGGGGTCCCTGTGAGCCTGTTCCCACCCCCACACCCCCCTCTCCCAGGCCTGGGGTGTACCCAGCACCCTCCCAGCACCTTGGTCTCGTTCTCATGGGACTGGTCCTGGTTGAGGATGGGGAAGGTGTCGAGCGAGCGGGGCCCCAGCTGGAAGGTTCTGGGCTTCTCCACCAGCGAGTAGTTCATGGAGAGCACGATGGGGTGCAGCTTGTCTCGGATGTTGTCCTGGGGGGTGGTGGAGATCACAGCAAGGACCCCACTCCCTCCCCGTTTGCCCCCTGCTGCCACCTGGCAGCCCCCCTGGGTACCAGCTCTGCCCATGAGACCCAACAAACTCATCACAGGAGGGATGGAAGGACGTGCTGCTGCTGCCTGGCAGCCCCCCCGGGTACCAGCTCCTGCCCATGAGACCCAGCAAACTCATGGCAGCAGTGATGGAAGGACGTGCTGCTGCCTGGCAGCCCCCTGGGTACCAGCTCCTGCCCATGAGACCCAACAAACTCATCACAGGAGGGATGGAAGGACGTGCTGCTGCCTGGCAGCCCCCCCGGGTACCAGCTCTGCCCATGAGACCCAGCAAACTCATCACAGCAGTGATGGAAGGACGTGCTGCTGCCTCCTTTCCCAGCCCTGTCCTGCCCAAACCTCCCTGCACCCCATCACCCTCTCCCAAGAGCCACCCCCATCCGCCCTGCCTCCAGAGCATCCCACAAACACGCGTGTGCTCACGTGTACGTGTGTGTGCTCACGTGTGCTCACCAGCAGCAGCAGCTCCTTGGCTTGGCAGCGGGTCTCGGGCATGGGGAAGATGCCGCGGTAGGAGGCAGAATGTGTCCCCAAAAACCGCACCCTGGGGGGGTGCTGGTCCTTGTCGGCCTCCAGCGTGTACTCCAGGGCTGGGGGAGGAGTGCGGGGGGTCACACGCGTGTGCCACTGACACGGGGGTCACACACACACGTGTGCCTCTGACATGGGGGTCACACACACACGTGTGCCCCTGACACGGGGCTCACACACGTGTGCCTCTGACATGGGGGTCACACACACACGTGTGCCTCTGACACGGGGGTCACACACACACGTGTGCCCCTGACACGGGGGTCACACACATTTGTGCCTCTGACACGGGGGTCACACACACACATGTGCCTCTGACACGGGGGTCACACACGTGTGCCTCTGACAGGGGGGGTCACACACACGTGTGCCACCAACACAGGGGGATCACACACACGTGTGCCTCTGACACGGGGGTCACACACACGTGTGCCTCCGACACATGTTCCCCATGCACACCCCCCGCGCTGCTGTGGCCTGCCTTGATCCCCCCCCCATGTGCACACACCCCCCCCTTGCACAAGCGCTGGTGAACATCCCCGTGCCCCCCCACTCACTGATCCTCTCCTGGTACGCGGGGTCCCCGGCGCTCTGGTTGTAGGAGAAGCAGACGGTCACCGTGATGCTGGGGACGGACGGACACACGGACAAGGGGCCGTGAGCGGAGCCGCTGGTGCCACGAGCTGAATTGGGGAGGGGGTCTGTGGGCTCACCAGGAGTCGGGGGTGCACCGTGCAGGGTCCACCTTGCTGGGGGTCACCGTGAAGGTCTTGTTCAGGATGTTGATGACTGGACGAGCCCTGGGCAGAGATGGGGGTGGGGTGTGTGTCCGTCTGTCTGTCTGTCCATCCATCTGTCCCACCCTGGAGCTGGCCCGGGAGGATGGAGGGCTGCAAGACCCCCCCCCCCTTTACCTGAGCAGGACCACCCTGTCGGCCAAGCTGCCCACCAGCAGGTCGGGGTAGGAGTTGCTGTCCACGTCCAGCCCCCCGCTCAGCGAGTACCCGAAGGTCTGCATGCTGGCGGGGCCCAGGTCCCCCCCGCTGATCACCTGGGGGGCACGGCGGATTCAGGAAGGGGGGTGGGGGCGTGGGGGGGGCGTCACCCCTTGCTCCTCAGCCCCACGGACCTGGGGATCCCCCCTCGCTGCATCCCACCCCTCGGCACGGGATGCTCGGAGGGGGCGCGGGGCCCCGCAGCTGTGGTGAGGGGCTCCCCCTCCCCCTGCTCCCCCCCACACCCTGCTCCCCCCCCACCCTGCTCCCCCCCCCGGGGCTGTTACCTGCCGGGGTCTGTCCAGCAGCCCTTGGGCGCTGCTGTGGTAGATGTAGACCTTGCCGGGCCCCTCAAAAGGAGCCCCCACAGCGATATCTGTGGGGAGAAGCAGGGTCAGCCCCACGGGGATGCTGTGGGGGGGCTGCCCCACGGGACCCTCACACTCCCCAGCCCCTCTTCAATCCTCTCACCCAGCCCTTCTCCTCCTAGAACACAACCCCTTCCCCCACCAAAATGCCCCCCCACCTCATTTGCTTCACCCCAAACCTCTCTGGAGACCCCCCCTCTCCTCTCCTCTCCCCCCCCCACCCCGAGGGTCCCCAGCCCCTCACCCTGGAAGCCGTCCTGGTTGATGTCCCCGATGCTGGCCACGGCGAAGCCGAAGCCGGAGTAGCTGGGGCCGGTGAGGACCAGGCTGGGGTCCTCCTGGAAGTCCCCCACCTCGTTCATGTAGACGTAGACTGCGCCCCCCACCTCCTGCTGCCGCTGGAAGTAGTAGGGGGCTCCCACCACCAGGTCCTGCCACCTGCGGGGGGGTCAGAGCTGGGGGCTGCGACACGACCCCCCCACCCCGATACAACAAACACAGTGGGGACCCCCCCCAATAATCCACAGAGAGACCCCCAAGTCAATGAGACCCCCACCCCAGGAGCTGAGACCCCCTCCCAACCCCCACGCTCTGACCCACAGGGATCCCACTGGAGACGTGGGATGCCTCAAGTCCGACCCCCAGGAGATTTGGGTGGGGGATAACCCAGCCCCAGGAGATTTGGGTGGGGGGTACCCCAGCCCCAGGAGATTTGGGAGGGGCATAACCCAGCCCCAGGAGATTTTTAGGGGGGGGTATCCCAGCCCCTGGAGATTTGGGGTTGGGGGGAGTATCCCGGCCCCAGGAGATTTGGGGGGGGTGGTATCCCAACCCCAGGAGATTTGGGGGAGGGGGGTAACCCAGCCACAGCAGATTTGGGAGGGGGGTATCTCAGCCCCAGGAGATTTGGGGTAGGGGGGTAACCCAGCCACGGGAGATTTGGGGGGTATCCCGATCCCAGGAGATTTTGGGAGGGGGTATCCCGGCCCCAGGAGATTTGGGGGGGTATCCCGATCCCAGGAGATTTGGGGGGGGGGGGTAACCCAGCCCCAGGAGATTTGGGGGGGGATATCCCAACCCCAGGAGATTTGGGGGGTATCCCAGCCCCAGGAGATTTGGGGGGGGGTATCCCAGCCCCAGGAGATTTGGGGGGTATCCCAACCCCAGGAGATTTTGGGAGGGGGTAACCCAGCCCCAGGAGATTTAGGGGGGGTATCCCAGCCCCAGGAGATCTGGGGGGTACCCCAGCCCCTCCCTCACCCATCGTTGTTGAGGTCCGCCAGGGCCACGGCGCTGCCGAAGTAGGAGCCGACCTGGTGGCCGGGCAGGAGGCGGCTCCGGCGCAGCGTCTGCTGGGGGCTGCGGCTCAGCAGCAGCACCGCCCCCGAGTGCTTGTGCCGGGGGGCGCCCGTCACCACCGTCACCGCGTCCCGCTGCAGCACCGCGCTGCCCACCTCCACCGTGTACCCTGCCAGGGCACGGTGAGACCCCGCACCCCCCAAACCCCCCCTGGCCCCCGACATCCCCAGAGCCCCCCCCAGGAACACCCCCCCAGCCCTCTAACCATCACTACCCCCCCCAAATACCCCAGACCTCCCCCCAGGAACCCCACCAGCCCCCTAACCATCACTAACCCCCCCAAACTCCCCCTGCCCACCCCAAGTCCCCCAGACCCCCAGGAACCCCTCCAGCCCTCTAACCATCACTGCCCCCCTCAACTCCCCCAGACCCCCCGCCAGCCCCCTAACCATCACTGCCCCCCCCAACTCCCCCAGACCCCCCGTCAGCCCTCTAACCATCACTGCCCCCCCCCAAATACCCCAGACCCCCCGGCAGCCCTCTAACCATCACTGCCCCCCCCCAAATACCCCAGACCCCCCGGCAGCCCTCTAACCATCACTGCCCCCCCCCCAAATACCCCAGACCCCCCACCAGCCCTCTAACCATCACTGCCCCCCAACTCCCCCAGACTCCCAGGAACTCCCCCAGACCCCCCGCCAGCCCTCTAACCATCACTGCCCCCCCCAACTCCCCCAGACCCCCAGGAACCCCGCCAGCCCCCTAACTGCCCTGCTCAAGGCATCCCTTGTGGGGCTCCAAGCCCCCTTAAACCTCGCAGCGACTTAACCCCCACCCCAAGGTCCCCTCTAGATCCATTTAACCCCCACCCCAAGGTCCCCCCCAAATCCACTTAACCCCCTGACTTAACCCCCATCCCCAGGTTCCCCCTAAACCCACTTAACCCCCACCCCAAGGTCCCCTCTAAATATCCCCCCCCCAAAGGACACAGGGGACCCCCTGCCCCCACCTATGTAGGTGTTGCCGCTCCTGTTGTTGGGGTAGGAGAAGTCGTACAGGTCCCACATCTCCCGCTGCAGCACGTAGTCAGTACCTGTGATGGAGGGAGGGGGGTTAACCCCCCAGTGGGGTAGGGGGGCCCCCTCTCCCCTCACGCACTGAGTGTGAGCTCACACTGTACACAGAGGGGGAGGTTGCACGGGTGGGCAGCAGGGACATCCTTGCACAGGCAAAAGGGGGTGCCAGGAAAAGGGGGGCACCAGGAGAAAGGGGGTATGAGGCAAAGGGGGGTACCAGGCAAAAGGGGGTAGGAGGAAAAGGGGGTACCAGGCAAAGGGGGCACCAGGAGAAAGGAGGTATGAGGCAAAGGGGGGCACCAGGCAATGGGGGGGTACCAGGCAAAGAGGGCACCAGGCAAAAGGGGGGCACCAGGCAAAGGAGGTACCAGGCAAAGGGGGCACCAGGGAAAAGGGGGTATGAGGCAAAAGGGGGTACCAGGCAAAGGGGTCACCAGGCAAAGGGGGCACCAGGCAATGGGGGGGTACCAGGCAAAGGGGGGTACCAGGCAAAGGGGGGTACCAGGCAAAGGGGGGGTACCAGGCAAAGGGGGCACCAGGCAAAGGGGGTACCAGGCAAAAGGGGGTACCAGGCAAAGGGGGCACCAGGCAAAGGGGGTACCAGGCAAAGGGGGCACCAGGCAAAAGGGGGCACCAGGCAAAGGGGGTACCAGGCAAAAGGGGGTACCAGGCAAAGGGGGCACCAGGCAAAAGGGGGCACCAGGCAAAGGGGGTACCAGGCAAAAGGGGGGTACCAGGTAAAGGGGGCACCAGGCAAAGGGGGCACCAGGCAAAGGGGGGGTACCAGGTAAAGGGGGCACCAGGCAAAGGGGGGTACCAGGTGAAGGAGGCACCAGGCAAAAGGGGGTACCAGGCAAAGGGGGCACCAGGCAAAGGGGGCACCAGGCAAAGGGGGGGTACCAGGCAAAGGGGGCAGCAGGCAAAGGGGGGGTACCAGGCAAAGGGGGCAGCAGGCAAAGGGGGGGCACCAGGCAAAGGGGGCACCAGGCGAAGGGGGTAGCAGTACCCCACCTTGCCAGTTGTAGGCGCCGGGAGCCCCGAAATAGATGATGTTGGCGCCGATGCCGGCGCTGGTGCCCATCTGGCACATGCCGGTCTCGTCGCTGTCGGTGTTGGCGTTGCACATCTCGTGGTGGTACGTCTGCCACTCGTCGCTGATGTTGAGCCGCAGGTCGTTGCCCCGCACGTAGCACTTGCCCACCATGCGCCGCTGGTCCTCGCTGCCCGACCACAGCACCTTGGTGTAGCGGTGGGCACAGGCCTGCCGGGACAGCCAGGCACCCCCTCAGCCACTGGGGGACCCCCCAGAAATGAGGGGTGCAAAATAACCCCCCCCCCACACACACCCCCTGCGCTGCGCGTGGCATCGGGGTGGAGACACGGATGGTGCTGAGGTGTTGCTGTGGTGTGGGTGTCACTGTGACCCCCCCACCCACCCACCCACGGTGGGTTATAGGGCATGGGGCTGCCCTGCCACCCGAGGGCACCCCCCCAACCCACACCCTGCTGTGGAGAGGGGTCTGTGTGCCCTCCCAACCCCCCCAGGGGATGGGGAGGTGACAGGGACCCCCCACCCACCACGATAGGCACAGCACTGCCCTGCCACCCCCTCACCCACACCCCACTGAGGAGAGGGGTCCATGTGCCCTCCCACCCCATAGCCACCCACCCCAGGGGATGGGGAGGAGACAGGGACCCCCCACCCACCCATGATGGGCTATAGGGCATGGTGCTGCCCTGCCACCCGAGGGCACCCCCACCCACACCCTGCTGTGGAGAGGGGTCCATGTGCCCTCCCACCCCCCCCAGGGGATGGGGAAGGGACAGGGACACCCCCTCAGGATGGGTTATAGGACATGGCGCTGCCCTGCCACCCAAGAGCACCCCCCTACCCACACCCCACTGCAGAGAGGGGTCCATGCACCCTGCCGCCCACCCCCCCAGATGATGGGGAGGTGACAGGGACCCCCCACCCACCCATGATGGGCTATAGGGCATGGTGCTGCCCTGCCACTTGAGAGCACCCCCCACCCACACCCCACTGTGGGGAGGGGTCCGTGTGCCCTGCCACCCCCCACCCCAGGGGATGGGGAGGTGACAGGGAGCCCCCCCCCCAGGATGAGTTCTAGGGCATGGTGCTACCCTGCCACCCAAGAGCACCCCCCTACCCACACCCCACTGCAGAGAGGGGTCCATGCACCCTGCCGCCCACCCCCCCCAGATGATGGGGAGGTGACAGGGATCCCCCCACACCCATGATGGGCTATAGGGCACAGTGCTGCCCTGCCACCTCCCCACCCACACCCGGCTGAGGAGAGGGGTCCATGCACCCTCCCACCCCGCAGCCACCCCCCCCAGGGGATGTGGAGGAGACAGGGACTTCCCCCCTAGTCCCCCCCACCCCACAGCATCTCTGCCGGGCCCATACGAAGGGCCCCAGCCGTGCAAAGCCCCAGCACCCACGTGTGCAAGGTGGGGGTGGGGGGCCACTCACCAGCACCCTCCCGGCTGGCTGCCGCTGGCTGGCCACTGTCACCCCCAGCCACATGCCATCGATGATGGCCTTGTCTGGCTCATCTGGGTGGGGAAGAGGCAGCGTGAGGACCCCCCACCCCCGCAGTGCTGGGGGGGCGGGGGGGTGTTTCGGGGTGCCCACGTACTCTTCAGCTGGATGTCGAGGCGCTGGCAGTCGCTGGG
Source organism: Porphyrio hochstetteri (assembly GCA_020800305.1). Taxonomy (NCBI): domain Eukaryota; kingdom Metazoa; phylum Chordata; class Aves; order Gruiformes; family Rallidae; genus Porphyrio; species Porphyrio hochstetteri. The sequence goes on from CM036928.1 coordinate 1,558,869, forward strand.
GGAGGCGCTGAGGGGACAGGCGTAGACGGCGCCTGTCCGGGTGCCATTCGCTGGCTCCACATCCTGGGGGGCCCCGACCAGCAGCCTGGGGAGCGTGGGGTGGGGAGGGGGGGGGGGGTGAGTGATGGGGAGGGGGTGAACAACATGTCCACCCACCCCAATGCTGGCTTATTTTGGGGGGTGCAATGGTGGCCAGCGGGCACTTTGCAGGGGGGGAAGCTGCTCCCCTGGAGCTCATCACACCCTGGCACCCCCAAATAGAGGGGGCACTGCGCCCCCAGCACAGAGAGTTTGTGTGTGGGGGGGTTCCCCTTGGATGGACACACACAGAGCTGGCAGCAACCACCCCCAGCCCCCCCAGCCCCGGGACAGAACCCCAGCTCAGGGCAGAGGACAGACAGACGGACGCGCTCTTCGCCTCCTGCCCGGAGCATCCCAATCCAAAGCCTCCCCCGTCCCATCCCGCGGCGGCTGAGGGGGGGTCGGCCCGGGGCAGCAGCGGGGGGAGCTGCTCGGCACAGGCGGCTGGCGGCAGCGCCGGGGCCCCTGTGCCTGTGTAAACAGCCGGGGCTCTTCCCCGCCAACCTTTGAGCCGGGGCCTCCCCGCCACAGCTGCGGCGTGTCCGCCGGACAGGCTCCCCCCGCACCCCCCCGCCGTGAGAACAGGGTGTCCTGGCAAAGGTGGGGACCCCCCTCCCCATTCCACACCCTCCCCGGGTGAACTGGGACCAGTTCCAAGAGGGGCACACGTGCACCCCCCCTTGCCAAGAGGAAGCCGGGATGGATTCACACACACACACCCCCCCCCCAGGCAGCAGTGGGGGTCTCCAGGGGAAGCAGCACCCTTCCGGGGGGGGGGGTGACTCAGGGCCAGGAGGGGCAGAGAGGGCGCAGCTGAGTCACAGCGGTACCACGCAGGGGGGAGGATGCCCACATCCCTGGAGGGGTGCCCAGGCTGGGGGTGCCCAGCACAGCTCCACGTGTGTCATCCCCCGGGGGCTTAAAGGTGATGCTGAAAGGACCCCAGCACCCACCTGACCCCCCCCCTCCCCCCAGCACCCCATCCCAAGGGAAGAGCTGGGGGACCTAAGGGAGCACCCGGGTGGGATGGCAGAGGGTCTGCAGCCCTGCCGTGGGGCTGGGGGCCAGCGGGAAGACCCGGCGTGCCCGGGGGGCTCCGGAAAGGCCAGCCTTTCCGCCTGGAAGTGCTTCGGGATCCCGAGGACAATGGTGTGGGGGAGGCACGGCCCGTGCCGGGCCAGAGGAGGAAACACGTCCCTCCTCACGGGCAGGATGGAGACGGGCTGCCAGGGGGGTAAGACACCCAGGTAGCTGCTGCAGCCCCCCTGCCAAGACCTTATCCCAGGGCATCGCTGTAACGAGCTGGCCAGTCCTCAGCCAGGCTCACGTCTCCATCCTGCTGCTGGGAAGGGAGCTGGGGGTATGCTGTGAGGGGAGCTGGGGGTACACTGTGCAGGGGGCTTGGGGGGATGCCGTGCTGGGAGGTGGAGGCACCCTGTGCAGGGGGCTGGGGGTATACTGTGTGGGGAGGTGGGGATACACCGTGCTGGGGGTGCACAGTACTGGAAGGTGGGGGTACGCCGTGCAGGGAGGTGGGAGCATGCCATGCTGGGGGCTTGGGGGCATGCCGTGCAGGGAGGTGGGGGCACCCCGTGCTGGGGGCACGCTGTGGAGGGAGGTGGGGGGCACCCTGTGCCGAGCTCCGGGAACACGGGCGCGCCCGGGCAGCGCCGCGGCTGCTGACTCAAAGCGCCGGCACAGGAGGAATGCGGAGCCCCAGGCAGCCCCCGTCCCGACACGCCGGAGCCCCCCCGCGCCCGCCCGGTGACGGGCACCGCTGGCGGCACCGCTGCGGCTGAGTCAGCTGCAGGTGGGGGCACGGGGAAGAGCCCCCGAAGTGAGGGGGGGGGTTTGGGGCTCCCCAGGGATGCTGGGCTGGGGGGGACAGCAGCATCCGCATCCCCCTGGGAAAGGGGGATCCACCTGTGCGCAAGCAAGGGCTTGGGGGGGGATTATCATTCCTCCTGACCCCCTAATTACACCCCCCAATATACCTGAGGGACACGGGGGGACAATGGTGCCCCTTGTCCCCACTTATCTGGGGAGGAAGTGACTCAGGGCAGCTGCGCTGTGACTCAGGGCTGGAGGGAGATGTTGGGGTGTGGGGGGTGTGCCCTGCCCCTCCCCAGCAGGTCCCACTGCCTTTGGGTGCTGCCCCCCCCCGCCTAGTGCAGGGAACACATATAGCCCCTTGCCGGGGGCTGTGGGGCCACAATCTGCCCCCAGCCCCACCCCGGGTGGTCCTGGCTCAGCAGGACCCCCACTCGAAGCACCACCGCGTCCCACCCCCACCCCTCCTGCCAGCATCCCACAGATCCAGGGGCTGGGAGCTGACCCCCACCAAGCCACTCCAGCATCTCACTGCCTCCCAACAACCCCCCCAGCCCCACAGCCCACCCACTGCTCCTGAGGGTGGGCCTGGGGGGTGCTGGGGGCTTCTGAGCCCCACCAGTGCTGGGGGGGGGGGGTGTGGGGTGTGTGTACTGGGGTCTTCCACCCAAGGTGACATGGGGAGCACGGGTACCTCAATGGGGGTCCCATCACAGCCAGGGCAGGACCAGTTTGTGGCACTGGTCCCACCCGGGTGAGGGGGGGACACGAGGGGATGGGGCTCAGAGCTCAGAGAGGAGGCAGGGACAGACAAACAGCAGCGAGAGGAGGAGGCAGGAATGCGAGAGGCCATGGCCCGTCCTGATCCGCCCTGGTAACCCCGGGGGGCGTTCTGGGGGGGGTGAGGGCAGCGTGTGGGGGGCAGCAGCAGTGCGGGGGCTCCCTGTCAGCACTGGGGCACTGACCGGCCCCGAAATGCAGCTGCCCCCCCAGGTGGGAGAGGGCTGGTGGAGATGGCAAAGGGGGATCCAGAGCGGGTTGGGGGGGTCAGCCCCAAAGGGCTGTGCCATAGAGGGGGGAAGGGGGTGTCTGTGCACCCCCATCCCAGCTCCAAACCCCCTCCCCAGTGTCCTACAGCGATTGACCCCCCCACACACACCCCGGGGGGGGACCCTGGGCTGGGAAATCTGCTGATGCCCAGAAGGGAAAGGAGGAGGAAGAGGGGGAGATCTGAACAGGGGGAGATCTGGCTCCCCGAAGCACTGAGGGACAGACAGACAGACAGACTGATGACCCCCCCAGCCCCACTGAGGCGCATCCATCCCCCCGGTGCCTGGCAAGGAGCTGCGGCCCAGCAGGACCCCGGCAGCTTTTTGGTGGCCCCTGGCCAAGGCGGGGGGAGTGGCCAGGCCGGCTCTGGCAACACCCGGCGAGGGGGAGGGAAAGCTGGGAACTCAGCTGTCTGCTCGGCCGGACACGCTCCCCTCTTCCCCATCAGCCTGCCAGGACTGGAAACACCCCCCCCCCAAAAAACACCCAGCAGAGCCCCTGCTCCCCCAGACACACCAGAGGGAAACTGAGGCACACAGAAGGGATCGATGCAGGTGCTGCCTCCCCTCGCAGATGAGACCCTCACTCTCCCTGCCACTGTGCCTCAGTTTCCCCGCCACACTGTGCCTCAGTTTCCCCACATCAGGCCCTGCTGGGGTGGCTGTGAGCTGAGCCACCTCCCCCCACGGGAGCCCGTGGGAGCAGCCAGACCCGTGGCGGCAGCCAAAGGAGTTCCTTAATCTCGGGCAGGGAGATAAGGCTCCCACCTCACCTTCACCTGGCCCGGGGAGGGGTGAGCAAACAAACCTGCTGCAGGGGCAGAGCTCCAGGATGTGAAACACACCACAGGAGCTGGGGGTGGGGGAGCTCCGGCCGTGCCACACCAGCGTGGCCCCCCCTTAGCCCCCCCCCCCCCCCAAGCAGCTCTCCCCATCTCACCGGGAGCAGCAGCTGCCCTGCAGAGCCTCACTGCCACCCCAACCCCCCCCCCAAAAATCTATGTCAGGGCCAGGCCAGGCTCATAAAAAGCACAGGACCCCCCCCAAATACCCCCCCCCGAGACATGGGGATGGTGGCAGCAGGAAACCTCCCTTTCCTGTCCCCCCCCCACTGCGGGGAGGCTGCACCTGCGGGGGCTGGTCCGGCCAGGGAGGGGTGCAGGAGGGGGGTGCGGGGGGTGTGGGTATGTGGGGTGGGTGTGGGGGACACTCCATCCGCTGCCGGTGGCTGAGGCAGGACAGCGGGTTCACCCCAAGGTGCTGCAGCCCACTCATCCCCCCCCCCCCCATCCTGGCCATGAGGAAGCAGCCCTGGGATGACGTGGGGACACCTCCACACCCCTCCATCCTGCACCTGTCCCACCTCATGCCATCTGCCCCAACAGCCCTGACACCCCAGGGAAGGGCAGCAGAGACACCCCCTCCCCCCGAAAGATGGAGCAAACCCTCTGCCAGGCTTCTGCCCACAGGAACTGGGGAGGAAGTGGGGGGGGGGGGTCACGTAGCTCCTCAGGAGCATCTGGCCATCATCACACCAACATTTCTCCCCTGCTGCTTCCTCAACAGCCCTGGCACCTCCTGGACCTGCCTGTGGGGAGCGAGCCCGGCCTAGGTTCAGCAGCAGCTGCCCCCCTCACCCAGCACCCCCCCACCCACGCCACATGCTGCCCACACATGAGGTGCCCCAGGGAGTAAGGATGCTCTCAGCATCGCTCACAGGGGTCCCCCTGTACCCCCTTCCCCCCAGATGGGGACAGGCAGAGGAGTGCTCCCAGGGCAATGGGGGGGCTGAGTGGTGCAAATCCCCACCCCCCCGTGGGGTTTAGTGCTCCAAAACCTTTTCCCCACTGAGCACGGGGCCTCCACAGCTCCCAGCATCGTGCCCAGACACGCACAGGCCACGTGGGCCACGCCGGGGGAACACAAGCTGCTGCTGGGGCCTGAGCCCCCACCCCAAAATACACCCCCTGAGACAAAGCTACAGCCACCAGCAGCCTCTCAGGAAGATGGATGAGCCTCTCTGTGCCCTGGCCAGCCAGGACCACGACCCTGATCCCCATCTCAGCTGCTCCGATGCCACCGGAGCTGGGAACATGGATGGGAGCCAGCGTGGGATGAGGGGGGGGTCCCCAGGGGGCTGGGCTGGCTCTGGCACCCCCACAGCTGTCCCGTGGAGGGAACAGCTTTACTCCCTCCGGGTCGGGAGCGAGACCAGGGCGTCCCACGGCAGGGTGAGCGGCCGAAATGCATCTCTGGAATGCGGAGCAGCAGATGCCGCCGGCCCCCAGCAGCTGCCGCCGGTCCCTCTGCCCCGGGGACGGCGGGAAAGAAGGAGCCCTGGGGGTCTCTGAAGGGCCATCACCCCCCCCAGTCTATCCCCCCCCATCCCAGCTCTGCAGACGGGACTTCATGGGAGGGTGAGCCAGCAAAAACCTGTGCCCTGGAGCGAGGAGAACCCAACCCGCAGCCCGCACCTTCTCCCAAGCACCGACACGCACCGCGGGCGGGAGGAGGGATGGAGGAGATGCTGCCCGGGGAAGGGAGGGGGGGAACGGGGCGGGGGGGGGGGGTCTGTCTGAGCCAGGGGGACAGCGGGGGAGGTGGCGAGGGGCAGCGGGGAGATCTCACGGGGGATGCACCGGTTGAAAAGGGCTTTTGTCGGGGGTTCGCTGGGCAGCGGCAATTACAGCTCCACAGGTTCCCCCGGGCTCCCCCCCCCCGAACCGGGGCTGCTGGGGGGGGGGGGGACACGGGGCTGCTGGGGGGGGGGACACGACACGGGCATGGGGCTGCTGGGGGGAAATGGGGGTGCTGGGGGGGGATGGGGGTGCTGGGGGGGGATGGGGGTGCTGGGGGGGGATGGGGGTGCTGGGGGGGGATGGGGGTGCTGGGGGGGGATGGGGGTGAGGGGAAAATGGGATTGCTGGGGAGGGGGGTGACACGGGGCTGCTGGGGGGGGACATGGGGGTGTTGCAGGGTGAGATGGTTATGGGACTGCTGGGGGGGCACAGGGGTGCTGGAGAAGGGGAGGGAGTCATGGACACACGGACACGGGGCTGCTGGGGGTGTGGGGGGGTCACGGACACACAGACACAGGGCTCAGCCCCAGCAGGCCACAAGGGCAGCAGGGATGTGCCCCCCTCCCCACCCCCGGGGATCAGCACAATGGGAACGGGGCTGTTTGGGGTCCCTCCCCCCCCCACCCCATGCAACTACCCATCTCCATGCCCACCAGCAGGTCCCCACGGGGCGCCCCCCTCAGCACCCGGGGTGGGGGGGGGAACAACAAGACGAAAGGGGGGGTATCACGGGGGGTAGAACCGCTGGTATCACGCTGAGCCCCCTCCCCAATACCGGGGTGCAGAGCCAAGCCACGAGCAGGGACCAAACACCTGGGGAGCTGGTTTACACCCTGGAACCCCCCCATTTCACTGCACTCAGAGCCCCCCCCCAACACACACACACCCCCCCCAGGACACCCCCATCAGCTCCTCACCCTGGGGACCTTCGTGCTGCCCCGGGGACCCCCCGCCCTGGAAAGGGCGGGGGGTCCCCGGGGCAGCACGAAGGTCCCCCCCAACCCTTCCCTGTCCCCCCCCAACCCTCCCTTGCCCCCCCCCCCCCCCGCACTCACAAGCATCTCTCCCTCCTCTCCGTCTGCCGGTGCAGCGCTACCGAGAAGCCGAAGAAGCCCCCGGGGTTCGTCCCCTCCTTGAGCACCGGGAAGACGAGGTCCAGGTTGAAGGAGGCGGCGGAGCCCAGTAACGCTCCCAGTAACGGCAACAGCAACCACTGGGACCCCTCCATGTCCCGCCCCGGGACACCCAAAGCTACCGGTACCCAAAGCAGCCACCACCGACCGCGCCCCACCGGGGCCGGTGCGTTAACGGGGAGGGGAGGTGAGGAGGGGGGGGACACGCACCCTTCCGGGCACACCCCTTAAAGGGGCCGCACACCGTTTTACCCCCCTAATTCCTCCTCCTTCTTCTCCTTCTCCTCCTTCTTCCACCATCCCTCCCCCCCGCCCCTCCCCACCCGGTACCGGGCACCTGTGGGGAGGGAGGGAAGGAGGGAGGGAGGGAGGGAGGGGGGGGGGAGGGAGGGGGCAGCCCCGCGCGTGCGCATGGGGAGGGGGTGGGGGTGGGTGGGTGGAATTGGGGGAGGTTGGGGGGCGGGGACATACCTGCGCGTGCACAGCGGGGGGCGGGAGCACGCGCGCTGGCGCATGCCGCGCGCACGGTTCACGTGCACTTCCCAGCCCCCCTCCCCCCATCTATTCATCCCTCCCCCCCTCCCCCCCCTCCGCACAACCGGCCCCCCACAAACCCCACAATGGGGCTGCAGCGGCCCCCCCCCCCCAAATAAAACCACCCTCAGCGAGGGGGGGGACACACACGACACCCGGTATAGGAACAGACACCCCCCCACACACACACACACCTGGGACCTCTGGGTATGAGACCCCCCACCTCGACTCCCCGTGATGGATCCTTTGGGATGGGAACACCCCCCCGCCCGGAGGGGACCCCCCACGATGAGAACCCCTCTCAGGGGAGGAGATCCCTGAGGACGGGACAGCCCCCCTGGGATTGGACCCCTGAGGATGGGACCCACCTGCGATGCGACCCCCCGAGGATGCCAGCCCCCCTACATCCCCCGGGATGGGACCCCCCTGGGATGGGACCCCCGGGACGGGACGCTGAGCTCAGCCCCCCCTCCCACCCCCCCGTTCTGCCCCGCTGGGAGGTCGGAGCTGCCGGGGCGGGACGGGAGGGAGAGAAAATCCCCGGCCTCCCACGGCGCCTGCCCGCCCGGGAACGCCGGGAATGCGCCGGCTCCCTGCCCGGTACCGGCTCCCTGCCCGGTACCGGCTCCCGGGCCCCTCCGGCCGGGGCTGCGCGCTCGGCGCTGCGGCAGCCGGCGGGAGGCACCGGCTGCGGGGACCGGGCTGTCCCCAGGGCTTGAGGGGCTGGACGGACAGACCCCCGCTCGGAGGGGCTGCCGGGGGGCAGAAGGGCAAAGCCGGACCCCGGGAGCGGCACCGGGACCGCGGCCGGTGCCCCGGGACAGCCACGGTGCTGGCCCCGGGGGAGGCGGCTGCGGCCGCAGCATCACCGCTTCACCCCCCCCCGTCATCCCCCCAGCCCCCCCAAGCCCCGGGGAGGTGGCGGCGGTGGCACCGCGGTCCCCAGCCCCGGCAAAGGTCACCGGGAGCCGTGGAGCCGCTCCCAGCCGTGCCAGGAAACCCGGGGGTGAGGGAGGGGGCAGGATGTCCTGTGCCCCCCGCCCGATGTCCCCACGCCCCAGCGCAGCTCCCGCCACGCACAATGTCGCTGGAAAGAGTGACGGCACCGGGGACAGTCCCAAGGGCAGCGCTGCGGCAGCCGCACAGGGCTCCGGCACGGGCCTGTCCCCCTGTCCCCTGTCCCCCTGTCCCCTGTCTCCCATCCCCTGTCCCCCTTGTTCCTCCGTTCCTTGTCCCCAGGACCCTGTCCCACTGTCCCCCTGTCCCCAGTCCTCAGTCCACTGTCCCTTGTGCCACTGCCCCCCATCTCTTGTCCCCCTGTTCTCTGCCCCCATCCCCCTTGTTCCTCTGTCCCTTGTCCCCAGTGTCGCTGTCCCCCTATGCCCCACTCCCCTGTCCTCTGTCCCTCTGTCCCTGTCCTCCTGTCCCCATCCCGAGGTCCCCCAGTGTGGGTTGTCCCCGATCCCAGCTTGGAGCACCCCCAGCACCCATCGTCTCCCCGAGGACGGGTGGATTTTCCCCCTGGCAGCTGACACAGCCCTCGGCACAGGGACAAAGCCCCCCCATCCTCAGGGACACTTTTGGGGTGCAGTGGGTCTGTCCCTTTGCCCAGCGGGTTGTCAACCCCCATGGCCTTGGCTGTGCCCAGAAGGGAGCTAACACCCTGGGGGGTGGGGGTAGCACCCCGGAAAGGGTGTTTGCACCCAAAGGTGGGGTGTCTGCATCCAAAAAAGGGGTGTTTGCACCCAAAGAGGGGTGTTTGGACCCAGTGAGGGGTGTCTGCGCACAAGGAGCGTGTTGACACCCGACGGGGCGGTGTCTGCACCCAAGGGGGGTACAAGCACCCAAGCCGTGGGGTGCCAGCACCCAAAGAGGGGGTGTCGCTACCCCGAAATGACGCTAGATGGAGCCACGCGCCCGGGGATGCTGCGGGGACACCCCCGGCCCCCCCGCACTCCCCCGGCAGCTGTGGCGGGAAGGGGGTGGGGGGGATACAGGAGGGGTCCCCCGTGGGCACCGCCGGGATGGGGGGGGGGGCGTTTCCAACCGGGACATCTAGGGGTGACCCCCTCAACCTTACCTGGGGCACGGGGGGTTGGGGGGGAATCCCAACCTTGTGAGGGGCAGATTGAGGGGTGGGGGGTCCCTGTGACCAGCCCCAGCACCCACCCTCAGAGACCCCCGTGTACCCCGATACAGCCCCTTCTGCCCCCTCCCACTGTCCCAGTCCACCCAAACTGGACCCCCTCCAGCACCCCCTCCATCATCTCCTGGATTTGGGGCTTCAGCAGGAGCCAGCCTGGCCGAGAAGCCTCGGGCACCAGTGCCTCCCAGTCCCAAACTGGTTCAGGACTGCACAGACCTGCTCCCCGTTTGTGCCCCGCTCCCCAGCCGCGTTCCCCAGGCCTGCAGCTCTCCAACCGGCTTTTCCTGCTGGAGAAACCCTCTCCCAGGAGGAACCAGCCCTGGTGACAGTCCGGCTGGAGGGACAGCCAGGCCGGGGCGGGGGGTGGGGGGGGCTGGGGATGTCCCAGTGGCTCCTCAGGGACCTTGGGAAACCCCCCAGGGAGGCCCCCACAGAGCCGGGAGCAGGACAGGCAGCAGGGCTGGGCTTGTCCCAGACATTTCTGTCCCCTCTGAATTCATTCACCAAATCTCAAGTTACATTTCCTGGGGGGTTGGTGAGGGGGAGGCAAGTCTGTGCCTTCACCCACAGACTCTGGGTCATGCTGTTGCCTCCTGCCCTGTCCTGGCTGCTTCACGCTGGATCTCGACTTCTAGATATTATTTCTATTTCTATTTATCTATTTTTCCATTGTTTCTATATCTATTTTATCCCTATCCCCATCCCTATCTGTACCCCTACCCCTCTCCCTATCCCCATCCCTATCCCTATCCCCATCCCCATCCCCATCCCCATCCCCATCCCTCTCCCTCTCCCTCTCCCTCTCTGTCCATTCCACTCCCATTTTATAGCACGTTCCCACCCTCCCCGTGACCCCGGCGGTGGCGGCGGGGCCGGGACTCGAACCTGCGGCACTACAGGGACGAACCCGGGACTGAGTCCGGACTCGAACCTGCGGCTGTGCGGGGGGCGCGGGTCCCCTTCGCGTCCGCCAGGTGGCACCATCGCACCGCGCGGGGCTCGGGGCATAATGGGGGGGTGATGGGGGGTGGGGGGAGCCCCGGCCAGCCTCAAGGTCCGCCCGCAGCCCCCTCCCAGCCCCCCCGGGGGTCAGGGCCTGACAGCCGAGGCAGAGACCCCCCCCCAAAATAAAAGTGCCCCCCACACACACCAGAAAGTGCGCCCCCTCCACCCCCCATGCGGTGCTGTTGGGGGGGGTCTGGGGACAGCCCTGAGAGGGGCTGGGGGCGGCAGGGGCTGGGTTGGGGTCCCCTGAGCCCGGTGACACTGCTGGGGGGGCCTTGGGGAGGGGAGGGGGGAGGTAAGGGCTGCGACTGGGGGTGGGAGAGGGGCACAGAGCTCCCGGGGGAGGGGGGACACACGTGTGTCACTGCCCCGAGGGTCGCCCAGGGAAGGTGGAGGATGGCAACTTTTGGGGTATGGGGGAGTCCCCCCGCTCCACGAGCCTGGGGGGAGCTGGGGGGGGCGCTCTGCCTTGGGGGTGGTGTTGAACTGGGACACACTGGTCACTGCTGGGAGACGGTAGGAGCTGGGGGAAGGGGGGAAGGGGGGGGTATCTAAATCATACCCATCCTCCCCCCTCACCACGACCCTTCCTCCTTCCTCCCCCCCCTTAGCAACACCCCCTCCCAAATCCCCCCTCAGCACCAAGAGCCCCTTCCAAACAATCCCCCCTGCGCATCCCACGGCATCCCCAAAGACCCTTCCAACACCACCCCCACACACACACCCCCACACCCCCAAAACCCCCCCCAAACCCCCCCCCCCAAACCCCCCCTCCTTCCCTTCCTCCTCCAGCCGGGAGCTGGGGATCTTTATTTATCCCTCTCCCTCCTTCACCCACTCTTTGTTGTTTCTTGAGAGAGAAGGAGAGGAAAAAAAAAGAAGGAAAAGAGTAAAAAAAAAAAAGAAACAAAAACCCCAAAAAACACCCCCCCAACCACCCAACCACCCAACCACCCAACCCCAAACCACTCGCAGAGAGGAGGCAGGAGCCTGTTTTGCCTCCCAGGCAATATTTCTGGAGCCAATCGGAATGCGCACCCACCCTGCCCTGCTCCCTAATTAAAGGCTTTAAGCAGGCGGCCGGGCTGGAGCTTTGGGCACAGACTCTTGGCTGCTCCTTGGAAGAAGAAGAAGGAGAAGAACTGGAGCGGAGGAGCCGGCTCTGGATTCAAAGCCAGGCCCTAACGCGTGGGGCAAGTGGGACTAAGCTGGGGTTGAAGGGGGGGTTCCTCCTCGCTTCAAGCTGTCCTCCCCCTTCCCCCCCCTTCCCCGGCTCTCCCCCTCCCCATCCTCTGGGCTCCAGCAATGAGTGGGTCTTTCGACAAGAAGCTTTCCAGCATCCTCACCGACCTCTCCAGCTCGCTGAGCTGCCATGCCGCCTCCAAGGACTCTCCCACCTTACCCGAGTCCTCAGTCACCGACCTGGGCTACTACACGGGCCAACATGACTACTACTCGGGGCAATCCTACAGCCAGCCCGTGAGCCACTACCCCTACCACCAGTTCAACCTCAACGGCATCGGCACCGCCGGCACCTACTCGCCCAAATCCGACTACTCCTACAGCCCTTCCTACCGCCAGTACAGCCACTTCAGGGACCAGCAGCTCCCAGCCCAGGAAGCAGGTAGGATGCTCAGGGGGGAGAGGGGGGCTGCATCCATCCCGCTCGTCCCTTTGGGGTGGATTTGGGAAGTTGCACCCGTCTAAGAGTTCCCCGAGTTTGGGGACGGGGTGACTGTGGGGCTGGGGAAGGATTTGGAGGGGTGAGGGGGGGTGTGTGGGGATGTTGGGACAGGGCTCAGCTTCCCCTCTGGCATCCCCGGTGCTGCTGGGGGGATGCGGAGGGATGGAGATGGATGCGACTGCCCTGGGATGGGGAGGGCGGGGGATGCTCCAGGGGACGGAGCAGAGTCACCACGCTGGGATAACCCTGATTTCGGGGGGGGAGGGGATCCGTGCCGGGGGTCCTTCGCTGTCAGCGGCCTCACAGCTCCGCTCTGTGCCCAGTGTCGGTGAAGGAGGAGCCGGAGCCGGAGGTGCGGATGGTCAATGGGAAGCCCAAGAAGATCCGCAAGCCCCGCACCATCTACTCCAGTTACCAGCTGGCGGCTCTGCAGCGCCGCTTCCAGAAAGCCCAGTACCTGGCGCTGCCCGAACGGGCCGAACTGGCCGCCCAGCTGGGGCTGACCCAGACCCAGGTAAGGGCTGAGCCCCCCCCTCGACACCCCTCACCACCCCAATTCCCAGCTACCGGCAGGAGGGATCAGCAGGAGGGGGAGATGGAGCTGCCCCCCCCCCCCCCCCCAACTCTTCCCCACCCCTTGCAAAACCCGAATCAGGGGGGTTGGGAGAGGGGTCTGTCCACGGGTGGGTGGTTAGAGCTGGGGAGGGGTCTGGGGGAGTCACTGGGCATGGATGGTCCCCGCTTGCGTGCAGGCACAGGGGTCTTCTGCCACCAGTTTACAGCCCCCCCAGCCCCGCAGAGCAGATCTGCTTTGCAGTGGAGAGGAGGGAAGGAGCAGGGAGGAGGACGGACCCCCAATTTGGGGGCTTACCCCCCTCCCAGCCCCATCCCAGACCTCGCACTGCCCAGGCACCCTGGGAGGGTCTGAGGCTGAATCCTGCCCCGGTGCCAGCAGGGTCCTGGGTCAGCAATTCGGGATGCCAAATCCCAGGCGGGACGGGGTGCTGGGGACAGGGTGCTCTGGGTGGGACACTGGGGACAGGGTGCTCCGGGTGGGACACTGGGGATGGGGTGCTTGGACCACCCCATCCTGGCAGCAGGTCCTGGCCTGGAGTCCAGCCAGCCTGGGGGGTCCTGGGGGCCAGACCCTGCTTCCCCCCCCCAGCCTGGCTTTCTGGGGGTCCCCTTGAGTCCGTCCTCCCAGCGCTCTGGCTCCCACATCCCACTCAGTCCAGGCAGGGACAGGGGATCTGGGGACAGGAGCCACATTCTCCCCCCTCCCCGCAAAAGCAGAAGAAGAGACCCAGTGTGGGGGGGTGGCAGTTTCGGCCGGACTGGAAGAGCAGGGACGTGCCCCATGGGCTTGTCCTCCCCACGCCCCCAGATTTGGGGTGAAACCCTCCCTTTTGGGGTTCTCTTGGCACGGGGACAAACCGCCCCTGCCGATGTGCTGGCGAGCAGGTTGTCACCGGTGACCCACTCCCCCGCACCCCGGCCCGTCCCCGGCGCCCTCCCTGCCTGCGGGCCGGGGCCGGCGCCCTTGTGCCGCCCTTGGCGCGGCGCTCCCCAGCGCTGGGCCTTCCTCCTCCTCCTCCTCCTTCTCCTCCTCCTCCCTTGGGCGATGAAGCAATCGGGGACACTCGGCAAAGGGCTGACGGAGCGCGTCACCTGCTCCCAGAGGGACATCCTGTTTGGGTGACAACCACCGCCCCGTCCTGTCCCCGAACCCCCCCCACCCCTTACCCGGCGGCCAAGGGCGTCCAGCGCTGACGCCTCGCCCGACGCCGGCGACGCTGCCGGGATGCGTGGGGTGACCAGCTCCCCGTGTCCCCAGGGTGGGGAGGGGGCTTCCAGCGATGCTCTGCGTCTCCGGGGGTCCCCACATCACCCATATCCCCTGGGTGGGGAGGGGGCTTCCAGCGATGCTCTGCATCTCTGAGGGTCCCCACATCACCCATATCCCCTGGGTGGGGAGGGGGCTTCCAGCGATGCTCTGCATCTCCGGGGGTCCCCACATCAACCATATCCCCAGAGTGGGGAGGGGGCTTCCAGTGATGCTCTGCATACCCGGGGGTCCCCACATCACCCATATCCCCAGGGTGGGGAGGGGGCTTCCAGCGATGCTCTGCATCTCCGGGGGTCCCCACATCACCCATATCCCCAGTTCCTTCACTGTCCCCACACGCTGAAGCTCCCCATGACACCCTCACCCCTCTTCCGTCCCGTGGTCCCCGCATCCCCCTGCGCCCCACATCCCCTTCCAACCCAGGCAGTAGGGAGCTGACACCTCTCTGTCCCCCCCTTGCCCCTCTTCCCTTTCCCCCCCCCTCCCCTCACCCCCAGGTGAAGATCTGGTTCCAGAACCGCCGCTCCAAGTTCAAGAAGCTGTACAAGAACGGCGAGGTGCCTCTGGAGCACAGCCCCAACAACAGCGACTCCATGGCCTGCAACTCCCCCCCTTCCCCGGCCGTCTGGGACAGTAACTCGCACGGCAGCGCGCCGGGACGGACCCCGCTTCCCCAGCCTCTTCCTTACAGCTCTTCCCCGGGCTTTTTGGAGGAGCATAACCCCTGGTATCACCCCCAAACCCTCAGCGGACCCCACGGACCCCACCAAGCGCCGCCGGCTACCACGATGCATCACACCTCCCCGGGGCCTCCCCCCAACACCAGCGCCGTCTACTAACAGCTCGAAAAGGAACAGAGACAGTGGCAGAAATCCTTTGCCTCCTTTTTTTTTTTCCCCCCAAAAAACCTTGTTTTTTCTTCTTTTTCTTCTTTTTTTCTTTTTTTTTTTTTTAAGAAAAAGGGGCACCCAGGGCCACGCACCCCCCAGCTCACCCCCCCCCCCCCCCCCAATCCTCTCCCAGCTCATCTCAGGAACAAGAGGATTGACTGCAAAGGGTTAATCCCAGCTCCCAGCCCAGGGCAGGCGAGGAAAAAGTGGCCAATTTTTTCCTTACACATTATTTTTTCCCCCCCCTTTTTTTTCCATCACACCCCACTAAAACCAACCCCCGAGGAGCCACATCCCACCCAGGGCTGGGGGGTCCCTCGCTGGAGCTCTGCTTTTTGGAGATACCCAGCTGAGCTGCCTTTGTGTGGGGTAGGGATGCTCCATGTGGAATTTCCCTGTCCCCATGTGGAAATTCCCCGTCCCCATCACCCCCAGCACCAGTGGGCACATGGGAGAGGTGTGAGGGGCACCTGGAGCACCCCAATTCCAGTGGGGATGGAGCCGTGAGGAGGACGCAGCGGTGGGGTCATCACAACCCAGAGGAGCAGGACTGTGCTTCAGCCTCAAAAATCCAGGGACTGGGAACAGTTTGGAGCAGCAAAGGGGGGGGCTGTGTGTATCCATGGATGCCCCACAGGAGGAAAATTGGGGACCCCCCCCTCTCCCAGCCCAGCGTGGTGGCAGCTTCGTGGGAACCTCCCTGGACGATGCTCAGACAACAAGGTGGTTATTTAAAGAGAAATAAAAAGTCAGGGTGGGGTGGGGGTGGGGGGTTGTGGGTGGGGGTGGGAGACGTGTGTGTGTGTGTGTGTGTGGGGAGAAAATATTTTAATATTTAAAGAGTTGAGAAATGGCTTTAAGTTATTTTTTAAGGAGGAAAAAGTCCGTTTTCCTACCAGCGCCTCCCGCTGCGCCCGTGATGCTGATGGTGAAGCAGGGATGCCTGGTCCAAAAAAATAAAACTCAACCAAAAAAAAAAACAAACCCCCAAAAAACCCAAACAAAACCCCCCCCCAAAAAAAAACCCCAAAACACCCCCGACCTCTGTAGTATTTTGTAAGAGAATGATGCTATTTTTTTAAGAGCAGCAGCGCGGCGTGGCGCAGTGTTCATACGTCTTGTACAGTCCTGAGGGTCTTATTTATGTTGCCTTATATAAATAGGGGCGTATTTGAGGGGGGGGGCGGGGGGGGGAAAGAGTGTACATAAGGTTTGTTTGTATAAAGTTGATCCAAACCCAGCTGGTTTCGCTCTGGTTTTGTGTTTGTTTGATTTTTTTTTTCCCCCCCCTTCTTTTTTTTTTTTTAAAAAAAGAAATAACCCCCCCCCAACCCCCCCCCCCCAGACCCTTTGGTTGATGGGTGCCCCCTCAAAACCTGGGGTGGGGGTGTGTGGGGGTCCCTCTGAGCGTCCTTTGCTGCTTTCCTAGAGCACAAACCCTGATGGAGAAGTGTTAATAAAAGCGCTTTGAATTTCGAGGCTCCAAACACCGTTTTTTGGGAGGGGTTTTTAGGGGGTTTTTAGGGGGTTTTTAGGGGGGTTTGAGGGGTTTTTTGGTCAGCAGGGAGGAGCTCAAGAGTTTTCCAGGTTAGGAAAGGCTGTTCAATCCTGTGTTCCCGGTTTTAGGGGGTGTCCAGGGGGGTGGTTGGACACGGGGGGTGATGCTGGGTGATGGAAATGCTGAGTTAAATCCTGTGTTCCCAGTTTTAGGGGGTGTCCAGGGGGGTGGTCGGGGACTGGGGGTGATGCTGGGTGATGGGCACGGCTGTTGCTGGCTCACCCTGGTCCTGCTGTGCCCCTCTGAGGGGAATTTGGGGATGGGGGGGAGTTTTAGTCCCAGTTTGCAGAGTCCCCAGCCGCAGCGGAGACTCACCCCTTCCCTCCTGCTCCTCTCACTGGGAACCAGTAGGCTCCTGGGCGTGCAAACTGGGAGGACGGCTGAGCTGCTGCAGTGTCCTCTTTGGGGACACCCCATGAGTGGGGGCTGGCAGGGGATGGGACCCCCACCCAGGCACCGGCCCCCCGGGTCCAGCGCTCGCTGCCCCTGTGGACACGGAGACTTTCCCCATCAGCGTTATGGGGGTGGGAGGGCTCAATTGGGGGTGTCCCCCCACCCCTACTGCTCCCCTCTCAGCACCCAGCTCTCTGTGGGGTGACCCCGGGGATGGGACAGTCCCCTCCAAACCAGGGACCCCCCCACTGGCGCTGTGGGATGCTGGCAGGCCGGGATGCACCCAGCTTTCATCACCCCCAGAGGTGCCCCCCACATCCCCCCCACCCCAACCGAATCCATGCAGGACCAACCTCACACCTTGCTCCCATGGGGCTGCACCCCCCAGTTCCCCATCCCCAACCCAACACCCCCAGTTTACCACCAGACCCCCCCCAAGGCATGATGGCATCTACACAAACCGGGCTGGTTCCAGAGAATTAGGGGGTGCTGGCAGCCCCCCCATCCCCCAGCGCTCGGGGTTGGGGTTAGAGGCTGGGTGCAACCCGCCCTGGAGCTGGCAGACACGCTGGAGACATGGAGGGGGGGTGTGTGGGGTGTGGATTTGGGGGGAGGCTGCCAGCAGGAGCGGGGAGGTGGCGGGTTGGGAGAGGAGGAAAGGGAGCAGCGATGCCTGGAGTGAGGAGCAGGGTGGGACCTGGGGCTGGTTTGGTTTATATACATTTATATACATTGATTTTATGAATTTATTTTTTAAAAAAACTCTTTTTTTGGGGGGGGAGGGGGAAAAAAGAAGAATTAAAAAAAGAGAAGATTAAATATCCGTGGATTCTCTAAGGGCTGGGTGCATCCTGCAGACAGGAGTTAATCCTGTCCCCCTCCAGCGCTGCCTGTGAGCACCCCAGCAGCCTGTGCCACCAGTCCTGACGCCCCGGGGATGGGCATTGAGGAAGATGTTGTGCTCATCCTTCACCCCTCCTGTCCCACGCCTCTGTTGTGGCCACAGAACGTGTCTTGCAGCCCACGGGGTGGGCTGGGTGCTGGAGGGGGCTTTGCACCTGCCTGATGAGCTGCGGTGGAGCTGGGCATGGCCCCTCTTGGCTGCTTCCCCTGGCTCCTCCTCACTCAGCCCCCAGCTTAAGGGGGTCACCACCAGCATCACCTGTGGCTCTTCCAGCTCAGAGGTGGCCAAGACCCCCCAGAGCTCCCCAAAAGGGGCTGCAGGACCCATCATCCCATTCCTCCCAGCATCCATCACCCTGGGATAAACCCGACCATCCCTCACATCCCAGTTCCCCCAGTTCCCCCCCGCTGGCACTGGGGATGGAGAGCAGCAGCGGGTCGCACCGTGATGGGGATGCTGGGGACACCCAGCCCCTCAGAGCTGGGGGGGCTTTAGCGGTGGGTATCATCAGGAGGAGGGTTTCCAGCAGCCAAGGCGTGGGCTCGGCGGTGCCCAGCATCCCCCAGCCGTGGGCTCGGCGGTGCCCAGCATCCCCCAGCCGTGGGCTCGGCGGTGCCCAGCATCCCCAGCATCCCCAGCATCCCCAGCATCTCCGCCCGCCCCCCAGCCCGGCACACGTCTGTGTGTGTCCGGCCCCGCTGCAGCCTCTTGCATCACGCTGCTGGCAGCGCAGGGCGCGGGGGCCGCTGCCCGCCCACGGCCCGGCCCGGCATCTGCCGCGGCTCCGGCCCCTCCCCGGCTCCTGGCTAACCCGGAGCCAAGGCTCCCCGCCAGGCAGCCACGGCACCACCGCCGGCCGGGCCCTGCGTCTGTCCCCAGCTCCGGAGAAACGGGCAAACAGCTTCCTGAGCGGCCTCGGGGACCCCTCTGCTCCCTGTCTGACCCGTGTCCCGCCAGCCCGGCTGGGGACAGAAAGGGGACGCAAAGTCGTGCCTCCTCCTCCTCCTCCCGCTGGCTCCTCCCAGGGGGCAGGTGGGATCCCCAGCCTGTGCTGGCAGAGGGGTGTCCCCGTGTCCCCGGTGGGATTTGTCCCGTCCGGTGGGTTAAACCCTGCAGAGTGGGATGTCTGGGGGCTCTGTCCCCTCCCGGGGTGTGGGGTCACCGTCTGCTTCACCCAGAAAGGGTAGCACAGCCCCCAAGCCCCTCCTCAGGGCACAGGACCCCCAACCCTGACCACATCCCCATCCCGTGGGAGCATTCCAAGTGGGACCTGAGCGTGGAGGGGGTGACAGGGGGCTGGGGGGGGCCGGCTGAGCTCCCCTGGGTGCCCAAGAGATGGGCTGGAGCAGGCATCTCCCTGCACCCAAGGGTGCTCCGACTGAGCCCTGGCCCCATGTGTTGGGGCAGGAGGGGTCGGCTGCAGCTCTCCCATGTGTGGGGCTGGGTGCAGGGGTACCCACAGGGGAAGGTGCACCCCCTCCTTGCCCCCCCACGCCCTCCCACCCCCCTGCCATGGGGTCTGGGCACCAGCCACTGTCCCGGCCGTGCCGCCAGCGCCAGGCAGGCCAGATCCTGGCCCCGGGAGCTGAGGGCTGCTGCCTCCCTCCCGCTGCAAGACGGGGCCTGCGAGCTGCCTGGCTGCAGGTCCTTGGCAGCACATCCATCGGGAGAGCCGTGTGGGTGCCCCCAGCCCCCCCGAGCCCTCCCCTCCCCGGCACACCGAGCCACCCTCCAGCCCCACCACGAGTTCCACAGGGGTCCCATGTGTGGCCCCCCAAAATACACAGGGCTGGGACAGGGCTCAGCACCCAGCGACTCAACACCAGCACCCCAAGAGCCCTTTGCAGCCCAGACCACACTGTACTCCAGCCCTCTTGGCTGGCCGGACAGTAACTCCAGGGAAAAGCCCCTTCCAGCCCAAATCCCACCCTGGGGTAAGTCCCACCCACAAGCAGCTGAGTCTTCCCCAGGCTCTGGGTGGGAACTTCTCCTCCCTGGCAAGGTGGGTGCATCTATCCAGCTCCCTATGGCCTTGGAGGGGAGGTCAGGCTCCATCACTTGGGGAGAGCTTGGCGGGGGGGAAGGGGTGTCACTGGTAGCACCCCAAACCTCTTGGCCAAGGGGATCAAACCTCCCTGGTGGGATGGTGGGAGATGGCTGGCATCCAGCCTTGGAGCTTCCCAAAGGGACGTGGGGCTTCCCACATCCCTCCAGGCCCAGGACAAACTGTTCCCACACTGGGTGCAGGATCACCAGCCCTGCCCATCTCCATCACTCCCTGGAACACCTGATCCTCAGAAGGACAGAAATCCAGCCCTGTGTGCAAAGGGGGGATGTGGCTGGCACCCCAGCACTGCAGCATCGCTCCCCCCAGCCCCACACCCCCCCACACACCCCTCTGGCTCTGACCGTGCCAGTTGGGATGGGGCAGGTAGTGACCCTTGGAGTGGGGGAAATAAAAGGTGGGAGTATCCAGAGGAAGGATCATGGTGTGTTTGTGCCAGGGAGCCTTCCTCTGCCTTCCCCCTCCTCCTCTTCCTCCTCCATTCTCAGTGGGGACCCGCCAATCCCTGCCCCCACCTCGGGTCTTGTGCCCATCGCGGGGGACAAACAGGACTGGGAATGGTGGGGAACGATGATGATGATGATGTATTTTCTAGCCAGGATCTGGCCTCTGAAAGGCACAAGGAGGGGGCTGACTCACTGCCAACCCCCCAGGAATAAAATATCCCCCTCCCCAATCCCCCCTGCCTCCAAACGTGCCCTCAGTGCCAGGCCACGGGGGCTGCTGGAGGAGTGGGGTGAGAACCCCAGGCTTGACCCACCCCGGGGGTCCCCAACCTGCCCCACATCCCTCCCCCCACCTCCCCTATTAACGAACCATCTTCAACAGCTCCAAATTGCAGGTAATTACCCCGCGGAGGCGGCGAGCAGCCCCTCGCTGAGGGGCCCAGGCCCACAATTACTCTAATTGCACCTCAGACAACACCGCCGGGTCCCACACAGATGTTTGGGGGGGTGACAACAGCCCCAGCCCCCCCCTCCACTGCCCCCACCCCCCAGGGGGTGTTCTCCTGGGAGTTTTTGGGGACAGGAGCCTCTGAGGACCGAAGTGTCTCCCCCAAACTGTGGGCAGACCCCCCTGGGTGGAGGGGCCGGTACGGAGGAGCAGTCGTCACGTTACAAGTGTGCAGCCTGTTTATACAGGGGGGGCACATAGAGTAACAGTATTTATAAATAAAGGCAGGCCAGGGGGGTCTGCAGGCCCCCCAGCTCCTCTCGGGGCCCCCCCCCTCCAGCCCCATGTCCATGAACAGAGGGACCCGGGGCTGTGGCTGGAGGCCAAGTCCTGCCCCACCGGGCTGGGAGCACCGGGACGTGGTGCCGGCGCCGTCTCACTTCGGACCGTGACGGAGCAGGTGACCCCACAGCCCTGCAGAGCACGGTCACCTTCTTCCTCCTCCTCCTCTTCCTCCTTTCTCCATTCTCTGGGGTCTCCCAGTGCTTCGCTGGGCTCCCCAGACCCTCGGGGTGCAGTGGCAGAGCATCCCCCCCTCCCCTTCTCTGCGCCGACCCTCCCGGAGCCAACGGGTGCTGGAGCCACGGCAGCATCACAGCATGGGGGCCCGGGGGATGGTGTCCTGGGGGTGTGGTGGGTACCAGGCTCCGAAGCTGTTGATGTAGCTGCTGGGGGGCAGGGGGGCCCCTTTGCCCGGCACGGGGATGTCCCAGAGTGGGGGGATGTTGGGGGAGCAGGGGGAGAGGGAGGTGGTGGGGTGGAGGTGCTCCCCGTCGGGCGCGCTCGAGCCCTGCTTCATGATCTTCTTGTACTTGGAGCGCTTGTTCTGGAACCAGATCTTGACCTGGGGGAGAGACAGGGCTGGCTGAGTGGGGAGGGTGGGCTCTGTGGCTGAACCCCCCACCCCCAAACCCCCAGCATCAATAATTACAGAACCCTCTGGGGTCCCCATCTCCCCCACCTACACCCGCCTGGGGGCGCAGACAATTTGGGTGGGGGGGTCTGTGAGGCAAGCTGGGCTTTGAGCCCAACCCTTTACAAGCCACCCGAGACTCCACCAAGGGCAGCTGGAGGAGGTTGTGGGCAGAGGCAGACAACCACACCACCAATGCAGACCAACCCGGGGGTCCCCATCCCCTCCATACACATCCCCATGCCCCCCCCACTCCAGCACAGGCTGTGGCCCCCCCACCAGCCCGGGGCTGGGCCGGGGCGCGGCGCGGTGGGGCTCACAGCGTTGGGGTGGTGGCCCCACTCATTCCTCCCCGCGGTCCCCCCCGCGCTGCCGGCAGGTTCCCACTTGCCTCCTTCTTCCCTGGCTTTATGAGCTCGCTTCGCCCCTGGCTCCGGGCTGCATCGCTGCCGCCTGCCTGTCTCTCCCCATCACCTTCAAAAACCCACTCGCCCCGTCCCGGGCACGGCTGGGCCGGCAGCCAGGCTCCAGGGCTGGGAAAGTCCCGGTGCCATTGGGAGGTGCGAGTAGGGGTGCCCCAAACCTGAGCCCTGGGGGCCCACCGGCGCCAGCTCCCCCGCCGCGGCACGGCACGGCTCGGCACGCTTCCAGCTGCACCCCGGCATCGTGACGCAGCCTTAATCCAGAGTCACCCCCCCTTTGGAGCAGCGATGGGTATGACCCCCTCCCCCCCACACACCCTGCCTCAGATAGGCAGGTCCTTGGGGTGCTGACCACCCCATGGCAGGGTCTCACCTGGGTTTGGGTGAGCCCCAGCTGGGCCGCCAGCTCGGCGCGCTCGGGCAGCGCCAGGTACTGGGTCTGCTGGAAGCGCTGGTTCAGGGCCTGCAGCTGCAGGCTGGAGTAGATGGTGCGGGGCTTGCGCAGCTTCTTCCCCTTCCCGTTGATGCGCAGCTCCCCGTTGGCGATGGCGGGGGGCTTCTCGTGCTCTTGGGGTGGTGGGAGAGGAGCAGAGAGTTAAAGCAACACTCTGGGGGTTAAACACACCCCCCCATCTCCCAAATCCCAACCCAACCCCATCCCAACCCCATCCCACCCTGGGGGCTGCAGTGAGGTTTGCTTCATGGAGGTTGGTTTTGGAGGGGGAGTAAGGAGTGGGGGGAACCTGGTTTTGTTGGGCTGGTTTGTTTAAGCCCCAGGAAAAGTGAAGGGGAACTGGGAGGAGGGGGGGAAGGGGAAAGGATGGGGTCGCTCATTTAATATCACTGTGCAAGCCCAAAAACGGGCAGGCCACAGGCCCCTCTGCTGTGCACCCAATGAGGGGGCTGGGCAGGGTCCCATGGTGCGATGGAGGGGGCAGCAGGACAGACTGCCCTGCCCTGGGTGCGGGGTGCTGTGGGCATAGTGGTCCCAAGGGCTGCAGCGAGCCTCCAGGCAGCCCCTTGCTGGGAGGTCTGTGCCCCCACCCTGGACCCCTCCCCACTCTGTGGCTTTGAGCTCTGGGTCCTTCTTGGGTCACGTGGGAACCCCACAGGGGCTCAGAGAGACCCTGGGGACAAGGTGGTCCCGGGCTGAGCAGCACAGGGCATGCAGGGAGCGTGTCTGTACCCCCACATACACCTTGCACACAGTCTGGCCACAGCCACGGCTCTCCAGAGCTGACGAGGGGCCAACAGGTCCTGGGGGGCTCAGCCAGGCTCAGAACCCCTCCCTGGGGCAGCCCGGGGGTCACCTGTCTCTGGGGCGGCTCAGCCTGCACTGTCCTGCATCAGCTTTGGGGGAAAACAGGGTGGAACAGGGATGAGATGGGCAGGGAGCTGAGGTGGAGTGTGCTGGTGCTGGGGCTGTGGGGAGCATCGGCCCGGCCCGGGGGGTCAGTGGGCAGGATGCGGGCAGCCGGGGGTCTCAGGGGGATGCGGGCAGCTGGGGGTCTCAGGGGGATGTGGGCAGCTGGGGGTCTCAGGGGGATATGGGCAGCCGGGGGTCTCAGGGGGATGTGGGCAGCTGGGGGTCTCAGGGGGATGCGGGCAGCTTGGGGTCTCAGGGGGATGTGGGCAGCCGGGGGTCTCAGGGGGATGTGGGCAACCGGGGCTCTGGCGCTCCCCATCCCCGCGGGTTTTGCGCATCCTCACGGGCTCCGGCGGGTCCGGGGGTGCTTTAG
Source organism: Porphyrio hochstetteri (assembly GCA_020800305.1). Taxonomy (NCBI): domain Eukaryota; kingdom Metazoa; phylum Chordata; class Aves; order Gruiformes; family Rallidae; genus Porphyrio; species Porphyrio hochstetteri. The sequence continues at coordinate 1,582,594 of CM036928.1, forward strand.
GAGGGGGGTCACATCGCCCCCGACCGCGGCGGGTCCCCGCCGTGCCGCCCCCCGCACCGCCGCTGCCCCCGACGCGCTTCCGACGGCTCCGTCCCGGCGCCTCCGGCGAATCCCCGTCGCTCCCCGCCGGGTGATGGAGAGGGGGGGGGGGTGTCCGGGGGCGGCGGGTGCACCCCTCGCCCACCTTACCTGCGTCCTGCAGCCTGGCGCCGTGGGCCAGCCCGGCCGGGGGGTGCTGGGTGCCGGGGGCGGGGTAGGGCAGGTAGGGCCCCCCGTGGGGCGGCGGGGGGGCACCGCCGCTGTAGGGGTATGGCCCGGCCCGGCCGTAGGAGGCGAAGGGCGATGTGTCGGGGGGGGGGGGGGGCCGGGGGGGTGGATGCCGTGCAGCGGGTAGTGCGGCGGCGAGGGGTGGCCGAGCTCCAGGAAAGCAGCTTTCGAGGGGTCGGGCCCCAGCAGACTCTCGGCCACCGAGCTCATGGTCATGGTGGGCCGGGCCGGGCCGGGCCGGGGCGGGCAGCCCCCCGGAGCCCGCAGTACCGCGCCGAGCCCCGCCGCCCCCCCCGACGGGCTCTTCGCTGCCGCACGGCGGCCCCGAGCCCCGGGGATCCCCTGCCCGCCCCGCCCCCGCCGCCAAACCCCGCCCACCGTGACGTCATGCCACTGGGCACCCCCCCCCCACACACACCCCCCCGGTGACCCCCCCCCTTCCCCTAGGGCAGCCCCCTCTGTGTGTCCCCCCACAGCACCGGGGTTGCCCCCCTCCCCCCAGCCCTGTCTGCGCCCCCGAAGAGGAGACGGGGGGAGGGGGGAGGCTCCCCGACCCCCCCAAGTCCTGGGGGAGTTCCCCCGGGGGGGGTGACCCACGTGCGGGTGATCTGTGCCGGGGCCCCTTCTCAAGGACCCCCCTCCACTGGGGGCTTGGGGGGCGCACGGGGACTCCCCACGCACGTGGCTTGGGGAGGGGGGGGGGTCGCATCACCTTGAGGGGGGCCCGGGGCAGCCCTGAGCACCCAGTGGACACAGCCCGGGGCGAGGAGGAGCTGAGGCCTCTCGCACTCAGCTCACGGATGGGAGAAGGATGGACACGAGTGGGATGGACGGACAGAGGGACGGACACACAGGGCGTCGAGGCCTCCTGCATCCCCAGTGCCCTGTGCTCACGGGTGCAGGGGGGACGACACCCAGGGTGCCGTGGGGGGGTGGGAGCCCCAGAGCCGCCCCATCGGCGCCCGCCCGGGCAGACAGCGGCACCGCAGCCCCGCGGGGCCCCGCTCCCGGCAGGCGCCGACCTGCCCGGCTGCTCCCGCCCAGCGCCCCGGGGAGCCCTGACCCCGGCGGGGTACGTGGGGCCCGGGGGAGCCCCGCTGCCTCCACCCCGGCTGCCGGCCAGGGCAGAACCAGGGGCGAACCCCCCGCAGGGTGCTGGGGACACGCCCCGCCCCCCCCCCCCCCCCCCCCTTTGGGACCAGCCAGGGCAGCGCTGGTGGGAGGATTGACACCTCCGGGGACACGGGGTGACACGCCAAGCCCTGGGTGGGGGTCTGTGAGCCCTGGCTGCACCAGGGGGGTGGGTTTTGGGATGTTGGGGTGATGCAGGGGGAAGGAAGGTGGGTGGTCCTGGCCAAACCGAACAAGGGGTGCAGGGTCTCAGCTGCCACCCCGTGCGGGGTTTGCCCGGGAGGAGCATCCCCGAGGGAGCGAGGGGGGTGACAGGCAGCCGGGGCTGCTGGCAGGGAGGGTCCCCCATCCCCACCCTCCCATTAGACCATCTTCAAAACATGTTTCCATCTCGCCATCGGGCCGGGTCTGAGTCACCCCGAGCCGGGGCCAGGAGCTCTGGTATAAATAGCCGAGCTCCCGGCTAACCCCAGGACACACTCGGGACCGAGTCCTGCCCCAGGCTCCCAAAACACCCACCCTTCCTCTGACCTGCCTCCGACCCGCCGTAGCTGATGGCTTCTGTCCCCTCTCCCCACCCCAACCCCCCCAAACCTCTCCCCACACCGTAAGGACCATGTCCAGCCCAGCCCAGCCCTGTGGTGCTGGGCACAAGCTCTGGGGTCCCCACATCCCTCCATCCCAGCACAGAGCCGGTGTCCCTGGGACTGTCCCCAAGGGAAACATGGGTTTGGAAGCCCTAAATTTGGGTGTGGGGAGATGCTGTCCTGCCCCGGCCTCCAAACTCTGGGGGCAAACACGGCAAACACCCCAAAACCACCCAGGCAAAACTGGCCTGGGCTGGCTGAGGCATCTCCAGGGAGCCCGGCTTGGCCAGGAGCGGGGCTGCAGCGTGGCTGATTGAGGGTGTCACAGGTTCCTCCGTGGATCTGCTCTTATCCCTGCTCCTCACTTTCCCTGCTGGGTGACTCAGCGCTGGCCAGCTCGGGGGACGGGTGCTGGCTTGCTGGGACCAGCTCCAGGCAGCTCTGCTCCCTCCAGTGCCCTTCATCCCAGCGCTGAGGATGGGAGGGACACGCCAAGGTTTGGGGACGTATCCCCTCCCCCCCACCATGGAGCCTGTCTGTGGATGCTCCCCGGGGCTGTTTTGGGGGGGGTCTGAAGACTCAGCCCCCCTTCCCAGCCCACCGTGCTCTCCCACCCCCCTGCTGTGTGATGGGTATAACAAGTACCCATCAGTAAGTATAAGAAGTACCCCCCCAAATTTCCAGTGTAGCAGAGGTGTCAGGGAGCCAGGGTCCTGGGGCTGGGTGCTGGGGGCGGGGAAGGATGGTGCCCCAGTGGGTATTTTGGGGCAATCTCTGTGGCAGGAGGAGGGGGACCCTCAGGTCACTTCTGCAGTGTCGCAGCTCCGTGTCACCAGTGATGCCAAGGAGAGGGTCCCACCCCGAAATGCCTGGGGTGTCTCCCAAGGGGGTCCCGTGGCGTGGGGCAGCACAGGAGCTGAGGTGACACAGAACAAGAGGCAGCCCATCACCTCCTCCTCCTGCCCCACGCCATCCCACCCGTGCACAGGTGGAGCTTTGGGGGGGCTCAATCTCAGCATCCCCATGCCAAGGGGACACCCCATCCCCAAACCCAGCGGGGGTGGGTGCAGGGGTGGCACTACCTGCTCCCCATTCCCTTGGGAGACGGGGCAAGAAACAGGCACCAAACCTCGAGGCTGTGAAAAACCTCCCGGCCCCCAGGCACGGCTCAGCCGGGGGTGTGGGGGGGGGGTGCGGGGGGGGGGGGCTGGTTCCCAGCGGCTTCAGCAGCTCGAGGGCAAGGAGCCGTTGCCCCCCAGGGTGAGGAGGGGGGTCAGGTCCCACCCCTCCTGTCAGCGTCGGCGGGGGCTGGCAGGGCTGGGACACGCTGTTGTAGCAGCGTTTGGGGGTTGAGGGGGAACCCGCTGCCAAAAATAACACACCCAGCCGAGGCCCATGAAATAAATAAATAAAGAAATAAATAAGTCGCGGTCACGCTCGGAGCCCATTCCAAGCGTTGGGATCGGGGTTGGAAGATGCTGACAGACCCCCAGACCTCCGGTGCTGGCAGGGGGCACACGGGGTGATGCTGACAGACCCTGAGACCCCCGGCTCTGGCAGGGGGCACACGGGGTGATGCTGACAGACCCCCAGACCCCCAGTGCTGACTGGCAGGGGGCACACGGGGTGATGCTGACAGACCCCCAGACCTCCGGTGCTGGCAGGGGGCACACGGGGTGATGCTGACAGACCCTGAGACCCCCGGCTCTGGCAGGGGGCACACGGGGTGATGCTGACAGACCCCCAGACCCCCAGTGCTGACTGGCAGGGGGCACACGGGGTGATGCTGACAGACCCTGAGACCCCCGGCTCTGGCAGGGGGCACACGGGGTGATGCTGACAGACCCCCAGACCCCCGGCTCTGGCAGGGGGCACACGGGGTGATGCTGACAGATCCCCAGACCCCCGGTGCTGGCAGGGGGCACACGGGGTGATGCTGACAGACCCCCAGACCCCCAGTGCTGGCTGGCAGGGGGCACACGGGGTGATGCTGACAGACCCCCAGACCCCCAGTGCTGGCTGGCAGGGGGCACATGGGGTGATGCTGCCAGATCCCCAGACCCCCAGTGCTGGCAGGGGCACACGGGGTGATGCTCACAGATCCCCAGACCCCCGGCTCTGGCAGGGGGCACACGGGGTGATGCAGAAGCCGCCGGTGCCGTTCACCTTGCCCGGTGATGCTCTTGCTGCGGCGCTGGGGATGCGGCATCCCGGGTGCAGAGCCCGAGCGCCGGATGCTCCGTCGGGGGTTTTACACGGGCACCGGGTGCCGAGCCTGGTGAGGCTGCTGAAGGATTGAAGGGGTGCAGGGAAGGGGGGGTGTGTGTGCGGAGAAGAGAGGGGGGGCCCAGGAAAGCATGTGCCAGGTAACAAACCTCCAAGATCCTGGGAGATAAAGGGAGATCCCAACAGCTGTAATTACGCTGTTGCTTGGAGATAGAGCGGCGGGAGCGCGGGGAAAGCCTGGAGCCAGGAGCAGGAATTCTGGGTTAATGGCAGCCCAAGGAGAAGTTAATAACAAGCCCAACAAAGTGGGAGCAGACAGCCTGGCGTCTGCCCTCCCACACGCCGCCGCCGCCGCTCCAGCGAGCAACCGCGCACTATCTGCGGCCCGTCAGGGATCCCGGGGGGAGGCGGGGACCGGGGGGCCGGCACCGGGCTGGGACAGGGGGCCGGCACCGGGCTGGGACAGGGGGGCGGCACCGGGCGGGGGACGGCACCGGGCGGGGGACAGGGGGGCGGCACCGGGAGGGGACAGGGGGGCGGCACCGGGCGGGGGACAGGGGGGCGGCACCGGGCTGGGACAGGGGGCCGGCACCGGGCGGGGGACAGGGGGGCGGCACCGGGAGGGGACAGGGGGGCGGCACCGGGCGGGGGACAGGGGGCCGGCACCGGGCTGGGACAGGGGGGCGGCACCGGGAGGGGACAGGGGGGCGGCACCGGGGGGGACAGGGGGGCGGCATCGGGAGGGGACAGGGGGGCGGCACCGGGGGGGACAGGGAGGCGGCACCGGGCAGGGGAGCGGCACTTGGGGGGGGACAGGGGGGCGGCACCGGGCGGGCTCCTGTATGAGGTGACTGCCCCCCGCCCCCCGGTTCTCCTCTGGGGGGGTTTATTTTGGGGGGGGCAGGTTGGTAAATTAAAATTGAGGAGAGTCTGGTAAAAGGCATCTTGGGGTTGGGGGTGGGGAGGGGTGAGGAGCATCCTCTGGGAGGGGGCTGCATAACACCCGCCTTCCCCATGGCCTCATCCTGCCCAGCAGTGTGCTTTGGAGCAGGATTTGTCCCCTGTATGGTGACAGATGCCTCCAAAGCACCTCTCGTTCTCCCCCACCCTCGGGAGCTACCGATGGGGAGGCGACCTGAAGGTGCAGAGGTGGCCCAGAGGACACGGGAACACGGGGAGGGGTGACAGGAGGGGCTGGGACCCGGCTTCAACAGGGACATTTCAGAGGGATGCAAGGAGAGAGGAAGCTCACATTGATGTTCCCCCCCCCCCCTTTCACATTTGCAGAGCTCCAGCACCTCCAGGAGGCATTTGAAAGGGTTTTACCCCAAAAAGATGCTCAAAACGTGGCTTGTCCCAAATGCTGCAGCCCCAGCAGCCAGGCTGGCTGGGCTTGGGGGAATTGGGGTGGGGGGGGTCCTGCTTTCCATCACCCAGGGGCACAGGTCCACCCCATGCCACCAAAGGCAGCAGCTGGGTGATGGAAATCAGAGGGATTTGTGCCCTGCTTCACCCCCAGTTAGAGCTGGGATGAAGTCATGTCGATATTAAACATCCTTATGGCAAGTAAGCATCCCCCCCCCACATACACCCAGCCCAGAACACCAAGTGTTTTGGGTTAGAACTCAAAAAAATCCCCTTTACCAGGACGCAGCTCTGGTCTGGTTGTGATGGGGAACCAGAGGAATAGCAGGACCCTGATGGAAATCAGCATCAACACACCAAGGGGCACATCCCCTGTCCCTCCCCACCCTGATTTACATCACTCCAGCCCTCAGTCCCTGCTGAGATGCTTGAATGGGGGAGCAAAGAAGGTGGGGAACATCCCCCCTTCACAGCATCACCTCAGCAAACCCAGCGCTGCCTTTACCACCCCCCCCAAACTTACACCAGTATCACCAGCTATTCCTGACCAGCACCACCAAGAGCCAAACCTGAGAGAGGCTCCTCCCTCCCATCCCTGCTGTGCTTTGGTGAGTTTATTAAGTGCCTGGGATTAATTGAGGGAGCAATTTTCAGCTGTCTCAGTTCCCCATGTCACCGTCCCTCCCCCTGTGCCCCTGCGGGTGAAGCTGGTTTGTCTGAGGGGGGGATAATTACACCCCATCTGGAAACCTTTGGGGAAGGTGTGAACCTGTTAGGCAGAAATCTGACATATTTAATCGATTATTCCATTCATTAGCCCCAGTCCCAGCGCCTTCCCCTGCTAATTTGACAGGAGCACCAGTTAACGAGGCTTTTTAACCCTCGGTCCCTTCCCATCACCAGGAGCTGGGACATGAAGCCTGTCCTGCTACATCACAGCCTAAACCCCTTTCCTCCCCTTCACTGGTCACCAGTAAACCTCAGCCAGGATCCAGCTCTGTCCAAGCCTTTTCCCCACTGATGTGAACCCAGAAAACCATTTGGGGAGCTCCAAAAGCAGCCCCATGTGGATGTGGGCTGGAATGTCCCTTGTTTCAGGCACGATGCTCTTCTCCTGCCCCTTCCCTGACTGTGCTGTGGAATGACCCCTCTCTGGGTGGAGCAGATAGGCAGGAGAACCCCAGTGTATTGCCCTGAGGTGACATAATGGGAGAGAGAGGTTGGGATTGATTTATTTGGTGGACAGCTGGAATTTATTCTGCATGGAAATCGTGACTGATTGGCTTTTGATTGGGATTTTTTTAGGATAACTGTTTGGAGGGTGATTTTTTCCCCTAAGGCTGAGCTCAGGTAAGACCTGGCCCAGGTTTTTAAACAATTCCCAGAGATTTTTCCTCACATAAATTGTCTTTTCCTTCCCCATCCTGAAGCTTTTGGTTTCCCATCAAGGGTTTGCAACTGTCACAGCAGTGTGACAACAAGGGGATCACCCAGCACTGGCCTCTCCACTGGGAACTGGACCAAATAAACCAAATTAATTCATCATAAAATGATCTCTAATGGGGAAACTTGATAAACTTTGGGCTTAGGATTGAAGCAGCAGCACCTGTTTTACCACCTTCATAACCAGCAGCCTGCAAAACCAGGAGAAGGGGTTTGATGAGGGTTTTAGGTGCCCAGTGTGATGTCCTAGTGCTGGCACAGCCTCCTGGTACCCACAGAGGTGCTTCCTCACCCTCCTCCACCCCAAGCACCTGCTGAGCACCCACCCAGAGCACCCTGTGCATGTCAGCATCCCCGGGATGGGTCACCAGGGGTGGTTATTTTTTTGGGCAGGAGCAGGAAGCCATCACAGGGTTTCCTCTGGAATCTCCCCTCTGCCCAGGCTGGTATCTCAGGGCCAAGGACTCCACTGACTGGTGGGACAAAGGCTCGTGGAGGAACAACAATCAGTGTCCTTTGGTGGGGAGAAATGGCACAAACTGGCCTGGTCTCAGGTCAGAGCAAGTGGGGGAGAGTTGGGGGCTCTTCACTTTGGGGGCACAGGCTGGGGATGCTCCAGCTGTGGCACCACCAGCCTGGGCAAGGGGGATGCTGGCCCAGGCAGCGTTTCCACATCCACATGCCACCAAACATCCAGATCCCCCTTTTTGGAGCACTTGGGACCCCCCCAGCCCACCCCTGGCCTCTCCCAAGCCCTGGAAGCTGCAGCTGCAGACGGACACACGCACGGGAAGGGGACAGACACACAGACGGGCCAGTCTCCTCCCCATCTGACATGTGGTTCCTGCCTCGTGCCACAGGACCTGTCGGGGCTTGCAGGGTGGGGGGAGGAATCTGTGGCACGTTTAAAGGAGCTGACAGGAAGGGATCCACCAGCACGTTGAGTCCTCGACCTCCCACCCCTGGGATGCTGATGCTGCTGGGGACCCGAGGCTCCGTGCTGGGGTGTGTGGGTTTGGAGGGATGTTGAGAGCACTGCAACCAGTGACCCCTGCATCCTCACCAGTTAACAGAGAGAAAAATTAGTGGTAAAGCCAATTGTTCCTCACTTGTCCCTCTTGTGTGGCTGCTCCTGGTTTGCCTGGATTCTTGGCGTGGGGGGTGTTGGGCTTTGCTGTGATCTCTGGATGTACCATGTACAGGAAGAATTATTGGAGCCTCTGGGGCCAAACTCCCAGGCTTGGCTCAAGCAGAGTTCTCAGCTGGAGTTTTTGGCTGAATAAAGGAGTCAGGGTCTTTCCCAGACACAGGAGAGGGCAGGAGCCAACCCTCCTCTTCACCCTAAAACAGGCTGAGCCTCACAGAGCCGAGCAGTGCCCGGTGATGCTCGACTCAGCCCAGACTCCCCCCCATGAGGTTGGGGTCGGGTGATGCTGAGCCGTGCAGGGGGCTGCCAAGGGAAGCTGGGCAGCTCTGAAAAGTGACCTGACTGTGACACGGGCATCTGATGTGCTCTGAGGCAGGGGGGTGGCTCTGGCAAGGGATGGCACAAGGGTGGATGCTGGGAGAGCTGGAGGTGTGATATTTGGAGCTTGGATCCCCTGTAGGGGGCCTGGTGGCCACGTCCATCCCATGCCTAAGGCCAACAGCCACCTCCTACTGAGCACAGGGACCACGCTGCATCCCGGCCCCTCTTCTTCCCTGCATCTCCCCTTCCACCCTGTGACAGTCACCTCCCCGCTCCCAGAGCCACCTGCAGAGCTGCAGGCAGAGTCACTCGGCCCCGGGGACACCTGGGGAGCCACCGCCAAGCCTGTGGGGGTGGTGTCACCTAACATGTCCCCACGCCACCGTCCTCCTTGCCCAGCAGGCTCACAAGTGGTCATTAGAGGAGCTGGCAAGCCCGCAGCACGCGCCGGGGATTTACATCTCTGGGGAAGCTGAGCTCCAGAGGGAGAGAGAGGGAGGGATGGTAGATGTGTAATTAAAGTCCCATTATGAGGCGCCCAGGAGTCTCCTGGGGAGCAGGGTGTACGAGATCGCTGCTGCCCCAACAGCTATGGGGTGCAGTAGTCTCCCCAGGGAGGACCCCAGGGGATTCACCCTGGATAAGGCATCGTTGGGATCTCTGAGGCACTGGGGGATCCCTCCCAAGGTCAGGCTGTGCTGTGGGAGGATCATCCCATCCCATCCCAACCTGACCTGACCTGACTTGACCCATCCCATCTCATCCACATCCCCAACCTGTCCTATTCCATTCCCTTCAATCCCATCCCCATCCCATCCCGTTCCATCCCTGTCCCATCCCAATCCTCTCCTGTCCCATCCCCATCTCGTCCCACCCTGTCCTGTTCCATCTCCATCCCTATCCAGTCCTGTCCCATCTCATCCTATCCCTTCCTGTCCTGAGACCATCCTCATCCCCATCCCATCCCATCCCATCCCATCTCATCCCATCCCATCCCCATCCCTTGCCATCCCTTCCCATCTTGTCCCCATCCCATCTCTGGTTTCCATGGCAGCCACGCATCCTCAGGCAGCTCAAACCCGTGGGCTGGGTGACCCGCTTGGGCACAGGGTGGTCCCTGACTCCAAAGCCCCTGGGACTGGAGAAGGGGCCACCAGCAGTCTGGGCTGGGCAGGGTGATGCCCGGCCGGTGCCGTGGGGCTCAGCAGAGCTGCTGGAGGAGACAGGCAAAAGGATGGAGCTGCTCTGGCCTGACCGACACTGGCACTGCCATGGACCAGGGGTTTCACCATCTCCTACACCCTGCTTACTCCCTCTTGGTCTCTCAGCCCTTTTGGTGCTGCAGATCCTCCCGTGGAAGGTCCATGTCCTCCTCAGGGAGCTGCCCACAGCCCCCCACATTCCCAGCATGGTGCTGGTCCAGGGTCCCTTCGCTCAGCCTCTCCGTGCCCGGGACAGACCCTGGCTCTGACCCAGCCCAACAATCCACCAGGAAGCATCCCCATGACGGAGGTGACACGTGAACCTCTCCTGCCACCTTCAAAGCTGGCAAACCCCCCTCCCCTCCCCTCCCGTTCTGGGGCCAGGCTGGATGGTAAATCACAGCATTCCCTCCCGGCCGCATTCCAGCAGCCCGGCTCCCCTCGCCCTCCCGCGCAGGTGCCTTTCCCATTCAACACCCATCCCCAGCTCTTTGCAGCTCCCGTATTAGTCGTGGTTCAGCGGGCACTGAATAGGGGCTGGAATTCCTTAATCCACCTGCGACCTGCGAGGAGCTTTCCCAGCCCCAGCCCCGTAACCCAATCCCACCCCGCACAAAGCCGGGCAGGGCATCGCCCAGCCTAAACCACCAGTTGAATCTCACCTCCTCCCAGTCCAGGGAGGGTGGGCGGCACCACCGGCACCAGTTCCCTTTGAACATGTGTGTGTGTGTCCCCAGTAAGAGATTTGCTGGCCTGGAGAGGTCGGCTGAGCTTTTGTCTCGCCCTCGGTTTGGAAAATTCCACCTGGTCGTGGTTGGGCTTTCCAGGGGTCCCGTTTCATCCAGTTCTTAGCCCAAAACCATGCCCATGGGGTGAGTCCAGCTGCTGCCTCACCCTGCATGGTAAAGCGGAGAAGTTGGGTTGTTTTTTGGGGTTTTGGGGGTTTTATTGATGGGGAAAAACATTAATTCACTGGGAAGAATGATTTCTGCCAGGATCATAGCCGCTCGTTTTCACCCAGGGAAGGATTCCTCCACCACAGTATCACAGAGGTGTATGAGTCCATCCCATAATAACCAGCGGTTTCACATCTTGCGTCCTCTCTGAATCAACCCATGTCCTTCACCTCCAAAAGAGTTTGGTGGTGGGTCCTTTTTGGAAAGCTCAGCAGGGGGGTGATGCTCAGTATGGGCTGTGGGTGGGTTCGGTTTCCTGGCAGCTGGAGCACAGGAGGACCCGGGGCAGGAGATGGGACGTGTTCAGATGACCTTCAGACAGTGTCCTTTGCTGATGCTTTGGGTTTGACTTCACCCTGAGCATGGAAAGCACCAGCACGGGGCAGAGGGATGAGTGGGGGTGCTGAGGGGGAGGGCACCAGGGCATGGGGCGTCTTGCCGGCACCTCTGAGGACGCCTCTAAGGTGCAGCCTTACCCACCTTTGGGTGCAAACAGTGGGAAAAGGAAGATTATCTCAGGTCCTTTGCCACATCTCCCTCCCCTTCGCAGCTACCCCAGGGAGGTAGCTGAGCTGCTGGAGCCATGGGCACCGATCCTGGGGGGCAGAGCATCCCCCCACAGGTGCTGAATACGGGTGCCCGGGCACAGCCACACAGGGATCCATGTACAACACATGCTGGTACATCTCTCTGCTGAGAAATAGGGGGGTGGGCTGATGCCTGTGTGTTCACCCCCACCCTGCTGCCCCTCAGCAGCCCGTCCTGGCTCAGGATGGAGACACACAGCCCAGCGCCCTTGTCCCCTGGCCAGGTGCCTGTCACCCGGGGCGTCTGGCTGAGCTCAGCCCCAGCTGCAGGATGGGGAGGACGAGGCCAGAGCCAAGTGCCCGCTTTCCATTGCTCCGAATTTCCACCCCTGCATCCCCCCCCCAGCATCATCCCCATGAGTAATCGGGAGCGGCCGCTCCTGGTCTGCTCCAACAGGACATGGGGCCACCCAGGGCCACCCTTTGGCCTGGGAAGGCAGCTGCCAGGCAGCAAGGAGGAGGAGGAGGAGGGTGATGAGGAAGGAGACTCTGGGCTTTCCTGTTCCTCTGGGCTCCCTGGGGTTGTTTGGGGTCCTGGACTGACACCCCTGGGAGCTGGCCAGCTCTGTTAGTCACCCAGGGAGGCTGGAAAGACCTGCAGCGCTGCCAGGGCAGTGGAGAAGGCAGAGTGGGCAGGACTCTGTGGGGGAGCACCATCACTCCCTGCTGCAAAGGAGCATCGAGGAGGCACCAGGGATGTGAGAAGGAGGGATGAAAACCCTGAAAAAACAAGCAAAAAAGGAAGACAGTGAATCCTGAGGGGCTCTGGGGGCACTGCAGCAGAGACTAGAGTACCTCAGGGGCCTCCCTCCCCACCCTGGTCCACCACGGCCCACCCTCTCCAGCCCCACAGAGAAAGACATGGTGACACCTCGCTCCCTTGCATGCACCATCCCCCTTGTTACTATTAAAGCTCCTACTCGGGGTCCCCATAAACCTCCAGCTGGGTGCACAGTGCACCCCTTCTCTGTTCAGGACTCTTCTTTCATCCCACAGGGTCATTTCATCTCCTCGTGCCCTGTGGCCCCGATGTGATGGATAATTAATGCCCTATTCCCATGCAGGCCAGCTGGCTGCCTCGAGAACCATCCTTGCCCCACGCTTCTCCATCCTCTTCCTTGTTTGAGCAGAAGCAGGGAAGGGTCATCACGTGGGGAAACTGAGGCACGCAGCAGCACGGGGTTGAGGTCAGCAGCTTCTCTGCTTGCAGGAACTTGCTGACCAGTGGGATGTGGTGCAGTGGAGATGGGCACCGTGCCCAAAACACTGCTGGGCTCTCAGCAGCCCTTCCCTGGCCTCGCCAAGGGAACAAGCCCAGGAAGGTCTCCCTGAACAGGTCTCGGCGGCGGCACTGACAGAACACAGGCAGCAACGGGAACCCGAGGGAGCAGGGAAAGGCACGGGGTGTTTCCCAGCTGGCTCCACGCTCCTGCACGGCCCTGGTCTGAAGGCAGCTCGGTTCGGTGCCTGACAGCCCTCACTGCCGGTCCAATCAGTGCCAGGGCGACGGCAGCACCTCACAGAGTGTAACGAGCGGCGCCGGGTCTCTGCCGGCCACTGCACGGACCGGACCGTCCCGCAGGGTCAAAGAGACGCCGGGACCGTCCAGCTCCGGGGCTGGGGACACACGTGCTCGTGACCACGCCTGTGCACACGATGAGTGTGTGTCCCGGCGCTGCCACCTCTCTGCCCGGTGATGCGGCACCTCCGGCTCCGCTGCCGGTGGCCAAACCCCTGACCTGGAGTGAGAGCGATTTTTGAGGGGATCTGAGTGACTTTTCCTTACGTGCCACCCAGTCGTGGGTGAGGGGTCGCCCATCGCCCTGCCGCCGGCAGCACCCCCGGCTGCTCCATCCCCAGGCTGCAGGTAACGTTGCCATCTAGTGGCTTCCCCACCCCGAGCCGAGGGAAGGAAACCACTTTCGGGATTATTTGGGGAGAGGATGGCGAGGGGAGAAGCCGCAGAGGTGCGCTGGTACCCGAGTGGTACCCTAGCGGCATCCCCCCGTGGTACCCACACACGGGCTTGGCTCATCCGAGCGCTCATCTGAGGATGGGACGGGCAAGCTTTGGCCTCTCTGCTCAGGCAGCAGCATCCCACCCTCTTCCTCATCACCTGGGACCAGGCAGCAGCTCCTACCCCCAGCCAGGACCAGGCAAGCAGGTCAGCGTCTGCACAGCCAGACCCCGGGCTGAGGGTGGCTGTGGGGATCAGCAGCAGTTCCTCCAGCCCAGGACAACGCTGGAAGGCAGCTGAGACCCCTAAATTCACTGGGCAGAGGAGCAGGGAGTCCCCAGCCTTTGCACACCAGGGAAGGTGCCTGCCTCCAGCCTAAGGGCAGAAGGTGGAGGCTTGGCTTGAACCTGGCAACACCTCAGCTCCTGGAGCTGTCAGGGCTTGGTCAGAGCTGTGACATCCCAGCCTGGGGATGGTACTTGATGGGCAAGATTCCTGCCAAAGCATCTTTCTTGACAGAGCTTAAGATCAAAGGCAGCCGGGGCCAAACATGCGGCTCTGCTCAGCTCCGCACCCCAGACTGGATTGGGAATGTCCCCAGCAGGTCCCCAGCAGGTCCCAGCCAGGACTCCAGCACAGGGGGCACACACAGGGGTGTAAATACCCACGTAACACAGGACATGACAAACTTTTGATGAGCACAGGGAAGTTTTCCCAGTCCCCTCAGCTCTCCTGGGAGGGGAAGGGCCCCTCTCCCTGTTTTTAGCAGGGTCCTGCACCCATCACCCCTGGGGAGCTCTGCCCTCCCCTGCCTCCTGCCCCACATCACCTCTCTGGCAGCACCCACTGCTCTGGGCCACCTGCCTCCCAAACCATGGCTTGTGTGACACCCAGAGATGAAAGCTCCAACCCCACGGTGCCTGTTTGGGAGGAGCAGGGTCGTCTCCAGCCCCCCCCTCACACCACAGGCTCTGCAGGCTGGGGATGTGCCACTTTTTGGGCCTGATTTCCAGAGACAAGGAAGCTCATGCTGCATCCCTCACAGGCTTGCTAGCCAGCCTCCTGCCCCAGCTGACACCATCGGGCATCCTGACTACAAACCCCTAGGCAAAGCACAAATGTCTCTATTTTCTTTATCTTCCCACCCCAGAGGGAACTGTGCTCTGCTGGGTCAGTACCAAGACCTGTTTCATCCTAGAGAAGCAGATAGATGGGTTATTGCCCTATCTAGGAGAGTGAACCCCACTATTCCTGCAGAGAAATCTCAGGGAAGGGGATGAGACTCGGGATTCCTCCCATCCCTCCTCTGGGAACCCCAAAGGAAGTGGTTGGGGGATTACCTGGCCCTGGAATAAGCTGCTGCCTGTCCCTTTGTCCTCTGCACTTCCATTTACACCCCCAAGCATGTAGATTTTATCTGCACCTTGACCCCCTTTTGCCTTCTCCTAACTTACTCCTGTAAAGCTCGCTGCTCTGGCTGCCTCAACACCCCTCTAGAAGCTTTACCAGCCCCGCTAAGCAGCAGCATCTTGTGGCAACGAGCTTGGCAGATCAACCACACACCCCACTTCCACGTTACACGTTGTGGATGGAGCTCCTGAGACCGACCCTTCCCCTGGCCTTTCAGGTGGCTGTGGCTGTGCTGGCAAAGCAGCACTTTGCAGCTGCCCCTCTATCTCCTCTCTGCATCTCCCACAGGAGCAGAGCCTGCGCCTGCATTCCTCACCGCGGAGTCACCTTGTTTGGCTGGTGTCAGATCCCTCTCGGTTTCTCCCCTGCTCTGGCAAACACACCCACAGGAAGGCAGCCACCTCCTCTTCCCCCTCACCTCCCCATGGCGAGAGGCACCGCTCTGTGCCTGGTGTGACTGGGCAAGAGGATGCAAGGGCAGGGTGTTCACCCCTGCCTGCCCAGGATCTTTATCTTCTCAAGGGAGAGAGGAAGTGCAGGTGATTTAAATCAGGAGCTGGAAATTAGCCAGGGAACAGGATCAGCCCTGCACGGCCTTGCAGCAGCCACGGTATCGCTGCATCAGCCTCAGCCCTCCCCTGCCTGCAGCCCACAGGGGCTCTCCTGGCCGTGCCTGGTGGTACCCAGGCATCCCCCTGGGTGGGGATACTGCCAGCTCAGCCCGTGCTGGTCCAAAGCCACATCCCTGTAAGAGGTCTGGGTGTCTCTTCTCCCCCCAGCACTGCCCCCAAGTCCTGGTGCTCAAGGACTGTGTGCCACACATCCCTCAGGCTTTGCAGGCTGACTGCTCCAGCTCCCTGTTGTGGCAGGCATGCTGGAGTCAGCCAACACTGCCCTGTCCCTGCTGACCACTGCAGCCAGCTCCTCCAGCTGCCAAGGGCTTCTCCATCCATCCATCCATCCATCCATCCATCCATCCATCCATCCATCCATCCATCCATCCATCCATCCATCCATCCACCAAGGCCTTGAAGCCACTGGTGACCATCCCCTCTGCCCACTGCATCTCCCTTCCCTCCCACCAGCTGCCTCCCCTGCAATCCTCTCCCCATCCCTGGGATTCCTGTGCCCAGGTCAGTGCTGGGTGTCACACAGGTGGGAGGGTGCTGGGGCCCCGTGTGTAGGCTGCTGGATGTGGCCACGGGACTGTGCTGCAATACCAGCCCTGCTCTGTTTACTTCCCCTCCCAGCTTTTTTGCAAGCTCCTTGGGGCAGTGCCTGTTTCTCAATCCAGGGCCCTGCTCTCTCCTGGGCTTTGCTCTCTGCAACTGGGAGCTGATGCTTTTGCCAGAGATGATGCCTGAGATTAAATAAACCCAATAACAG
Organism: Porphyrio hochstetteri; assembly: GCA_020800305.1. Classification (NCBI taxonomy): domain Eukaryota; kingdom Metazoa; phylum Chordata; class Aves; order Gruiformes; family Rallidae; genus Porphyrio; species Porphyrio hochstetteri. The sequence continues at coordinate 1,598,579 of CM036928.1, forward strand.
TCCAGGCTCCAATCCCACCCAAACCCAGGACCCCCCTGCTAATCTCCATGAGCGCTTCTGCCCATGCAGGGGGAAACCCTGGACAAACTGCACAGTCAGGGAAGTTTCTCTACCCTGCAGCATCACTGACACGGAAAGGGTCACTTCACAGCCAAAGGAAGACACTGCAACCCAAGCAAAGCAGCCCAGACTCCCTGTGTCCCTGCCAGAGGTCAGCTCGATGCCAGCCCAGACCCAGGCAGAAGTTAACTGAAGGATCCTCATTTCCATCCAGTTTTGGGTCCCAATTCTCATTCTCTGAGAGCCCAAACATGGCTCATACAAATCTCTGGCAGCACAGGGCTGTCACCAGCACACAGGCAGCTCCCCAGCACGATGCCGGCCCCTCCACAGAGGCTTCACTCTCCTCCAAACGCTGCTTTAGCCCTTCTCTTGGTGGCCAGCAAACCCCTGAGGCTGACAGTGCCTGTTCTGGGGTAGATGGAGTCCAACACTCATGTCTCCTGTTGACTCCCTCAGAGGGATCCACTCATTTCTCCTCATTTTCCACCAGAATACAGAGTTCCAGGGGCAGAAATCACTTCTTGCACCACACCTAGCCTGGCAGGAGGCTGGTTTGTACTCTTGGCTTCTACAACAGCTCAAACAAACCCAAGTTACTCATTAACCACACTTAATGGCATCTCCCACCGTGCCTGTGTGGCACCTACAGCCAACCTGGGACCCAAAGGAATAAAGGGTGGAAAGGGGCATCCACAAGGGTTGAGAGCCAAGTCAGTTGTGCTGTGAGATAACCCAGAGGAGCAGCAGCACCCATCTGAGACAAACAAGGGTGACATGGTCACGCTTGGTACGCAGGCTCGGCTGTGATTAATCCCTGAAGCCTGCCAGGGAAGCGTGGAGCTAAGCCAGCCTGTCCTTTGATGTGCAGCTTGGGGACTGATGAAACCCAAGCACCCTTTAGTGCTGGGTAGCTCTAGGGTGGCTGGAGAGGGAAGGGGTAGGCAAGGCAGATAGTCAACCTGGCTACTCTGGGTGCCTCCTAGGACTCAACCCCCTGGACTCAGAGTGGTGCCTAAGGTTTATAGTAACAAAAGTTTTTAAAAAATGCTATGGAAATGTAATTAAAACAAAGGAAGACAAAGAAAAAAGGCCAATGAGAAGAAAGGATTGTCCCTGGAAGCTTCTCCTTGCCCAGGAAGGTAGCGTGGCTCTGCGTGTGCCTAAGGATTTGGGATCTACTCCAAGCAAGGCTGCTAGATCCTGCGTGGTCTTGGTCAAGTTCCCTTGTCCCATGGCTTTGGTGAGGTGTCTCTGTGGCTGGACATCAGCCACGGTGGGTGTTGGTCCCCACAGACCTGAGATTCATAGCAGGCAGGAGGAGCAGCTTGTGCTGCCTCATAGTGCAGGGCAGCCCCTCCTCAGCTGAGCAGAGGTAGCAGAGGGATAGAGCTGGATTTGAGGTTGTCTTGCTTATCACGTACCCTGAAGCAGGGACAACTCTGCCCTGTGTCATCTCTGGGGTGTTTTCCCAGACCCAGTGATGGAGGCTTGGTGCTCTCACCACTGAATGGACCTGAGGAGCTGCAGCTGTGCTGAACACGGGTCCTCCAGGGAGACAGGTGAGTGTAGAAACCCTTTCTGAAGCAACACACATCCTTGGACATCTTTCCACCCTCACTGGCTTGCCATGCTCAAGGGAGAACCGCCATGTGCTCCCACCCAAGCCTCCAGCCCCCATCCCAGTCCACCTCCTTCCACACATCACAAAGCGCAGGCACCGGATCCGAACTGAGCACAGAGGATGGATGACCTGACCCCAGGGATTTCCTTTGACTTAACCTCATGGAAGGAATTGCAGCAACTCCATGATTAAGGCTTACAAAGATAAAACAGGGAAAGTAAACTATACCTGTGCTTCCCATGGAGATGACGTTAAATCCCAGCCTGGCTCTGCGGTTTGGATCATTCTCTCTCTGTGTCCCAGCACTCTTCAGCTGGCCACATCTCTGGTGTGATGCTCTTTAATCTTAAAAAGAACAAAAAGTGATTGTGAAGATTCAAATCCCAAACAAAATTCACCCCAAATGGTTATTGGCTCTTTCATGAGCCCCAGGCTAATCCCAGAGGTGCAGCACGTGCTTGATGGGGTAATGAGGATGCGGTGGGATGTCAGCGTGGACACAGGTCACCTCTGGTGGTGGCAGCAAGAGGTGTGTTCTTACTTTGCCTTTTCCCAGCCAAAAGCATCTTTCTCATGCTCCAGTCCCCAGCAGGGACAGCAGCAGAGGAAGATCCTCCAAGAGCTTTTGAGGCCAGGCAGTGATGCGAGCTGAAAGGTTTTCCTGCTGGCTGTTTTCTCTGTGGTTTGATTTAATTTGATTATGGATGTCTGTCACAACAAAAGCAATCCCAGGAAGATGCATTGGAAAAAAACCCCCCACATGTTCTCTGACATAAACAGCTCAATGAAACCATGTTCAAATGTGTTGTTCTTCCCCAAAGTGAAATGTTTCCATGTCATCCCCTCCCCACAGCCACACACACACACGATTTTCCACCCAGCTCTGCCCGTGGCCCTTTGCTTCCCACAGCACAACACCCTCTAGTAAGGAAAGGTTGACAAAACCTCCCTGGAAACCCCAGCCTGTGTGACAGTGCAGTGGAGGGTGCTCCCTCTGCAGCGATGTTATTCCATCCTCACACCCACCTCTGACCCTCTGAGGGCTCCAGAATCACATTGTACAAGGCTGCTCCATCCCAGTCTCCTGAAGTGTCCTGGGATCGCTCCCATCGCGCTAGAGCACTGCAGGACCATGACTCATTTCTCTGTAAGAGGAAACCAACTCTTCTCTTTTTCCTTTGTATTTTTTTTGGGGACACACACACACATTTATGACCCAGGATGGATGGCAAAAACTGGCTCAAGAGAGGAAAACTCACTCGCCCTTAACCAACACTCCAAGCCCGGTGTGTATTTCCAAACCAGAGGCTTTGGTGGTTCTAACAAGGGCTAGATGTCCCTCTTCATTTCAAACCTTCTTCCAGTTTTCTTCCAGGACCAACAGGAAATGTGCTGAAACACCGTGAGAAAGCTTGTTCTTGTGGTTATGTCTGGCCCTAACCAGAAACAGAAGCGCCAGGAGGTGGGATGAGAGCCCTTGAACCCTCTCCAGCTTCCCCTTACAAACCCAAAAGGTCTGCGTGCTTCAGATGAACTTTTGGATGCTCCCGTTGAGCTTTTGATGTCTGCCCTTCCCTCCTCACGAGGCGCTGAGAACAGCAAAGCACCAGCAAGTGAAAAAGTCTAGACCAGCGGTCCCCAGGGAGGCTGTGGGAGACCCTTGTCCCCATGTGTGTGTGTGTTGCAGAGCCCGTTGGTCCCCAGGAACAGCTGCAGCTGTTTTGGCTCAGCTTCTGCTAGGAGCTCAGGAGGCCCTGACCCAATTCTCTGCATGCTGGCCCAAAAGGCAGAGTGCTGGAAGAGCTCCTGGGGTTGCTGCATCATGTCTCAACCTGAGCGTTTTCGGCGGCTGTGCACATCTGAGGGAAGCTCATCGCACGCTGGCAGGGATGATATTAACAATTAACACTTGTCTTTCCACTCCCAAGGTCTAGAACATCTCCTCCAAGGTACAAGTCCTTCAAGAGATTCAGTCAAGAGTTCACCTCTTGAGTGGAAAGGGGAAAGAAACCCAAACTGAGAAGGGAACCTCAGAGAGGACAGCGTGAACAGACATTGAATGGCATCTTTAACACCTCCAGTTAACCTCACCTAACCCTCTGTACCAGCATCAGGAGATGCTGCAAGAGCAGCATGGCAAGGAGAGGCCAAAGGCCTCATGGGTGGCTCCAAAGAGCCCAAGCCATGCAGGTATTTCGGCATCCCACTCTTAGGTAAGCACCGAGGCCAGAGTTCATGCCGGATGATTCCAAGTGCCACCAGCTCCCTCTATGGGCTGTGGAAAGAAAGAGAAGTGTCTCCACCAAAGAGGGTGGTTCAGAGCCCAGGTGTGGTGACTCATGGTTTGGAATGGCTGCTCTCTCCATCTACCCGAGAGGAAGGCTCTGGTGACCATCCCCCTTCCTTTAGCACCTCCAACACCATCGGGGTGCTTGTAGGGTGAGCCCTGTCCCCAAATCCGACAGGTCTCCTCAGAGTGAGGAAGGTCAAGCGCCTCTGTGGATTTAAACCCCAAAAACCTCAAGTAATGACGCTGCCCCTAAAGCAAAAGGACTATCAACCCTCTTGGAATTTCTCGTTCAAAACAATGCGTCACAGCCGGAGCCAGAGAAGGACCAGCTCGCAGTGACTCGTCACCTGCCCAACACCCCTGGGCAAAGGTGGAGTGGCTCTCAGTGGTCCATCCCTCTGCTTCCTGTTTGCTCTGCCCACAACACACTCCTGGAGCACCCGGAATGGCCAGCAGTGCCCTTTCCTGCACACCAAGGTGTCTTGTTTGATTAGGAACAGGTTACCTGGATACGACGCTTCATCAAAGGGAATCCTGCGTCGGTGGCATCCCGGGGATGCTTGGATAATTGCAGGTTCCTACTGGTTGGAGCCAGTTCAACCCCTGGCCTCGGCTCTGCTGGAAATTGTTGTGCTGGAAAGGAACATGACATGCAAAATGCAGGAGGGAAGAGCAGAGGCAGCTTCCACCAAAGAGATGCTATCATGAAAATCATGTAAATAGGTGGCCCCAAGAACCACTTTTACTCTTGAAGCCCAGCAGTCACCAAGGGAATTGGCAACAGGGCAGAACAGGCCACGTTGCCCAGCTGCTGGAGCCACATCCAAGGTCTCTCCACAGCTTCCCATCATCTCTCTTGCTCTTTGGACTCCTCCTGGCCCCCAAAGCTTGCAAGCCCACTGCCCATTGCCCATTGGTTTAACTTATTGGCTCTAACTCACCAGTCATGGGCTTTCCTGGGTGAGCCCTCCTCCTCCTCCTCTTCCTCCTCCTCCTGCATATTACCAGACACCTTAGAAGAAAAGAAAGTGAAATTAATCAAGACTTCACCATTTGGAACAGCTCACTCTGCCTCCTCTAATTTTACTCTTTCCCAGGCCAAACCTACCCAGCCGAAGTACTTATTTAATTACTGCATTTTCTATAATCATCTGCTAGCAGCCCATAAATGCAAGTAAGACACCAGGCTCCAGTTTGCAGTCACCAGCGAATTATGATGTGCTTGGAATAAAGAATCACTTAAGACCAGGGTGGCTGGTACCCTTGAGACATCAGCTATTATCTAATTTTCACCTCTCTGGTAATAACCTCGACCTTTCCTATGAATGCAGAGAAAGCCCCAGCGCTCGAGGGGTGAGACACCAACAGATCCAGCTCTTATTTACACCAGGATAAACATGAACCACCTGCCCTGAAGTCCTGGTGGGTACCTAACATGGGGTAAGGAGTGGCTTTGGAGGATGTCTCTCTGCTGATGGTGATGGGAATGGCACCTTGAAGCAGCCAAGCCAAGGGAATGGGATGAGGTTGGGATTTTTTTTGGCAGGGATAGGTTTACCAGCTGACAACAGGATTGAGCCCAGCTTAGGGAGACGCTGCTGGATGTGGCCCTTTCCAGCACCTGGGGATCAGCACGATCCCAAAACGTCACACCCTCCCTATAACTCATCAGGAGGGTGGAGGTAGGAGCAGAAAGAGTTGAGCAACAACCAGCTGTTTCATTTTGGGAAGAGTGTCAGGATTTTGAAATTTCTAAATCTTTTGGAAAGGGAAAGAAAAACCAACCAAAAAATAATCATGTTGCTGTTTCCCAAAAGCCAAAGCTGAATAAACACTGAGAACAAGCCTCTCTCCCAGCCCTGTGCTGAAACACAGATACTCCAGGGCTGTCAGAGGATTTTGTTTCAGCAGAGTCTGGCCAAATGCGATGCTGGTTTCATCCTACACGACAACGTTTTCCTTTCTGGAAGGATTTTTCTTCTCAAAGGTCAGAGAGCTTTGAAAAATATTTTCTTTTCAGCTTCTCAGGGCTCTAATTGGGGATTTTTTTCTGCATCAAGAGGTTCTTAAAGAGAGACCTGGAGTTGGCTGAGTCCAGTTGATTTTCTACAGGTTGTTGGGTAACTCTCAAGGCTTTTGACCTGGAGATAAGTTGTCCAGGCACGAGGTCCAGAAAGAGATTGAGCATTTCAGATTGGGACAGACAGGAATCACCTCCAGCATAGAGAGAGAAACATCAGAGTGCATCATTCAGCCCTGGCCATGAATTACCAGCACGGTGCAGCAGCTTGCATGGGGTAACTCAATCCTAGGATCACTGGGCTCAAAGTATCCAGTAGAAATAGAGGAGTTTTCCCTCAAAATGGCTTTGAGGGGTCTCATTTGAAATGCAGTACCTTCCTTATATCAGCCTCCATCAAGAAATCAAGGAGGGGAGGAGAACTTCTAGGGCCACAAAGGGAAGAGAGAGCCTTTCTTGCAAGGAAGATGCTGGAAGACCTTGGCTTTCACAGAGAGATAAAAGGGAATGGTCTTGTTCTGCTGAAGAAAGGCACAGCCCAAGTGCCCACGGGGTGCAAGAGCAATGTGAAGTGGAAGGACAATGTTGCTACAAGGAGAGGTCTGTATAAATTGTACATTAATAAATTTAGGCTAGAATCTAGCAGGTTCCTTATCAGCCACTCAGCCTTTAATGTATGTGAGAAATGTCAAGGGTGGTGTTTGTTTCACCGGGCTTTAGATGTTCAGAGTGAGGATGTCTACATCTGAGAGTGGAGCACCTGGGGCTCTGTCTACAGTCCGTGGAGAGAAAAGGGCTCTGGTAATTCACCCAGCCTAATGCAGGCGCCTCACGTCGCCGGAGCCCCAGAGATGCTGATCCCTCCCAGGCAGCTCCAAAGGCAGGCAGGGTTCCTGGCAGAGGTGTGTGGACACGGAGGTGCATCCAGGGCTGATATCGCCCAGATCTCCAGGCGATGCCACCCAGACACAAGGTGTGTGAGGGGAGCACCATAAACTCCACCTTGCTGAGATGCCCCTGGGAGATATCCCCGGCCCAAGACAAGCATCACTCAGAGATAAAAGGCCAGCAGGATGGACCAGGTCAGGACACAGCCCAGGGATGTCGAGCACAAACAGCAAGGGCTCTATGAGGTTTTTTAAGAAGAAGAAAAAGAAGGGTTTGGAGGACAAGAAAGCCTGAGGGCACGTGGGCAGACCTGCCTCAGCTGCCTAGCTGGAGAAGTGGAAAACTTGCAGATGTCTAAACTGGGGCAGTTTTCTTCCAGAAGGGTGGAAAAAGGTCTCAAAACCTTGTGGAGGCTGTCAGACCATCACCCCATGCTGCCTGGTGCCAGGATGATGAATGAACCCTCACCACCCTTTTTTCCCCAGCCCGTGGTGACCGGCCATCCCCGGAGAGGTGCCACATTGCACACAAGCAGGTGTCACCAAGCCGCTCCATCCTGTGCAGAACGAGTTCACGGGCCTGATGCAATCCCCACGGGGCGATCAGTCCGTGGCAGCATTCCTGGGCACGGAGTCAGCAGCTGCTCACACAGGGCCAGTGGAAGGGGGTACTGGTGTGGGCGAGCCTGTGTGCTGGGGAGCAGAGCCTTGTGTGCTCACAGGAGGCAGCTACCCATGAGGGAGGGGGGTTGTGTGTGCATTGCACACTTGAACCCACAGTTGGGTTCATAACATCATCCCTCTTAGGAGAAAGGGACAAATGAGGAAGGCTTTGGGTGGCTGGGGAAAGGGTGTCTGGTCCAGCTCTGCCCCAGAATCCTCAGGGGATGCCAGGTGAGGTGTTTGTGCTGCCCAACGTGTGCATCTCCTCTGGGGACTGGGATGCTGATACATTTTCCTATGTACTCAAAGGAATCAGAAAATTCCCATTTCGTTAATTTAGCAGAAGCCAAAAAGGACTTTGGAAGAGTGGGAAGGAGGCAGTCACTGGGTCCTGAGTTCAGAGCATCACCCTCTGCACAAGAACCTATATCTGATCTGCAACTCACCCAGCTCAGGTGTAATCCCCACAGACATTACCAAGCAGTACCCCCCGATACCACCACTGCCAAAGAGCCTCATCCCATCCACCAACTGCTTCCTTAATCCAGTGTAACAGAACCTCACCAATCACTTCTGTTAATCACAGAGCACTTGGTCCATCTGCAAAGGGATCACAAGGCCACCTGTGAAGGGACATCATCGGGAGACTGAGCAACACATGAACTGGCTGCAAACCAGTAACCACCAGCTTGCAAACCCATCCTGTGTATCTGTGCCCCACTTGCACAGGGTCCCCAAATGCTGAGGGAGTTTGGCTCCCAGAGAGGTTTCAAAGCAGCAACTCCTCAGGTGCACTTGGGAAAACATGATGGGAGTTGCCAGGACCCAAGCACGTTGGAAAACCTGGTCCCACCTTGAAAAACCAGCTCCCATCTCTGGAAAATCTGGTCCCCTCAGAGCGGCGATGGCTTCTCCCCTCGCGAGGCGCTGCGTGGCCGAGCAGACTGTCTGGCCCCCTGCGCCTCCCTGCCAGAGCTCAGCCTTCAAAGTTGAGCTGAAAAAGAGTCATTTCTAGGCTGACAGATAAGGAGTGTGAAAATGCCACGGGGAAGGATTGGCATATGCTCCCGTGGAGGCACCAGGCGAGGCTGAGCTCTAATTACAGGCTGGCCTGGTGGCAGTACCTGTCAGATGACTCACTTCCATCGCATCCCGCGAGGTTTCTCCTCTTCTCTCTCCCCTTGCACCTCTCTCTGCTGGGCTCTTTCATCAGATGCTGGCTCACTGGCTTCCTTACCAGCCTTGAGGCATTGAGTCACTTGTCATCAGGCAGGAACCTGGCAAAAAAAAGCAGCTCATGGTCCACCTGACACCAGTGTCATGCAGCCAGCCAGGGCTGCTGGTGGAAGAGTCCCTGGTGGGGGACAACTGGAAGGATGAGAGATTCCTGGAGAGGGGAAAATAAAACCTAAGATGGGAAGGAGCATGCAATCTTCACCAAAGCAATTAGAGGGGCTTCTTGCCTGAAATAATTCAATATAAATATTGCAAGGCGGGGGAAGGACATACCTGGATTGAGGTGGAGCCTCCAGGAGGCATCCCCATGTTGCCCATTCGTGGCATCCTCCTCCCCCTATTCCTGCACAGTGAGTAAAGCACTGCAAACCCACTGAGGGGGGAACACTCCTGTGCCATTCAGCAGAGTACCAAACCTTCTCTCTACCTTTGCTGCTTTAGGGGTGGGGGATTTTTGTTCAAACTCTTATTACAGCTTCTTGCTATGGCAGCCCAAGCCTTTGGGAAGGAAGGGAAGGATCTATCAGTCCCATGGAAATGGAAGCAGTGTGTGGTCTGCAGCTCTGATTTCAGAAGGAAGAAAATCCACTGGTGGAGGCAAAGATTAGATTTTATTGGAAGAATTTCCCTAGAGAGCATAGGAAATGGAAATTGGAGTAAAATGCATCAGGGGAAGATGGTGCCAGACATACCAAAAAGCTTTTATCAAAGTCACCAGCTCCAGGCAAAGACAGACAAGCTCACCTGGGCTGCAGCGAGTGTAGCAGTAATTGCTGCATGGCTCCGAGATGGGGATCAGCACAGGAGATCTGCCATGGGCATGGAAATGCCAAGAGGGAGACAGTGATGAGTGGGGGGGAAGGGAAGTCTCGGGTCAAGGAGGATTTTCCAGTGAGGTCCTCAGGAAAAGACCTTGAGAGAAATCCTCTCCAATAGCATCATCGGTTGTAGTGACATAAAAATGTGCTGCTGATGGTGCATCCTGGGGTTCCCATCAGAGGCTCAGGACAGGTCCAGAGATGGACCACAGAGACTTGATTGCACAGGACAAGGGAAGAACATCAGGGTTTTCTGACACAAACAGAATGGAACCTGGAAGAGAACGTGGTAGGAGGCAGGGCAAAGAGTGAGGATGCTCAAAGAGGGGGTTATTTAACGTAACAAGAAGGGGTAGGAGGTCAAGGCAGGGAAGGGTGCAAGTCCAAGAGCTTCTCTGCTGTGGAAGGTTCTGAAAAGAACCGGAGAAAGTCCAAAGGATTGTTCAGGAAAGAATGGCTCAAAGGTAGAATAGAAAGAGGGCTTTTTTTCAACACACTTTCTCATGCTTGTATTTATTTCATTTCATATGGCACCTTCTACAAGACCAGCCTAAGTGAAACATTTCAGGTCGGTGGGACAAAGGCCACTTTCACAGAAGGGATTTTCTCTTCTGTGCTTTTTCACAGAAATGATTTCAGATCTTTGCTTTGCTTTTACCTAGGGAGATTATTTGGGCAGCAAATCCATTTCCCACCAGGTCTTCTTCACCTCCATGTCTGTTGTCCCAGATTCTATACAACCTCCAAGAGGATTTTCCACCTGCAGAAGAGGAAAGCATTTAATGCCTTTTTTCCCCCCATAAGAGTTCTAGATGGGCCTGATCCAGCAGTGATGAGTTGGGAATATGTCGAATTCCAGGCCAACCCCTGAACAAAACCAAGCCAAGAGCTTGTCTACTCCCCACCCCTCCCTGTTCTAGCTCAGAGATGTTTCTTAATTCTCTTCTCTAGGTTGAACCACAGTCCTGTTGAAGCTGGTGGGATTTTTGCCCTGGACATCAACAGCATTAGCTTGGCCAGTTATTTCTCTTTTGTTTTCCTCCTGTTTCTTCTGCTGGGTCAGGAGTCAATGGCAAACAGATCCCCTTGGCACACAGCAGCAGGAGAAATCAGAAGCACATGTTTCCCACTCCCGGAGAGGTACACATGGTGCTGATCCTTTCGAAGAGTGCATTCAGTCTCCTCTGTTCCTCCTGATGAAGGAATGGCAAAATTCCTTCGGGTCTGACCCTCCTTTGCACGCTCCCATCACTGTCCTCAACCTCCCTTTCCATCCCTGCTTCCCCGTCCTGTCCCAGCTCCGCAGCTGGTACCTGAGCTCCAATCTACCTCCTCCAGGTGAGCAGATCTTCCCAAGAGTTCAGTTTGCATGCTGATCCCACGCACTTTGGAAGAAGTTGGTGTTCCCTCTCCAGAGCTGGGTTTGCAGGTTCCTAAGGGGGAAGCTGAGCCCTGGAAAGGTCCTTCCTTGTGACTCCTAGCACCAGCACTTGGCTCCTGATGCACCTCTTACACTGCCCCAATGGAAACATGTTTGTGTGATGCTTTTCTACCCCTTGCTACAAGAAAGAACCCAGCTGTGCAAACCCACACACTGGAGAACCATCAGGTCCTGAAGTTTATTAAGCCCTTTATCCCCTTCTGATGAGATCCAACAGCAAAGCCTCTACAGGCTGTAGTAGGAGAACCAATGCCAGAGCATGGGATCCAAATAGAGATTAATTAATGTCTCTTCAGTGGTTGCCTTGTCCAAGGCAAGGGAGACCCTGTGTGGAGACACGGGGCAGCACAAGCTCTGCAAGTCCACGTGGGAGGAGAGAACCACAAGACTCACCTGCACACAACCGGTGAAGGATGCCCTGGGTGCTTCACAGAGCTGAGCCAGCTGGAATCTTCTGTTCAAAACCAGAAAAAAGGTGGAAAAATAAAAACTACAAATACTTTGGTTGAAGTTTCTGCTTAAAAGAACAGAATAAACCCAGAATTCTAATCACCCAGCTTTGGCTTTTTGTTTCTATTTCAATTTTATCAGGAAAATGGTGGCAAAGGTGGGGAATGGAGCAGAGTGGGAACAGCACAGTCACCCCAGCTACTGGGAATAAAATATTTGGGTTCAGTTAGAAGGAAAATGTGAAGTTCTATTTTGTATATCTATCTATTAAGCAAATAAATCCCCCTTTTTGTGGAAAATGGTCATTTTCAATAGGTAACCAAGACTAGTTTTAGTTTTGGGCACAAGGCACCTACTAAAGAGGCATCAAAGAAAAGATTCTTCAACCAGTTCTCCCTCCTCCCCACAGAGGGACGTTTCCTTTGGGAGGGGAGGTGGGAACCCCTCACAGAACGTTACGACTCCAGCGATGCCAAAAACAAGATGACTTCCTAAGACACCGACTGCTGCCAGGATCCCAATGGTCCAACAAGAGCCAAACCCATGGAGAATCAGAGCAAGCTTCGGTGTCATTTATCACTTCCAGCCCTGGAGCAACTACTATGGGATGCCCTGGAAGGCAAATGCTTTAAAGCCAATACTTTTCACGAGCATTAAGCTTCCATGCTGTCTCCTGCCTGTCCCTCCAGAAGCTGCATAAACGATCAAACCAGATTCCTGAGAAGGTGAGTCAGGCTCACAGGACCACAGATGAATGTTATGGGGGGAAGCACCATCATTTTTTCCCCCCCTCCTCCTTTTGTGCCTCCACACCAACGAGCTCCTGTGTTGTTTTGCTGGCACAAGCCTGCAGTGGTGGCAGGTGATGGGTCAGCGCTCTGGCATCTCCTCCCAGGTTGCATTTAGGAATGCTCCAAGCCAACACAGTGACACAGATCTCCAAGTACCTGACCTATTTCCCCTTAGGCCCATCGTCAGGATCACCTCAGGAGCCCGTGGAGATGTTTAGCCTGAATAGCTTCAGCAATGCCCACAGAACACCTGATCTGAAGTGGGTCGCATCTTCAGCGGGGATGTGGAATGGGTCCTTATCAAGACCTTCCACCCAGTTGCCCCAGTGCCAACACAAAATGGGATTCAAACTCCCAATGCTTCCCGTTGTAATCAACAAATCCCCCCTGAGAAACTGAGGCAGATGAAGAAGCTCTCCTACCCAGCAAAGCATCTGCCCTGCACCAATCAAGAGGGGAAGACAGCAGTTCCCCAAACCAACCCAACTCCTACCTGTGTCTCCAGGAGGGGATGCAGAGCTCAGCCCTAATTCCTTGTGATGGGAGAGTGAGACAAAGAGGGGAAGCAGACAAGTGAGAAGGGATAAACGGAGCCTTTTCCACTTCCCTTTCCCATCCCTGGCAGCTGTGATTCCCCTCTGCAGCCGGGAGGAGCAGGAGCCTTTAACAAAAGCTGAGATTTTGATGTGTTTACTCAATTCCAAGAACTGGGACTTTAAAAAAAAAGAAAAACAAACCCAAAACACCAACCCACAACACAAACCCAAGTACAACACAGAACAAACGCGATGAGACAGAGCTAAACCCATGGCAGTCTGCAACGCTGGTGTTGACAGAGGAGCCCTTTGTATGTTAATGATCTTTCCCCTCCTGTGCCCAACTGCTAAAGGGCGATTCGAGCGTTCCCTGGGCTGAGAAATGGGAAATTAAACATGTCCAAGGACAGCCACATATTCCAGCACGTTGTTAAAACCTGCCACACCCCGAGAGGCCACCATGGGGGAGAGGTGTTGCTCTGAGCCTCCTTCCTCTCCCCAGGCCCAAAAAGGAGAGCAAACAGCTACTTTGCAGCTACTTCTAGATGCTCCCAACAGCAGAAGGGCTCTGGGAGGGAAGGGTTTGGGTGCAATAAGGACCCCTGGGCAGTGTGATGTGTGGAGACCACCTCAAGTTGCAGTGCTGTCAGTCATCCTGGATCTCTCCTGTCACCAATAAGAGGCTACACAGGGACCCCACCCCGGTGAGTCCTCATCATTCAGAGTCTGTGGCTTTGCTCCACTGTGCTGCCCAAAAGCACCATGGCAGCAAAGCCCAGAGTGTTCTGCTCAAGCTTAAAACACCCCAAAACTACCAGGCTGATGCATTTGCTCCCTACTACCTGTTACCTTGAGGGTTTCAGGCACTTGGAGATGGGGATATATTCAGCCAGAAGGTCTTCCCAGACAAGAGCCATCCCTATGGACTTGCTTCTTGCCAACAGGTCACCTATTTTTTTCCCCCCTGCTCCTGTGGATTTTGGTGTCCAGGTTCCCTCCAAAAAACATGAGCAACCTGCCTTGAGGAAGGCTGAGAAGCCCGAGACCTGCATGTCACTGCCAGCTCCTCCACGTTGTGCAATCTTGTGCAAGACTTCTTATTCCCCAGTCTCCAGTTCTGCATGAACAGGGATGTGCTGGGCCCCTTCGCTCAGCACTGGGACCTACAAGAGCTTTTACCTCCAGCCTGGCCCCACTTCACAGGCTGTGATGCCATCACCTCCAGTGAGTTATCCCTGCTTGCTCTGATGCCAGTGAAATTGCAATCAGCCCCTCTGATAGAGTAATCAGCCTCCACACCCAGAGGAGTTGCAGCAAGGCAGCGCCGTGTCAGCAGAGGCTGGCGTGTTAACATGGGCAACGGTGGTGTGTCTCTTCCCTTTGCCCACCACAACCATCGCCAGGACGAGCATAAACTACAGCTCTAAACCTGCTTTTGACTTGCACAGCAGGCCCAGGAACGAACCCCTTTCCCCTGGGCTTGTCTGTTGGAGCCCATACGGATCGTCGGGTGGTTTCTCCCCACCTCTGTAATTTTAAGTGGGGACCAAGGAGCTGAAATGAGACTCTGGGCTTTTCAAACCACAAGCCCTCCAGTAAATAAGGGTTAAAGGCATTTCCAGGCATGTCTGTCAATTTTCTGGTGACTGTTTCATCCTTGATGTTGGGTTGGTTAGGGTTTTTTCCCCTCCTCCCCCCATCAGACAAGCCCTCTGCCCAGCTCCAAACGCTAAGAGGATCCTGTGCAGGCTCTTCCATCAGCTTCTGCACATTCTGGGTTAGGCTGGGAGCTGGGACAACAGCTGATTTTGAACTAAGTGCCTCTGAGTCGTGTTTTACAGCGCTGGAGTATTATAAAGAAGAAACTAACACCCCAGAACTGATCCTTTGGGACGGCTCACACGTATTATCGCAGCAGCTGGAGCATCGTCCAAGCTCCTCTCAATCTTGCAGTGTAATTTTGGTTTATTTGATGGTAGGGAGAAACTCCTCCCCCCCCAAAGTCAAGCTATTTGCAGAAGCCACATCTGTTCAGTGCCACAGTATAGAAGACCAGCGGCAAAGCGGGAAACAAAGCCCAGCAGCCCTGGGCCCTCGGGCTCTATCTTACCCATCGTGTTTAGCTTTCTCAGTGTTTATGTTAAATAAACTCTTTCTGGAGTTATTCAACGTAATTATTGGCAGATAATTGCCCGTAACATTATACAAGGAATAATAATCACAGATACAAAATCAGTTTTAAGTAATGCCAGGTCATGACACCACCCAAGGAAAGAAAAAACTCCCTTTCCTGGTTTACAAAGCACATGTTGTCATCTGCAGCAGCCAAACCTCAGCTACCTGCAGAAGACAGGCTTCTCCCCAACACATCGGGATGACAAGGCACATCACACACCTCTGAGGCCCTGCTGCAGCCCACTCACACCCCCTTCACATACAAGGGATTGCCTAGAGAGAAGAGGGACCTTATGGGGTGACAGAGGCTTTGCTGCAAGCTGCCTGAGGTCAGGTCCACGTACATCTGGGCTTCTCAGACTCCTAAAAGGGAGGGATATCCACTCAGATCTAGGCTACAGGTCAGGCTTAGCACCACAGGATCAGGAAAGTCACAGAATTGTAGGGGTTGGAAGGGACCTCCAGACCCCATGGGGTCCAACCCCCTGCCAAAGCAGGGTCCCTGGGACAGGTCACACAGGTCGGTGTCCAGACGGGGCTGGAATCTCTCCAGAGAAGGAGACTCCACACCCCCTGGGCAGCCTGTCCCAGGGCTCCCTCACCCTCACTGGGGAAAAGTTCTTCCCCATGTTAGTGCAGAACTCCCTGTGCTCCAACTTGAGCCCATCGCCCCTTGTCCTGTCCCCACAGACACTGAGAAGGGGCTGCCCATGTCCCCTGTGTCCCACCCTTCAGCTATTGATCCCCATTGATCAGATCCCCTCTCAGTCTCTTCTCTCCAGGCTGAACAGCCCCAGCTCCCTCAGCCTTTCCTCACAGGGGAGATGCTCCAGGCCCTTCAGCATCTCCGTAGCCTCCTCTGGACTCTCTCCAGGAGATCCCTGGCTTTGTTATCCCAGGGAGCCCAGAGCTGGACACAACACTCCAGGTGGGGCCTGACCAGGGCAGAGCAGAGGGGGAAAAAGCAGCATTGGAGACTGTTCTCACTGGAGTGGTGGTGCTGAGTGCCATTTCCAAAGGCACAAGGGGAAGAGAGGAATGAGTGACAGGCAAGAAGGGGAGAAATGAGCCTCTAATTAGATGCAAGACAAGTCTACACCACACAATGAGCCCCAAGCTAGCTCCAAGCAGGCTGCTACATCCACATAGCCCACACATGGAGGCAAAAGCTCCTCGTAGTCAAGGTCAAACACCCCTCTCCTGAAAAACATAAAAAATGAGGGGCCACAAGTGGCAGCAGCCATGAAAGCACCAGCTGAGCAACTGGTTGAAGCTACCTTGGGGTACAGGACCACACCATGGTAGAGAGCAGCTCCCAGAGCTGGGGGAACTGGAGATACTGGCAGAAGGTACCGGTGCATGGGATGGGCCTGCCAGCACAAGGCAAGGCAGGTGGATAAAGAACCAGCTGAATCCTTTTTGATGTACCAAGCCCCCAAGAGTCAAGTAAAGCCTACTGGAAGAGTAGAACCAATGATACCCTTTACTCTTCCTGGCAACTCAGGGGCTGGAGCTGGCCTTTGGCTCTGCACAGCACAAGGGAGTCAGAGGAGAGGATGCTCAAGGTGAGGTTGTCCTGCCCTTGCTGACAGGAGAAGGCTGATGAGATGTCACTTCCATAGATGCTGGGTGTGTAGGTGGCCCAGGGCTGGCCTTTCCTGGGAAGAACGTCCTGCTCATTCTCAAGAGAAAGAAATGGACCAAAATGTAGGAGTGCAGAGAGGAGAAAGAGCTCCATGTGATTATCTGAGCAGGACAAAGGCACCCTAACGAAACACAGGAGTCGTAGGCAGCAGGATGCTCCCAGCAGTAGGGCCTAGGAGGGAACAAGGAGTCACCCAGCTGCTATTGACAAGGACACAGCAGCAAGACAAGGGCCTGAACAGAAAGCCTGTCTGAGAGCTGAGGAGAGGCTCTTTGCCACAAAGAACCATTGACACACACTCAGGGCTCTCCGGGGAAGCCTTTGATGTGAGTCAGCGACCCCAGAGATCTGCCTGATTCAGCGTGATCTCTTATAAAGAACAAGGATCCCCTGGGACAAGCCTGGGACTTGTAGGCCAGAAGCAACGACAGAAGAACTGGCAGATGGACAACAGCTCTGCAAGGCCAGGAGACACATGGCTGCTGCTCCTCAAAGGATCAGCCAAAGCGTTGTCCATGATGGGACCAGCACCCAGGGGGAGAGCAGCAGGCGAGCTGTGCTGCACAAGGAATCGCTCAGCCTGGGCAAAACTCCTGCCTACTGAGCCACGAGCAACACAAAGAGCTCCCACTGAGCAAAGCCAAGCTGTCCCTGGCCCCATCCTCAGGCCAAACCCAGGACTAAGCCCTTGATGGAGCTTCCAGGTGGCAAGGATAAAACTGCAGCAGCACACAGCACCGGGCGGCCCTCAAACCGGTGTGTCAGCACCCAGCAAGCTGAGAGGCGCTGCTGGGGCCAGGGCAGGCCTCGCCGAGGGGAGCTGCTGGGGCCAGGGCAGGCCTCGCCGAGGGGAGCTGCTGGGGCCAGGGCAGGCCTCGCCGAGGGGAGCTGCTGGGGCCAGGGCAGGCCTCGCCGAGGGGAGCTGCTGGGGCCAGGGCAGGCCTCGCCGAGGGGAGCTGCTGGGGCCAGGGCAGGCCTCGCCGAGGGGAGCTGCTGGGGCCAGGGCAGGCCTCGCCGAGGGGAGCTGCTGGGGCCAGGGCAGGCCTCGCCGAGGGGAGCTGCTGGGGCCAGGGCAGGCCTCGCCGAGGGGAGCTGCTGGGGCCAGGGCAGGCCTCGCCGAGGGGAGCTGCTGGGGCCAGGGCAGGCCTCGCCGAGGGGAGCTGCTGGGGCCAGGGCAGGCCTCGCCGAGGGGAGCTGCTGGGGCCAGGGCAGGCCTCGCCGAGGGGAGCTGCTGGGGCCAGGGCAGGCCTCGCCGAGGGGAGCTGCTGGGGCCAGGGCAGGCCTCGCCGAGGGGAGCTGCTGGGGCCAGGGCAGGCCTCGCCGAGGGGAGCTGCTGGGGCCAGGGCAGGCCTCGCCGAGGGGAGCTGCTGGGGCCAGGGCAGGCCTCACTGCCCCGGTAGCGCTGGCAGGGCCTGCGGCTGGCAGGACGCTCCCAGCCAAGGGCAGAGCGTTCATCCCCGGCTGTGCCCAGCAGGCCACGGTGCCCACGTGACGTCAGGCTGTGTCAGCAGAAGCGTGTTGTGGCGTGAGATGACATTGCCGTGTCCTCCATGACATCACCCCCGGGATGAGGGTTTGTGGCTGGGCCCACAGAGCAGGTCCTGCTGGGAGTTATGGGGATTACAACATACCCCCACCACGGCCCCAAGCCAGGGTCACCCTGGTGTGCCCCGGGAAATGAGGGTGGCAGCAACAGGGCAGCTCTGCTCAGTGTCCCCATCCGCAGCCACCACCATCCCCCTCACACCGGCTATTTCCTTGGGCAGTAAATGTCTAGGGGCTGAAAACTGACTGCACCAGCTCACTCCCAATTAACCCTTCCCACCCACACTGGGCTCAGCAACTTTCATTCCATGGTGGTGCTTGTATTGGAGGAAGGACTGACAAGCCAAGATGGATGAAGGTGAATTCCCCCCCAACGACCTTCCCGTGGGCTGAGACCTCCCCTGGGGTTTTTTTTAATGCCCTGGGTTGAGTCTTGTGCTGGGGGTGAGTTTAATTCATCCTCTCTCATTGCAGTATACATCTCTACAGATAAACAAGCTGATACCACATTTGATGACCACACTAGGGATGGAAGAAGCCTCACCCACAAGCTCATTAAAGCTGTGTTTGAAAAACAGGGGATCTCTAAGACTTTCCACTGGGTCCTGAGCAGTTCAGCAGGAAACACCCTTGGGACACCACTTGACAGACAATGATTGACCAAGAGGACAGAGATGCAGGGAAACTGCTGCCACATCTGAACCATGCCAGCCCCAAGGAAATCACTCTTGCCTGCATGGGGGCCCTGGTCCTCCAGCAGCACACACTTGGATAAGTCTGATAGCTCTCATGCCACTCTAAGCTTCAGAGGTAGCTTGTCCTTTATCTCCAGGGGACTTTGACTAGTAGCCATTGATCCCTGGGCAATGGAGGTCAGTGAAGGTCGGCAAGGTGGGCAGGGGGCTTTGGGCCTTTGATTGCAGGCTGAAGCAGAGAACCTGTTCCCATCTGCTCACACTCTTTTCAAGGTCAGTGACTCTCTACACGCAGCTCCACTTGCAGGCATGAGGTGGGGGGATGTTGGTGTGTTTTGCTGGGTACAGGCATCCCTTGCTTTGACCAGTGGTTTGCCTCAAGGAGCAGAGAAAACCCTGCAAAGGGCATTTTATGATCCAGCACCAGGCTAAGACACACAGTACCATCCTTCCAATAGAAACAAGCCCCAAAACCTACAGCTACAAACTCCCTGAAAGCATCATTCCCCTTTCTATGCCACTGCTGTTCCAGGCTGCAGAATACCCTTCCCTCAAGCAGCCAGTGATGTGCCTTTAGGTGTGTTGATGTGCCTTGGGAGCACTGACAGAGTCATGGTCCAGATGGGACTCACCACCTCAGAGTACACAAGGCAGCTTCAGAGACCATCACAACTCCTGATCTGTGCTGCATGGATTTAAATACTGCAGTGAGGACACAATGAGCAACTGCACAAGGAGAACAAGAAGAGACAGGACACTCTGGAACTTGTCTCTGAATACTCAGGATCTGCAGGGGGAAGAGCCAAGCAGGACAATCACCCTGCTTCATGGAGAGGCCTGTGGGGTTTCTCTCTCCACCTCTTAAAGCATACAGAAGTGACAGGACAGGTAAAAGCAACCGACAACACATCAATACCAGCAGAGCCTCTGGGCCCCAGCTGAGGACTTGTGCCAGTAAGACACTGGTAGAACTTCACAGCTAAGGAGGACAGACAAAAGCCATCCCTGCTTTAGAGGTGGAGAGATGAGGCTCAGACAGGAGCAACACAGGAGGTCACAACATGCTTCAGACCTGGCACTAAAGTGGGATTCATCCCCCGTGTCTGGAGCTGCAGCCAGCTGGGCTGTTCACTCCAGCCCCAGCCTTGCCCATCAGCAGGTTTCCTCTGGGGCTCTGTGGGTACCTGGGGACCAGTGGGGTGTTTCCATCACGAGGAAGGTGCAAATGAAACTTGGGCAACAGAGGGGGAAATATTTACTCTATCAGACTTCCCAAAACTCCTGGGATAGGACTCTGATTGAGGAGGAAGGTACACCTTGGGTTTGCCTGCTTTATGGGCAATTAACACTAGTAAAGCACAGAGCTCCTAGGTCAGCTGTCCTTGGTTAAACTCCCAGCCTTCCAAGGAGACCTCAGCAGAACCATGGCCATGGAACCCAAACCCCAAAAATTAGAGAAAAACAGATTCACACTCCAGCACACAGCAGTTTTCCAGCCTTCCAGGGCAAAGATAGCACAGCAATCCCTTCCCTCCACAAACATCCAGGTGGGAAGCATTCTCTTAGCCCCAGGAGACAGCACAAGGAGGACTGAATCCCAACCCATTGCTGCCTTTCCATCAAAGACCCCACTGCCAACCACACAGCAAATACAAGACACCAGCTCCACCCTGACATCCTTACAGCCAGCCAGGAGGAAGCCAAAGGGTTAAGAAAACCCTGTCATCACCAACCCTGGATGCACCCCAAGTCTCCGGTGTTGGTACCTGGGCGCCTACCTCTGTCTCTGGGGTGGAGTCCTTCTAACCACAGGGCAGCCTCGCCTGCATTCCTGCTTCCTGAGTGACAGCCCAGGAGAAGCTGGATCCAGCCTGAGCCTTGGCAGGAGAAAAGATGCCTCCTGCAGGGCCAACTCAGACTCGCCCTGGAAATCTCCTTACTTAGTAGAAATGGGCTGGGGAGCCAGCAGCCCAGGGCTTGGCACCGGGCTGGGGAGCCAGCAGCCCAGGGCTTGGCACCGGGCTGGGGAGCCAGCAGCCCAGGGCTTGGCACCGGGCTGGGGAGCCAGCAGCCCAGGGCTTGGCACCGGGCTGGGGAGCCAGCAGCCCAGGGCTTGGCACCGGCGGGTGTTTTGCCAGAGATGTTTAGGAGCTCGTTGAAATTGCCAGCTTGCATCTCCTTAGATGTCTGAGCAATATCCTAGCAGAATTAGACAGGTAATAAGGGCTTGAAAAAGCAGGAACAACCACAGTTGGATTAAGATAGAGGCTCTCTAGGCCTTCGCTCAGCTCCCTGGCTCACGGAGACGCGGGATGACATCAGGCTTTGCTTTCGCTTAGTAAAAGCGTTTCTGGCAAAGAGAAACTGGAAGGGGAACTGGGAGAGAGCTGCTGCTCCAGTGACACTCGCCCAAGTTCAAAGACAGAGTGCAGCAGTTGGCATTTCTTTCTCCTGGCTCTAGCACTCACGGGCTCAGGCCTGTGACCCCCTTGTTACGGAGGTGGTTTGGCTGGCAAAGGGCATCAGAAGAGCCACTGGTTCCATGTGGAGGCAACCACACTGGTGGGTGGTAGCTCTGGGACAACCACAGGCAGTCTCAAGGGTACCAGATGGTTTCCATCAGCCCTGGGAATGACCAGAGGTGTATGGAGCTGGACTTCCCACCTGCTGGAACCCATCCAGGTCTCTGTCCTCACCTTTCAGCTGCTCACTCATCCAAACCACAAGGTTGGATCTGAACCTTCCCCCTGGCAAAGCCCAGAAGCCTTCCTTGCCCAGCCCTTCCGTGATGCCCCAACAGCAGCACTGGCTGATCCCACCCAGGAGGAGTGCCACAAGTGCCAGAGCACCACAAGACAAGGGACCCCACAGCACCCAGAGGCAGCTGAGGCCGTGGACATGCACAGTGCTTGGGTGGGTAAGTTAAAGATCCACAGATATTTGCTCTCAGGTCCAGTACTCCTCTGTGCTAACCAAAGTGGGGGGTACCATCACAGATGGGGTACCATCACACACACTGGGTTTTGGGTCAGGAGCATTTTCCCTGTGTTCCCTGGAAGAAGAGCTGGTTTCCCTGGGAAAGTGGACATCCACTTCAGTTGGATGGGGCCCAGCATTGACTTTAGGGGAAGGTCCAGAGAAGGAGGACGGCTCAGATGCTGGGTTTGATGCCCACAAAGGAGCTGAGCACACAGAGACGGGGTTTTAGGCAACCTGTACCACTGTGGAGCTACCTGCTGCTTAGCCCCATCGAGCAGGGGTGCTGGTGTTCCACCACTCCAGCCTGCCCAGCCCCAGTTCATCCAACAAAACCCACACTGACACCAAAAAAAAGCACAAGAGAAGCCTCATCTCACCTGGCTCAGCTGTCCCTCATGCAAGGTGGGCTGCTCCTCACCTGAGCACCATCCTCTTGCCCAGGTAAGTCCAAAGAATCAAGGCTCATGCTGTCTTCCAGCCAGGCTCTGAGCAAGCACCTCTCTGCAGCACCCAGCTCTTGCAGACACACAAGCACACTTGGTCTCTCCCAGATGCAAGTACAGACCACTCTCAGGGCAGCTTGTTCATGCCCCCAGCTCACATGAAGCTCATTGATGATTTTAAGGGTCCCAAGGGGAACCCCCCAGCATTTCAGTGTGCAGGTGGATGCTGGAACCCGTTCCTGCTTGGTGTGGCTTAATGAGTTACTGAACATGGTAGCTCAGGTCATTAAAATGCAAACTAGAAACAACTGCAGTAACTTGATCACTTGCAGCCCTCTACATGTTTTCTTGGGCATCTTTTGACTCACTTTCCTCCAGAAGTGATGTACTGAAACTGCTGCCAGCTTTTGCCAAGTGTCTGATTTATACAGGTGAGGAGCACAAGCCCAGAGCACAACTCCTCTTCCTGCCTTTTGTCTGGTTTATTGGATCTTCGAAGATGAGGAGAGTCAGAACAGAAGAGGCACTCCTGACCTGGTTTGGTTTGCCACAATTCCTGATGCAGTCCCAGAAATTGGGGGTGGGGGTTTATCTCACCTCAACAGCGGCTGAAACATCTCTAGAGAAACACAGAGCTCATCCACAGAGCAGCAGCTTACTCAGATCTTTGCTACTCCCATCAGAGCAGCATGACTCCAGTGCCAAGCTAGCTGCATTGCAACATAACTCCACCAGCTCCAGTGGCATTAGTCCAGGCATCGCTCATCATGAAGGAGATGCTAGGGAGGAACAAGAAGAAGGCTGCTCCAGGAGCGAGGTCAGGCCAAGGGTGACCACAGCAAGGTCCATCACAGCTCTGAAAGAGGCAGAGCAATCAGTCAGGTCCCAGGTCCACCCAGAGCATCCAGTCAGGAGACAGAAACAAACCCCCAAGGTAAGTCTGAGAGGTCCATCTAGGAGATGGGCTACCTCCAGCAAGGGTCCAGAGCCACCCAGGAGGCAAAGCCAGGCACACACACCTGCAGCATAGCCCGGAAGAAAACTCCAGGCCCTGGGGCTGAGCTTAAATGGGGTTCCTCAGCCTATGGGAGGAGAGGGTGGAGACCCCAGGTGAAGCTGCTCAGGGTCATTCAGGTCTCTGTGCTCCCCAGACCCTGACAGCAGGTTTTCTACATGAGGTGGATGTTTCCACAGAAGGAGCTGGCTTTGGCTGGTGGCAACCTTCTGCCCACGCTGTGTCCTCTGCTCTAACCCCATCACGTGTGGGGAAACCTTCCCACTTCCTTGGTCTCACCTAAAGCAGCACAAAAGGCTTTCACCACCTTGTCCAAACACAGTGACCCTCCCTCCAACACAGGACCAAATCACCACCTTAATTTTATCTCAGCACCCTTAACAGATGGGGAGAATCAGAGCTGAAACTGCAGGTTCCAGCTTCTTCCAGCTAACGCAGACATGCTTGTTCCTCCTGGCTTTCCCTCGCTCTTCAGACCTCAGCTCATTCATGTTCACAGGAAACACTTTGCCAAAGGGACTCACAGGGACCATAGAATAGTTTTATCCAATTACTTTTTAACTACACCCTTGATTTCTGGTGAGGTCTGGACACCGTCAGGGAGAGCAAGGCTGGCTTGGTGTTCATAAATTACACCGTTCACTGGGAAGCAGCCCAAGGAGCACAGGCTCTTCCCTTTCATGCCTCTGGTCCCCATCCCAGATCAATGTGGACATGACAAGGAAAATGGAAACATTCCAAAGCAAAATTTCACCCCGAAATCTGTTTCTGTTGAATCATGTCAAGACCTGATGTCACAAGAAAGTACAAGAAAACCTCTTTTTTTCCCCCCCTTTTTTATTTTTTTCCCCCTTTTTTATTTTTTTCCCCTTTTTTGGTTTTTTTCCCCTCTGATTTAATGGAAAACAGGGAAAGGAAAGATGAATCCATAGTCTTCCTCAAGGGGACGAAGGCAAGAAACCTTCAGAGTTCTTAACAGAATGGAATAAAAAGGTGAATCAATTCTTGCCCAAAAATCTTCATTCTGAGAGAGTTTAAGGATGACACTGGGCTCTTCTTCAAACTCCAGAAGAGACCCATAAAACTAACCAAGTGGGCAAAAAATCAGGGAAAAGCTCTAAGTGTACCTGGCATTAATGCACCTGGGAAAAAGCAAGCCATGCCTGCACGGTGCTGAGGTCAGGACTGGCAGGTACAGCTCAGGAAGAGTCATCGCTGGCAACTGCCTGAAATCAATATCTTTATGGATGGTGGCAGCCAAAAACCAACAGAATCGGGTGTCACCAGGCAGGTGGCACTGAGGACAAGGCAGAGGGAGCAGTTTTGCTGCTATATCAAACTTTGATGCACCCACGTTTGGGGTACCACGTGGGGCTACTGTGTCTCAAGACATGGAGTTATGGAAGGTCCAGAGAGGGGCAACCAACATGACTGAGGGGGTGGACAAGCTCCTTCAGGTGGAGAAGCTGGAAAGATGGATTTCCTCAGAACTGACTCATTTTTCAAACTGTTGAGAAACATCTCACATCCTCTGACCAAAAACTAACCCCAGTGAAAACCTCTCTGGGTCCAGTGATGTCACCATACCTGGGACATCACCAGGGAAGAAGGTGCTAATTCCACCTCTTCCACTCTTGTTCCTTTTCTTGCACCATTGAGAGCTGCTCCTTGGGGGACTCCAGGTTTGGGTGACATAGGGAATTCTGGAATGCAACCTCATGACCAAGTTGTGGGTCAGACCCTCAGCAGGGACCACTTGTCCCCTGTCACTTTGCTTGTTTATTGTGCACATCACCCCAAAAGGGCACGAGTGAGGAGGTGACCCACAGCTGAATCATACCAGAGGCTTGCCAACCCAACTGATGAGCCTGTGACAAGGGTAAGGCCACTGTGTCTTAGGTCACTTTTGGCAGCAGGGAGAAGGAGGACACAAGGTGCCAAACAGCCTTGCTCTTTGTTCAGTGTATTTGCAAAGGGTGCAAGGACAACACAAGAGGGCAGGAGAAAATCAGGCACATGGGTGAAATCTTGGCTCTCCTGGAAGCACCAGCAAAAACCCCCTGATGTCTCTGAGAAGTTGCACCCAAGGACCCCAGAAGAAAGGACAGGAGACACTGAAGGGCACTGGGAAGGAATTATTTGGGTGATGTGGACATTGAGAGTGCTGCGGAGGAAGGCAAACCTCTAGACCAACCCTGATTTTTAGCAGCTGGAGGGTTACCAGGAGTTTTACCTCCTCTGGAGGCTCCATGGCTTTGAATCAAGTGGAGATCAGGTGTTATAACTCCCCTCCACATGTTCCAGCCTCACCAAAACTGCAGCCCCCTCTGGTCCCTGCCCTTGTAAGCCTCCAGCAGCACTGCCCAAAGTGTAACTTTGGAAATTCAGGTGCTTCACTCTCTCAGGAAGAGCTGTTCGTCCTGCAGTAACTCACCACCTTTTGGGTTGGGATTTTTTGGTCAGGCTCTCCTGAAGCTCAAGGATTCCCTGGTGCAGTGTCACCAAGACACTCTGAGGAGCGGACAGGAGGTCCCAGGGAGAAGAACAGGCTCAGCTCAGTCTTACCATGCTCTTCAATGCTGTGTGAGGACACTAAGAAGGAAAAGGGGGACATCACATCAGGGGAATTTGGTGGGCAAGAAACAAACGGTGCTGGTGAAGTCTGCTAGAGAGATTCCTGAAGCAGAAAGGGCATTTCAGAGCCCAATCCCCATACACAACCCCCTGAATCCACTTGTGCATTTGAAAAACCTTTTAGAGCAGCTGCAGGCTGGATGTAACCTGATTTATGGCAGATTTAATCTCAACGTGGCCAAGAAACTCCAACCAGAGTCACCAAAACTTACCAGCCTCATAATTTGGGCAGAGGCAATCGAGAGGGGACTGTGGGCTGCTTGGGGTCAGGTTCTAAGCATCCACTGAGGTCATGGCCATATGAGATATTAAGCAGATAGATCTGAACCAGAAGGGATGTCTCTTTTTTCCCCCTCTCATTCCACCTCTATTGTTGTACTTAAACCAACATTGAGCAGTGGTTTGTGACACCCAAGCTCCAAGTTCATCTTCCCAGTAGGCATGGAAGGGACCAGTCCTACAGGCTGCCATCTGGCTCCAGTTCTCCATGGAAGCAAGGGGAGAGGGGGGTGAAGGCTGGTTATAATTGACCCCAATTCCTGAAATAGCCCCAATTGCCACAGAGATGGTTAAACAACAGTCTCCAAATCCACTCAGAACGGACCCAGGTGTCCTGGTGCCCTGTGGCCTGGGACAGAAACCTTTCAGCACCCCTCTCTTCCCTCTTCAGAGCGCTGGACGTGTCTTACTTCAGAGAATATCTGTCAGTTCAAGAAGTTTAAAAGCTCTGGATCAGATTCTTAATGACCCCAGACGGACACAATAGAGGCTGTCAGCACACAGCAGCTCATGGGCTGCCACTGGCAAAGGGACCCCAGTGTTAAAATACCACAGGGCTTTGCCAGGGGAAGTTGGCTACTGGGGCTGGGGATAGTATTGGGCTGGTGGGGTTTTTTTTTTGCTTTACAACAAGGTTAAAAATGGGTCAAAAACTTGGTAAGTGCCATTTCAAAGCCTTAGGCACTGGTAGGAAGGAAAATGGGATGGTGTGTTCATGAATAACTGGAAACTCTCATCAATTCTCAGTGATCACTTTCATCAGAGCAATAATTTAAAGAATGAAGATATCTTTTTTATGATGTTAAGGGACTCTAGTCTTCTCCCCATCCCAATTCATGTAGCATTAAAGGGTAAGATATAGAAAGGAGGTACTCCTCCAAATCTTTGGTTTTGAAAGAGAAGTCTCACCTGGCTCTGATTTTATTTTTCTTTTCTTTTTATTCCCACAGAAAAGTCCCTTTGGTTTAACCCAAAACAAAGGGGAGGTGGGAAAAAACCCCCTTGAACTGCTGGAGAGTGAAAAGATCAGCAAAGATCAGCAAAGCTCCAGTGATGGGCAGTTTCTCCAGGCTGGCTGGTCCTTCTCTGCATCACATATTCCAGGTCTCTACAGCCAAACCTGCAACACGTGCTCATGTTTAACCTGGAACTGGGTTTGTTTCTCAACCCTGTTGACAGTTTTGAGCTGTGACACCAGTGTCAGTTAAAGGGTATGGGGTTTTAACCTCACCAGTCACGTACACATAATCACTAGTCTGGTTATCATTCCTCTGGTGTAAACACACCTTAACCAACATGGCCTGTTCCCCTTCCTTCACCAGAACCTCTAGGGCAGCAGTACATGTCTCTTGCCACTGGAAGTGTGTCTACAGTCAGCAGATCCCACTGTTCAGCTCTAATAATCACAGAATCATTAATGCTGGGAAAGACCTCTAAGTCCAACTGTCTGTCCAACTGTCTGTCCATGTCAACTAACCCACGTCCTGGCATCCCACAGCTACACGTGTTTTGAACCCCTCCAGGGATGGTGACTCCACCGCCTCTCTGGGTAGCCTGGTCCAACACCTGACCACTCTTTCAGGGAAGAAATGCTTCCTAATATCCAATCTAAACATCCCCTGACACAACTTGAGGCTATTTTCTCTCATCCTATTGCCTGTTAGTGGGGAGAAGGGACCAACCCCCACCTCACCACAGCCTCCTGGTGCTACTGAAATACGTTTCTAAGGTCCTGTTCTTTGCTGCTTCTTTTCTACAGTTTTGCTGGAGGTGCAGGAAGCATGAAGGACCATGCCTGTGAGAGGCTGACTGGCTTTGACCATCAATTGGCCTTGAAGCACCATGGGCTTTCATGTTGGCTCTCTACCCAAGCCTCCACATGCACCAGGGCACATATAGCACACGGGGAGCAGCCTGTCCCCATCTCTCCTGTCATACCCTTATCACAGTACCCAACAGCAGAGAAGGTCTCACATCTACCCCAACGGTTGTGTGCTGCCATTAGTACCCAACACTCAACCCAATTCCTCTTCCCATTCCTTGGTGAGGCCCCACAGCCTGGCACAGCTCCTTGGGACATCCATCAGCTGGTGTCAGACTCGATGTGCATCTCAGCCTTGCCCTCTTACCCCTGAGATGATGTCAGGGAGAGGTTGGCCCAGTGGCCAGCCAAAGATCTGTCACTGGCCCTGCCAGAACTAACAACAAAGACAAATGGGCCCATCACAGTAAATGGCTCGTAATGGGCTGCAGGAGGCAATTGGTCCTGCTGGCTGGGCACCATATGTGAATTCTTCACTAATCACCCCAAATTGGTCCAATTTGTTCCAGAGCTGTGCAGGGCCTCGTGCACCAGCAGCCAGGGAGTTTGCAGAGCCCTGCATGGAAATAATTTTGCACTTGTGTGGATGCTTCCTGGGGCTCCAGTAAAAACGGGCTGGGGAGGGGGTGGTGGTGGGGGGAGAGAAGCAGCAAAGAGGAAGCAGGAGCTTTCAGCTGTACAACTGGGGCTGTTCATCATTTTACACTTAATGGTCCTTGTCTTGAGGAGGGGAAAAGAAAGACAAGGATCTAAAGAGATTGGATGTGAATGAATGAGACAGGGAGGTTCCAGGTGATGGCTAATGATAGCCTTGATCTAGCACTGGAAACACACTGTGCCTGACTGCCTGCAGGGTGAGACCCTGCCCGTGACAGCTCCATGTCAGAGGGGGCTGGGGAGGCTGAGGGGAAGGGGGAGTTGTAGAAGAGGAATTTTGGGGAAAAATGACCCTGAAGGAAGAACTTTTTGGGCACAAGGATGGGTTGTGGCCACATCTTGAAACTGTTGTGAGTCTCATGCTGTCTTCAAATGTCCCAGCTCCCAGAGCCACTTACTGAGGGAATTTATCTCCCTGGCATCTCCAGAGCTTGGAGATGAGGTTTATGCACGCTGAGAACACACCCAATAACATGGATTTTAAACAGATCTTGTCATTTTGGGTAGAGAGAGAGGATTTATAGGGTTTTTGAATGCCTAATACTGAAACTTGAGAAATTAAGGTTGAAATTCCCATCTGTGTCAGGGCGATGGAGCAAGCCTGGGCCAAGCAGGGAGGCCCCTTCTGCATCAGCTTCCCTGTCTGTGAAACACAGCAACCAAACTCCCTTGGCTTGGCTGATGGACAGGGGAGCTCCAGAGCCAGGGGTCAGGATGCTGGGGGTCTCCTGGGGTCTCCTGCAGACCTGGGGAAGACGGTTGATGCCCAGAGCACCCATCTGCCTTGGCCGCCCAGAGATTAAGTCACACCTGCAGCCTGAATGGCACTAGGAAGATAACAACCAGCTTCCTGCACCCTTTATTCAAAAATAAGCTCCTTAACCCCCCTGTTAAACCTTGCACCCCAACCCCTCCCCAGCCCCTCTGTGACCATCTCGGCGGTCACACCCGCTATTGAAAAGCCCCATTGTTCTGCCCCTACCTTGCCTTCACCTCTCTCCTGTGATCAGACGTTATGGCTCTAATTATCTTGCTCCTTGCCTTCTGGACTATCAAGACATTCAATCAAAGGTCACCCAGGTCATCTTTCATTGGGAAGAAGAGACGTCACCAGGAAGGTAAAGTTTCGGAGCATCCTTTGATGCTGAGCTAGCAGGAATTACAGTCCAGCTCTCCCAGGATATTCCCCACTCGGGGCTGCTCCAAGCACTGAAAGGTTTCTCTCTCTTGGACTTATTTTCTTTAACTTTCTTGTTAACTATTGAACTGTTGAAGGCTCTGCAAGTCCCATGAGAAACAAGAGCATAGATGGCCACTGGGCCTCCTGGAAAACAAGCTGGGTCAAGTACTGGGCAAAGGTATCAGCGCAGTCCTGGTTAATGCCTTGGGTCCTTCTGGCTCTTTCTGAGTGAGATGTTGAGTTTTCTATTGGTTTATAACCCTTGGCTTTAAAACTCCAGCTGTGGCCAGCCTGGGGCTTGTCAACTTGATGGTAGGGATCTGCTATGCTCAAAGATCCTGGGAGGAAATCACCATTCATGGGCTCCAGAGTCATTCTGCAGAAACCATCGCAGGCAGCTGCAGGTGGAGTCTTGAAGATTGCACTGGAGACATCTCTCACCGTGTCTGGACAGAGCTTATGAGGGGAGAAGGGCTCAAGGGCACCCAAACCAGGAAGAGTGTGACAGGAGCTGAAAGCTTTGGAACAAACCAGGGTGATGGAGGGAACTAACACTTAAGGGTTAGCAGCAAAGCAATGATTTAGCTTAAACCATATGTAACTTTAGCCACAGTGTAAGATGAAAAAAAGAGGAACCTAGCACAAAGAACTTGCTGAGAAGATGGAACAGACATGCAAGTCAAGGGCACTCCTGTAAGGATGCTACAGACTGAAGAGCCTCTTGCTGGGTGCCCAGCAGTGGACCTGTCTCTGGGCACTCAGCAAGGCTCTCTGCCTCACTCCTGACAGACCTTCCACACCCCAGAAGCCCAAAAGAGGCCAAGAAAGCCCTCAAAGTGCTTTAGCTTCTACAAGCTAAGAAGGAGATAAGGTTTCCTCTTGTTCACGTGCTGATGAGACCCATGGCAGAGGTGCCCTCCATACTGGTACCTCCACCCTCATCGCCTGCAGGAGCACAGGCTGACTCTGACTCAGCCTCCCGAGGGGGCTGCACTTTAAAGAACTTCCCCCATCCACGTGGAGTTTGAAGCTCCAAGTTCAGGGCTGGGAGAGAAGTCGCTGTGAGGGCAGCTCTGTTGTGGCCTGTCTGGATCCAGGCTCTCACCCTACACTCTCTGGGACAAGGTCTTTCCTGTTTGGTACCTTCTTTTTTTGCCAGTTTTCTTTCTTTTCCTTCCACCCTCATCTTCCTGCTCCTTTGAAACCTGCAGCCTTTACGTTGGTGCCAAGGCTTGGCACGTTCTTGATGACGTTCCTCTCTGTTGTCTCCTTTTCTCTCAGATCAGCTCCTTCCACCTTGAACAGGAGAGAAAAAGAAAGAGCCAAGAGAGAAAAGAAAAAGGAAAACAAAATGTCCCTGAGGGGGACTTGGTTCTGACCCATTAATTTTGCAGAAAAAACACTCAGACATTAAAGTAACAAAAAACCAGAGAGTCAGTCAACATTTCTTACCTGGAAAAGCTTCTCCAGATGATGAGTTTCCCTCAGTGCTGGAGTTTTCCTTCAGCAAACATTGATTTCAAGAGAACATTTGGACTCCAAAAATGGGAAACACTTACTTAAATCTCACTGTATCCGCTTCTGGGCACCACACTTTAACAGGCTACCTCAGTGAATTCAGAGAGACAACAAAAACAATAGAGAGGATTAAGAAAACACACTCTATGAGGAAAGACTTTGTGTGTCCTCATGCCAGGAACTGTCATTTAGCCTTGGGCAAAGAGGCTGAAAAGTGCTATTGTTGCAGAGGTGCAAGAAAGTGAAGGATCGTGTCCGCTCGTGTACAGCGGAGTGGACAGACATGACCCAGCCTGACCAGGAAGCTGCAGACATGGTGGGATGGAAAGGAGCCCTGGGAGAGCCCTGTCCCAAGAGGGATAGAGAAGGGGGATGAGGTCTGTCCCACCTGAGATACCTACAGAGGCTGCCTCTGTAGGCATCTCAGGTCCCCAGGTCTCGAGCATCCAGCAGAGAGGATGTAAAGTGGGATGAAACACCCTTTGAAGGTGTCCTTCTCCATCCATGGGTGGTAGAAAGAGCCTACAGAAGCTGTTCTCCTAACTCAGTCACTCCATGGAGAAAATCAGGTGGCAGTGAGTCCAGCCAGCATGCAGAAATACAAATGAAAAGGTATTTCCCGTCCTCCTTCCCAATTCCTTGGCTCTGAGGAGGTTTCCACCTGCTTCACAAAAGGGATGTGAGCCCTCTGGTCCTGCCCTGCTGGGCTCTGGTGCTCACCTTTGCAAGGAGAGCAATGTGATGGCATCCCAGTGCTGCAGCCCAGGCGTGCTGTGGGTGCTCCATGCACCCCAAGAGAGGGTTGAGCTGGAAATCTCTTTGGTGACAAGGTGGGACACACGCTCAGGTCCCTTTGCCTGCTCAAAGAATACAGGAAAGTCTCAAGGAGTGGAGAGAGGCACTTAAAAAAGGAAGAAAAACCTTCCCTTGAATGAGGCTGGAAAGGGAGAAGAGTCAGACTGTATCTGATTGTGTGGGAGAACCTAATCACAAGGGACTTGGCGCCAGGGAATCGATACCAACCGTGGCTGCAGGGGCTGGGATTCTGGTGTGGGGTAGGAAAGCTGTGCATTCCTTTAGTTCCTGTCAGTTTGGGGGAATGGGGGAAACAAAGGGAGGATGGGATGGGATGGGATGTATCCAGTGGGGACTGGGAGAAGGAAAGGCTGCCTGTGCCTTTAATTTCTGCAGCCCAGGTTTTAGAAATGCAGCTTTGCTTGGAATGCTGCTGAGTGTGTAGCCCTGGGACAACTGCGATCCCTTTGATTTGGCAGACTGGAGCCTCTGCAGGTTGCTTTGTGGGTGTATTTCATAAGAAAACAGAGGAGGCAGCAGTCCTGCCCTGTAACAGCCTCCAGACATTCTGGCCGGGTGCTGCCAAAGCAACAGCCAAGAAAGGCACCGCCTGGAAGAGTGGAGTTTCAAGAAAGCCTTCTCTGGCCGGGATGTTTGCCCAGCTTGCAGAAACCTTGGCTGCGTTCTGGTTTCTCCATTCAACACAGAGGCAGAAAGGTTCCTGCAGGTAATTACATAAATTCTGCCTCCCTGCCCCCCTCTCTTCCACCTTCGCTGGCTGCTCAGCAGTGCTGGGATGGAGCAGGAACATGCACGTTATGGGAAACTGCAGTTGCAATTCAGATTTCTGGGATGGAACCTCAGCTCCACCACGAGGAGCGATGCCGACGGTTGGGTAACACTCGAGGCCCAAGGGCCTCAGTGTCCATCTCAGCCTGAGAAGCTGGGCAGTAGGTGTCCAAAAGTGTTTTGATACAAATACCTGGGAGAACCTTAAATCCCAAGGAGGGTAAATACAGAAACTGTGGGGTTTTGTGATTGCATCGGGGCTGCAGAGCAGGATCTCATCCTTCTCTGAGCGGGATCTCATCTGCTTCTCTGAGCAGGATCTCATCCTTCTCTGAGCAGGATCTCATCTGCTTCTCTGAGCAGGATCTCATCCTTCTCTGAGCAGGATCTCATCTGCTTCTCTGAGCAGGATCTCATCCTTCTCTGAGCAGGATCTCATCTGCTTCTCTGAGCAGGATTTCATCTGCTTCTCTGTGTGGGATCTCATCCGCTTCTGTGAGTGGGATCTCTTGCTTCTCTGAGCAGGATCTCATACCCTTCTCTGAGCACACACAGAGCCCAGCCTAACACCAGAGACAGATCCTCAGCATCTTTCGCCCTGTCCTTCGGTCCAGGCCAGGGATCTAGGGAGACAGCACAGTCAGCAGCACAACACTTTGCTGTATGGTGTCACATGGGGATGCAAGTTCACGTGTTGTGAAGCAGTGCCAAGCAAATTCCCCTCACCAGTAAGGAGTAACAGCATGCCCCTGGGGTGACTCAGCCTTTCCTCTGAGCCCTTAATCATTGTTGTTCAAGCGGCACCGCTGGACTAACGCGCATCTTCACTAACCTAAAGAGCCGAGTCTGTGCCTAGGC
The DNA here is from genome assembly GCA_020800305.1 of Porphyrio hochstetteri. Classification (NCBI taxonomy): domain Eukaryota; kingdom Metazoa; phylum Chordata; class Aves; order Gruiformes; family Rallidae; genus Porphyrio; species Porphyrio hochstetteri. The sequence goes on from CM036928.1 coordinate 1,632,424, forward strand.
CTGTGTCCTGACACGCCTGAGATTCCCTTTTTTCCCTGAAAAATACTCGGTGCTGGACACCAAAAAAGGGATGGTGTGATAGGGGTGGGTGTTGTTTCTCTCAGGATGCTGAGCACGATGGGCCAGGCCACCCCATCCCGCAGCGGAGGAAGGCCTGAGCCCAGCACGGCACAAAGTGTAGGTGTCAGTCTCTGGGTAACTGCAATCCAAGTGAACCAGGCTGGAAGTGGAGCTGAAACAAAACACCATCCACAAACACCTGAAAAAGCTGGAAAAGTCTGAGGCAAGCTTCAGAATCAAAGGCTTGGCCCAAAAGATGTCAGTGCTCATGGAAAGGCTCCTGCGGACTGCCCTGCGTTTTCCATTAGGGCTGCAAAGCTCAGGCCTTGCTCGGCATCGCTCCAGCTGTCTCACAACCCAGGAAGGTTCCTTGGCTCCAAGTCCTGGCTTGCCACCCACCCTGCCTGGGCCCCTGGCTTGGCAGCGCACGGACCGGGGTGTGCTGCACCATGCACCTGCTACGCGGCCTGCGCGTCACCCCCGAGGCCTGATCCTGCCAGGTCCTGAGTTAGCTCAGCTCGAGTGTGGGACCCAGGCATTTCTGCACCTGGAGAAAGTCCTGGGTGGATTCACTGGGGCCAGGAGGATTCCTGGGGGACAGGAGACATGCCTCTGTCTTTCACCAAGAGCGGTGGGAGCATCAGCCATCGTTAGTCATTGCTCTCGCTCATTCAGGCATTAAAAAGGGCCAAGATTGGGTTGAAACATGACCAGGACAAAGGAGACACCTGGGTTACGTGTGTCAAGAGCTGTGGACTGTCCAGGCTCTGCCTGAGTGGCAATGGGTCTGCAGAGCTTCTGCTCACAGGCTGGCATTGCTGAGCCAGCACCGCTCCTGCCAGGACCTGATCTCCATCACGTTCCATCTCACACAGAACTGGGAACTCGGTGCTGGAGTTTCACGGGTCTTGGAGGAGGTCAGGGAGACCCCACAGCAGCTCCAGCTGCTTTTGTGGAGCTTTTCACATCAAAAATCACTACGGCCAGCTAGGAGCAAGGTGCATCAAGCGGACAGGCTCAGAGCAGCCCTGATGTTCTTCCAGGAGCAGACAGGCTGGTTGGATCACCGTGGTCCACTGAGCCACACCACTACCCCCGACTGATCCTCCACAGAGGGTCCCATGGGCTGTTTCCACACTATACAGTGAAATTCCCAATAAACTCCTTTATTTTCCTGCTCCCATGTGGACCCTCGTCAAGCAACATGGCTGGAAGCTGGAGCCTGAGGACTGACTCAGGTGACAGCAGTGGCCAGGGAACAGGATCAGCAGCAGAGCAGGTGAAGGGAGGAGCTGGGGAACATGTTTTACAAGAGGCTTACACAACCCTGCACCTGGTGCAGAGGCCTCTGGCTCCCCGATGGGTCCCCCAAGATTTTAATAGGGAGAGTGAGACAGGTGCCTTGCTGCCCTTGTGAATTTTGCCTTTCCTGGCTAAAAAACAAATAAATCTGTAAATTAGAAACCAGCTGCCCACCAGGCACGTGAGAAGGGACCTTCTGGGCCACCGGGTGTGATCCTTTTCTGAGTCCCCCCTCCTACACTGACTCGGATGCTGCTCTAGCCCTCGGTGCTCAGCAGCTCAGGCACCACACAGCAGCTCCGATTCTTCTCCCTGGCTCTGTAGCAGCTCAGGAGAGGGGAGATGATGGAGAAAGCCCAACTCACACCCACACCCAGGGCTCTGCAGGCACGTTGGGCCCTTGGCAAGGGAACCTGCCCGTGACATGCCAGCGCAGAGGGATGGCTGTCCTGGCTGCCGTGAGCCCGGGCAGCTCAGGGAGCTGCAGCAGTGCTGGTACCACCAGCTCCTGGTGGATGAGCTGTTCCTGGGTGCCTCGTTCTTCTGCTAACTTGGGCATTTTCTGCCAGGAGGTTTTGGTCATACGACAGCTCCATCTTCCCCAAAAATGCGAATGGACCCCTGGTGTGTCTGGGGACAGTGCTGCCAGCAAAGGGAGGGCCCAGGACTTTGGTGTCATTCACCTGGTGACATCACTTGGTGCCTTGAGGAGATACACATCCCTGCTGCACCAAAGGGGACAGAGCTGGAGCGTATCCCAGCCATGGCCAGGTTCCTGCGGGCAGGGTGGGTGCTGCCACATCACCCCTGGCTCCCCCGGTTGCCTGTTGTCACCCCTCCTCCTGTCCTCCTCTTGCTTCAGTCGGATGCTCCTGGGGATATCTGCCTTGGATTTGCACGGTGCAGAGAGCAACGTGACCCCGGGTCTGTGACTGAGGCTTCCTGGTGCTGCCACAACACAAATAATAAATAATAATTAAGCTGGGGCTCAGGGATGTTGACGTAGGAGTGGCTTGGCTGGAAGCACCGTCCTACCCAGCCCAGCATGGGCCTCACACATCCCCGTGAATGACGAGGAGGAGGAGGAGGACAGAAGAGGAAATCCACCACAAACACTCCCCATCTTCCTCCTGCGTAGGAGAGAGTCAAGGCACCAGCTCGTTTTTCTTCTGATACGACGCCAGTTGCTGCACTGGAGCTGCTCCTGGGCTGAGTCTGGCCCGGTGTTTACATGAATTATGACTATTCATTAAGATTATCTTGTGGTTAAAACACGGGAGCGGGAAGTGAGCGATATGTTCCTGGCTCTGCCACCGACTGCTCAGCATGGCCCTGGGCAACTCACTTTCCCCCATTATATCTCCAGAAATAGATGCTGCAGAGAGAGAAAAGGCCGGGATTGGAATGGGGGGAACGACAGAGACTAGGAGCATCTGCATAAATACCTGATCAGGATCCAGATCCCGCTGGGAAATGGCACCACAGCGATCCCAAGGTTCGGCAGGAGCCGCTCTGCTTCCTGCTGTTTGCTGGGGTGTTTGTGAAGTGGGGCTGGGGTCAAAGGTGGCAGCTATCGATGGGGTGGGGGGGGTGTCTGTGTTTGCAGCTCCCTGATCGTCCTGTTGGAGATGCTGCAGAAGAGGAACGGGCAGGGATGCTCACAAGGAGGAGAGTTCCCCATCTGGCAAGTCAGAAAGAGGGATAAAGATATGCAAAGGGTGGGGAAGGAAGAGCAGGGCAGGGAGAAGAGAAGGTGTGATGAAAATATCAGTATGATGTTTATTTTCAGATTTATCTTCAGATCTGGCTGTTTCACACCGTTCGTGGCCCCAGGAGATGCTGGAGCATCCCACCTTTTGGGGGATGACCTCCCCCTCTGGCTCTGAAGCTGGCAGAGGGTCCCCAAGCCCAACACAACCCATCCTGCCTGTGCCTCGCAGCGCTGTGGCCATGCTCCAGCCTGGGAGAGACAAAGGGGGCTGCAGCTGGCTCTGGGATGGGGTTCCTGGTGTGAAGCCGAGCTCAGATTTGGGAAGAAGGTTTCAGGGATGAAAAGAGCTTGTTTGGGCCATTCCAAATCTGACAACTTGTACATCAAATAAAGGGCACGGGTTGCCTTTCAAAGAAGGAGAAGAAAAACAATCAAACCCCAGCTATTTTAATTGACTCTCCCTTAGGGGAGGGAGGAGAAGTGATGCAATTAGAGGAGCGAGGTGGGGAGAGGGATCATGAACCGGATCCAGTTTTGTGAACCAAATGGTTGGGAATGTCCTCAGACCTCCCACTCCACAGACTCAACACAGCTCCTGGAGCAGGGAGCCCCCTCAGCAACTCTCCCCCACCATGATTTACAGTGACCCCCCCAACCCCCACTTCCAGCGTGTTTCTTGCTCAGCCAGGGCATCCTTTAATTACCCTGTTTGTAAATTTGCAATTAATTAATTAGCCCATGTCTGAAAGGGCTTAGAAAATGCAAGTGTGGCTGAGCATTGTTCCTGTCAAGTTCAATTATTATCATTAAATATTTATCTAGCACTGTAACCAGTGGCTGGTGTTTTAGAGAGATTAAGGAAGATACCGTTCCTGCCTGGGAGGCCTCATCATCCAAATTAGACAAGGAGAGAACATGGAGATTGACAAAAGAAAAGGACTGAGATGGAAAGGATTGAGACACCCTCAGAGATGGTTGAGAGTCACGTCATAAGCAAATACCTCGAAGCAGAGGGATGAAGAGGAGCAGGAGCAGAGCAGGGACACCAGTTATTAGACCTGCTGAGATGGGGGCGAGAGGAGCTCCCTGAGGAAGCTGAGGTACCTGGTGCTGCCTTTTTGTGGGAGGTTTTTCCACACAGGGACATGCTCAGGGCAGCACATCCTGCCCTTAGATCCTGGCAGCACACACCCTCTCCTGCCCCTTTGCTCCAGACCCAGCTGGATGCAGCCCAGCAGTGATGCTCCAACCCACTGCATCCATCCTGCAGCTCATGGAGCCAGGGCACAGGCAGGTTTTGCAGCAGAAGCACGTGGGATGCAGAAGGAGGTGAGGATTTTTTGCCAGGCATCTCCCTGATGAAAATGCCAACCCTTCCCTCTCCCCCACTGCATCATTGGTCTGGCTCCAACCACAGCTGGGATGGCTGGCCAGGAGGAAGGAGGTTTTTGAACCCCAAATCAAGCTGGCCAGGCCCTGTGTGCTCAGAGGGGTTTGGTAATGGGATCAGGGAGCATCCCTTGCCCTGCCCTTCCACTGGCGGGATGCTGCGTACCTGCAGCCAGCGCTGCTGGGAACACTCCCCGGGTGACACGCTGCCTCTGGGACATCCTTGCCCAACACTGCTGCATGAAAAACAAACAAGGATCCCGTGCTGTGAGGTGACATGGTTATAAAAACACAGGAGAGCACATTTGCCAAGAGGGGAATGGCAGTGAGCAACAGAGGAGCCGCTTCCCTCCACGTGTTCGCTCTTCAGCCTCACACAAACCTTGGGAATATCCATTCCTTGGGTTTTTTCCTCCTCAAAATCAGAAAATAACAGTCCTGCTCTCCTGGGCACAGGCTGCTGCTGCACCTGGGTCTGGGTTTGCCTCCCCTCTGAGCCACACTGCAGGAATCCCACAGCTCTATCATTCTATAGAGGTGATTTTACAGACATTACTTCACAAATATTACTTTACAGACACTACTTTACTATTCTTATTTTACAAATCCCCTTAATTGCTGCCTAAGACCTGACCCAAACAGGGACCCAGTGACTTATTCCCAAGAGAAAAGGATTTTGGCAGCCTTAAATCTTCCTGTTTTGTGAGTTTCTGCCTGTTTGAGCCAAAGGGGAGCTGGGTGGGAAACAATCAGGACTTTTCCTGCTCCAGGATTCGGTGTTAAATTCTACCTGGAGCACTGTGAAATCCTCCACTAAGCTAAACTGGGTTATACTAAACCTTAATGGCTATCTTGTGCTTTATAATTCCATAGAACTAATCAAACATTAATTAATTCTTACATTGGCCAACTAAGTGTTCTCTTCCCTCCTGCGATGGGGAAGCCGACAGGTGACCCTCACCCCGGGCTGTGCAGCCCAGCAGATGCAGCGACAGCCCGAGGAGTTTCTGCCTTCAGAGCCACCTTGTCCCTGTTTCGGTCCCTGCCCCGCATCCCTGACCTGGATTTCTGTGGTACCTGGGGCTGGAGGAACGGGGATGTGGCAACCCAGGGGAAGCTGTGTTTACTGGGAGCCAGCCTCCACACGCATGCCACATGCCACACGGGCGCGTGTGGCAGCCTGGTCAGAGGTGACACGTGGTGGTTAAAACCCCAGGGTTCTGACAGCTCAGCTGGCCATCAGAGGGGAGGAATGCAGCAGGCAGCCAGGGCTGACCAGCAGCCTCTCCAAAGAGGGATGATCCTGCTGGATTTAGGGGAAAAAAGGGGAGAAAACCCTCAAAATGGGCAAAACAGGCTCATAAAACCTCCCACCAGTGAGTTCTCGCCAGGCTTCTCCTGCCCCACCACTGCCTGCATGAGGACCAGAGGATGGCATTTCCTTAAATATAGCCAGGACTGACCGCCAGCCTCTCCAAAGTGGGATAATCCCACTGGATTTAGGGGAAAAAAAGGGAAAAACCCTAAAAATGGGCAAAACAGGCTCATAAATCCTCCCACCAGCAAGTTCTTGCTGGGCTTCTCCTGCCCCACCACTGCCTGCATGAGGACCAGAGGATGGCATTTCCTTAAACGCTTTCTGCATTCCAAGGGAGACCCAAATCCCAGCAAAGCAACAGCCCAGAGAGGCTCAGTGTCGCTCCAGGGCTGGCTGTACAGGTACATATGGATCATATGGGTTGGCTGGCTCCTCGTCTCCATCCACCCATCATGACCTCCCTGCAGACAGTGACTGTGATCACACAGAGCCCAGCCATGCTCCTGTGGTTTGCTCTCCCTACCAGGCATGTGGACATGGAGCCACTCTGGAGAATTAATTCAAATTAATTAAAAGTCTGAATCTGAAGTCGATCAGCTAAAGCCCGTTAAACTCATGATTCAGATTTCAGAATTGAAATGGGTTTAATTTAATCTGGTTCAACACACTCTCAAAGTAAATTAAACCAAACCACATTAAAGCTATTTTAATTCTCAATAAGCACGTTTAATGTGGTTTAATTTATCCACTTTCAAAGTGAATGCAGATTAACCTTCCCCAATGTCCCCAGGTAGGCAAACCCTGCTATAGGAAGCAGAGATGCAATTTAAGTCCACCAACAAAACTGATGGGGAGTTTTGATCTGGACTGGGACCAAGCCTTAGTTTAAGGCTGTCCCAGAGCAGCAGGATACGTCCACGCTGCAGATCCAGGTCTGTGTGGTGACTGTAATCCAGGCAGTGAGGCTTAGGAATGCTGTGGGCTCCCCTGGGGATACACAGGCTGCCAGGGATGTGTGGGGTGTCAGGCTGAGCTGCAGCCCACGCCACAGTGTCCTGCCCATGGGATTTGTTGGTGGGGCAGTGCAGGTGCCCGTGGTGCTCAGCATGAGGTGCAGGGATGGGGAGATGCTGGGATGCCATCTACAGGGACAACCCAGCTCAGCACCAGGCCCACGGGGCCAGGCTCTGCTCAGCTCCACAGCAGTTGGGGCCAAGCGCTCTGGAGGAGCTGGATGCTCCGGTGCTGAGCTCTGGAGGAAGCTCAGGTCCTGGAGAGGCTGCTTAGGGAAGGAGCTTTGCAAGTGCAAAGCCTGGGGGTGAGGGATGCTGTGCTCACCTAAAAATCCAGAGCTCAGGCTGGGTCAGGGATGTCAGACAGGCAGCCCTGGACACTTCCATGATTCCTAGGACATCCTTCCAGCCTGCTCCCTTCCTTCTAAACAACCTTCATCTCGTGTGATCCACAGGCTCAATCACTCTGCAGAGCTGGGAGCCACACACGGATGAGCTGTATTTCTGATGCAAAACCTCTTTTTAAATTTCTTTTATTATTATTTCCCCCCCTCTGACATCTGCCTGGTGAGGAACCCACCCCCCATCCCCACGAGGAAGCTGAGGGACCCAAGGAGGCATCCTCTCCCTCCCCAGATCTCCTCTCCATCAGACCTGCTGACACCACAGGGTCCTGCAGCTGGAAGCAGCACAGCTGAGGGCTCAGGAAGCAAGGCTGGGGGTTAGTCCCTTCCTACACCCAGGCTGGGCTTAGAGCCAAGGCACTTTCTATGCACATGGGATTCACAGCGAGTTTGTGCCAGTGTATACTTAACCCCACACAGAAATAACAGCTCTGCATTCAGCAGGGAATGCCATTAATTGCCCTCACATTACCTTTCCCTTTCAGGCTGCACAGAAGGAATCCCAGGAGGGGAATGTCACCCTCCTGTTGGCACAGGGTGGGAGCTGCACCGTGTCTGACCCAAACAGCAGCTTGGGTGATGCTGTGACTTTGCAGATGTTGCCCAGCTACAGGCTGCTGGCCCTGAGCTGGTTTTCACACTGCCTCAAACTCTGCCACAGCCCCATCATAAACCCTCCTTGCAGGGGCAGAGCATGCCCACACAGGCCATGCATCCCTTCACACACAGGGATCATCTCTGCTACACACACACATATTTCCCCTACCCCAGGCACACAGCTTGGACTTTTCATGACTTCTCTCTCAAATCTTTGTCTCCATCCATCCATCCATCCATCCCACCCCTCAGGGGAGCAGGGTAATCTTCCCTCTGTGGCACTTTCCTGCTCACAGATCACAGCACCAACAAGCCCCACAGCCACCCTGTGCCAGCAATGCCCAGGAAACAGGTTACAGCCCCAAAAACACAGACCTGAAGCTCTGCCCACCAGCACAAGGAGAGGGAGAGGGAGGCCAAGGAGAAGTATCCCAGAGTCTCTCCTTCTCAGGGGCTTGACTGAGGATGGATTTATGGGCTGCTGAGTAATGAAGCAGGATCTGTATCAGCTGGGATCTGGGGCTGGCTGCAGCTCCTGCTGTTGATATTGGGGCAAAGTGGTTACAGGTGGGGGAGAGGAGGGAGAAAAACAAGTCTGATTTCTGGAGCCACTGCCAGGGCTGGAAGGTCCTGCCCCCTTCTCATCAGTCCCCTCAGCTGACTACAAGCCCACGGGGTCCAGGAGACAGGGAGGACTCAGCCCTCACCCTCCATGGGCTGGGCACCAGGGAAGTGTCTCCTTGCACACCCCCTGGACCAGGCAGCCCTGGATCCCCCTCCCCTCCTTGGGACCAGGAAAGCAGCATAGCACCAGGGTGTGTCACTGACCCACACAGACACACCAAGGCAGAGGTGTCACCAGAGACACGTGGAGCAGGACACACACGTGGGGAACACGCAGCTCCCAGCTGTGTGCCACAAACCCAGTGGGAGGGGACGTGTGTGCAGGGCAGAGGGAGGGGACACACATGTGTGCAGGGCCATGGGTAGGGACACATGTGTGTGCAGGGCAGAGGGAAGGGACACACATGTGTGCAGGGCCATGGGTAGGGACACACGTGTGTGCAGGGCAGTGGAAGGGACACATGGATGGAAATCATGTGTGAGGGCTGGACAGTGCCCAAACCCCAGTGGTCCTTCAGCCCTCCCACCCTCCAGGCTTTAACATCACCCAGAACATTAGCTGAGCCCTGTCACAGTCACTCCTTGTCCCTTCCCAGCCTCAGCAACACTGCTGCACACATTGCTCCATGGATCCAGCAACCAAGCACCCTGCTCAGAGCCCATCCAGCTGCTCTGCTGCCTGCTCTGAGCTGGGCAAGCCCCTCACATCCCCAAGCCCCTCACGTCCCCAAGCCCCTTGCATCCCCAAGCCCCTCACATCCCCAAGCCCCTCACGTCCCCAAGCCCCTCACGTCCAGCCTGGCCCTGGGCAGGGGCCACGCTGCTCTTCATTCCAGCAGGATGAAGAGTCCTGCAAGTTTCCATGGCCTGACCTTGCATCACCATCAGGGAATTTCTCTCTGGCACCTTGCTGGGAGCAGTAAATCAACCCCTGGTAGTAACCTGATACACGTTGCTCTTCATACCTTTCTATCTACAAGGCCAGCCTGCCTGGAGAGGTGGTGACACAGAAACTACCTCTCTCTGGTGCAGGAACCAGTCCTGAACACGAAATCCCATGAAGGGGCTGGGTCTGCCCAGCACTGTGCTGGCCCAGGCTCCATCACAGGCTGGAAGAGCTCGGTCAGCACTTGTGGACCTGGAGCCCTGTCACACTCCACCTCTGAGCATCATCCTCCTGGGAATAGGGAGTGGAGGACGGCCAGGCTCCCCCAGACACTGAGGAGGGGGGAGTCAGGGGGTCTCTGTCCTCCTGTGCGCTGCCCCACCACCCTGATGGAGATGAGGTCTACCTGGGCGGGCTGCGGTGGGGGAGAGGGAGCGCTGGGCTCCTGGCTGGCTCCAGAGGAGCCTGCACCGGCTCTTGCAGGGAGGCCAGAGCCAGATGAGCTGCATTCCAGGGCATGAGATGCCCTGTGAAGTGGGAAGGCCCCGGGCCAGACCACTCCTAAATCCTGAAGGTGCCAGAGCCGTGTGGGTTGGGAGAACAGGTCGGGGCTGCCGCCCGAACCAGAGCGTGGGGACAGTGTGAGTGTGAGAGCTGCACCGAGCAGCCGCCTCCCTGGGTGGGAGAGGGGAGCAGGGGGACCCCCGGGAGAGGATGTCACCTCTGCACCCCGACTGTCCCCCGGTAACACAGATCTGGGGTGAAGCACAGGGATTTGGGAGGGAGAGGGATGCCTGACGTGCAGGGACTGTGTGTTTGGCCGAGGGCGCCGGTGCTCTGAGCCACGCAGACACGGGCTGGGAGGCACACAGTGATGCTGGTGCAGGGCTGAGCCCAGCCTAGCTGGCCTGGGTGCCAGGCTAAGCCCAGCCTAGCTGGCCTGGGTGTGTTTATTCTGTGTTGGTAGCACGCTAACCCACTCATCTGGCTTTGGGATGGAGGGGGCGTTGTGAGTGGCAGACTTGGAGCTGTGGGGTGGGATAATGACCCTGTAGGCATGAAGTCATGGAGAAATGGGTTTGAGACAGGCTCGAAGAGGACTAGTTTGGTACCAGGACCCGTTTCTGACCCCATTCCCCAGCCCTAAGAGCTGAGCTGCTACAGGGTGTCCTGTCTCTGGGCGAAGCAGAGCCTGTTGGCTGTCTCCATGTAGGATGCACCGATGGCCCAAGAGCTGAGGAAGATAAATTGTCCCTCCTTGAGCCTTGGGAGCAGGATTTAGCTCTTGCTGTGCCTTCCCTCCAGTGGGATTAGCCTCACCCTCCCCACAACCGCAGAGCCCAGCACACCCCACCCCAGCACCCCAGCAGCCCAGCACCCCGTGTCCCAGCCCCACGCGCTCGCCCCATCACCCAGTCATCCCACCACACCATCCCCAGCAGCCAGCATCTCCCCACACCATCACACACACAGATATTTACAGAGAAGGCTCTTCACTTCTTTACCAACAAACTTGAAAGCGTTAAAAAAAACCCCCAAACCCCCCAAAAACCCCAATAACCTGATACCTTTGAGCCAGCTCACGGTGTCTGGCAGCGATGCTGCTCTCGGGTCCCTTCTGGCCTGAGTGATTTGCCCATTTCTGGGGCCTTGCCAGGGTGTTTCCGTTAGAAGGGGAAACTCAGGATGAGTCAGGTTTTCTTGGTACGATCCTGGTTGTTTACAGAGCTCCCAGAGAAGCAGCTGCCTCCTTCAGACACTCGTAGCTGCTTCCCCAGGTGGGCTACACCCTCAGAAGCATCTTTCCCTCGCTCCTTCCCTTGCCCCAAGGGATGCAATCTCCTTGGTGTTTGCTGTATATCCAATTATAACACGACTGGCCACCAGCTTAAACCCTGGGACATATTATTTCACTTATTATTACTGTCTGAAGGGGCACTTAGTCATTGCTTCCATTATCTCTGAATACAAGGTGGCCAGGAGTCCCTTCCACTCTTCTGTGGGATTCATCTGTTTGCTGAACACAAAGGAAAAACCCTTCACCTAAAGTTGTTTTATCGTCTTTTTCACCTTGAAATAAAACCAACAACCCCAGCAGATTAATTTGAAATCCAAACACTGCTTTGAAGCCCCAAACTTTAATTTAATTTCTGATCTTTCTGAAACAAAGGAACATTTGAACCTCCTCCAGGTTTCCCTCCTGCCTTCTCCAAAACTAAACTACCAAATTCAGTCCGAATCCATGAGTAGCTTTGGTCTCTCTTTTGATCATCCTGCCCTGAAACATCATTCCTTTCACCAAAAAGGCTTTGTTTGGTTCTGGAAACATAAAAACCCCAAACCCAGACCATCCCCAGAGAACAGGATGTTACCAACAGCATCTCCCAGCACAACGGTACCCTGAGCTATGATCTGCTCTGATGTCCAGCCCCAGTGCAGAGTGATAATGTGAGCCCACAGCCTGGAGCCTTCCCCCATGGCCAGATAACCCCAGCACCCTCATCCTCCAGGTATGTCCATCTACATCCCTCAGCCCAAGCAAATCTCAGTGAAGTCAGCTGCTTCCACACCCCATGGATTCAGAAAAGCATCTTCTGGAAGCAGTGGGATGCCCCCCACACAGGGATCTGCTCTGGGAACCAAAGCTAAGTCCCCAAGGAGTTAAGTCCTCTCCTCAGCAGGGTGATGAAGTGACTCTTCCAAGGAGCTTCTTTCTCCTGGGAGTGTAAAGCCATTGTGCCTACACTGGACAGTCCCTGCCCTGGCTCTGGATGCAGCTGCAGGCTGAACTCCAGGCTGAGTGGGGCTGATCTAAATCCCTAAGGAAACACAGGACACCAGAGATTTTTGGAGAAGCCCAATAATGGGCATTGATGATGGAATCCCTAGACTGAGGTTTGTTCTCTGGTGGCTTCTCCCCATGCACCCACAGAAGAGTCAGAGAAGCACCGGGAGGGAATTTAACAACAGGGAGACAAGACTGGGGCGACCTTCCCCAGGAAGGACACTGGGGCTCTGTGGTGACGTTGGGATCTCAGCGTCTTGTGAAGCTTTAGAAGCTCACTGCGCTTTAGGATGAGTCAGAAATCAGGAAGATCACACTCAATCTCATCTTCTCTGGGGCTCCAGTGCCTCCTAATGAGCCCTGCACATTGTTTTCATTCTGGTGTTCTTGGTTAAGCTTTATCTCTAGCCATGCCTCATTATTATTTATATTAGGATGGCGCCCGGGGGCCTCACCCAGCTCCAAGCCCCACTGTGCTGTGCTGAGCACTGCACAGACATGCTCCTGGAGAGAGCCCAGCCCTGCAAGGCTTCCAGTCTCACCAGACAAAGGGAATATTCTTATCCCCATCACCCCCACTTTGAGGAGCAGTCCAGGAAGACTGGGGGGAAGCGCCCAGGGTCACGGAGGGTTTCCACCTCCAGCCTTGAGCCAAATTCCCAAGGGGCCGAATCTGTCACGACTTCACTGAGCTGAGTGGATGCCACCAGCTCAAAGGAGCCTCTTTGTTCCCTGCTCCACACTCTGGGGCAGAGAAGCAGGGAAAGGCAGGATGCCTCTTTGTCCAAGCACCCCATCCAAAGCCTGCTGAAGTCATCAAGAGTCTTTCCATGAGCTCAGTGAACACCACCTCAGGTCTCTCTGCTATACCCTGGGCAGCCCTCACACCTCTAACCAACCCCTCCGTGACTCAGTTTCCCCACTGCCGGGGCTCACGTGCAAGGCACAAGCGTTGGGGTGGGTTTTTTTTGCTGGTGCCAGCACAGGCAGAGGCAGAGCGAGATGAGATCACCCAAGAATGTCCTGGGAAGCAGAGGACTCCTCTGGGATGTCTTCATCCCCACGAGGAAGGAAGCGGAGGGGGTATAAATCACCCCGGCTTCCCCTTATCGGCAACCAAAATCTCCGCAGCCTCTCCAAGCCCAGAGCGCCCTGGGCATCCCTCCTGCTTTTCCTGTCAGCTCCCTTGTTGTTGGAAAGGCGAGTGCAGGACAGCACATGCAAACGAGGCAATTAGGATCCTACGGCTAATGAGGCTGTAAGAGGCTCTAAGAGGTGGCGAGCAGAGAGTCTTTCCCTGGCTCCTCTCCCCAAACTGCTGCTGCTCAGCCTGCCTGGGAGCTCTCAGCACCTCACACTCACTCCAGCAACATCCTCCATCGCTCCCCATCCACCTATGGAGCTGCTCCCTATCCACCCATGGAGCTGCTCCCTATCCACCCATGGAGGTGCCCCCTATCCACCCATGGAGGTGCCCCCTATCCACCTATGGAGGTGCCCCCTATCCACCTATGGAGCTGCTCCCTATCCACCTATGGAGCTGCTCCCTATCCACCCATGGAGGTGCCCCCTATCCACCTATGGAGGTGCCCCCTATCCACCCATGGAGCTGCTCCCTATCCACCCATGGAGGTGCCCCCTATCCACCTATGGAGGTGCCCCCTATCCACCCATGGAGCTGCTCCCTATCCACCCATGGAGGTGCCCCCTATCCACCCATGGAGCTGCTCCCTATCCACCCATGGAGGTGCCCCCTATCCACCTATGGAGCTGCTCCCTATCCCCCATGGAGCTGCTCCGTATCCACCTATGGAGCTGCTCCCTATCCCCCATGGAGCTGCTCCCTATCCACCCATGGAGCTGCTCCCTATCCACCTATGGAGCTGCTCCCTATCCCGGTGCACTCCACCAAGCAGGACTGAAAGCATCTCTCCCAACACAGTCTGAGCTGCACCCTCTGCCCAGATCCTCTTATCTTGTCTGGGAGGTTGGTTTCCCCCCCAAAACAAAAAAGGGGGTCCCTCCAACATGCCCCTGGATGTGCCAGCAGCTTCATGTCTTGTTGGCAGCATCTCTGGCAAGAATTTGAACCAGTGGCAGCAAGCTGGTGTAGCAGGATCATGCACCAGCCACGCTCTTTATAACCACCATCCTCAGCACATGTGTTCCTGTGCTTCCCACCCACCTTACTGCCCTCTGCATGTGGAGGCCAGATTGATTTCCAGGTGGGGAAACTGAGTCCCAGAGCAGGGAACAAAGACCAACTTGGTCCCTTCTGGTTCCTGGGGGCCGGTCAGCAAAGTCAAAGTCATTCTCCCTGTTTCCAGGCATCACTCGTTCCCAGGAGTGAGATGGCCCTGGGCCACGGGAGGCAGAGGTGGACACTGCATTTTGTCAAGGTTTTTGGCTAGAAGGGGACAGAAGAGATGGGGACAGAGGCCATCGGGCTCCAGAATAGCAAAGTCCATGGTCATTCCTGAACAGCTGGGGATTTGGAGCAATTTCACCAGGGGATTGGTGATGCCACTAAGGCAGAAGTAGAGACAGGCCACCACACACCACGTGTGAGCCCAGGGAGAGCCCCAGGATGGCCACAAAGGGTCACAGCACCATCTCCTGTCCAGCCCAGCCAGAGAGGCAGAGACCTGGTGATGGTTGCTTTCCTCCCTGCTCCGCTCAGGAATAAGCAGGAGGATGCTCCACAGAAACCCTTTGGATGCAAGAAGTTCCACCAGGCTCACGGTGAGATGCCACCCACGGAATGGAGCCTGCCCTCTGCCAAGTAACATCATGCTCTCCGTTCTCCCCAGCGACCTCATTAGCTGGGCCCAAGCTGGCCAGCAAAGCCCTCACACCCCTGTCAGCTGTGTGTCTCCTCCTCCTGTCACCACCCACATGCAGAGATGGGGCAGGAGTCAGCTGAGTGACAGAGCAGCATGGCTTTGTGCCCGTGTCCTGTTAAGCCAGACAGTCCCTCTCCCTTGGGGGGCTCAAGATCAAACAAACAGGGGGCACACCACAGGTGCCTTTAGGGCCGTGGAGCAAGGGCAGTTGGGTGCTCCCCTGGAAAGCAAAGTGAGGGACCATAAAACTTCCACCCTCCCAGATTTCTTTCCTTGTGAAGTTCATGGGAGAGGTTTGCATCCACACACACCCCACCCTGAGCCGTGCTGCTGGGGCTGCACAGCCACGGCTGGATGAGTCCATGGGTCTCCACAGCCCCTGCACCAGACCATCCCAGGGGAAAGGATGGGGATGCAGGGACATGGAAGCTGCTGAAGGATGAGGACCGTGTTGTTTCTCACCAAGGAATGATTTCAGCCCAGGCAGGATCTCTTGAAGTCACTCAGACATGAGGGGAGATGCAAAGGTGCCCGGAGCTGTGTGATCCCCCAGCAAAGCTGCTTGCTCAGGGGATCTAAGAAAGTCTTTCTGAGGGAAACCTCAAGCTCTGGGAGGCTCCAGCCACGGTGCTGGTGGGATGCACATCCCTCCGGAGAAGGAAGGTGTGACCCACCAAGGATCTCAGCACTGCACATGAAGGGGGATGCCAGCGAAATCAAGTAAGAGATCTTCGGGAAGCTGCTGAGATTTTTCTCCCCGAATTCCCTCTAAGCCAAACAAGATCTCCCTCATCTGGCCGAAGCTCCCCCGGGCACCTTCCCGCACCCATCCTGCAGTAACCCCGTGCGCTCTGCGCGGGCGCAGCTGAACAGGGACATCTCGCGGCTACGAGGAGCTGGGAGGGGAAGGAAACCCATCCTGGGGCTGAGGAGCACACCGGGGCACGGCTGAGCTGGGCAGGAAACCCTGCGGTGCCCCGCAGGAGCTGGCTGCGGGGTGCCCCCGGGGTCCCCTCCGACAGCCAGGATCAGCGTCGGGGCTGTGGGGCCGACAGACACGCACGCCGTGCCTGTGTGAGCTGCACCGCCTGCGAGGCAAGGAACGACCAGTATCCCGGACGCAGAGGCGCTGGGGAGGGGCTGGGAGGAGAGATGTGTCCTGCTGGACTCAGCCAGAAATCCTCCGGCCGCGCCGAAAGCTGCGCGGGGGGCGGTCAGCACCCTCCTGGCAGCGCTGCCTTTCCCTGCAGTGACTCATTTCCCCTCCAAATCCCCCTCCTGAGACCCGACACAAACAGCCTCGGGGCCAGGCAGAGCATCCCCTTATAGCCCTGGTACAGGGGATGCTCTGTGGCTCCCCTGTCCATCACCAGGCTGTCCTGGGACTCGTGGCCTGATCCTTGCTGCAAGGGGGGGTGGCTAACGAACAGGGGGTGATGAAGCAGGCTTCACATCCTAAATCTATCAGGGTGGCTTAAGGACACCCCTCAAAGCACTTCCCCTCCTGCCCCCACACATGGGCTCTCTCTCTCCAGCGAGACCAGGACAACGTTCATCCTTAGTCACAAGAGATCCTGGGATGGTAGGACCTCAGTAAAACATCTCCAGTCCCTCCCCAGCAGCTGGCATTGCACCAGCTCTGATGGTTTTTTTGGTAGCAGAGTGATGAAACACTGGGCTGGCTTTGGCTCTCCTCTCATTGGCATCTCCGTGGCCTGGACAGCAGCAAACACAGCCATGGCTGGGAGCTGGGTCAGGCAGAGCAAACTGTCTCAGAGCCAGTTGCAATTAACCTAAAAACTAAAGATCTCTTAATATTCCAGACTCTGAAATGAATAAGGAGGGAAGGCATCCCAAAAATTTCCCTAGGAGCTCCCCTTTTTTCTTCCCTATCATCTCACGTTACTCCTGAGGATTATTGCAGTGACCAACCCCCCTTATCAGAATATAGATCCCATTGTTCTAACTGCTGTGTAAACAGGGATGAGAAGATAAATTCTGCTGGGCCTGAGGGCATCTTTACAGCATCACAATTGTTATTATTATTTAAAAACAGGGGAGCGGAACTTCAGCTGCTAATAACCAACAACAGTTGAATTCATCCCAGGGAAGTCATGTGCATTTCCATCTGCTGGGAAGATGAAGCAAAGAAAAAAAAAACCCCTTCAGAATCTGTTTTTGAGTTCAGGGGATGATGGCATTGGAAGTGGGAACAGGAATGCTGAAATAACACTGATAGATTTGAGTTAAAGCCCGTGTTGTTATGGGGAAAAAACTCCCTTGTTTTCAAAAAGATCTGTTTGATACTTTCTAATTACTTGGGAATTACCTCAGAGCCAGATCTCCCCTGTCTCCAGTGGTTTCCTTTCCAGTGTCCAGCCTTCCCAGAGCACCTGAAGCGAACACGTGTCCTTCACAGCCGAACCACTCGCCGGTGCTACCCCTTCCCCCAGGATTTGGTGTGTTTTCCTGCTTACCTGGAAAACACACGTTCCTGTGGCCGTGCACAGACACCCACACGTGTTTCCTGTGTGTATGAACACACACAGAGCTCCCTGGGGTGCTGGGGGAGAGGTGGGAGCCCCCAGTCCCATCCTGTCCCCTGCTCTCTGCTCGGGTACCGCCGCACGTGATGAACCTCAGGTAACAACACATCACCAACACCCTGCTCAGCGCAGAGCTCACCTTCCCCACGTGCAGAAGACCCAGTGTCTCCACTCCCGTGCCCAGTTCCCTACACCTCTGCTCAGAATCACCCCACATGAAGTTTTTGGCATCACTGAAAGCTCACACTGAGCCTCTGGGGTTACAGGGAAACTCTTTCTACTCCCCTTTTCCCCAGTGTCTGGACATCTGGTGGCTGAATAAAGACCCCAAAGCCCAGGGAAGATCACCACTGCCCTGGTGGAAGCAGCATAGATCACATTTTGGCTGAAGAACCAGCCTCAGCAGCTGAGAGCCTTGCACCACATCCCATACAATAAAATCAAGAATCCAAGTGGCTTCTGCTTGCCATGGGATCACCTTCGGTCCCGGCTTGTCACGAGGATCTCCAAGCGCTTTAGACACACGGGTGTGTGGGGCTGGCAGCTCTGCTGCCCCCAGAGCGTGAAGGCACAGCCTGGCTCCCAGCTGAGCTGCCCGGTGTGTGTGTTTCCCTGGGCTGCTCCTCTCAGCACGGGCTCCCCTGTGGCTTCCTCCCAGCCCCAGCAGGAAATGCCACAAGATCAGCTGCTCCCACCAAGTTTCAGTCCTTCTGCTCTCGGCTCCATCAGGAAGCTGCAAAGATGGGACGTTTGGAAGAGCTTGGGGTGCTCATGGGGAGGTTTGGGGAGAAAGGCATGGCAGGTTCAGCAGGCTGAATCCTTACATCCACTTCAGGGCTTGTCCTGCCCCACTCTTTCCCTTTACAATTCCATTTCTCCATGGGGATTAGAAAGAAAAGCACCTTTTCCAGAGCTGCCTTGCTGCAGCACAGCCAGGCTGATTAGTGAGCATCCCTGGGGCACACTCAGCTGTTTCCTACTCTCCATCCTCTCTGTCCAGCTCCTGGCACCCTGTGTCACTGCTTTGGGACCCACAGCAGCTCCCAAAGGCAGCACAGCCCCTGTTCCCCTCTCTTTGGGGTTGGACTCAATGATCTCTGGAGGTCCCTTGGAACCCCATGAACCCTGGGATGCTGTGCTTCTAATGGAGGAACACCAGGGGTGGAGGCCAGGGGAAATACTGGTTTGGGGGAGAGGGGCAAGTCAGGAGCATGGTTGGGGGGTGTCTCTGCGATGGTTAACTCCCACCGAGCAGCAAGCCAGCTCTGCTCTGGAGAAGACAGCACCTCCTCCTCCTGCTGCTCCTAAGCAGCAGCTTTCTCACCGGAGAGGGAAGGAATTTTATAAACCTCAGACCACATTACTGCTCCCCAAGCCTAATCAAACACAGTTCCAGAAAGTATTGGCTGGCTGGGGGCTAAGTTTAGGAAGGTGTTTCCTTCCCTGCCTCCACTTTCAAACTAACCAGGATGAGGAGGAGTTCAAAGCCCTCAATTGTTTGTGGAACACTTTGAACACAGAAAGGGCCTTGGGCAGGGAGATGGATTGTGGCTAAAGCACAACCCCAGGGGGGAAAGAGACCTTGTCTGCGTTCCCTGCTCAGCCACAGGATCAGCATATGACCCCAGAGTGCTGTTCTGTGCCTCAGTTTCCCCACTGAAGAAACCAGGCTGAGGATCTGCCACGCTGGGCTGGGCAGAGCATCTCGAAGGCTCAGCTGTGGATGGGGAACACAAAGTGTCCTGGTTCAAAGACTTATTCCTGGCTTCAGTCTCAGTGGGGCTGCACCCCTCGCTCCAAACCTGCCCAGAGCCAGGCAGCCCTGGTCTCCAGAGCTCCCCAGTCTGCACTGAGGGGTCCAGGGAGGAGGTGCCTTGCCTGATACACTGAAGGGAACGTACCAGAGGAGCAACTTGACTCCAGCAGTGCAAGGAAAACGCCCTAACGATATGCATAACCACTCTGAACACACAGGATTGCTTCACAGTCTCCCCTGGCTGAGGGCTCTGCTCGTCAGGGCGTGATAAGGGCAGAGCATTTACCTCCTCCCCAGCTCCTCATGTTGTTTCCTTTTCATTTATTCAGTGAACAATCCCCCTGAGCAAAGTCTTTATCAGAGTTTTGCTGGCAGCTCGCAGCACTCCCTGCCAGGAACGGAGGCACCCAAAACCTGCCCCAGGCTCCAGGGTTTGAGGAATCCCATCTCTCTGTGCCACCTTAGGGCTGCCAGCAGTCCCTGCCCAGGGTGCTGCTGGGGTTGGGCAAAATTCACAGTGTAGAAATCATGAGTCTGGATCCTTCCCACAGGAGATACCAGCCATATGCCAGACACATCCCATCCCAGGCTGAGCGCTCTTCATGGCAAAAGTTGCAGGTTGGATGCACCCCTCAAGGTCAGGACAGGTCATGGACTCTTTCAACAGGTGACTCAGAGTCTTCTGCCATGGTGGGAAAGGCTGGAGTGGTTTCTCAGCTCAAGTGATGGTATTTTATGGCTGGCTGTTGATGCAGGCATCACCCAACCTGTCCCCATCGCCAACCCACCGGCCTCAGTCCCACAGCGTCACGATGGTCTTGAGAAACAGGGAGACCAGGCTGCTGGGGGCTGTGTGGCTGGGCAAGCATGAGGAGGAGAGAAAGAAACCTGTTCACAGCTAAATAACAGAAAGGAGCCGGAGGAAAGGAAGACTAAGCCCTGGAA
This sequence comes from Porphyrio hochstetteri, assembly GCA_020800305.1. Taxonomy (NCBI): domain Eukaryota; kingdom Metazoa; phylum Chordata; class Aves; order Gruiformes; family Rallidae; genus Porphyrio; species Porphyrio hochstetteri. Next base: position 1,652,603 of record CM036928.1, read on the forward strand.
AGGGTTAATTCCATCCAGGTAGGTTCTCTGGAAGCTGGATGTTAGGAGGCACATCCCACCTTAACCGCAGACGTCTTCAAACCCCTGACAGAAAAGCTCTCCGGTGCAAAGTCAGACTTGTTGGGAAGGACCTGCCTGCTCAGAGCGGCTCCGTGTCACCTGTCAATCCTGGGGACGCCTCCAGGGATGGGAGTCTCGAGTTACGGGGAGAGGAACAGGCTGCTGGGCTGGCGACAGCTCGGGGCGCAGGAGGCAGCGCGCATTCCTCCCCCAGCTAAAAAAAGACCGTTGGGCTTTGATCTCCCCGGCTCCGTCTGCACCACAGTGAGACAATGCAGAAGGCCCTTGGGGAGGAGGAGGAGGAGGAGGAGGAGGGAGGGGGGAGGTGGACTTGACAAGACATTCCCTGAGCCAGTCTTCTCTTCAGGTCCTGGAATCAAAGGGGTGAGGGGGCGGGCATGGCACCCAGGATGAAAGTGGAGCCGGAGCCTGGCAAGAAGGGAAGATACCACAAAGAGCTGCTGTGGGCCTCCTAAGGCAGGGAAGGCTCCAGCAGTGTAGGACCAGATGGCTCAAGAGAATGGGAATGAGCCTGAAGATGTTTCTCCTCGTCCCTTGATGCTTATGGGAACTGTGCAAACATCCTGGCTGGCAGGCTCCGTGGTCAGACCAGGGCTTGGATGGGCAGGGAGGCTGAGCTGGACTCCTGGCAGCCTCCTGTGAAGCCACAGAGGGGGTGGCTGCAGAAAGGAACCCCGCTGCAAAGCAGTAAATCTGGGGTAAGTGATGGAAAAGGTCTCAAAGCACAGGAAAGGCAGGGAACATCACCCCTTGGGAACGCCTGTCTGCTCAGAGATCCAGCTCTGGCATCCAGCACAGACTTCAGAGGCACTGGGACAGAACAGGGGATTGTCAGAGCTTGTAAGGTTTGCTGAAATAAGGCTTCCCTCTACCCACCTGTCAGTGCCCTGTGTCTGTCTGTCTGTCCCTTCAATCTGGAGGAGGCAGCTTTGCTCTGCTCCTGCAGCACCTCTCCTGCCAACCCTGAGAAGCCCCAGCTGAGCCCCAGCCCCACAGCTCACTACAGTGGGACCAAACAAGTCCAACATCACCGCAGCCTTTCCACCTCCCAGATGCCTAGGCTGAGCCTCAGCTCCCTGCCTCCTCTGGTGCCCCAGTGCTACAGGAATACAGAATCTAGAACTGCCAGGGAAACCAAGAATACTGATTTTTCCTCCATGAAGAAAACCCACAAAGCCAAACTTAACCAAACCAGAAGGAAGGTCAGAAAATTGGAGCCTTCAGCTACAGGAACGTGAATGAGAATGGCCAGCTCTCAAGCCTGAAGCCTCCAGAGCCCGTTCCCCCCAAGCCTTTAACCTTTATCTTGCTGCTGTGTGGATGTTCCCCAGTATATCTCACCCCCTGAGCTCTGCCACATGTAGCGTTGGGGATGCAAAGCAAGATGCAGCCACTTCCTCCAAGGGATGGGTGATAGGAAGGGACACAGGGTGTAAACAGGAGTTTGGGGAAACTGAGGCAGGGGAAAGCTCGACAGCTTGTCTAAAGCTGTGCTGAGAGCCAGGGGAAGGGGAGCAGGTTTTCTGAAACCTAGGCCAACGTTTCAACAGGGGGATCATCCCTCCTGCTGCAAAGCTCCAGCTTGGGAGCAGCTCCCATTTACTTATGTAAATATCCATGTGCACCTGACACGTTATTGCCTGAGAATCACCCAGCTCTGGGCCCTGTCCCCACCCTTCACACTCACTAATTCTGTTTTCCTTCCTTGTGTTCACAAACCATCTCCCCTCCAGCAGTGAGGACACGTCCCAGCTCCCTCCCTGCTCCTTCTCCTGCCCACGGGGCTGCAAGAACTTCTCCAGGGTCACTGCTGCCATCCCAGCCCTCACCCCATCCAGACCCCCTGGGAATTCCTCTCCCTGCCAGCATCCCTGTGGACCCTGTGGGTCCATGCCCTCAGCTGCCAGCAGAACCCCAGTCTCACACTGTCACGTGGAGCAGGGATGCTCTGGATGCTCTGGATGCTGGGAACGCCGCGTATCCAGAGGGAATGATGTGACCTGGGGGGCTCGGGGATGTGACTGTGCTTCCTGCCCAGCCTTGAGCAAACTCGTTTGCCACCTTTGTGCTCTGCTTGGTATCAGGAACGGGGGAGAAGAGCCTTCCCACATCTCCTGTCCATTCTGCTTCCTCTGCTTAACCTTCCCAGGCTCGGGACCAGCCCTCCCTGGTCTCCAGCACGGGACAGCCCGACTCTGGTTTCTAACACCAGACATCTGGGTTTGCAGAAGCTTCCTGGCTGGGGCAGCAACACGGGGTGCAGAACCTGGTGCCAAAACCACTATGACCATTTGGGACTGAGCTGGGGACTGCTAAAAACCTGAGCTTCTCTGCTTGGAGGGGGTAAAACAAAACCTGAGTGGTACAATACACCCTGCCCAGGGTTCATTCCCCCCCAGCCCAGGTTTGTGAAGGGGCCCTGGGCTAGAAGGTATTCATTCCAAGACTGTGCTCGCTCCTTCTCCCTCTCTCCTGAGCCTGCACCTACCTGTAAATGCAACTCAGCTAAATGGTAATTGGCAAACTCGTGTGGAGCCAGCCCCCATAGCTCCTTTAATGTTTCCACAGGAACCAGGGTGATGTCTTTCACATCATACATCGTGGGTGGCAGAGACCTAAATAACCCCCTTCAGCAGTAGAACATGTTCAAGAGGTGCCAGTGTTCCCTCTCTGACTCAAATTCATCTGCAGGATTTATAGCTTCAGACCTGTCAAGCTACAACACTTGCAAGCGGCTCCCTAGGAATCCCCAACCTGGGAAGTCTCCCATTTCCTCCCCATACAGATGCTGTTTGGCTGTACAGGGTTCATCACCTCTTCCCTTGTTCAACAACCGATTGCTTTGTGGAGGGGGGAATCTCATCCCTTGCAAGCAAATGCCTTTGGAGTCTCCAAGTGAACCTTGAAGCCTTGGCATTCATAGAATCATAGAATCCCAGCCTGGTCTGGGCAGGAAGGGACCCCAAAGATCACAGAGCTCCAACCCCCTGCCACAGGCAGGGCCACCAACCTCCAGGCCTGGAGCTACACAAGGTTGCCCAGGGCCCCATCCAACCTGGCCTTGAACACCCCCAGGGATGGGGCACCCACCCCCTCTCTGGGCATTCCCGTCATGTCCAGTGGGATGGGATGCTCAGGTCCTAAGAAATCAGCTCCCTTTTTATGTACCTAATTATAGAGACCTGAATGTGAGTATTGAGGCCAGAAAATGCAATTTTTAAAGTCAAGAGTTCCCAATACTAAATGCTGATATCCAAGGCAGAAGAAAACCCAAAGACATCACCTCTGGTACAGCCAGGAGTACACAGCATCCTTACAGGAAAACCCAAAGACATCACCTCTGGTACAGCCAGGAGTACACAGCATCCTTACAGGAAAACCCAAAGACATCACCTCTGGTACAGCCAGGAGTACACAGCATCCTTACAGGAAAACCCAAAGACATCACCTCTGGTACAGCCAGGAGTACACAGCATCCTTGCACGATGAGCCCACCAGCAACGCGTGCTCAGCGACCACGTTGAGCACCTCCAGTCATCTCCTCTCCAAAGTTCCACTATTATATGAGACTGTAATTAGAAGAGCCCCAGATATGTTTCCACACACGATTTCAGAACATTCTCTCAAATTTCCCAGGGGAATTTCTTTCACTTTTAAAACCCAAAAGTTGTTGACTTCCAAAAGTTTTGGAATGAAACTCTGTGGGCTGGAGAGGCAGCATCTCCCCACTGAAAGTGCACTTTAAACCCCCTTTCCTGTGGAAAGCAAATTCAGGTGGGAGTTTTCAGGCAAATCTCATAGCACAGGCTGACCTGGAGGTGAAGGTCAGCAGGAGATGCCTGGAATACATTAGGTTGTTCGATTTATCAGCTGTCCCAGCCATTTCCTAGGGAATTCCTCCTTCGGTGCTGGTTCAGCTGTGCAACGACCCACAGGCACCACCTCTGTCCCTGCCTCGGCTCTGGGAAGGGCAGCCTGGTGCTGCAGGGTGGCAGCCCACACTGGGGTCCCTTCGGTCCCAGGAGGAGGATGCTGGAGGAGGATGCATCCTCTTCACTGCAGAGGATGCTGCAGTGAAGCCCTGTTTTCCAGGACCATGCAACCTCTCATCTCAAGGCTTGGGGGGACTTTGGCATCCAAGCCTAACAATTAATGGTAAGTAATTAATAGTAATTAATGTGGCACTTGGAGGTGGAGACCAGTCACTGGGCAGGGGCTCAGGACTCCCATTCCCAGTTCTGTGTGGGGGTATCGACCCCTTTTGCTGGCTCTTTGGGCTCTACACAGGAGGCTGCCCTGGAAGAGCTGGGTTTTAGCAATATCACCCTATTAACAGAGGGCAGAGCTCACACCTCCCAAGTGGGAACCTCGAGGAAGTGGGACTTCAAACCCGCTGCCCCCACAGCTTCCTGTGGCCTGGGCTAAATCCAGGAAACCTCAATCCTACAAGGCTGAGCTCTGATCCAAAAACACCCAGCAAACCCACTCACAGACGTGCCTGGCTTTAAGGACTGAGAGTCTTAATTATTGACCTGAATGGGAATTAAACACAAACTCAACTCGAAGGACTTACACTGCTCTCACCGTGGGCTTTAAATACTTGGCCAGATCCAGACCCTCAACACTTCCAAACCCCTCTGGCTGCAAGGGGCTTGGGGAAGAAATTGCCTGGGACAGATGGGATGTGCTAAGCAGAGGGTGTTAATGCTCCTCAGGAAGATCCCTGTGATTTGTGGCACAGCAAAGCACTCTTACCCCATCCAGCACTGACCCTCAGCTGCGTGTTGCAGGGGTCTGGCAAGGAAGAGCTGTGTGCAAGGAGGGATGGGAAGGGAGACAGGCAGAGTCAGAACACACCTCAGGTGTGAAACAGCCTCAGTGGGGCTGAGGTCTCCTATAGCTCCTATAGAATGGGCTATAAAGACACCAAGAACCTGCAGGTGACACAGCCTGCTGCACTAGATACCTGATGACCAGTCGAATGTGGTGGGCAAAATAGATGACAGTGAGCATCTTGTGTTACTCCTGGTGGCTTCCATGCAAGCAGGACCAGGAGATTCCTTTTGTGTGACTGCAGGTGGTGAGAACTGTGAGCCAAAGGGCTGCAGGAGGAGTCTGTAAAGAGCAACGTTCAAAATCTGGCTGGAGGAAGAGCGAGACAGGACAGGGAATGACAAGTCTTCATTTCCCAAGCCAAATTTACCAAACTAAGTTGAATTCATCGAGGTTTCCTTCCTGAACCTGGGCAATCTGTGAGCAGGGAGAGAAACCTGTGAAGAAACCCAGGCTGAACAGCACATGAGTTTTACAAAAGACACCAGCTCTGGCCTCATTCTGCTCCAACCAAAGCCAGCATTCCCACTGGCTCCATCATTTCCCAAACCTTCATCCCAAAGCTCAGGCCAGGCTTCCCTTCCAGCCTCTCCAAGCACACTGGATTCATTCAGGAGAGAATTTGACCTTGAGCCATCCTCTACATCAAGGGCAAAACTCTCTCCCTCTGCACAGCATCTTTGCATTAACTTCTGTGGGTGCCCAGATTGCTGAGCCCCACGGCACCAGTGAAAGGACTGGGGTGCCCATGGGTGCTACACCCAAACTGAAGACACAGAAATAGACCCAGGGAGTGGAATCATGAGTGGCAGCTCAATTTTATCTAAGATAATACTGATTCTTTCTGCTCTGCACTCAGCAGAGGATGGGTTTGCTTTAGTGAATCGATCTGCACGGACTTGGAGCACCCATCAGGGAGGTTTTGCCTCAGAGGGTCCTGGGCACTCCCGGGATCTGGCAGTAAGGAAAGGCACTCCTTTTCCTTTCACTCAAAACCTCCTGCATTCTGGACCCAAACTCAATAGCAGCAGACCCCAGAACCCACTGAAAGCTGTCTCTGAGATGTGGGATATCCTGAGGTGCCGATCAGTGGGTGGGAAGTGGGGAATTCTTTGGGAACGTGGGCTCTCAGGCTCCTCATCAGAGACTCCAAGCAAGACCTTAGCCAAGAGCAGGGCTGCCCAAGGCAGCTGGTAAGACACCATGAGCTGTGCCCCCAAGCCCTGGATTAGCTTTAAAGTTTGTCTAAATACTACTTTTATTCTCTGTATTTGCTTTGTGGCTTCTGAGCTTGTTGGGTTAATGTTTTTTCAGGTTTACTCCACCGTAATGAGGGTTACTAACATGCCTTTCAGTGTGAAATGAAAGTTGAGCTCCCCAAGTCATCACACCGCTCCAGAACCTGGCTCCAGAAGAAAATGACAAATATCATCAGATGTGAGAGTTGGCAACACAATAAAGAACTAAATAACAGGACAGGATTCTAGACCCAGCAACGGCAAGGGGTGTTTTGTCATTAAATTTAATGGGGGTAGGGTTTTGCTACAGCAGCCTCCCACTGAACTTTGCGAGCCCCCAGCAGCTCTCCTGAAGCCCTGGGATGAAGCAGAGACACACGGCTGCTGCCACCAGCCAGTCTGAGCACTTCAAAGATGAGTTTGTGCAGCGCAGGGAGATGAATCAGGCCCAAGCTGAGCATCAGCCACGAGTTAACTCGGAGAGCTCTGTCTGAATTACATCCCACTTTGGGTCACGCTTGGCTCAGCTCCTGGTCAGTCCCTGCTCCCACCAGACGCCTTCCCCTGAATCCTAGAAAGCTCCTGTCTCTCTGGGTTTACATATTCTCCAGCCACAGCAGCCTCCTCGGAGCAGGCAGGGTGCTTATTAACTCGAGGGGATGAAATTGCAGCCTTCAAGGAGGCAGCACTCTGTCATTTCGTTTCCCTGGGTCAGCAGGGAGAGCTCTGCTCCACTCCGATGGGATTTCAGGGACTGGATCAGCCTCTCCAGCAACACCTTCTGGAGCTCCTGCCCCGGCATGGCCAAGGCATTAAAGGAGCAAAGGGCAAACAGCAGGAGTGGGCAGTGACCAGGAAAAACAGCCTGGAGTGACTCTCAGAGGAGCAGGATGTTCTCGCTGGGACGAGGACTGAATGTGTTGGATGGGGAGCAGAGGAGGAGCTGGTGGCTGGAGCTGGGGCTGCTGGCCAAGGCTCCTGGGCTCTATTTCCAGCTGTGGGTGGGAGACAGGGAGGGAGTTGGGAGGCAGGATGTCAGACTTCAGCCCCAGCCTGAGGGACTCACAGCAAAGGGACCGGACACCTGCTCCTCCCATCCTGTCCCCAGCTATCGCTGCGACTGTCACTTGTGGTCTGAGATGGGGACAAGGAGTGGGGAGACTCCCAGGGCTGCATTTCTGGCTGTGCCACTGCCCCACAACAGGGCAGCGAGCAAACAGCTCCTGCTTCCTCTCCTCTCTGAAACTGAGAGAATAAAAGTGATGCTGTTCTGACTCACAGCTGCAGGACCACGATTTACATCACTGAGTCCTCAGTGTGTTTGTGCTCCTTGGCAGAAAGGCTCTGGAGAAACACAAGATGTTAAGAAGCTTTGGTGACCCATGTCCCATCCAAAGTCCAAGCTCCCCCAAGCTGTGCAATGTGGGAAGCCAGGGGAATATCAGGGGAGTCACACACAGCCAAGAAAGACCAAAGAACCTCTTTTTTTTTTCTTTCCTCATGTCTAGTTCTGTCTTAATAACAATTTCTCCCAGAGAGGAGCTCAAAGGATTGCTCAGGTACTTGCAGCAGGTAGAGATGCAATAAAACTGCATTGCAACTGGAAAACAAAGCCCTTTAAAAGAATTCCTGTTCTTTTGCTGCTTTCCAGCACAGGGAAACGTTTTCCTGCTCCATCACTGGTGGGTTCCCCTACCTGCCCTGCTCACACCATCCTCCCCTGCAAGTACTTGCTTTATGATCTGGCTGCTGACAAATCTCACAGCTGGTTCCCAAGCAGAAAGACGTTCTCTCTAGGCAGTACAGCTCCCCTGCCAGGTCAACAGCAAACCAGTGTTAACTGGTCCACCTTTCTGAACCAGCTCTGATCTCCAGCTTGTCACCTTTGAGGCAACAGAAGATGTTTCTGCTCTTGGGTGCTATCAGAAACTTCCTCCATCCCCATCCTGCCTCCCAGAGCAGGGCGTGCAACACGCACACAGCCCATACAGCCCAAAGCCCAGATGCCAGTTGCTTTTGATGAGGAAAAGGCTGCACTGGGAGCCCCTAAACCAGGCAGTGGCCACAGAAGGAACCCAGGACCATCCCCTTCTCCTCTCCACCAGCTGGCTGGGTGTCACGGGTCTCAAAACCATGGTTAAGCCCTGCAGCTCCTCGGGAGCCACCACCTCCCTGAGCAACCTGTGCCAGGGCCTTTCCCATGCCCTGTGCCCATCAGGCATTGTGTGCAGCTCATCACCTGAACCCAGCTCTTCCACAGGCCCTGCTGCAGTTGTGACCCTGAAACTTCCCAACCTGACTCCCCCAGACAGACGGCATTTCAGAAGGGTATTTCAAACACTTTAACTCAGAGCTCCCCAACACCACACAGCTCCCACTAACTGTACCTAACCACTCAGACCATGTGCCCCTCATCACACCGCCAGCAGCACCGCTGTCCCCCCCGGCAGTGTCCCAGGCCAGGCTGGGTGCTGTCCCAGCCCACGGCAGGGGACTGGAACTTGATGATCTTTAAGGTCCCTTCCAACCCAAACCATTCTGTGATTCTATGAGGGAGGAAGGCAGGATGAGGCCCACACAACACCACAGCACACGCTGGGCTCGAGTGACATCGAGCCAACGTGTCTCAGCAGCGGGGTTGTCCCGAAGCAGCAGATTCTCTGCCCTCGCTGCTCCCTGTAGCCCATCTGCAAATCAACCCCTGGGCCCGTGCGTGGGGTGTGAGGCCAAGGCAGCTGAGCAGGCCCGGGCTGGGTCAGTCTCTTGACAGGAGAGGTGCTGCAGGAAGCGGGAGGCTGATTCAGTAGGTGGGGTTCTCCCCTCGGGGCAGCACGAACCTCAGCCTGGCTCCCGGGCTGTGCTCGCCGATCCGTGTCCCTGGTGCCCTGTGCAGGAGAGCGGGGCCTGGCGTGGGGCTGGGTGGGCCAGGCCCCAGCGCAGCAGATGGCAGGGGGCAGGGAGCTCGCCTCCATCTGCAGCTTTGGGGTGAGGTGTTGCTGAGCTGTCAGGCGGTGCCGCTTGTCTCAGCTGTCACGCCGGGAGGGGCCGTGTGCCAGCGGCGCGGCAGAGGCGAAGGGAAGGATGATGATGATGATGATGATGAACTTCCCTCTGCAGCGACAGGGGAAGGATGGTTGGATGTGGTTCTGTGAGTCTGTGAGGATTCTGTGGCTCTGTTTCTCCAGCAGGAATTGGAATCGTGTCTCTGCTGGGAGGCTGGTGGCAATCACTGACTCACAGAGCTGTAGGGGTGGGAAGGGACCTCCAGAGCCCATGGGGTCCCACCCCCTGCCAAAGCAGGGTCCCTAGGACAGGGCGCACAGGGCAGCATCCAGACAGGGCTCAAATCTCTCCAGAGAAGGAGACTCCACACCCCCTGGGCAGCCTGTCCCAGGGCTCCCTCACCCTCACCGGGAAGAAGTTCTCCCCCACATTGGGGTGGAACTCCCTGTGCTCCAACTTGCAGCCATTGCCCCTTGTCCTGTCCCCACAGACACTGAGCAGAGGCTGCCCATGTCCCCCTGTGTCCCACCCTTCAGCTATTGATCCCCATTGATCAGATCCCCTCTCAGTCTCTTCTCTCCAGGCTGAACAGCCCCAGCTCACTCAGCCTTTCCTCACAGGGGAGATGCTCCAGGCCCTTCATCATCTCTGTAGCCTCCTCTGGACTCTCTCCAGGAGATCCCTGGCTTTTTTATCCCAGGAAGTCCAGAACTGGACACAACACTCCAGCATGTCCTTCCCGTGTGCTCCGAAGTGGGAGCAGCCATGCTTTGTTGTCTTTTCTAGGGAGCTCTCAGGAGGGCAAGTGTTTCTTGCAGCCAGGGTGCTTTTTATCAGAGGGAATCTCAGTGCTCAGCTTGAGCCCCTACGTGTGAGCATCACGAGGAGCAGAAACACAAGGTGGGACAAGCCAGTATTGCATCACACCAATATTCATAACAGCAGCTCCCACCATCATTAACTTTCACGTTTGGGGTTTTTTTTTTTGGCTGCTAAGCTAAGCTAAGCCAAGAGCAGTATTTGGAGATGGATTTTTTACGAGGACCAGTGAAGGGACAAAGATGCCCCCACAGTTTATAACACCACCCCCCCAAAATACTGGTGGGGAGCAGAGCAGCAGTACAGCCCGACATCTCCACCACGCTCACCCTGGAGACACCCCACTCTTCCACCCTTGCATGCAAGTTATGGTGAAAGTTGAGAGAGTCCTCTCCTCTTCCTGCAAAATCCACTGGCAGGGATGGGGTTAATTATGGGGTGCCTGGCAGCCTGTGCTATCTGCTGCATGGTGAAGTCAAAAAGAACCAAGCAGGGGGATGCCAAAGAGAACCAAGCAGGGGGATGCCAAAGAGAACCAAGCAGGGGGATGCCAAAGAGCCCCGTGCAGGGGTGTAGAAGATACTCCATGCAGCTCTGTGTGCCTCTGTGCTGCAGGGTTTGCTCTCTCTTGCTGTTTCTCACACACACACACACACACACACACACACGGAAACCCGGAGCCCGTGCGGCACCGGCTGAGCCCAAGGAGGAGCCGGGAACAGGGCGAGGCGCATCTCGCAGCAGATCCTCCTGCAGACCTGCAGGCACCTTTGGAAAACCACAAAACGGTAACCAAATAAACAAGCGGGGCGTCTCCAGCTCACCACACCCCCACGTACCCCCCGGGCGCCCGGCACCCCACCGCTGCCAAGGCGCTGACGGAGTCAGTAAATCAGCGAGGAGCCGCCGAGTGCCAGCGCTGGGAGGGGTGGTGGGTACAGTCCTTCTGAGAGTCAGAAGTAGGACGGTGGGCTGGCTGGGAGGAGAAGACAGCAGGCTGCTTGGGACGGCTCCCTGCTGTCCTCAGAGGGGCTCAGCCATCTGTCCTCGGGTGCATCAAGGGCTGACGCATCAGACGGGCGACCGACTGCCCTGGCTCTGTGCTTGCAGAGTCTCCCATACACCATCTCCATCTTTCCCCTCCCTCAAAACGTGTCCCGGCGCTTTCAGGAGCTGCCACAGCCCCCCCAGTGTCAAGGCAGGAGGAGATGCTGGTGGAAAAGCGGGCAGAGGAGGATGTGCCAGCCCCAGGTAAATCTCAGCGTCGCACTCCATGGCGCCTGCTGGAGAAAATGGCTCATATCCCCACAAAGCAAGCTGCAGGGACTGTGCTCCAGGCAGGCCCTGGTTTGACGTACAGGGGTAATCCCTAGGTGTCACGCTTGCTGTTTCACTCTGAGCACACATCCTCAGTGCCTCCCACTCCTTACTGGGCTTCTGCGCTTCTTTCTGCATCCAGTTTGGCTCCTTCTTTTCTTCTAAGCCACCAAGGGCAACTGTAGAGCAGGTTGTCGGTGTAGGAACACCAGCCTGGAGCTTCATTCATTAGTTCATCCCCTCTTTGTCTCTTGTGACCCTCCTGGGGGCCTCCTGACTTGTCAATGTTTTGCATTTTCCTAATTAGGGCTTTACATTTTCCTAATTATTTGTAAAGGTTCATCTCTGCCCTTTATCAGCATGCAAAAGCATGCAAAGAAGGGAAGCTAACCTGAGACCTGGGCTAAAAGGAAAGATGGAAGTTTCCCTGTTGGTTTCAGGGAGTTTGGGATCAGGGATTAGTTCAGATGGGGAAGCAGCACATCTGCCATTGCACAGAGACCCTGGGAGCCAGGCACTCAGGAGAAGAAGAGGGAGTAATTCTGCTTCCATCCTGGTGATTTCAGGCCTGTTTCTCAAACAACAGACAACATTCTTCAGGGAGGGAGCACGATGCATCTATTTACCTGCTGCATCTGGCTCACCTGACCCCACCAGAGTTTCCTCTGCGACCAGCAAACTCCTAAAAACTCCGAGGTGCAAACTGCAGCAACCACCCCTGGAAGCTGTTCTGCTGCCTAAGCTCATCCCCACCCTCCGGGCTCTGATCACCTCCACCCCTCTGCTGTCCCTGCCCTTGTTTTGTCTCACAACCCCTCTTGCAATCTCTGTGCCCTGCCTTCTCTCCTCCCTTCATGTTGCTGACTAGACAGCACGGTACCTCCGGTGCCTGGAATGAAGAATTGCTTTCCAGAGCTGTGGAAATGCCCCTCGTTTCCCAGCCTATCCCAGCTACTGAGTGATCAAAGGTTCTCATTTAGCCCCAGCTCTCAGTGGCACGGTGCAGCGATGCCCAGGAGACCCCCACCCAGGGACTGCTGCTGCCTGTCAGCCAGGCACAGGGGCAGTGCTCGAGAGCGTTACAGCCTCAGGTGAGATGCTGAGCAATGCCACACACTGATACCATCCTGGCAGCAGCAACAGGAGTGGGAATCTCACTCAGATTCAGCTTGTGAGAGGCTGCAGAGCCTTCTTGACAGCTCAGGAGGTTTCCTACCCACACCAAGGAGGCAAAAAGGGACTTTCTCATTCTGGTGAGCAATGCTGTTCCCAAAACTGCCCTGTGCCATCTCTCTGGCCTTTCCAAAATCTTTCCCACCCCAAGTCCTGCCTGTTTTCATGCTCGAGATTAAGACCAAACCGACAAAAACCTCTACCCCTGAAAGAGGAGCGCTGCTGAGGGCTCTGCAGCACCCTGGCTCTGGGTGCAAGAGACACTTGGACACGTGAGCTGGTGAAACGATGGCATCAGCCTGGACCCAGCGCTCCAGGGTGGTGGTTACACTCGGTGTCGGGATCAGCACGGGATGGGAGGAGGGGAGGAACAGCCCTGTGTGGAGCAGCCCTGCTCCTGGGGAGCTCTCTCAGCTCCTTTGACTTTGCTTTTGCTGGTTTAACTCTGCATTAGGCAGCCAGACATCATGTGCTTCTGAGGCAACGGTGATTTGGGGGCCTTTATCATTCCCTCTCAAATCCCTTCTCCAAGCAGGACTCTCTCTCTCTTCCCACGTGGAAGCCACTTCCCAGCTCCAGTCATACCGGTTGCCTTTTAGTCACAGCAACAGCCATTACCCAACCCCTGCCTGTCAGGACAGCGTCACACGCTGCTCGTACCCTTGGAAGGACAGTGTCACACCCCACTCGAACCCTCGGACTGGTAAGGAGCAGATGCACCCCCGGGAATTTAAAAATCAGCTGCATTTCATAGCTGCAGCATCACTTTTAAGAGAGAGGGATCACTGCACAAGCAAACAGAACACACTCGACATGGGATGGCCCCAAGCTATACAATCCAGGTGGTGTCCATGTGCAAGGGGATGAGGGCTTTGGCTTGAGCCTGTCTCTAGCAGTAAATACACTGGGATTTGATGAGCAGGTGAATATTGAAGCCTCTTTGGTGGTCTCATGGACAGCGCTGATCAGGCTCATAGGAACACATCACTTAATCAATACATCGACGTTCGGTCTGGTGAAACCAAATTTCAATCGGTTTCAGGTTCACCCAGACCTTGTGAGCTCTGAGGATCATCAGCCTTGCCTTGCCATTGGTGGAACAGCCTCCAGAATAGCCTAGATGGGAGAGGAGGGTGGGGGCCCTCTCTGGTCCTCTGCTTTGGGCAGGGCCCCTCTGTTCCACGGCTGCATTGGGGCCTCCAGGCTGGGGTCAAGGATGGCCCTTTGCAAGGGACCCACAGAGGGCTGGATGACAACGAGCTCTGACCCCTGGTCTGAGGAACATTGCGCTAGGATGACCTTCCCAACCCAAGCTATCAGTGCTTCCCCAGCATTCCCAGGGTCATGGGAAGAGCTGCTGGGACAAACAACAGTTGGGATGCTGGGTGTGCAGGAAGAGCATCCTGCATTGGGCAGGGCAGCTGGTGGTGCTGCTGGAGATGGGAAGCCAGGAGGCTGCAGTTCACACACACACACACAGGTCTCTGCTCCCTCCAGCTACCCCTCCCCAGCCCTCCAAGCAGCACCGTGGCTGCCAGAGAGTTGCATGTTTGAGTGTTGCTGATGGTAGGCTTGGTGATGAAGGTGGTGGGGAGGTGGTGGGGAGGGATGTGCAGCTGTCTAGGGCTGTGTGGCTCCAGGAGGCTTTGCCAGGGCACAATCCCAGCACTTCCAAGCCAAAAGAAATTGGTCTCTTGTCTGTAATCAGGGAGACACTCGGCTGCAGCCAAAGGAGAGGATAAACATCCAGGTTTGTGATCTCCACCAAGCAAAGCAAAGGAGAGAGGGGCCCTTGCAACCCTTGTTTGGCATCATGAGCTCCTGGTCAGGTAGCACATGGACATTTCCAAGCCCCAACAAGAGCCCATTTCACTCAGACTCCAAGAGCAGCTGGTGCCAGGTGCTTCAGAGCAGTTCCCTCACAGCTTTCCCAGTCCATGGATTACTGCCAGGGTTCAACATCTCCCATGGATGAACAAGAGTGACCAGTGCTCAACAATCAGCATGTCCAAAGGTGCTCACACTGAGCCTAGGGGCAGCCTGGTCTCAGTTTCCTTTGCTCTTTGTATTTACACTGCAGCTCAGGACATGGGGATATGGTTTAGCAGAGGACAGGCATGATCTTAAAGGTCTTTTCCAACCTTGTGATCCTGTGAGTCAGCCTATGGAGGAGAGTGCAGTCCAGCACTTTGCATCCATCTCCAGTTTTGGATGGGTCCACTTCATAGCCTGCTGGGCTACAGTCATCTGTGCCACTTTGGGTGAGCAGTTCTTGTAGTCCTTCTAAATGGAATTCCTTCCACCTCTGAGATGGGAACAAGAGCCCAGACTGAGCTCAGAGGGGCAGCCTGAGGACAACGACATGAGGAGGGACATATGAAGAGGTAAAGTAGATAAATGAGCCTATGGGGAGGCTGTACAAATGGGAGTAGGAGTGTAGCATGCCAACAAGGAGATGTTAGGAGCAGGACCTCTTCCCAAGCACTGCAGCCAGTGAAGTCATCTTGCCTCTATGCCCAGAAGAGCTTCAGGGGGTAACAGGAGCGCTCAGCCTGCTGAGATGAGAGGGAATGTGGCCATCCAAGGGTGGAAGGTAGTGGCAGGGAATGGAGCTGATGGACCAGCCAGAGATCCCTGGTTCCTTCCAATTGCTGAGGAACCTCTTCTTGACCCAGTCTGGTTTTGCTCAGGACTGGAAAGAGCTGGTTGCACCTGCACAGGCCCCACCAGGAACATGATGGGCACTCGAAGGGTTAATAAAATATTCTCTAGGTAGTTTATGGCCTTTCTTGGTGTAGGGGTTTTTTTTAAAGCCTTCATTCATCTCATTTCCTTGTTGCCTGTCCACTCCCACCTTCCCATCGGGCCCCTAGGGCAGAGCTGCCAGGGAGGCTGAACGCCACGGTATGTGTGTGCCGTGGCTCCTGGCGACCAGGCTGGGTGGTAAAATCACTTCAAAGGGTCTGCAGCACCAGGGAGCTGCACCAGGGTGTAATTACCACCCGGGCTGAACCACCCTCCCAGGCTGTTTGAAGTAGCTCAGAGCAGAGCAGCATCAAAGGCGAGCGGCGTGCAGGAGCTGGGGAAGGAGGGCAGGAGCCACTGCAGGCACATCCCAGAGTGTCACGAAGAACAAACCGATGGGCATTTTACACCTGTCACCTCCAGAGCTCAGTAAAGATCAGGACCTCTCACCTCTGATCCTGGGAACAGCTTCCAGGCAACTCTGCCAGCACAAAAGTGGGGCGCAGGGGTGAGGATGAAGGATTTAGGATCAAGGCACTGGGAGGGGTGTCCTGTAAAGAAGATCCCACCCCACCTAGGAGATGCAAACAGAGCTGGCATTTGGTGAAGTAGACCAGATGTCCATTGCATGGGAAATGATGTCAAACCATCCCTCTGCAACCCACATCCCAAACCAGAGAAAAGCATCTTCTGGATCCTTGAAGAAACCCCACAGGAGCTGGATATCAAAATGAGACTCCTTGGAAGTTCCTCAAAGCATCAGGATGGAACGTGAAACGAGGCATTATGCAATGCAGCAGAATATAAAATATTGTTATGAATAAAAATATTATTAAAACATTATTTTTTATAAAAATTAAAATGAGGTCAGACACAATGGAATCAAGATGAAGCATCCTGCAGTAAAAATACAGTTGAAACCAGGGCAATGTTTCAGTGCTGATGAAAATGCCCATCTTACAAGCTCTTTTAGGTGGGTGCAACTAAATTCCAGATGGTTAAATTGCTTAAAAAATTATAAACCATGTCGGATGCTAGGCCTGCCATCAGGTGTCATCAGCCGAGAGAGGCAAAATGGCAAAGGAATCCTGAGTGTTGCTGTAGAATTCATTACCAGAGTTGTTTTCTCCTCCTCTTCTACTTACAGAATGACAAGATGTTGGTTTGAGAGGTTTTTTTCCTGCTTTATGATGGCTAAAAACTTGTTTGCTTGATGTTGCTTTACAGAAGCTGCTGTTGGCTGGTTGCCAAGAACAAGAGTTGCAAGGCAAATATTAAAACCTGTGAGACTCCAGTAACGCTGCCAGAGCTGCTGGAAGTCACCAGAATTCCCCAGTCCGGGTTCGAGGGACCTGGCTGAATCCCAAAGCATGATGTGAAACCTGAAACCAGGAAAGTTCAGCCCAGTTTCATGTTTTGTAACTGGTGTTGCACAGCTCTGGCTGATGCTCTGCCCCATGGGTTCTGGGCTTGATGCCTCCATCTCTCCCCTGCCCCAACGCTGTGGCTCCCACTGCCCGTTTCTCGAAGGCATCAAGGGCAGCAGTGAATGGCCAAGCTAATCCTTCATCCCATGATGTAAGCCAAGAGGACAGGAAGGCTTCTGACCCTAAGAAACTGAGCGTGGAATGGCAGTATCACTTCATCTCTTGGCTGGCATCATCCCAGGGGTGAGTCAGGCCAGTTGCTAAATAAAACGTGAACTGGCAAACTGAAGTGGGAAGGTGGATGTGGCTGGTGGTGATGACTCAGTGGCAGCCAGCCCAGCAGCCAGCGAGGCACTGGTGGGCTAGTCCCCGTGCAGGAAGCGTGCTTGGGGGTGACCCTCTGGGGATGCTCGAGGGGGCAAAACCTCCGCGCTGCTGCTGCTGGGCTGTGTAAACTTCCAGTGCAGTAAGTGGATTTCATGAATAAATAACTACTGCAAATTGTTGACAAGGGAGGTAATTAAGGTGGCACCCGTTAACGAAGCAAATTGGGCATCTCTTGGAGTCTTCTTTATGGCTGGAGTCAGCTGTCCCACGTTGCCTTACGGGTTTGTTTCCGTGAGCCCTACTCAGGGGTGTAAACACCGCTTGGTGAAATGCTTGGCTGTTGGTTTGTGATGCTAATTCTTTCCAGGAGCTGTTTGGAGCAGGAAGAACTCTTGCTCTCTCTGTTAATCTTTCCATCCAGTCAGTCTGGGGAGCAGAACCACCCCCTGAGAAGTGGAGCCGTAGAGGATTTTGAGGAGGATTTATCTCAGTGCTCTTTCCACACAGCTCCATCCCAGGACTGAAGGGTCCAAGGACAAGGCAAGGCCAACACCCTTCCCAAATATCATGTTGTGGACACTCCCCCCCCAGCTGAAGCCCACTGCAAACATCTCCAACCAGTGAGGAGAGGGAAGGGAGTGTAAACCAGGATGAGATCACCCCACGTGAAGTCTACAGTCTGGCTGATAACCTCAAGGCTTTAGGGGTTCAGCTCCCCAGTTCAAGCCACAGCCCCCTCCTGCCAGCCCATCAAGAGGAAGACGAAGGTCCCATTTCTTGTTCTTGAGCTGTTTACCCCATTCTTTAGGCAGGCAGTCATGCCCACAATCAGCAATCAATAAACCACAATTGGCAGTCTTGAGGTTCATCCAATTTTCAAGCCGGCACAGCCCCGCTGGTGTGAAACCAAAAAGGTCTTTGCCAGAGCAGCTACTGGAAAACCTCCCACCAGCTCCAGGGTACAGCTGAGAACTACCAAACCCACTATCTTTTAGTGATTTTGCTTGTCTACACGATGATTTTACAGGAGCAGTGGACTCGGAGAAGGGGAATGGCTTGGGACAGGCTCCACATTCCAGTCAAATCCCTGCACTAACAGATACCTCATCCACTTTGCCAGTCTGCAGCTAGCTCAGACTGTCTGAGGATGCCAAAATATCCGGGGTATTTTCCTATCTGGGAGGGAGAAGTTTAATCTTAATGGGTGGGATGCAGATGAGCTGCGTGTGTGTCACAGACCTTGTACTTCTTACCCACGGGGTGCACGGGCAAACCATCCCTGGGGTGGGGATAGGGCAGGTGGAAGGGCTGAGCTGCTCAGAGTCCAGGGAGGAGTTTGTCCCAGTATAACCTGCTCTTTCAGACAGTCTGGAAACCCTCTGGATTGCCAGATGTGAAGCCAGAGGCCATTCCTGTGCCACGCTACCGGAGGTGCCCGTGTGAAGGCGGTGCACACGCGTGTGCGCACACACACACACACACACACGCATCTCCTGCCTGGCAGGAACACGCTGCCTGGCTCTCAGCCCAGCTCATAAATCAGGGGCTGCAATAAAAGCAGGAGAACAGCATTTCTGACAAGCAGGGCAGTATTTATGAGCATCTGCAGCCCTCCTTCGCCTCCTAATTTGGACATTGCCCTTATTAAACACTCCTCCCTCCCCCCACAACAGCTTCCAAGGGACCGGGGCAGCTCCCAGGGGACCTGGGCTGAACTCCAGGGAAAAGCAGTGCTTCATACAACCAGGGCTCAGAGGAAAGAGCCAGCAAAGCTCTGAGCTCGCTTCTGGTGGAGCCTGACTCTGGAGGAACCCATCACCACCGAGTGCAGCCAGCCAGGCCTCTGGTCTGGTTGCAAAGCTGCTGATTCAGACGCTGATAGATGAGCCATCAAAAGCTCCTCTGCTCCCTTTTCTCCCCTGTGCCACCTCATCCAAGCTCCTGGCTGTTTCAGTATCACCTTTCCCAGCTTCTGGCCTCACCACCCACCTTTCTCTCACTGCTTCCTGGAGTTTTCTCAGCAGCTTTCTGGCTCTGACACCTCCAGTGAGGTTTCCTACCCAGAAAACTGCCCTGGGACTCGGGTCTGGTGCTGGTTTGCCCCACACACATTGTTACTGCCACAACTATGGCCATTTCTGAGGCTTTATGTGGTTCAGCATCTTTCCCATGGAGCTGGATTTCATTTCCATTGATGGAGATGGAGACCAGCATTCACCAGCTGCTCTGTGCCTGTGTTATTAGTGACTGGGGTCCCGGCTCTGCCTGTTGCTGCCCACCCTGGGGAAGAGGCCATGGCACGTGGCAGAGTGGGGAGAGGCCCCATCCAGACAACCTGGGTCCAGGCTCTTGGAAGTCATGTTTTGACTTCATGGGGCAAGGGGAAGTTTGAGCTCGAGCTCACCTGAAGATCTGGGCCTTAAAAAGGACTGTGAAAAAGCTGAATTGCTTCCCCATTTGGAACTGGGCATGGGGATGACCCAGTGAGTCCAGAGCAAAGCTGGACTTTGGGTCCAGATCTCCTAAATTCAGCACAGCACCTTAACCACAAGAGACTTCCACGCTGCACAGGATGAACTAATGCCCAGGCTCTGCAGCTACCCAGGGCTGCAGCAAGAGAAAACACCCACCTCCCTCCCCAGCACATTGATCTGCTCTGCTCTGGGGGGGGACTGGGAGGGAACAAGCCCCCTGAGCATCTGCTTGGATATTTCCTGACAGGAGTGTTGGTTTTTCTCCCTGTTGCATTTCAAAGGGGGTGTCACAGCATGCCTGTGTCTGAGCCCTTGGAGAGAGGGGTGGAAGGAGGGGAGACTGTGGTAAACTGGTGCTCACAGCCTCTCACACTGGCTCTGGTGCTCGTGCATCAGCACAGCCCCTTCCTGGAGGTGGTGAATCCACACACACACTGAGGTGACCACATCAGCCTCACCAAGAGCTTCGTCTCACAGCAGAGATAACGGGGCCCAGGAGAGGAGGGGTTGGTGGTGGTGGGGGGTTCATGCTCTCTCTCTCTTTCCTTGCTTGTCTCTAAAGGGCAGGCAGGAGCCTGTAATTTGTGGGGATGAAGAGGCTGGTTCCTGGGGCGGTTAGAGCCTCAGAGACTGGAAGTCCCTCCCCAGCAGTGCCTGCCACCACAGCTCTGGGCTTGGGTTACTTACTGGGAGGTCTTCAAAGCAGGAGAGAGGAGGTGGGGAGCAAAACAGAGTTGTCAGCCCCTTCCTCTACTGCACTGGCTGCTGCAGCAAGCGGAGTCTAGAGAGAAGGGAGCCAAGGCAGCATGGTCCCCCCCCAAAAAACACGCAGCACAGCCCTGTGTGGTCCCCAAGAGCTGGACCAGCTGGGCCACTCTCAGCTGGTCTTGGGCAGAACTGTAGCATAAGAGGGGAACCATCAGTAACACTGCTGGGCTTTGCACTGCAGAGCCCCCAGCTAAGAGAGCTGCCCCTACCTCAAAGGCAAGATGAGAAGTGGGGAACCTGGCAAGCAAACCACGTGAGCAAAGCACAGAGAGGACGGGGTGCTGTGTCTCCTGAGTCCCACCATTGCCTTCCCCAGTAAGCTGCACCACCTCCATCCCAGCAAGGCAGAGAACAAACATTATGATGGGCCACACGGCTGCAGAACCTTCATTTTTCTCCCCTAGAAGGGGCTGGAGGCCAAAGTAGATGAGCCACCCCCAGGGCTGACCAGAGGCATTGTGGTAAGACCATTCTGAGTCAGCAACGCCTCCTCTGCAGCAGCCACTTGGTTTGGCACCACGTCCTGCCTGGAAACTGGGACTGAAACACTGCTTGAGACTGAAACCAACATGTTCTTCCCCTCTGCTCTGCCCCAGTCAGGCCCCACCTGGAGTGTTGTGTCCAGCTCTGGGCTCCCTGGGATCAAACAGCCAGGGATCTCCTGGAGAGAGTCCAGAGGAGGGACATGAAGATGCTGAAGGGCCTGGAGCATCTCCCCTGTGAGGAAAGGCTGAGTGAGCTGGGGCTGTTCAGCCTGGAGAGAAGAGACTGAGAGGGGATCTGATCAATGGGGATCAATAGCTGAAGGGTGGGACACAGGGGACATGGGCAGCCTCTGCTCAGTGTCTGTGGGGACAGGACAAGGGGCGATGGGCTCAAGTTGGAGCATAGGGAGTTCCCCCCCAATGTGGGGAAGAACTTCTTCCTGGTGAGGGTGAGGGAGCCCTGGGACAGGCTGCCCAGGGGCTGTGGAGTCTCCTTCTCTGGAGAGATTCCAGCCCTGTGTGACCTGTCCCAGGGACCCTGCTTTGGCAGGGGGTTGAACCCCATGGGCTCTGGAGGTCCCTTCCCACCCCTACAGCTCTGTCAGTCTGTGATATTCCTTCCTGTGCATCTCCCCAGTTCCTCCAGTGGGAAAGTCATCCCTTTTCCTCTGCCCAGAGCAGAGCAGCCTTGCAGCCCAGAGGGCTCTGAGGAATGAGCACAGGCTGCAGTCACGAGCCCAGACTTTCCAGCACGCTCCCGACCTTGCCCTGAGCCCTGCAGCCCCTCTCACCAGGCTGTGTGGCAGGGCTGTCCCTCTCCTGTCTCTATCTGCTCCTCACCAGGCATGGCTGATAGCAGCTCTAGCCTGACCCTTGCACCTCTTCCCAGCAAAGAAGAAACTTTCTCACTGGGAAGAAAAATAAATGTTTCGTTTTCTGTGTTTTTCTGGGAAAGAATCCAGAGACAGGGAAGGAGGGAAGAAAAAACTCCCACCCCAAGTCCCAATATTCCCTGTTTCAGATCAACTGGAAAAATAAAGTTCATTCTTGGAAAGAGAGCAAAGGAAATGGTTTAATCTCAGAGTGGTTCCAGTTCCAAACTGGTTTTGCTTGTGCACACACAGAACCCCTCCCAAGTGCCCTGGTAGTTTCCCAGGGGAGGGAACCTCTTTAGAATCAGCAGTATAATTCAAAATTGGTCCTGCCACCCCAGAGCTGTAATTTACCCTGTGGACTTCAGACATCAGCATCCCCAGAGCTTAAAAAAGTCACCTTTTGCTGCTGCTGGGGTACAGCAGCGTGCTGGTGGGGGTGGGAATTGCAGTCACTGGGATGAACTGGGATGGTTGGGGGTTCCCAGTCCATCTGGGGCAATGACAGTGACATTGGTGGTACACAGCCCTTGAAAAAGCCAAGGGAACTGCAATGAACAGACACACTTGTGCTCTCCCAAGGGCTGGGATGCAGGGAAACGGGGTCCAACTCCCCTCTCCTCCACGCCAACATAAACCTGAAGTAAAGCCACTGAGGTTTATACTGGCATGAGCGAAAGGAGCTCCCAGCCAGGAGCAATTCCTAATTGTCCATGACAGCAGGTTTCTCCTGCACTGAGTGTTTCCCAGTCGTGGCTGAGGCATTAGCACCATGGAGCCCTTGCAGCAGAGCCCTCATGGGCTGGGTTCAGAGGTGTGTTCAGGGGAGCTACCTCGTGTGCCTAACGCTTTCCTTACCACCAACTCCCTCCCTCCAGCTCCCACCTACGTTTGGGCATCAGTGATGCTACGACCTGTAAGATGACACAAGCCCAGGAGAGCCCAGAGCTGCCATCAGCCACAGCACACATCTCCATCCCAGCGCCACAACGGCCCGTCCCTCCAGCAGACCAGTACATTCACTGGTAGCTACTGGATTCCTGACTAGATGTCGTTTGTTGGTTAAAACTGGGTGAAAATTTCCAAGTGCCATTTCCATTCCAAGCCAGAGCAGCAGGACCAGGGTGAGGAGGCAGCCTGAACACCACGATGCGGAGCCGGTCCCCCAGCTGGCTCTGTCCCTGCCCTGCCCTGTGTTCCTGCCAGCTCCCGTGACCAGCCTGCTCGAACGCTGGCGACCAGAGGGCTGGCCACAGTCAGCAGCTGTCTCTGGAGGGCCCTCCCAGGAGGAAATGTGGTTTCACAGTGGCTGCTTGTCCGTGGGATCTATTTGGAGACACGACCCCGCCCTCCCAAGGGCTTGATGGATGACCAGCCAGGAGGATAAAAGGCTTTCCTCTTAAAGAAGCCCAGCTAAATATAAACCCTTGCTGGCTTTAATGTGTCTTGAGCACTAACTAAAACCATCTGCAATGGTAGAGCTGCTGCCCTGAGCCCAGCCGTTGCCTGACGTGCAGCTCGGGACCCCGGAAGCTCCAGCAGCCAGGCTGACAAAAGATGGGAGCGGGATGGAGATGCAGCCCAGGTTGTGATGCAGCAGAGACTCTGGGCTGCTCCGGGCTCAGCGGTGTCCCGTGGGAGCCAGCTACAACACGGGGCACTCCCAAGGCTGTTTAAATTCATGCTGAGAGTGAGGGGCTGGTTTAGCCTGAACATCGCTGGGGGGAATGCAAAAGCAGCTCAGAACAGCTCCCTTTCTCTCCTGGCCTTTGCAGAGGCTGCTCCCTCGGGAAGCAGGGCTGAGTCTACCCTGGGATGGCTGGTGATGAAGTCCCTCGGTGATACAAAGTGGGGGGACTCCAGCACTGCCCCCCACACCCAGCTCAGCTCAGCAGTAAGGGGTTTCCTGGAAGTCAGGGCTGACTAATGAGTCTGTCAGACAGTGAGTATCAGAGGACATCTGCAGAGGAATCTGGGGCTAATAAGCGTTTATTTAGCCCTGAGGTGCAGCACAAGGAGAAGTTCAGCTCAGCCAAAAGCAGCCAGGAGAAACCTGTCTCATTCTACCACCAGCTCGAGGTGACACCGTTTGGGATGAGTATCCTTACTGCAGGGACATGGGAAAGACCTGGGGACAGAGGGTGAGGTGAGAGCCCTCCCAGTGGAAGGAAGCTCTCATCACGTCTCATCTTGCTGCCGCTGTCACTGTCACAGTGTTACTCACCCCACCAAGGGCTAAGCAAGCCCACTAGCATGCCATACAAATACACATGGAAAATGAAGGGACTTGGAAGCTGCTTTAAAGACAGAGAAGCTCCTTTTGCTCTGTGGAACTGGGACAGCCACAGCTGGTCCTCCAGAGATACCACTGGGCCCACCACTAAAGCCACGAGTCCCTGCACACTCAGAGCATCCACCAAACTCAGATGGTTGGCAAAAACCAGCTGAGGATTAGACCCAGCTGGGAAGGGAAGAGGTCTACACAGCACACCTCCACCTGCTCCACAAAAAGACCTGGCAGCACCCTCCTCCTTCCACAGCCCAGTCACAGAATCACAGAATCACAGAATCACAAGGTTGGAAAAGACCTTTAAGATCATCAAGTCCAACCATTCCTGTCCTGTGCTAAATCATATCCCCAGGTACCTCATCTACCCTTTTTTTGAACACATCCAGGGAAGGTGACCCAGCCCCTCCCTGGGCAGCCTGTTCCAGGCCCTGACAACTCTTTCAGTAACAAATGTTTTCCTAACATCCAATCTAAACCTGCCCTGGCACAGCTTCATGCCATTCCCCCTTGTCCCATCTCCTGTCACCTGGCTGAAGAGACCATCACCTATCTCTCTACAACCTCCCTTCAGATAGTTGTAGGTGGTGATAAGGTCTCCCCTCAGCCTCCTCTTCCCCAGGCTGAACATCCCCAGCTCCCTCAGCTGCTCCTCAGAGGATTTGCCCTCCAGCCCCTTCCCCAGCCTGGTTGCCCTTCTCTGGACTCGCTCCAGGACCTCAATGTCCTTCTGATGGTGAGGAGCCCAGAACTGGACCCAGCACTCGAGGTGCAGCCTCACCAGTGCCCAGTCCAGGGGCACAATCCCCTCCCCAGCCCTACTGGCCACACTGTTTTTGATACAAGCCAAGATGCCTTTGGCCTTCCTGGCTACCTGAGCACACTGCTGACTCATATTCAGTCTGCAGTCACCCAGCAGTCCCCCCATTGCCCCCTGCATCCCCCGTCCTGCTCTCCCCACCCTCAGGCTGCCGGAGCGAGCGGCTCTCTCGCAGCCTCGCGGGGAGAGCTGCGGTCTGCGCCGTGCCAGGGCTCCCTGCCAGCCTTCCCCAGTGGCTCCTACGCCTCCGAGCCCAGTTTAGAAGCCTCGTTTGACTGCTTCCCAAACACAGCGGGTTCGGCTCGGTGCACCTTCTCCGGTTTACCCTGCGGAGGATGCAGGCTGGAAATAGAAAAAGGAAGGGACACCTAAAAATACAACGTAATTACAGAGGGAAGGGGTGTTTGGAGTTCAGAGCTCTTGGCCCTGCTGGTAAGGCAGGCTCCAGGCTCACTGATCCTCTATAGATGGGCAGATTTTAACCTCTTGGGGAAAATCCTAGGTTCCAGTAGCTGTCTTGAGCCCCGAAAGCCCAAAGGTGTCTGTGGGGAAGCCCTGTGGTACCCAAAGGTACCAGCACCCCCTGCTAGAGCTCTGTGAGGTGTCTGTACCAGCCAAACACACTCTGTCCTGTCCTGAGAGAGTGGGAAGCTCACTTCATCCCTTTGGGACACCTACAAGTAGTGCAGTGGGCTGTGCTTGGAGTGCCCCAGGGTCTCACCATGCAGGGAAGGGGTTTGCTGATCCCTTGACCCCTCTGATAACCCAAAGGATCAAAGCCAGAGGGTTACATCAGGGCCAGAAGCAGCAGCCTGTCCCTGCCACCAGAACACATAGATGGGATTTCCCAGCTGGTATAACCAAGCTTGATTCCACTGAGCTGAAGAGGAGTTGTACAGTTACAGCAGGACCAGGTTTGGCCCCAAACCCTCTGATATGGAGATGAAAAGGCAGTGCAGTGGCTCCTGCTTCTAAGGATCTCAGGCAGGTGCAAGGCAGCAAGAAATACTCAGCGTTTCATTCCTGTTTGCTACTCCTCTGAGGTGGCCCAACCACCAAAACCTAATGAATGGCTTTCTCAGCATCTAGCCCCATCTCCTTCTTACAGGTGATAAACTCCAGGGAGGAAACAAGTGGCTTTATCAGTGGACAGGCAAGAAGAAGTAGCCCTGAGGCTGTTTGTCTGCACTGACTGCAAATTCACACTCCTTCCTTCTCCTACCCAAACGAACCCACCTTTGGGATGGAGCACAGGAGCCACTCAGCAATTTCTCTTATCAGTTTCGGATAAGTTATCACAATTAATGACCTAAGCCATCAGGTTTGAATCTGGTCTGGCAGAGAGCATCTCCACTAGCATCATCTCCCCCCTCCTAGCCTGCCTGGGAGTGACTCAGAGGGAACAGCATCACCTGCTGAATCATCAGCAGAACTTCCTGCACAAGCCGACTCCATGGGGAGAACTCCCATGCAGAAGGGAACTGACCAAGCCAAGCACAAGCTTTGCTCCTGGGAGCTGTGGGGCTGCTGGCCAAGACACCATGGGGCCTGCCCTGCTCAGCAACACTCCTGATGGAGGCATTTCTTCTTTGTTGGGGTTTCCCGACCTTAATATGGGCCCAGCTGTGACTAGCAAACACGTAAAGACCCCGGGGGGGGGGGGGGGGGCGGTGTCAGAGAATGGGCTCTGTGCTCGTTGTTGCACAAATCCACCCCAGCAGATGGAGGGGGAACTAAACCCAGGGAGAAGTGACTTGCCTGAGGTCGCACAGCCAGCTGCAGGCTGAGCTGGGAGGAGCACCCACCTCCCCACATCACCCATCTCCTGGTCTGCGCTCAGTGCCAGGGGAAGGACAGGCTCCAGCTGGATTCGGCCATGCTGGGCACTGGAGGGGCTCTGGCTGCACCCATCGGTGGTTTCACAGCAGGAGCAAGATGGGGCAGGCAGTGCTTCCTTCCCCCATGCTGCCTGCATCCCTTCCCCTTGCCTGAGGAGGCTTGGTTATCTGTCTGCTCAGCCTGAGAGTCTCCGTCTGTCCGTCTGGGCAGGACAGAAGCTCTGCCTCTTGACTGCACGTTGTCTGTGTCTGTCTGGCAGCCTCGGCTCTCCCTAGTTCCACTGCCTGCTCCCAGCACTGTCTCTGTCTGCCTGGCTCCCCGCTCAGGAGAGCAAGGCTGGCTCCCCGCTGCCGTGCCTCTGGCATTCTGGCAGCATCCCTCTCCCTGTGTAGGAGGAGGTGGTGGAGTGAGGGCAGAGCTGGGAGCTCCACACTAACCGGATGCTGCTGCAGCTCCCTCACCCAGCCACGGGGGGTGGAGAACCTGCCTGGCCCAGGAGCAGGGGCAGGCACCAGCCCTGGCTGGAGAGCTGGGCAACTCCAGCAGCTGTGGCCACATCGTGATATGTGAATGGAGACCTGCAAACCCAGGCAGGGGTAATACCTGCAGTGCCCCCTCCCTCTCGCTCACACCGTGTCCATCTGCACATGCCAGAAGTGGGGCCAGCCACAACCAAGGCAGCGTGGCCTGGGAGCCTGGATCTAGTGGTGCAAAGCTTGCCATGTCTGGCAGACTTGTTTTGCAGCAGTACTATGGCTTTACTGGATGCAGGGAACACCAAAGGGTCGGTAAGAGAAGTGTATGGCCCAGCCATGACTGTCAGAATCAGGTTCCCATGAGTTTTATCCAGCCCTTTTCTCCAACCAGTGCATGAAGGCAGGTGTTTTCCACCAGGATTCCCACTGCTGGGTGCCTGCTGGGGTGCAAAGGCATTGCCAGGACAGGAAAGGTAGGAAAATGAAGGACACTGCATTAGAAAAGGAGTCTGATGCGATGGTCACCAGTGGAGGAGATGTCACACAGCCTCACTACCACACAGAGCGCTCTCTATGTCCCCTAAAAAATCTTTCTCCCTCCTTGGGCATCCTCCAAGAGCAGGTATCAGCCTCTCTGCCCCATCTGATTCAGCCTTTTGTCACAAACCAGTCCCTCAAGCTCCAGACCAGTTTCCTGCTGCCCTCTGAGCTCTGTCAGTGGTTATCTTCCAGCTGGAAGGCTGATATTTTCCACAGCCAGAACCAGAGTTTCAGCAGCACACCAGCTCGGAGCTGGTCACAA
Source organism: Porphyrio hochstetteri (assembly GCA_020800305.1). Lineage (NCBI taxonomy): Eukaryota > Metazoa > Chordata > Aves > Gruiformes > Rallidae > Porphyrio > Porphyrio hochstetteri. The sequence continues at coordinate 1,680,389 of CM036928.1, forward strand.
GGAGACAGCCAGCCATCCTTCAGGGGGGAGATGAGACGTGGGTCCTTCAGAAAATACATCAAGCCTCTCCCAGCTCCTGACACCAGCTCACAGACACCTTCCCATCACACAGCACGTTTGGGACAGGGACAAGGGAGCCTGTATCTTAGCTGGGGCACCAAGGTGCCACCAGCATGGAAATAAAAAGAGAAAACCCAAGTGACCTCTTGGGCTGCCACAGATCCTCCAGCCAGACTGAGCCCTTCTCCATACACTTGCAGAGCTCTGGGGCAGCTCTGCTCAAGTTTAGTGAGAACTGTGAAACCAGAGGAGCTTTGACTTGAGCCCACCAACCTCCGAGTCCCCTTTGGGTGTCAGAGCTCCTCTTGCTGGGTGCACACATGGCAGCTCGTTACAGTGCTCCATCAGTGACCACACGACACAGGATTAAAATAAACAAACGTCTGGAGCCTCCCACTGCCAAACGGTGACATAAGAACTGTGGGTGTTGCTGGCAGTCCAAGGGTTAACCCGGGTTAGTCATGTCCTGGCAGGGCCGGGGCAGATGCGCTGTCCCAGGACACTGACGGTGGAGGGGCAGTGCCACCTACGGGCCGTATCCTGCCTTGGCTGCTGGTCCGGGGCAAGGGACAGGAGTGGGGACACAGGTCTGGGGCAAGGGACAGGAGTGGGGACACGGGTCGGGGGCAAGGGACAGGAGTGGGGACACAGGTCTGGGGCAAGGGACAGGAGTGGGGACACAGGTCTGGGGCAAGGGACAGGAGTGGGGACACGGGTCTGGGGCAAGGGACAGGAGTGGGGACACAGGTCTGGCTCAAGGGACAGGAGTGGGGACACAGGTCTGGGGTAAGGGACAGGAGTGGGGACACAGGTCTGGCTCAAGGGACAGGAGTGGGGACACAGGTCTGGGGTAAGGGACAGGAGTGGGGACACGGGTCGGGGGCAAGGGACAGGAGTGGGGACACGGGTCGGGGGCAAGGGACAGGAGTGGGGACACAGGTCTGGGGCAAGGGACAGGAGTGGGGACACGGGTCTGGCTCTCCCACTTAGAGGTGTCACCAGTCTGCTAAGAGGAGGGAGAACTGTTGGATGCAAAGAGTGTCTGCACAGATGGGTTCAGCGAGCAGAGCTGTGCCTGGTGGTGATGGGCAATGAGATGGGTCAGGTCCCCTCGCAGCCTGGGCTCCCACCTGGCAGGCTGCTTTCCAGGTGAAGTGTCTGGGATGACAGGGAAACCTCCTCACTGGGAGAAACAATGGGTGTCACATCCCTGAGAGCAACGGGGGCAGTGGGCACCCCAAAACTCATGGCAGAGGAGGAGAGCGGTGCCTGTCATGGAAACTGGGGCCCACAGTGGTGTGTCCATGTGTCACATCCAGCCTGCTGCCTGTGCCATGTGGGGAGGAGAAGCCCAGGGTGTCACCCAGGCACCACCCTCAGAATCACAGAATCGTGGGGGTTGGAAGGGACCTCAAGAGATCATCAAGTCCAACCCCCAGCCCAACCCCTAAGAGGAAGCAGTGCACCTTTCCCAGCTCTAACGCTGGCCAGGGTTAAAGCCACACACTGGGTGCTGCAGAGGTGGGTGCTCCATCATGCCCTTCCCAAAACCCAAACACCCCTGAACATGAACAGTTATTTTTTTATAGATTGTTTTTTTTCTCCCCAGAAAGTACAGAGAGCTGGAATGATAAAACTTACACTGAGCTGCCAGGAGCAGCTTCCTTGCCACTCTGGTAGGGCTTTCCAGAGCGACCTTCCCTGCCCTGGGCAGGCAGCACCCTCTGCTGCCCTCCCAGAGCAAACCAGACCTTGCTATAAACCCTCCTCGGGCCACACTGACGTTTTGCTGGGGATTGCTGGGGAGTTTTGTGGTTGCTTGGGCTCAGCCAGGTCTGCAGTGCCTCTTCTGCTAGCTAAGGGTGATGAATGATCGAATTTAACTGAGGAAAAGAAAAAATAATCCAGAAACTTTTAGGTTTTAATCAGCTGCTTTTGAGATTCAAGGAAAGAAAGTGGTGGGTGCTGGGAGTGGAACTCCCGGGCTGGCACTGTGACAGTCTAATAAATACAGCCCTCACCTGGTGGGTGGGAAACAGATTTTAGGATTCCTACATGTGATCTGGATCAAATCCATCTGGGGAATGGCTTTCTCATGGTCCCATCTAGCGAGTGTCTGCTTTTTAATGGAAAACCTGAGAAGAATCAACCGCCACGCTGAGCTGGAATGGCAGAACCTTCACAGAGCAGCAAAGCCTTCCTGCTTCTGACCCTCCTGACTTCCCTGGAATCACAGAATTCCTTCTCTGTACGTAGCTGAATTAGCCACAAAATACAAAACATGAAGAGAAGAAGTACTTAGGACCCATGTATAACACCTTCCTAACGTTAGACAGCAGCAGCATCCCATCAAAGAGCTTGCTGAGGGTTACCAAGGACACTCAGAGCGATCCCAGCTTCACCTGCACCTTTCTGGCAGGCATACCTGTCCTGATTTCCAGTGATTTTAGTACACAGTGTCTTTACACCATGGGGTAGTGCAACTACCACACTCCTCCTAGCTGAGCAGGTACCTCTAAATGACCAGACATGGTCCTGGACCGTGTTGGGAGCATCCTTGTGTGCCTAAGGTTTATCCTGGGAAAGTGGATACAGGATTGGATAAGACAAGGTGAACTTGGCCTTTTTCCTGCTCTAGAAAAGACACAAATACTTCTCTGCAGAAGGACCACTGCAAACCTGGCTTCCAGCAAGCAGTGAGCTGGATGCAGGTTTGTTGCCTGCTGGCCAGGAGCCACATCGCTCCATGTTTCTGGAAGCAAAGTACAGAGAGATATGGCACAGCCATTCTCTAAACCAGCAGTTCCCAAGCTGTTAAAACAGTCAGTCAGGAGAGGAGTAGTCTTGGCCAATTTTAAACTTAGTCACTGAATTTTGTTGTTGCTCCTCATCTGATTTGTGGTTTCCAAGGACTGGCCTGTCAAAGGAAGATGCTTATGGGCATCTGATTGCTGGTTTCCAGTGCCAGCCTGAAGTAACAAACACAACGGTTCAAGCAGCAAGTGATTTATCTCCCTGGAAGGAGGGTAATTGGCCTGCATGGAAAACTCCCTAGTGAGAAGGAAAGCAAACAAGTATCTCGATCCAGCGTGTTGGCTCACTGGGAACACGCTGAAGGTGCCAACAAACACGGGTCACTGACATCCTGCTTCTCTCTGGCTGCCCCAAGGGGTCAATCTGCATCTCCAGGGGTGGGGAAAACATGACTGAAGCTTCCTGCAGCCACTTCTCTGCCCAAGAAACTGTCCTCAGGTCAGAGTGTTGGAAGGAGAAGATGCCAGGTGAAGATACCCCAGGTGTAGGTTCACCCAGGGAGCCCTGGGCAGAGCAGGTGGTGCCTCTGTGTCATCTCCAGCCCTGGCTGGTGTGACAGGCACTGCACTCCGTGGCTGCAGTTGATCCTTGGTCAAACCAAGGCTGTGATCACTTTTGTTTCCCTCTCAAACCCCTCTGCTGAGGTACACCCCCCTGCAGATGAGGCTGCACTGCGTTGGTTCCTCTGCAGGAGCTCAGCAGTCACCTGGGAATTAGTCAGTGGCTGGTGTAGGGGAAGAACCCTGGAGTTGGGCAGGGAAATGGAAGTGGGGTTGAGTTTTTCATTTTCCAGTGGGGACTAACTGGTGCTGCACTCTAGAGCCCGTGCTAGGGGAGGTGGGATTTGTGAGAGCTTCCTGCAAGGGTGCTACATTGCACTGAGATGCCTGAGGCACCCTGAGTGTCTCACATCAGAGGGCATCCTTTCTCCATTTAAACTTGAGATCTGGGGGGGGGAAATCCCTTTCTTTCTCTGAATCAGCACAAGACCAAGTGACTGACTATTAGTTCCTAACTGTTTACCTGACACAGCCCATACCCTGGGCAGCAACGACTCTGCAGGGCAGGTTAATCTCTAACCTGAGGTTCAGAGGCCAGGAGGGACACGTGCTGAGGCTCCTTCACTGAGAAGGGACCAAGGGCTGGAGAGCTCTGTAACCAGAATCAACACCAGCACTGTCACTACAAAGAAAGAATCAGACTGGCCTTTGCTGCAGGGGAGAGATGAGGATCCCTGGGAGGGAGGGTTTGCTCAGTAACCTGCAGGAAACTGTATTAAGTTAGAACCATTTTGCCCCTCTGCTATAAAACGGGATCTAAAGGCGCCTTTGCCACTTGCTTTTCCCTGAGCTGCAGTTCTGGTAATGTTTGTCTCAGGAGGAGGAGTGAATTGCTCCTCAGGGGGTTTCATCACACGGTCTCAGAGGCTCCCAGGAGAGGTGGCAGTGGCTGAGCTGCTGTTACGTTCAGTTAAGTAACACCCAGCGAAGCTGCAACCCACTGAGCTCCTCTGCGTGAGGGATGTGAGAACCACGAGCTGCTGCCCAGGTAACACCCTGTCTGACAGCACTTGGGCTGAAACACAAACCCCCCAACTTCCTCACTGAGAGCAGCTGATGGGTGTGAGCTGCTGAGAGTGGCTGACAAGCACACAGGTCCCTGGGCCTCCCACACCATCCCTTCCCACTCTCATTAGCATCCTTTATTATTGCTGAAGATTGATCCAAGCCCCAATTCTGACTCATTAATCTCCACTAAAAGCACTGGGCTGTGGAAGAACCTGATGTACCATCACCTACCCCAGCACTGGGGGAACTGAATACACAGAAAAGGAAAGTCAGCATCGTTTCCCTGTGTCAGACAGCTCCCTTTCAGCCACCCCCACTGAACTGAGCACTGCTAAAGACTGTTTGCTGCCTGGTGCCTTAGATAGTTTGCTCTTTTACTGATTAATTTCTACAAATAGCAGGATGTGTAACCCAGCTCCAGAAGCCTATCTTCTTTTTTTAATTTTATCTTTTTTTTTTCTTTTACTTAGAATCCCAGAATCCCAGACTGGTCTGGGTTGGGAGGGACCCCAAGGGTCACAGAGCTCCAACCCCCTGCCACAGGCAGGGCCACCAACCTCCAGGCCTGGAGCTACACAAGGTTGCCCAGGGCCCCAGCCAACCTGGCCTTGAACACCCCCAGACACGGGGTACCCACCCCCTCTCTGGGCAGCCCCTTCCAGCCCCTCACCACTCTCTCTGCTAAGAACTTCCCCCCAATCTCTCCTCTCCCCCTTCCCTCCTCCAGCTTCACTCCAGCCCCCTTGTCCTGCCAGTCTCTGCCCTTGAACAAGCTGATTCCCCTCCTGTTCCTCTGCTCCCTTCAGGCACTGGAAGGCTGCAATGAGGTCCCCCCACAGCCTTCTCTTCTCCAGGCTGACCCAGCCCAGCTCCCTCAGCCTCTCTCCATAGGGGAGCTCCTCCAGCCCTCTGAGCATCTCTGTGTCTCCTCTGACCCCTCTCCAATAGTTCTACATCTTTTTTGTATCATGGGCCCCAGCTCTGGACACAGGACTCCAGCTGGGGCCTCACAAGGGTCAACTACTAATACACATTGTGGGATGAGTGTAAATTAAGAAGAAATTAAGAAGTATTTTACCACTGTTCAGCACAGGAATTAATCAGGATGCTGGTGCAGGGTGTGAAGCCCAGTTTAACAGCTCTTTTTGCATTTGAAATCTTTTACTGTAGAGAACTTGCTGGAGCCTTTGAGATCCATTCACTTCCTGGGGATGTTTTCTTTCTCTTTTGTTTTCTCCCTTTTGCTACATCTCTGCTGTTATCCCAGACTCGGGTCTGGGTGTTGTGCTGTGTGGGCAGGAGCCCAGGGGAGGGTGGGGGGAAGCAGACCTAATTACAGGGGATGCTCTCAAAAATAGAGTTGCTTTTCCCCTTGCCTGTGAGCTGGTGCAGAGGTAGGTGTTCCAGTTCTTTCCATAGTTTTGGAACAACAGGAGGGCGGAGTTACTGGCAGATGGACTGTCCTACATGTGTTTAAACTAAGCTCAGAGTTACACAGCCATCACAATAGAAACAACTGAAGTAATTCTTACATATTTAGCATCCTTTCCTTCCTGCTTCCCTGCTGTCTCTTCTCCTCCAGTGTCCTTTATAGGAATATCAACCCCCTGTTCTTTCCCTGCAGATCCTCAGCGTGGCCACAACATGACCACATCCTGTCCCAAACAATTACATCAAAAAGGAAAAGCCAGGAGAACCACCAGTGCTCAGCTGTGGAAAAGGAACAGCAGTGACAGACCAGTTCCTGGAGGCACGGGCAGCGAAGAGGCACCAGTTTGCCTCATCACGGTGAAGAATGGTATTGTATCGAACCCAAACTGCAGGAATCTGGGGGAAAGAAGTACTGAGAAGGGGCTTCATGGTCTGCCAAGTGAAACTGTGCAGGGACAGAAGGAGGGGAAGCTGGAGAGGTTTGGATCACCTTGGAGATGTAACACACGGCGCTGGTGCAAGGGCAGCACAGGGCAGGGTGAGGATGAAGCAGCTGGTGGGAAGAGCAGCAGTGGGATCCTCAGGCCTGTTGCCTTCGTTGGTTTTCTACACTGCAGAATGCAAGTTCAGAGCAGAGCAGGTCCTGAAGGACTCTGAGAGCTGGTCTGTGTGTGAACAGAACCTGGATCTCCAGAGCACAAGGAGTGTGATGAGCGTTCCCCATGCAAGGTGTGAGTAGTTCAGTCTGGTGTCATCCCCGTTCTAAATTCTCATTTGGGGGGGTTTTAAGTGTAAAAACTTGCCTTGTCCTGGGCAGAAGTTCAACTTGGAAAGTTTCCATGCTGGAAGCTTTCCTTCTTTTGAAGAAATTCAGAGGAAAAAACATAATGAGCTATGTCCAAGGTCAAAAGAGCATTTTCCAGCAGCTGCTTCTGAGAAAGCCCTGGCCTCAGGGCTTCTCCCTTGTTAGGGTCACTGCAGCTGAGGGCTTCACATCCACTGTCTGGATTAAAGGGTGAGGTTGAGGGGAAGCTGAAGTATCATGTTTTAACTATTCTGTTTCCCAAGGCTGAGGGATGTTCTGGAATAGCACTATTAACACAGCCCTGAGGCTGCTCTGATACACACAGGGATGAGCAGAGGATAAAGCAGGGCCCTGGGTGGCTTCTGAACACACCAGTAAACCATAATTGAACACTTGAGGACACCAGAGAGGTATTCCTTGAAAGATGCATGTAGACACCATAATTAATGATGAGATACATTGTTAAGGCAGTCATCAGCTTCTGACTCCTGTCAGACACAGGATTGGGTTCAACCCATCTCAGGTTTGATCCAGACAAGCAGTTCCTACACTAATTGGCACAAGAGCTAAAACTCCTTCTTCCTATGAAATCTTAAGCTACACATAGAAACCTGTGAGTCAATTTGGAGGGGGATCCTTAAAAACACAAGTTGTGCTTTAACCAGATCCATTAACTTCTCTCCAGCTCAGCTTCCTAAAGCTGAAATAAAGGGGAGTTCATCTCAGGAGATGAGGTGATGCCTGTGCTGTTTGCCCATGTCCAGCCTGTGTGGGGTGCAGCTTCAGCCAAGGAATAGCACTGCAAGATCCAAAGTGGGGGTGAACCCCTCTGGAAGCACAGCCCCACATTAGAGTTTGTGCTGTCACACCTGCACTTTAATAGAGACTAAAATAAAAAGTGAAGTTGTTTTAACTCTGGCAAAGAGCAAAATAAACAGAGGGAAGAGTTGCTGGCTACAGGACTGGCAGTGAAGCAGCTACAGGGTTGCTGGAGTTGAAGCAAAGGGGCAGGAGTCATGGCAAGTTCTCTGGGAACACACTCAACAGGAAACAATACTGTTAAGGAAGCACCCCTAAAGCTTTCAGGGGGCTGTTCCTCATGTACTGACAGCAGAGACATAGATAGATGACTTTTAAACCAAACAACTTCATCACTGGCCCTGGAAAAAGGAGGAGTTTGATGGTAAAGCATCAGGGCTGAGCACTGAAGATGTGGCTTTGCCTCCTCTGATTTCAGACACATAACCCAGGGGTTTTAAAACTGGTAATTCCATACAAGTTTGTTCACCTTTACTGGCATTCAAAATCTTACTTGATTTCCACGAGTTCTGGCTCCACAGATCTTGTTCCTGGTGAGGTGGTCCAGCTCTCAACTTGTCAGTTTTGCACCAAATTTGTGTTTGCACTGAGGTTTCCTCACGTCTGTCACAGCAAAGGACACTGCAGGGCTGCCAGTGTGCCAAAAATGACACCCATCACCTCCTCCTGTGTGAGATCCAGGCTAAAGGCAAGTGGGGTTTCTCATAAATGAGGGAAGAAGGGGGCAAGAAGGCACAAAGCTGGGAGAATTCACTGAAAGCATGGGCTGGCAGCGTGGTGATTTTTAGGTGGGCTTCAAGCTTCCCATCAGGATGTAACACCTGCAAGAAGTTCACAGTCGCTATGGTGGGTGAAACCATGAGCATGTCTTGTCCCTTGGATGCCCAGAGAGGTTTGTGGCAGTCTCTCTGACTCACTACTCCTCATCAAGGACTGTGCTACCAGTGCACAAAGTCTCCACATGTTTTGAGAGGTGCTGAACTTCAAACACCATTTTTTGAAGACCAAGGACTTCACTGCCCCAATTCCCCCCACAGTACCAAGCAGTAAGGTAGCCATGGAAGTGCAGAAGGCTAAAAATCCAGCTTTTAGGGTAACACCTTCCTTCTTCAGTGAACATCATGTTGCTATCCCCGTTTTGCATGACATAGACAAGCTGCAGGTACCTGGCAACATCTGTGTATTCCTCACAGCAGCTCCAGTGCACAATGAGCTCTAGAGAACATACAACAGAGGCTATTTCCAACAGCTTCAACCGAAGGCCATGCCAGTCACAATCCTTAAGAGAGGAGCACAAAGAAGGCTCAAGATTAGTCCCCTGCAACATACAGCAGCAGCTTCACTTCACTGGAGATGCAGAATCACATCTGACTGAAAAATAAATCACTAAGGCGGCATCAATTTGAGCAGAGAACATGCTTTATTGAGAAGTAGATACAAGAATAGCACATTCTACCACATCATGGGAACAGGGTTTAGCTTCTGCACAAGAATGGCCTTCTTCCCTACTCCACAAGAGATCTACTTTGTTGGATAGTTTCATGAGTATCTGTAGTTATTACAATACAGGAGTGAAGGGCATGAGACAGCAAAATCCAGTAATGCCCACAGGGTACACACCATGTACTGATGATCTTTTCTAACAGAGGCAGAGAAAGGCAGACAACCATGGGAATAGCAAGAGAGAACTTCTCCACAGTAGGATGATGGGTGAGTGGTTCACAGCAAATGGCTCCTACCTACTGGTACCCTGAAGTGCTTCATTTCAGACACCATTCCAGGAGGGAGCACTGGAAGGTTCAAATGAAATCAGCACTACATGACGCTGCCATTCTCTACCTCAAGATTGTTCCCCCACTTTTAATCCCACTGGAACAAGATAGGAAACTTGTGGCACAAGGACAGTGGTTATACTTCAAAGGCATTGTACAATAGTTTCTTCTGGTGGTGCTGATGAGAGAGAGGAAGGAGAAGCTTGTTTTGTTTTACAAAGACAAAGAAGAACGCACTGTCAGAGAAGCAAACCATCCACACAGCTAACTGGAGCTGCCACTGATGCACAGAGCGTACACTGTAGGCAATCCAACAACTGATATTTGTGTTGTAGTTTCTGTGGCTGTTTGGACAAGGTTGGCAAAAAAATCTGTCTTTTTAAGGTTTTTATTTCTTCAGACTAGAGGAAAAAAGAAAATCCTCACCAATACAAAGAGACCTACAATTCAAGGAAGACTGCTCTGGGAAAAATATCTCCAGTGAAATCTAGTGCACAGGCTGTTTCTGTGTAAAGGAACCCACCAACTCCAAGAGAGAAACCAGGAAAAGCCAGTCACTTACAATCAAAGAGGTCTCTCCAACAGACGTGGTACTGTAGTAGCTCCAGGAGCTGAAACACCCCAGACCATGATGTTCTCACACACTTGGCCTTGACTCCTCCCAGGTAACACTAACAATCACATCACTGGGTTACAGGAAGTGCAAGCTTCTGACTCTACAATATTAACTATGGCAAAACCCTCTGTATTACATGGAAAACACTGCTGAGAGAGGCGGCGTGTTCTCACCCTACAACTAGTCGATACATGGAATGGAACAGTCCACCAGACAGGAGTAGTTAAAAATGCTGAAGTCAGTGTAACAGCAGCTTGTTGGAAAACCAGACTTTTCCCAAACAAGAATCCTTAAACCTTGTTCAAAAGCCACAGAAGTTACTTCCATTATTTAGAACGCAAGGAACCTGAAGGAAGAAACAACCAGATTATAGGACACAACACAACCTCATTGGAGTAAGAACATGAGGGTAAGACCAGTGACTGGACAGGTACAGTACCAGATATCAGAACTCCTTGGGCCAGCGCTGCTAGGAGCTTTATTTGGGTCCTATACAGATCCAATCCTTGCAACCTCATTGAGGCCGAAACATAAAGTTCCTCAGAACTAGCGTCTGTGGTGTGCACAAAAGATCTGGGCCAGAACAGTACCAAGGGGAACTGATCTTTCAGGAGGGTACTGTACCAGCCAATCACAACAGCAACAGAACAACAGAGATCCCTAGGGTACTTCCTACTGTTGGGGTTCACTGGCTTCAGGAGCAATAGACAGTTAAGTTCCCTTAGGAGGGGTCCATTTCAAACAGCTGGGATCCATTATCTTATTGCTGTTGGATCTTTTGGCCTCTTTGGCTATCCATTCATCAATCAGATCCTAAGGGAAAGAGGATGAAAGGGCAGGTTAAAACAAAGGATCCACGACGGACAGCTATCTGTGGTACACCACCACATCAGAAGACAACGAGCCCAACAACTGCTCAGCCTGACAACACATGTTTCCTCCACAGCGCTTTCTGAACAACCTGACACGGCTGCTTTTAGCCACCGTGAAGTCTCAGGGAGGGGGTGTCACATTTGGGGATTTATAAACCACTTGTCTTCTATCTCAAGAGGGTACAAACAAGACTTATTTAGAGTTCCACCAGTTTGGTTCTCTTCTACGTCATCCATTTTCCCAATAAAGTCCAGGCATGTTGGGAACAGCGATCCATCGCTCTCCTAAAAAGCTGCTTTACGATGAGCAACAGGACTCCACACATCAGGAAAGGCCAACACAGCTATTTCCACACCACTGAAGAACCAGGTTGGATGCCCATGGTGTGTTCTGTCAGTTACTGCATTTGAAAACTACGGTGCTCCCACCACTAGAATGACAAGGCCAGAAAACCCAGCACAGTGCAAAGGGACAGGCTGCCCAGGGGGTGTGGAGTCTCCTTCTCTGGGGATATTCCAGCCCCATCTGGATGCCAACCTGTGTGCCCTGTCCCAGGGGACCCTGCTTTGGCAGGGGGTTGGACTCTATGATCTCTGGAGGTCCCTTCCAACCCCTACAGCTCTGTGATTCTGTGATATATGTCAGTAAGTCTGCATGAATCCAACAGTGAATTCACGAACTACAAATGCAGAATAGCCACTGCAAATCTTACCTGTCTTTTCAGGACCAGGTGTTTTCCCTTCCAGTACTTGAGCATCTGAAGCGCCTGCAACGTGCTAACGATGTCGACAGGGTTCACTGCAGTCTCCTGGCTGATTTCTGCAAACCAGAATCAGTTTATGTTAAAACAGCAACAAATTCCTCTGCAAAATGGCCTGTAATTGTTCATTTTTTACTACAGCTTTTATGCAGCTCCTTCTGAGGCAATGAACACAAAATGCCTTGGGGGTACTAAGGAGTTACATGCAGCATTAGTTGCTGTTGGACTCAGGGCCTTTGAGCACCCTGGTTATCACTGTTACACAACTTCCCTTGGCTTGTTTCACTCTTGAAGGACCACAGGCTATGGATGCAAACCACACAGAGCCCTACAGAAACAGCCCAGCTCACCCAAAAACTGAGAGCCAGCCTAGGTATCACAATGGTTTAGTGATCCTGATTTTAGGTTCCAAGTGTAATCCTCTGAAAGAAGATGCAGATGTTATCTCTATGAGATCCCACGTGCTCCTATGTGCCATAAACATAAATACACTATTAAAACTCCAAATAGTTTTAGTGTTTTTCCAAAGCATTTGGAAGCTTTTCAGTGGAGCCATTTTTCTTTTTAAAATTAACGTTCTCATACAGATGGGGAAAGTTTTTTGCTGAAACTTTTTAAAAATGTATTTTTTAAAAGAAGAACCCAGTACACACTTTGCAAAGTCTGTGAGTTGGCTTTATCTTTAATGGTCCAGACAGGAAAGGAGCTGTACCTAGCTCTAGGAATACTCCACTAACTATCTGTGCTGCTACACAAATGCTGATGTGCATTAGTCAAGCACAACCTGGCTCATATTTGAGGCAAATGAGTGACTGAGATGCACAGGTCTGTTACCAAACCAACTCTCTACAAGCTTATAAAACATACCTTTAATGGAGATCTCTTTTCCTTGGAAATTATGCAGGTAACGAAGGAGAACTTCCTTCCAGTAACTACGGTAGCTGATGAGACCTAAATCAGACAGAGGGCGTTCTGGAGAGCCAACTTTTTCTTCTACTTTAGAAAGCAAATAGCCTGTAAAGGAAAAAAAACCCTATTTATCTTCAAGCTCCCCTCTCCTGACCATGAAATTCTTTAGCACATGCAGAAGTTAGTTATAACTGAAACTGCTCAACCACCAGCACAGATAGGTTAGATTTCTTGGTGGAACTGTCAGGTTGGACAGAGGAAGCTTCCAGAATTTCTCTCTCTTTACTTACTGAAATCGATGAGCATTTTGCCATAACCTTGCCTCATGTACTGAGGCATTGTCAGGATACAAGAAACATTGTAGTTGAGAAAAGAATTCTTCTCCTAAAAACAAGAACAGAGAGAGGACAGATAAACAGGTCTAGATCTGCACAAAGGGCACACTGTAATCCCAACAGACCAAACAAGCCTGTACAGCTGATACAACACAGGGGGAAAGGAGCAACAGCAGAAAAACCTGCCTGACAACAAGTAACACCATCGTCCTTCAGCTACCAACCTGGCTTAGTGTCTTATTTTCTTAGCCATTAAATTGGGTGTTTGGTGCCCAATTTTAAGCCTAGGATGGCTGGCCATGGAGTTGTACCAGGGAAGGAGCCAGTGACACTCTCACTACCACCTCTGCCAACTCCCAGGTTTACATGCAATGAGAAAGCGACTTAACTGCAGCGTTCTAAGCACCTGGTGCATATTGAGAGGTTCAGACAAAGAACAGACTCAGACACACTCATCCTCCCATCAGAACAGATTTTTCTTTAGATTCTGTTTTTTTAGATATTGATTAGGTTTTCACTTCCCCCATGGAGAGAGGCTGAGGGAGCTGGGCTGGTTCAGCCTGGAGAAGAGAAGGCTGTGGGGGGACCTCATTGCAGCCTTCCAGTCCCTGAAGGGAGCAGAGAAACAGGAGGGGAATCAGCTTGTTAAAAGGGTAGATAATGGCAGGACAAGGGGGATGGAGTGAAGCTGGAGGAGGGAAAGGTGAGAGGAGAGATTGGGGGGAAGTTCTGTACAGAGAGAGTGGTGAGGGGCTGGAACAGGCTGCCCAGAGAAGGGGTGGGTGCCCCATCCCTGGGGGTGTTCAAGGCCAGGTTGGCTGGGGCCCTGGGCAACCTTGTGTAGCTCCAGGCCTGGAGGTTGGTGGCCCTGCCTGTGGCAGGGGGTTTGGAGCTGTGACCCTTGGGGTTCCTCCCAACCCAGACCATTCTATGATTCTATGACTTAGGTGGTTTAAGGAATATACTTTCCTGCACTTTCTTTGGGCAAGTATTCTCCCTACCTACAGAGTTTCACTAGCTGAGGTATCCACACAGCATTACATGCTATCACCACAGCCAGAAGGGCGATCGCCTCTTCTGTCCTGAACTAAGAGCCACCAGGAAACACCTTGCACCAACAGAGATTAAACAGACTGGCTGGTTTTTAGGTAGGTGACATGTCTGAGCAAACAGTTGAGAACACTGGCTCCTGCTCTAAACTTGGCCAGCAACTTGTGGGATCTGCTTAAGCTGCTTGAGTTACGTCTCAGCTTCTCCACCCAGGTATTTTCATTCCTTCAGCTACTTTATTAAAAAAAAAACAAATGGCATCTAATACTTATTTTAATATATTTCTCTCTACATGCATTAACAATTTTTTATCCTTACTTTTGCCTACATTTAAGACACCATGATGCTTCCTAGCAAGCACAGTTCATTGGAGCTGATTTGGATTTTGCTAGTAAGGAGGAAAGATGCTACAGCAAAGCACCTGCAGCAGAGAGTGAGAGCAATTCATGCTGGTCAGGTTTGAAACTTTACCTACTCCTAAAAGCAACAACTCCTGAGACTGTAAAAACTCAGAGGCTGGCTGAGGACTGATAATTGGTGTCCTAAATCTCATCTAGTGAGGCAGTAACATGTATGTGTGTGTTTTCAACTAACCTTGGAGAAATATCCTATCAGGTGACAGCCAGTGTTGTCAGCTTCTGTCATGACATAGAAGAGGAAGGGTTCAACATCGTAATACAGTGTTTTATGGTCCAAGAAAAGTTTTGCCAGCAGACACAGGTTTTGACAGTAGATCTAGAAGCAAAAGGAGAGCAGGATACAGCCATTTATTCCAGTGGAACATCCCAAGAGTGAACAAACAACAGGCGTACATGGGAAATGATAAGACAATCCTGAATCATCTGAGAAATGACATAGAGTCTTTCAAACAGCAGCTGGGCCAGGGCAGGAAACAATGTGATTTGTGATGAAACTTGATAAGCCCAAAGGGTGGGAACTGATGTTTGCAATACCAATCCCTGAATGCCCAAAACATCACATCCTCAGTGAAGCGGAGCGGAAGGTTGGAGCTCTGCCTGCTTGCTCTGTAATGTATTAATCCCATGCTTCAGGGTTACCTCTGGTAACTAGAGAAGACTCCTCCCAACTTCCAGCAGCAGAGGATTTAGCTTTAGAAATTGTTTCTTTGTTCCTTCCTCTAAAGCCTCAAGACCAGACAATCAGATACAGGGCATAAGTATGGTGCTACTACCAAGCACTGAACTTGCAGCTGCAGATTAACGTTGCACCCTTCAATTCAGAAATTGGGGTCACCCTCCCTAACACCAGGCTGCTTCCCACTCTGACCCAACCCTGACCCTCACAGCAAACAGGAGAGGGGCAGCAGTGAGAGAGACTTGCTGAGCAGAGTCCCCTTGCTAACTTTCAGAAAGGGATCTTGATACAGATCTCCAAACACAGCACAAGACAACAGATGGAACTGCTGGAGCTCGACAGGGATGAGGAACCACCACAAAGAAAATGCAGACAAAGCTACTGCCAGAAGTGCAAGAACAGACAGATCAGACTCTTAGCAGCATTTCTGCAACAGGAGGGAGAAAGAGCCATTTGCATCGTCGCTCTGCAGGAAAAGCAGCACCCAGACATCTGAAACACACTCAGGACTGACCCAGGGATGGCAGGGAGTTACCTTGTTCTTCTTCCCATCCACCTCGAACACCGAGATGGAGCCTTTGCGGTAGATTTCATCACCTGGTGGATGTTTCCAAACACATTTTGCCTACGAAAGAAAAACAGAGTGAGGGTGTTTTAAGGGCAGAAACGGTTACCACAGCTGCTGGATATACCAGGAAACATGCAGCCTTCTCACCTCCCGCAGTGAGCAACGCTTTAAAACGTTTCCAAGCTGGCATGAGGTGTGGAAGTGAGGGAGCAGCTCTGCCCCAGTCCTTACCATGTGTCTGCGCAGTATTGTCTGACTCTTCATGTACTTGAGGCAGAACTCGCACATGTAGAGCCGGCCCAGGCGCGCGTACTCCTCCGGGTAGGGGGAGTGATACCAGGTATCCAGCTCGTAGCGGCCAAAGGCGATCGTTTTAATCATGTTGCTGCCTTCTGTGATCTGGCCCTGGAGCCGCAACTTTTCCTATCCATGAAAGCCAGAAGTACGATCGTTAAAATAAAGTAGGCAGAGAGGAAGAGGGGCCTGTTTACTTCCATGAAGGAAATCACTTTGTCTTGTAAATTAAAATCTTTCAGCATGGGCGGGGTTGGACCCGATGATCCCTCGAGGTCCCTTCCAACCCCTATGACCATGCTAGTGAACCCTTCCACAAACCTTTCCTCAATCAAACTCCATCTGAGCCCCGTCCACAAGCAGAGGAGTTACTGCCTGTCCCTTTCACTGGGAAGCCTAACTGCACACTAACTCTAGGAACATGCTCTTTCTGTCACAGAAGCAATATAAGCTTCTTGCCAGGTCTTTCTGGAGGGAGAGGGTAGGGCCTAATGTAAGCAAAAAAGTGTCTTTTTGTTCATCTCTGAAGACAGAAGGTAGCTGTGCAAAGCACCTACAAGCCTCAAGGTTTTGAACTCGATTCCACAGCCACCAGTTACTGTCAAGATGTCTTCTGTTACCATCACTCCTTAGCCATTCTTCCAGCAAGTGAAGCTGTCCGTTCTTTCACCAAAACCAAATACCTATTAAATGGGACTGTTATTAATTACTCTTCTTGCAGGCACTGCAGCATTCATGACTGCAAATGCTCAAGCTGTACATTAACCATTACCCCATGTAACGCTGCTGACTTGGCTGGGCTGTAGCTGCTCTTACAAACTGACTCTCTCAGCACAAGGACACCACCACCCAGAAGTCAGTCGCCTTTCTAACCAAAACATTTGCTGTGAGATAGGGGTTGGAAGTCTCACCAGGTCCTCAGAGGCCCGAGCCTGCGCTCTGCGGAAAAGCTCAAGGTCATACTCGCTCGTCAGGTTTTCAAGTAGCGGTTCCCTAGTATTGCCATAGGTTTGTCTGTGCTCCTGGAACAGGAAAATAACAGAGGTTTTGCTGCCTTGCTGCTAGGAAGCTGCTGCATCTTGCTGCTTTTTTAGCTGCAAATGTTTCAGGGTGACTAGGAAAGCCAAGCTCATTCCAGTGGACTCATTCCAGGCAGGAGGGAAGGAAAGAATAAAATGACTGCTTTTACCATGTATTTTTCCTTTTGCTCCTTGCTCAGTCCCGAGTTTCTCTTCTTCCTGAGCTCAGCTACTTTCTCTTTGTATCGCAGCTGCCTCTCTGTCGGTGCCTGAAAGAAACCAGAGGTGGAAACAAACCCTCACTAGGCTTCAACCACTTCAAACACTTTTCTTCGCCTTCCCACTCTGTCCTGGCTTTCATTTTATCAGGTTTGTTGCCTCTGAACTAAATCCCACGCTAGCAAGAGAGCTCTGTGGGTACAGCACAGGTTTGTAAACCAGGAAGCTGTTCTTCCTACTGCAGGTTGCCTTTGCCAATGCACCTCAGTCCCAGAGGACAGGGAGTGCTCCTTACACACTGCTTAATCATGTGGACAAGCTCAGAGCAGACTCATTAAGTCACCTTGACTCAAGTCCAAGACTCATGAACTGAAAAATGTAATTCCCCTGGTTTTATTCTTTTCTGTTTAGTCAGAGGAAAATTGGTAGTTTACAGCTCTGCAGGAATTCTCTTGTCCTGCACATCAAAGTACACAGCAAAGATCATCCTGAGAACAGCCCCAGCCTCTTTTGTACTACTACTGACCAACGCCACCTCTCTGCTCTCACTAGCTGCTCTGGTCTCTCATTTAAGGGACACAAGAATTGCCCTTGCTGAAACAAACTGGAGATGACAACAGCTTACACGGGAAGCGAAGAAGGGAGGTCAAGTTAAAATCGTTGTCCCTGAAAGCCATGAGCTGAGGTTTTTCCACTCCAGGACATGCAGATGGCCTACCTGGTGTCTGGTGGCGTGCCTGTTGTTGTCATCCTGCCGGTGGGCCAGCATTCTCTCCTCAATCTGCTTATCCCGGCTCTGTGCTCGAACCTGGAAGCCAAAACTCATCTGTCAGTGCTACAGCAAACCATTATCACTGCCTTAATCTCTTCCATGCTTCTCATGGGGGTGAGCAGTAATTCACAGATGATTTCATACACAAAGGCTGCTGCCTTACAGCCAAAGGCATCAGCCAAGCCACATTAACTCCATTTACTGTTCACAAATCACAGGTCATGGTGTTTTACTCCAAAAAGGCATAAACAAGATCAAACACAAGACTTGATTACCTTGCACTCATCTGCTGAGAGATTATGATACAGCGGGCATCCCGAGATGGAGAAGTGTCGCTCGTGTTTTCCAGTTAGGTGCCCTGCAAAGGATGAGAAAAAACCCCACCTTTTATGATCTGACCCTAAAGAGGTTTATAAAGTATCTCAGATGGGCAGATACCTCGTATGAGCCTCTCGGGGAGCAGTGTAATAGGAGGAGCACGCTCCATGGTTCATGGCACAAGCTTTAAGAACAAAGAAGGAAAACCTTTTTCACTCTAACTCAAAAGCTGCACTCCATGCCAGCAGCCAGGTATGAGAGGGCTGCAAGCATTTGTTCCTGCAAACCTGCTTCTGGTAGAGACCAGCACCCTACCTGCAAGGCTCTGCACCTTCCTCCCACACCTGTGCTCATACTCCAAACTCAGTCTACTCTATCATCCCCCAAACTCTCCTATCCAGAGAAAAATTGCCAGGAAGACTACACCTGCAGGTAAGCTTCATATCCCTTCTCTATACCCACTTCTCAGCTACACTTCTGGCCCTAATTAAGCTCCTGTTATTAGGATGAATAACTCAACTGGGCGGGACTTTGAATATCACAGCAGGAAGGCAAAACCCAACAGATTAATCCTGGAGCTGAAATTACCTAAAGAGTTACAACCAGGAGTGGGACATTTCATGTTGAAATTGTAGCTTTCATGGAAGCGGCGGCGCTTAGGGCGGTGAGACAGGTCACTTCCAGAATCCTTCATGGACATGTCCTTGGCAATGCTCTCATCATGGGATACATTTGGACTGGAGATATCAATATCAGACTCTGAGGAAGGGGCATTCCCGGTGGGGGTACGAGGTGGAGACTCATCGTGATCCGCTGCATTTTTTGTGTCTGAATAAGGATCAAGATATTACAACTTTGCCTGGAAGAAAGCTTTCAAAACAATAGGTAAAACAACCCCGGACAGTTGTCTGAAACCATCTATCCTCAGGAATATTACACAGTGCCCGCAGAGAATGGACTCACATCATCTTTCTAACAGCATTCTGCAAAGCCTGCCGCACCTGGCTGCAGCTCACCTACCTCTGTCAGAGAAATCCACCACTTGCTCAGTCTCGGAGCCCGACGAGCGCGTCTGCCGGAGCGGGTACTTCTTGGGAGTGACGGGAGCTGGCTGCTGCTGGCTGCGGGTTACTCTCCTCGTGGAGTAGACGGGCTCTTCTGCTCCGAACGACGGCGGATTGCGAACTGGGCTGGAATCTAATCCCACAGAAACACCATGGTTAACCCCACGGGAACGGCTGCAAGGCAGAGACTTGCCTCACGCGTGCTCTGGGGTCTGTAACACTAACGTCTGGTACAAAGGTTGGGCTGGATGGTCCCTGAGGTCCCTTCCAACCTGGATTCTGTGATTATAACTGATCACTGGGTACCAACAGAGTTCTACCTACCGACCTCTGCATGTCATCACCAAGATACACTTTGTTCTTCTAAGCTTAAATCTTTTTGACACTTTTAGCAACACAGAGGCATCTGGAATTAGATCAGCTTTCTCTGAGCTTAATTAACTAGTAATTACAAGCCAGCTCCTATATTGGAAAGCTGAAGAACCAGAACTGTTAGTTTAGATAAGAATTATCAGTGTTTAGACAACTTTTGGGAATAGCAAGACTGCTTCTGGTGTGGAGCTGTATTTGGGACCCCATGGATGGTTTTGTGATCCTATACTGCTCCTGAGGCTATAAAACAATTATGAATTGCATGAAAATAATGCTTTTATAACCTAGGAATATCACAGGCATCCCAAAGCCACCCAAACCACCCTTCCTCTTGTTCTTAAGACCTAATTACAAGATGATCACATATGTGTATTTCTTAACAGTCTAGATCATGGAATCATAGAATGGTCTGGGTTGGGAGGGACCCCAAGGGTCACAGAGCTCCAACCCCCCTGCCACAGGCAGGGCCACCAACCTCAGGCCCGGAGCTACACAAGGTTGCCCAGGGCCCCATCCAACCTGGCCTTGAACACCCCCAGGGACGGGGCACCCACCCCCTCTCTGGGCAGCCTGTTCCAGCCCCTCACCACTCTCTCTGTAAAAAATTTCCCCCTAATATCTAATCTAAACCTTCCTTCCTATAGTTTTAATCCATTCCCCCTTGTCCTGTCATTGTCTATCCTTTTAAAAAGTTGAATCCCCTCCTGCTTATAAGCTCCCTTCAGGTACTGGAAGGCTGCAATGGGGTCCCCCCACAGCCTTCTCTTCTCCAGGCTGACCCAGCCCAGCTCCCTCAGCCTCTCTTCGTAGGGTGGGTGCTAAAGCCCTCTGATCATTTTCGTGGCTCCTCTGAACCCTCTCCAACAGTTGGAAAACCATCAAGATTCCTCTAACAGTCTGTATGGAAAACGAATTTGTAGTGTTCTCAGAAAAAAAACAGGCAAAACTGGCAGGAGCCACAGGGTTTGATTCCCACTTCCCTTAACAATGAGTCAGCTTGGCTCTTTGAGCTGAGTTTTGACTTCCAGCACCAGTGTAACCTGTAGATGATGTTACCTCATTTGTGCAAGGTGCACTTATAAACACTGCTTTCTGCAGTACACAGAGAGCCAAAGGGGAGGGAAGTTAAATGTTTCTATCTGGGTGTAAACTCTACACGTTTAAGTTCTAAAGATCAGGAATAAGGAGCAGATGGACCCTCTTGTTGCTCAAGAGGCTTCTTTCTTCTTGTTGCCCAAGAGGCTGCTTTGCTTTTCCATAAGAAAATAAAGCATTTACCTTGAGAGCTTTGACTGAGTCTGGCTGAGGAACGGGTCACACGGGCAGATCGCCGTGACGTGCCATCGCTTTCGGAGCTGTCTGTGTGCTCAGGATCCGTAGAGAAGTCAGAGTCTTCTGTCCCATCAGAGCTACTGCCCGCGTTCCTCTGCAATACCACAGGCCCAGACATTAGCACAGCAGCACTCAAACTTGCACACTGTATTTATACTATTAAAAAAATGACAATATTTGATGCTGGATGGGTAAATTGGAGGTAACACAATGATAGATGTAAACTAGTAACTAAGTGTTTTAGTCCAAAGCAAATAGTTTAATAAATTCTGCAAACTAACCCCCTAAGAAACATCACAGCACCACCCAATTTCATTTAAAGCAAAAGATAAAGGAAGTTTTTCAAGGCTGGACAGGATATGCTCAGTGTTCTGGGTCCACCCTGCCAAGCCAACAGCACTCCTGCACCATCTGCCTCTCCAGACCAGCAGAGAGCCCAGCAGCACACCAGGCACTGAGGGAGCAGGTGCTGGAGAAAACAGATGGGCCCCAGCGATGCCAAACTGACTCTTCACCCCTCAGCAGTTCGGAGCAGCGTCAGGGCTCCCCAGGGTGAAGCAAGGCAGAGGAAAGACAGGCAGCATTCACCTCGTCTGGGGCCACATGAGCGGCCTTCTCCACCGTGCAGTGGGCTGGGCAGCTCTGGGGGGCAGTAGGCCCAAGGGGGGGGCTCTTGGGGAAGGCAGTGGGCCCTAGAAGAGGGCTCTCAGGGGGAAAGGGGGCAGTGGGCCTGAGGAGGGAGTTTTAAGTGGGGAAAGAGACCTGAGGACGGGGTTCTCAGGGAGGCCAGTGGGCCCCAAGAGGGGGCTTTTTGGGGGCAGTGAGCCCAGGGAGGGTGCTTTAAGGTGGGGTATGGGGGCAGTGGGCCCGAGAAGGGGCTCTCAGGGAGGGCAGTGGGCCTGAGGAGGGAGCTTTAAGGGGGGAAAGGGACCTGAGGTTCTCAGGGAGGCCAGCAGGCCCCAGGAGGGGGCTTTGTGGGGGGCAGCGAGCCCAGGCACGGTGCTTTAAGGGGGTAAGGCGGGCAGCGGGCCTGAGGAGAAGGCTCTCAGGGAGGAAGAGGGGCAGCAGGCCCGAGGAGGGGGCTCCCAGGCGGGCAGCAACCAGGCCTCCTCCCTCCCCCGCCCCGCAGCCCAGGGGCCCGGCCCCCCAGGCGGCGGTAACTCCCGCTCGGGGGAGCCGGACCCGCGGGCGGAGCGGCCCCGGCGCAGCCGCAGCCCTGAGGCGGGGGCGGGACGGGCTGCCGAGGCCCCGCGCCCCCCCCTCTTTTTGCGCCCAGCGGAGCCGCGCCGGTCGCAACCAATCACAGCGCTCGTAGGAGGGGCCGGAAAAGAGAACTAGCCAATGCCAGCAGCGAGAGGAGAAAGGCGTGGCCGCTGGGGGTGATTGACGCCGGGCGGCAGCCAATCAGCGCAAACCTTGCTCCCACAGCAACATCAACACGGGGGGGCGGAGTGCGGTGGGGGAAGGGAAGCGGGGAGACACAAGGCACGCGCGGGGAGGGAACCGTTGGGGGCGTAGATAGGCAGCCCAGGAAGCCAATCAGCGGTCAGCCCGGCAAGGCAGAATGGCCAATCCGTGACCAGGTCGCCAACTGCCTGTCCAATGGGAAAAGCGAAGAAGCGGGCCGCGCTCGAGGCACGGGGGAGGGGGAACGGTAACCGTTGGGGGCGATGAGTGACGGGCAACGCGGCCAATCGGCGCGCAGCGGGCCCGGGCGGGAGCCACTCAGGGAGCGAGCGGGGCGGGCGCTGGGGGCTGAAGGCCGCTATTTTCCCCCCGGTTTTGTGCCCGTGAGAGGTACCGGAGGGGCCTGGGAAGGGGGAAAAGCTGCGTTCCGAACTCGCCGGTTCCCCCGTCAGGTTCCTCCCCGGTTCCCCGGCCGCACTCACCTTCCTGCGCGGCATCCTGGGCGGGGGCGGGGGCAGCGAGGTTGGCTGGTCCCCGGTGCCCCCGGCCCGTGAAGCGGCTGTCGCCGCCGTGTTAGCGCCGGCGGGCTCCGTGGTGACAGGCGTGTCTCCCGTCCTGCGGCACGTCTGCTCCGGCGGCGCCAGCCCGCTCCCGCCGCCGCCGGTCGCTGCTCCCTGCTCGGTCCCTCACGCTTCCGCCGGGACGCGGCCCGCACCCCCCTCCCCTGTCACGTGACCCGAGCCAGCCTCCCGCCAGTGGGGGCGGCCATCTTGGGTCCGCCCAGGTATCCTGGCGGTGAAGCTGCTGGGCGCCATCTTGGGTTCGGGCTGGAGGCGTTTCACAGAGTGGGGGGTGGTGAGGCGGCGGCCATCTTGGGTCCGCACAGGTATCCCGGCGGTGAAGCTGCTGGGCGCCATCTTGGGTTCGGGCTGGAGGCGTTTCATGGAGGGGGCGGCTGAGGCGGCGGACATCTTGGGTCCGGGTGTGAAGCCAGAGGCGGCTCCCGGGGACCGCAGCGGCTGTTTTCCCCCACGGAGCCATATTGCATTCGGGCAGCCTTAGCCCTCCCTCCGGGGCCCACCTTGGGGCCGGGCAGAGGCGCGCCGCCGGCTCCGCGGAGCGACTGGGCGGAGGAAGGCGCTGGGTGAGTCCCCGTTGCTCTCGAGGCGGGGAGCGCCGCGCCTCCGGCCCCCGGCCCTCCCTCTCCGCTGAGAGCGCCGCCGCCGCCAGCCCCGCCGCGGCCTGCTGCAGGGCGAGGCCTGTCCTGCGCGCTGGGCCTGACGGGGCCACGGCGCTTCGGGCGGGCAGCCCGCCCTCGCCTCAGCTCTCGAAATACGCTTTAGGGGGGTTTGTTTTAATCGCTTCCCGGTGGAGCTTTGCCTGCATCGGTCTGACAGGCCGTGTGCGCCCCAAGGGCTGCTCCCGCCAGCTCGGGCCTGCAGCAGGGAGGAGGGAACCCATCCCCGTGTGGCGGGGCCGCTTCCCGCCCCAAGGCCGGGCTGGCAGCGCCTGCAGCCTCAGGCACCGAGGGCAGCAGCGGGGAAGGACAGGGCTCTGGAGTCGAACGCGGGGCTTTGTATCGTTGTAGGATTAGGCCCTGAGAATTTCGTGGTCCCTGCATGTCATGTGTGGATGACAAGCTGCCCGTGAGGCAGCTCTGTGCCCCGGTGGTCGAGGCGGCCGGTGGGATCCTGGGGCGCGTTATAAGGAGCGTGGCCAGCAGGTCACAGGAGGGGATCCTCCCTCTCTGCTCTGCCCTGGTCAGGCCCCACCTGGAGTGTTGTGTCCGGTTCTGGGCTCCCCAATATAACAAAGCCAGGGATCTCCTGGAGAGAGTCCAGCGGAGGGTATGGAGATGCTGAAGGGCCTGGAGCATCTCCCCTGGGAGGAAAGGCTGAGTGAGCTGGGGCTGTTCAGCCTGGAGAGAAGAGACTGAGAGGGGATCTGATCAATGGGGATCAATAGCTGAAGGGTGGGACACAGGGGGACATGGGCAGCCTCTTCTCAGTGTCTGTGGGGACAGGACAAGGGGCGATGGGCTCAAGTTGGAGCACAGGGAGTTCCCCACCAATCTGGGGAGGAACTTCTTCCCGGTGAGGAAGCCCTGGGACAGGCTGCCCAGGGGGTGTGGAGTCTCCTCTGGAGAGATTCCAGCGCCGTCTGGATGCCGACCTGTGTGCCCTGTCCTAGGGACCCTGCTTTGGCAGGGGGTTGAACCCCATGAGCTCTGGGGGTCCCTTCCAACCCCTGTGATTCTGTGATCTTCAGGCAGGCCAATAATACTGTTTCTCTCCTTCCAGCTTGTTACAGGTGTTCAGATCTCCAGCGAAATGGTGAAAGGCAAACCTGGAGGAGTCAAGAGGATGAAATACCTCTGCTTTAGCCCAGGCAGAGAGGAATGGGAACCAGTATGTGTGGTACGTGAAGTGGGAACGTGTGTATTAGTCATAAGTGGCCATATGTTTGAGATAAAGACTCAGCACATCAAGCCCAGGAACACTTAAGGGTGGGTGGAAAAGTAAGACTGGTTATTTAAGTGGCCTGACTTGCAAATGGACTGAAAGATGGCAGCAGGAGAAAACACTGCTCTGGAAACACATGTGCTTTTCCTGCCTTGTAAGAAAAAGAATCCCTGAAATTAAATTAAATTTGAAGTTGCTAGGCTAACAAGCAGCATGCTCTGGAGTTATTAGACTGACTTGAAATGTTTAAGATAAATTTGGGGTGAAGTGAAGCATCACCTCACAGGGCAAGAGGAATGGAAACCAAGAGAAATCACACTGTTCCTTAGTATTGAGAGGGGAAAGGAGGAGTTAGTTTGAACACTTTGTAGTTGTTTGTCTCCTGTCTATTTTCTGAGACAAAGCCTGGGCCTCACAAGAGTGGGTGTGTCTGATGCTGTAAACTGAGGAAAAAAAGGTCTGGTGGAATTGGGCAGAGATTGTAAAGAGTTTGTAGGTGGCAGCTTCTTCATCCTTTTCTGCTTGTATTAAATAGAAAAAAGATACCAAGCTTAAAGACTGGTTCTGATGTGACATGTTTGGAGTCTGCAAATACCCAAGCTCAGTTGCAGATGGGGCTGAAGGAAATAAAGACTAAAGGATGCAATGACAACAGGAAAAGTTGCATGTTACCACATCCCACTGAGATAGTTCCCTCTCCATAGCTACAGGATTCCTCTTTGAAAATCTGTTACATGAGCTGTCATGCTTGATTGTATCAGATAAGCAAGTAAAATATTAATTAGAGCTTCTCAGTGTTGCTGAAGCTTCTCTGAAATGAGCTGTTTGTGTTAATGCTGTTTCTGTTGAAGCTGTTTGTGTTAATGCCTGTTAGCAGGACTTCTCAGCACAGCCAGGATGTTATTGGGGAAACAAAGCAAGCAGAATTGGGTGGTGGTTGATCACTTCCCTGAGGTATCAGGGCTTGAGGAGAAGCCAGGGCTCCAGTTCCCCACCCTGCCTTAACGTCCCCCTGTAATTCAAACGGCAACACAGGCTGTAAGTGCAGTGTGAGCACCTGTAGCTCTGGAGTGTCCACTGTGTGTGGAGGAAAGGGGCAGGGAGAAGATCACCTTGCAGCTGCTGAGCTATCTCATGCTTTCAGAAGAGCAGTGACCAGGTAGTGTTAGGACCACAGCACAGCTTGCAAGAACACTGCTCTGTCCATGTGTCTACCAGGAGAACACACTGCAAGGATTCAACTTACTCCTGCTACGCTCCAGCTCACAATCCAGCCTGAGCTCGGGAGGCTTATGGCAGGAGTACAAACTCAAGGAAATCCTGTTCTATGAATGTGTGTTAGAAGATGCTTAAAGCCCTTGGCCACGTTCTAGTGGTCGGTAATGAAGCTCCAGCCCTGGCTGCTGTTGGAGCTGAAACTGCAGGTGTTTCCTAAGGGAAAAACCCCACAAAAGTGAAACTTGAGCGGCCAGCAGCGCCTTTCACTTTGGCATCACCGCTAGATGTCAGTGCATGAAGCTGCTTCATCACCCAAAACCAGCCACCGAGAGGGGAACCGGCTTGGGAAGAGAGGGAGCAGTTTCTTTTGGGTGCAGCATCGGTGTGGCTGCTGCTCCAAAGGCTCTCTGCTGGGGTTAAGCTCCCTCATTAAGGTTCTTGGGACAGACTTGTGGTCTCTTATCGCTGTCAGGATTTTCAAGGTAGGAAATCCAGGAATTTCCTGAGGTTACACCAGCAGGAAGTTTACTGAGTGCTGGATGAGTTGAAATTTCATGTAAACAACACAAATGTGGTTGGTTTTTTAAAATCCTTGGTTATTAAATATATGTAGGTGCCAGACTGCTGCTGATGGCAGTAACTGGAACTCTCTTGGCCCTGAAGATGTCACTGAATCTGTTGAAACCTCTCTAGGTCTTCATAGGCTCACAAAATCTCTTTGGAATTTAGGATCAGGTACGTTTGGTGTCATATTAAAAAAAAAAAAACCTCAATCTCTGTCAGAACCTTAGAAAATAGAGGCAATGAAAAGGGATTTTTCACCAAAACCAAACTCTGTGAAGGCTACAGGCACCGAGAGGTTGAAACTAGATTAAAAACTCCCCTCTCCTGCCTTGGTTCCCACTTGTTCTGGAGATGTGGTATTGACGCAGCTGCCTATGGGATCTTGATACACCCATCACTTCCATTAGTGATAATAGATGTGGGCTTGCTTCTGCCAGAATTGCTGTGAAGCAGAAGAAATGCTTGTAAAGTACTTGAGGTTTTTCAATTGCAGAGTGCTTTGTAAACGTTCAAGCATTTTCATTAATTGCTTTGTGTGGTATTTGCTGTGATGTGTTCCTGCAGGGCTCCTTTACCTGCTTCAAGGTGAGAGATAACACTATATAATGAAAACAGGATATAAAAATACCTGAAGTGCTACACTTGAATAACTCTGGCTTGCTTTTAGGTATCATCTCAGTCCAGCTCTGGGGGCTGGAGTTACAGAAAGGCTATGATGGAGTGCTGCAAAGATCCAGAGCGCTGCTACACAGATGTGAAGATCCAGGGCAGCTGCTGCTTTTACTTCTGCACCTGCAGAAGGTGAGTAGAGGTTTCCCACTGGTTTGGGTTCCAGCTTCATATTTTTAACTGTTTGGGGTTTTGGAGTGGTAGGGCTGGATGGTAAGAGCAGCATCAGAGAACCTCTTGACCCAAACATGTCAAGCTTGAGTGGGAGTGGATCTGCCTCTCGGGGCACTTGTATCATCCTCCTGTTTGCTGGCTCTATTTCTGGGCAGTGTTAGCTGAGAAGTTGGAGCTTGGTTCTTCATGAAGTGTAGTCAGTGATGTGCAGACAGGTTAAACATGTATCCAGCTGGTGCACGGTGCAGGATTTACTGTGGTACAACATCTGCTGTGGAGCCTGGGCTAGCAGAGAGCTTGGCTCTCTGTGTCTCTCAGCCTTCTGTTTACAGCTGAAGAAGCCAAGCTTTCCATGGGGCATGGTACCAACCCTAACCCTCTGCAGCAAACCCAACAGCAATGACTGCATTTAGCTCAGACATTCCCCATCCTGAAGCCTGTGGAATTCCTCTGCAGATTCACATTGTATTTTTTACATTCACACTAAAAAAAGGGATCTCATCAGCTTTTGCACATCAGGAGAACTCCGGTTCTTGAGGATGTGTTTGCAGACAGCTCAGCAAACAGCTGTGGGGTGTCTTTATTTTCTCTAAAGCCTGAAGCTGGTTTAAATTTGAATGGATATAGTAGAAATAATCACAGCACCCCCTGTGTGGAGGATTGTGGTGTGGAGGATTGTGGCTGTGTACCATGCCTTGAGCTGGAGGTCTTGCAGAACACAGCTAGCAGTGGATGGATGGTGGATGTTTCAGGAAGGCTGATCAGAATCCACGTGCTTGCTCTTTCCCAGGGCTCTGGCACACTGACATCTGAGTAGCACCTGTGTTTTCTGGCACCAGCAGCAAGGTCAATCCTTCTTTACTTTTTTTATTGTAATGGGGGGGAAAAAGATCCAGTTTGTGTTTAGCTGAAAGCAGAAGTTCTTCACGGAGTTACAGCTGAATATAGCCACACTTCCTGGTCCCCTCCCTGCCTCCCCTGGGCCTCATAGTATAATCTAATTATTAAATAACTGCAGTAAAAGTACATTTTGCCCTGGCATGACTAAAGCCTGTTGAAAAGCCAGATATTTTTATGCCATCCTCGTCCTGTTCCTGCCAAAATGGGTTGTTTTTCTGGATCCTCTTGTCTGCTTTTGGATTTGTGATCTGTTCCTTTAATACATTCCTTCCAGGCCAGGCAGCGCTCTCCAGCTGCCTGGCACTGATGTTAATGCCTTGCTTCCTAATCAATCAAGGCTGCTGCATGCTTCCTTAAAGGAAAACTCTGCTCATGGTGCTCAGCCCAATGACACAAGCTCCTTATACAAGGTGTAAGAAATGCTTGTCACCAAAAATGACATTGATGGGGGAAGTAAAGGCGAAACTTCATCCTGTTTGGCATTTCTCAGCCCATCCTGTGGGCAGCTCTTGTAACACTGGCTGTGCAGAGCTAGCCACAGCCTTTGTAGCTTGGTTTTGAGCTGACATGAGTATTTTGAGTGCAGTAAGAACTTCAGGGCTATGAAGAACAGGTTATATGTGAGTATTGTAGGGCCAGAATTTGTCTTTGCCAGCTCTGCTAATTAAAGAGTGGTCCCTAAT
Source organism: Porphyrio hochstetteri (assembly GCA_020800305.1). Lineage (NCBI taxonomy): Eukaryota > Metazoa > Chordata > Aves > Gruiformes > Rallidae > Porphyrio > Porphyrio hochstetteri. Next base: position 1,709,331 of record CM036928.1, read on the forward strand.
TACCATAAGCTGTGCCTCAGGTAGGTGCCTGCTGGAGTGGAAGTAGAGGGACAATTTAGGATGTGCTGACTGTTTAGATCCAGAGTGAAAAGAGGAGACAGGTAACAGTGAAACCAAGTGGCACCCCAAACTAAAGGCTGGTGTACACTTGTGGGCTTAGCCAAAGGGTAAGTGAACAAGCAGCCCTATGGACCAGGAGTAAGACAAGGTGTGAGTGAGAGCCAGAGCCAGGCAAAATGACTTTGAGAACAACGAACTCCTACCAGTTTGATACATTGAGCTGCACCGTTGCTGGGATGGTCTGATTTACTCCAATACCAAATATGCATCAATTTTCCTTCTCCCCTGTTGAGGCAGGTTTATCTTCCCCTTAGTTTCCTAGGAGACTGATTAGCTCTGTGCCTTAATGCTGAAGGAGCCAGAGAAACACCATATTGAATGCAAATCGCCAGTACAGGGTGGATGGAGAACAGGGGGTGTATGTGGAGGAAGCACATTGCAGGATGGGAGCAGCAGCTTTTACAGGGTTGTGTTACACGATAGATCACTGTCCTTTATACCTCTAAGAGAAAGGAACCCATATCTTAGGTGAAGAAGTTTGTCAGCTAAGTAAAGATTGGGGAGAGCAGCGTTACCTCTTGCAGGGGCTGGTGTCCTGTGCGAAGTGCAGAGTGGCTGTTCCCAGGAGAAGGTTTATGTGCCAGCTGGAACTACTGATTTCCTTTCAAACTCCTGGGTTTGTAATTATTCATGGCAAAACCAAAAGGTTTCTTCCCCATCTGAACTCCTGGCTTGCTGAGCTCTGAGGTGAGCCAAGAAGGTTGTTTTCATCAGCATCTGCATTTTTTCCTAATTACACTGTGCTGGTTGTTACTGCAGGATTTTCTTTTCCTTTATTGCTTCTGAATTCATAAGTTCCATGTTCTGGGAAAGTTTGTAGGCATTTCTTGGGGAGCTTGTCTTGGGATTGCCTTGTACCTAGGAGGGAATAATGTTCTCATGCCAAATACCACTCTTTAGGGAAGCTTTTTTTTCAGTGTCACATTTCTAACGCTTCTGATCTAGTTTGGCTCCAGGAAGTGGGAAGGTAGTGCTGCGTGACTGAGCTGCCCTGCTTTGCCAGACAGTAGCTAATGGATGAACTGGAGCACTAATTGCTGACACTCTTCAGTGCAAGCTGAGAAACCATGGGTTTGCCCAGCCTAAAACCATCAAGCTTCCTCTAGCAGGTTCCCCAGGCAAGCTGTTACTCCATAACAGTGAATGCTTCACATCTAGCACGGCCCATGTTACTCAGGGGAGTCTTAAAAAGTCTCTGATGTTTAACTCCTGAATCCATGTGGCTGGGTCCTTCTCCATGGGAGCAGAAACTAGATCCTCTCTTAGGATGAGTGGGATCCACCAGCATAGATCACAAGTCCTGGTGTCCCCTAGATGCTCTGTGTCCCACTGTCTGTCCCTTTGCACTGTCAAACGCCAGCTCCTGCATAGACACACAGCCTGGCACAGAGCAGGGAACTGCTCTGAATGCCAGCAGCGCTGGTGGTGGTGATAGAAAATGGGAAATGACCTATCCAGACCTCTGGAAGTGTATGATGAAAGGATCCCAAAGAATGGAATAAACTTTGTCCCTGCTGCATCTGTTTTCCAGCAGGAGAAGCTGTGGGGTTGTAGCAGTGGGGTGATCACACGGCTCTTGCAGGGGGCAGAAGGAACCCAGGCAGAGGTGGAGGGTGCTGCAGCAGCAGGTATGAGACAGGTTTCATTGCAGCTGCAGTGTCAAGTCCCTTGCCTGCTTGGAATTGACTTGTCAGGACGTGACAAGATGTGACTGACGTGCCCCCCTTGCTCTCCCTGTGTTGGTTTACATGCTCTGGGACGGTGTTGGCAGTGCTGGCCATCAGGGATTGCTCTTTAAGTGTGCTTTTGCTCTCTGGGATGCTGGTGATTCATGCTGTTAGGAGAGGCTTCCTGCCTTTCTGTGACTTAGTGAAAACCACCTCTTTCATAAGGCCTCCTTCCTCCTAGCAGGGCTTGTGCTCTGCTCCCAAAACTCCCACTGTTTTCACTGCGAGCATGACCAGACTGTGAAATAGCTTGGCTGGTCTGGTGAATAATCTGTTAGTCTCTTTTAATAAACTGCAGTTTTATTTATCTTGCTGCTCTTTAGAGCTTTTCATCTCAAAACATTTGAGTGCAGAAACTGTCCAGTAGTGAAACGCAGCCACCTCTCTTGGGAACAGAGTGGGAGGCAGACAGGCAGGCGTTTTACTCCACAGTTTAGAGCGAGAGGAATTTTGTTCAAGGACAATGAGGGAAAGCTTAGCTTGTATGCTGAATGACCCTTTGATCTTCCACATTCACGCTCAGCTGATCAGGACTTTAAATCTAAGCTCTGTCTCCCTCCTACCCGCAGCAAACAGCCAGAAATATAATCTCATTCAGGACCTGAGCGCTGGACCAGAACGGCAGGACTGCTGTGGCAACTTCTCAGCCTGACACGTGTCCTGTTTGCCATCACTCCTCCAGTGGCACTGACAAAGAACAGTGGGAAGTGGTTCTGGGATGTGTAGTCAGAGGGGCCTGTGGGGAGCTGGTAACGCAGAAATAACTCTCCCTCATGCCTGTAAATGCTGAGGAACCAGACAGCACTGTGCTGTTACCAGACAACTTCTGGAACACAGGGAGAAGGTTGGTCCCCAGCCACGAGGTGTGATCAGTAATTCTGAAGCATCCCTGGAGATGAAGTGACTGGCTTTCCAAAGCTCTGTGAGCTATGAGGAGTTACCTGCTGGTGGGGTGGGTCAGCTCCCCGTCCCCACGAGGAGAGGAGGCTGCAGGAGCTGCTGTGGCAGAAGCAGTTTGGAAAGGAGCAGGCAGAGCCTGCTGAGAACTTGCATCCTTGACCTGCAGCCCTTGAGCAGTCGTAAAAGGATTGTGTTACTTCTGCTACTACACAGCACATCATTAGGAACCTTAATTACGGGGAGATGACTGCATTGTGTAGGCTGGAGTGGAGCCTGCAGGGAATGTGGGAGCTTTAATTTTATAACCCTCCCTCTGCAGTGTCTCTGGTGGGGAAGGGCACCGAAAGGCCTCTTCTCATTGTGCATAACCTGGCTGGCTGCAAACGTGCAGCTCCTCTGGGCCAGAGTGGCTGCAGCCCCATTGGGTGGGTAACATCAGCGCTTTGCTGCCGCTTCATACATGTCAAAGGAAAACGTGGCACTTGAGACCTTGAGGGAGACATTCACTGAAAGCAAAGCTTGGACTTGAGAGGGAATTCTGCTTAGCTTACTTGTGCTGAACCACTTCATTACTGCTTTTTTTTTCCCCAGTGCTCCTCATTGTATTTATAGCATGAGATACAGTGAGAACAGAGGCCCAGCTGTGTGACCTCCTTCATGCTAAAACAAGAAGGGGGGAGTATTTTTAGTTTGTTCCAGCTGTGGGTATTGGATTCAAATCTCAGTGCCTTAAAAAGACGGTGTGGCAGAGAAACTGAGACCTGAATTTGAATTTCTAGGTTGGAGGGACTGGCTCTGAAGGGTTCAGTGAGAAAAGAATCTGGTCAAAACTCCTACCTGGCATTTCTTTTTCGTGGGAGTTTTGTGTTCTCCTGGACACCTGCACTTCAGTAGTTCCTCACACTCAGTTTCCCATTTCTTTGGTAGTAGCTGCTGAGGACCTTGGGAAGGAAGGTGGCTTTCCAAGAGGAATGTCTCTGCTGTGTCCAGCAGCTCTATACGGAGCAGGAGTGAGGTTTCAAAGATGAGCTGGGTATGGCTTCACCTTGTGTCCGCAGTGGGATAGGAGGAACTTCAGAACAGACACTTATGGACCCTTTTTTGGTTTAAAAACAGGGGTGTTTTGAAAGATTAAGTGACCAGAAATACTGAACTGCCTCCTGGTGTGTGCAGTCCACTCAAATACCCCAAACACCAGGGCTGTGGGGAACAACCCCTGCCCTGCAGCCACCCTGAGCAGAGGTGCTTTGTGCGACTGGAGCTTCCACCTTGTCAGAGCTCTCTCAGCACTCCTTGCTCAGAGAGAGGGGAGGGATGTTTTTGTTTGCTGAGATCTAATAGCCAGAGCTGTGGTCTCTGTCTCGGCTTTGCCTCCCTGAGGAGCCACGTTGTGTCTCTTCCTCTGGTAGCTGCAGCATTGTGCTACACGCCACCTCTCCCCCCTGTGGGGTTTTCTAGAAGCAGGAAGATGGGCACAGCCTTGTGTCCTGTCTGGGGCCTGATTACACACAAACACAGGCTGCTGGCCGGGCGATACGGGCAGAGGATGGGGAGTGCTGCTCTGCTGCGATAGCTGCCGGGGAGGCCAACTGTCTGCTGCTGTCACAGCCTCTCCGGGGAGCCTGGCACGATGCCTGGGCTGCTTCACCCCCTCATGCCTTCCCCCTCTCCTTATCTTGCCCTGCCACAGCTTCCCAGGCTCCTGGGCTCGGTAGATCAGCCTCACCCTTTTCATGTGGACAGATGTTTCCCTTCCCCTTCACCCTCATAGCTGTGCTGGTCTGGGGTGGAATGTGGACCTGGAGCAGGTGGAGTCTGCTCGTGGGTTTAGGCACAGGTATGGCATGGGGGCTGTGAGATGGGACCTGCATCCCAGGATTAGTTAAGCCAGACAAGGTGGGTTGGGGGTTCAGGCAAGGGGGAAAGCCTGTGTGCACCCAGGAAGTTAATTGCAGGGTGTGGTGTAATTAGAGGTGTGAATGGGTGGCAGGACTCCTCCCTCGCAGGGCCCGTGGAGGCGAGGGGCCTCCCCCGGGGAGAGGCTGCGGGGCTCTTCCCCGACCCTTAGTGCCGGGGAGCAGGAGGTTCCTGGGAGCAGCAGCTCAGCGAGGTGGAGCCGAAGGAGGAGCCCTCGTCCCGCCGGTGCTGACGGGTCGGATCCTGCGCAACGGGAGCGGAACCGCGGCCGCTGCCATGGTGCGGCTGGGCTTGCCTGGCTGCAGCCCCTCCCTTCGGCCAGCCTTGGGCGTCGTCCGCGCTGCTGCCGTCCTGCCCCGGCGCTGGGAGGGGGGCACGGGGGGGCGGCCGCCCCGGTACCGGTTCGCGTCGTTCCCCGCCAAGGGGAAAGAGAAACCGCCCACGTGACAGAGCACGAACACTGCCGGGAGCCCCGGTTAAAGGGGCGGCGGCGTAGGGGAGACGCGATTGGTCGTGTCCGCGGGAGGGCGGGGCTTACGGGGCTGCCTCGTGTTGCGATTGGTCCAGCCGCGGGGGAGGTGGAGGGGCAGGGCTCTAGTGCGCTCATTGGCTGCTGTGAAGGAGGGCGGGACGCTGTGTAGCGGACACCCAATCGGCGCTGCGCTCGTCCCGCTGGCGCCGCCCCCGGAGTGCTGATAAGCGGCGCTGGCGGCGGTGGGGTCTCAGTGCGGCGGGCGGGCATGGCGGGGGTGGGCGGCGCGTCCCACTGCCGCGGCGGGACGGGGGGGCTCCAGCCGCTCCGCGCCACCGTCCCCTTCCAGCTGCAGCAGCGCCGCGGAGATGGGGCCCGGGCAGGTAACGGTGAAAGGAGGCTGGCACCCTCGGTGCGGGAACCGGAGCTGCGGCGGGGCGCCCCGCGCGTTCCCGGCACCGGCTCTGCCCGGGTTAGGGACCGCCCGTTCCTAGCGGGACCTCCCGGGGCGAACCGCTCCGCTGCTCGGCCTCGCAGGGCAGCGCCGCCCTGGAGCCCGGCAGCTGAGACGCGTCCGAGGCGGAGCCGAGCTCGGCCCCTGCAGCGGGGGGTCCCGGTGCTGTGCCCGCCGGCGCCTCCCGTCTGGGATTAGCGAAGAACTACGGGGCGCTCGGGGGGTTTCTCCGGGTCGCTGCTGCGTGGGTGGAAGCGAAAGAGAAACGAGAGAGCCGGGCGCGGAGGAGAGGGGAAAACAGACCGGGGCGGTGGGCGGGGGGCACGACCCCAAAGCCAGCGAGCGAAGGGCGACTTCAACCCGTGGGACTCGGCCCTGCCGGAGCCCTTGGAAATGCTGCCGTGGGCTGGGCCGGCACACCCGAGGTGTGAGCTTTGATCTACGTCCCCGGGAACTCGGCAGATCTCCCTTCCGGGCAGGCTGGCCCGCCGCTTGCAGCCTCCTGTGGGGGGTATTTGTGACCCCCCTCTGAGCCCCGGGTGTTGTGGAGCTGATCGGGCTCAGTAGAGAAGCGACAGTTTGATCTGTGATAATGACAGTTGCCCCCAATCACATCGCTGAGATTTTTCTGGCTGCTTCAGGGATGCTTATTTAAATATAACTTCTTGATGGCCTCATAAGAGTCTTTGGCTTCCCTGGGTCTGTGCAGGGCCCGTGGCTTTTGGACGCTGGGTTCTTGCTTGGCTGCTCGTTATCACAAGCAGTGTTAAAATAGCAATGAAACAGGGTGGGGGGTTGGGTCGACAGCAAGATGAAAGAGACTTTTGGAACAGAGAGGAAATATTTGTCAAGTTCTGGGCCAGCTGATCCCGATGGTGCCTGTTCAGAGTGTTGGTCTCGTTTAAATCCAGCGGGGAGGAGTGGGCTGCAGCCTACAATGAGAAGTGAAGTGTCTCTCCTTGGACTCCCGGCCCGTCCTGCCGCTGGCAGGGTTGGGATTGATCAGAGAAGCTATTTAAAAGACTTTTTGCTCAATTTACAATTGAAACAAGTTAATGAAATAAATTCTTTTGAGCACTGGTCTCTCCTCCCCTCTCAGCAGCATGCTGAAACCGAGGTGAGGTTGTTAATGGGGCAATTAGTTGTTAGCTTCAGATGTTCATAGGAAATAAGTCTCAGAGGAGAGCCTGGCTGCCTGTGATCTCTGAGTTGGGTTAGAGCTCTGTGCTCTACCTACCCCAAAGCTTTGGGAGCATCATGCAGCTATCTGAGAGCAAAACAGCTGGAGCTCCACTGACACGAACCAGAATTGCTGGTCTTCATTTCTTCCTGGCTCCATGCCTCGCTGTTCAGGCTCTAGGAGCTTGAATTTTTCCTCTTGATCAGAGTCATTTCATCTACAGTTTTGGAAGTGTTTAAATTTCCACTGCTCTCTGCTTCAGTGCTCTCTGTAAGCCTCAATTTGTTCCCTGTGTGTGTGGGAGCTGGAGCAGTAAACTGTCAGGGTTTAACCCAAAGCTGGTATCCTGGGGATTCGTAAACCCACGCTTTTGCTCCTACCTTTGGGGAGCTCAGCATGGAAATCTGTCACTTTATCACTCTTCCTTTGACTCTACTGACTTTCTGAGCCGCTCTCGAGCTGCGTGGCTGCTGGGGGTGGCTGTGGTGCTGGCTCAGGAGTTTTAGAAGAGGTGCAGGGTGATCTGGGGGTCTGGTCCTGCAGCTGCTCCCGTAATAGAGGATCCCATTGAGATGAGGAGCAGCTGCTGCCTTCTCAAAGGGCTTCTGTTAAAAGGAAGAGCTTCGAGCTGGGGGATGCCAGCGAGGAGCTCTGGGGATATGTTAAAATGGGTCGACTTGCTGTCCAGAAGTCCAAGATGTTGGAGCTTCTTGTGGTGAATTTTGATGTGTGTTGTTGGAGTCAGTGTTGGGTTTTCTTCTGTTTCCTCATCTTCTCAGTGGTGTGGCTGCTGGTGGCGAGGCAGGTAAGGTGTTAGTGTTTGATCCTGTGCAGGCCAGGCCCATCCCTGCTGCATCTTCAGGTGCCTTGGAGGGGGCTGCTGGGGCAGTCAGAGCTCTGCAGGTGCTGTAACGCTGGTGAGGTTACACATTCAGGGTGGTGGGATGAGCTTTGTGGAAACTTTGAAGCTTCAATCAGTTACCAGCAGAGCTGGTGATGTTTGTGGCCTTGGTTGTTTCCTCCAGAACCCGCACAGAGGCACGTGCTGGCTGGAGAGTTTCCATGCTCCTGTCCAGACTTCACAGAACCACAGACTGCGTGGGGTGGGAAGGGACCTTCAGAGCCCATCTAGTCCCACCCTGCAGTGACAGGGACATCTCCACTAGGTCAGGTCACTCAGAGCCCCATCAGGCCTGACCTTGAATGTCTCCAGGGATGGGGCCTCCACCACCTCTCTGGGCAACCTGCCCAGTGATCCACCATCCTCATATTGAAGAACCTTCCCCTAATATCCAACCCAAATCTCCCTTTTTCTAGTTTAAAACCATCACCCATGTCCTGTAGCTGGACTTGAGGCCCTGAGACCTCTGTCTTTGCACTCCTCAGCCTGCTGCCTGGGGGTAGTACCCCCAGTTCCCATGGCATGATTTCCTGAAGCATGACACCAAGAAGTCTTGATGTTGCTTTTATTTCTTTCTTTTTCCCTGTATGATACAATAAAAAATAGGCTGGTTTTAATTTGCAGACCCACCAGTGGACACAGTGTCTGTAAGCATGAGTCTTGGCTGCCTGAAATGGTTCGTGCAGAGAGAGGGAGAAGATGGAATGTGGTGGAAAAGCTGAGTCCTGCTGTATGTTACAGCTGAGCAGATGCCTTCAGCATGATGGGATGAATACCTGGAGATACCTACCTGCTGCTCTTTTGAACAGGATTGGGTTGGGTGTCCTGGAAGGGGTAGCTGGCTGCCTGCCTCCTGAGCAGTGCCTCTGGCTGTCAGGGACAGTGTGCTGCAGCAGGGGGACAGCAGCAGGGGCTGAGGCTTCACCTGTAAACCTGTGTGGTTGGTTTGGGGGTTTCACATGTGGCTTCACCAGAGCTGTGCCTGGCATGTGATGGATTTTGCACTAACCCTGTGTGACATGACAGCTTCACCGATTGTCCCTCTTGACCAGAACTCAGAGAAATCCCCCAGTTTTCCCACACTCCCCCCAGCCCCAGAGCTACATGGTGCCTTTCAGGAAGTTACTGCTGGCTGAGCTGACTCATCTAGATGGGATTTTGTTGCTTGCCTGCTGATCTTGCCTGTTTTTGAGGTGTCTGGGTGGTTTTGCTGTGTGGATCCTGCTGGAAGGACTGAGCGGGCTGCCGGGTGTCTGGATTTGGGATCTGAACCAGACCCGTGCCGGGTGCATCTTGGCAGAGGCAGATGAGCAGGATGCCATCCAGAGGCAATACCAGCTGAGGTACATTGAACGAGATGAGAGTGTTTCTTTGGGAATAGAAATGCCTGTTTGCTGCTGAGCAGTGCTGTGGGGTCACTGTGGGTAGGGACACGGAGCTGTTCTGGCTTCCTCTGGTTCTTCCCGGCGCCGCGTGATGAGCGTGGGGGTCTCCTCCCTCCACATGCCTTAGACCTTCCTGCCTTTGCTCTGACAGTCAGTATGTGATGGGGTTTGTGAGCTCAGGGGTGGGTGTAAAGGCTTTTGGTACCGAAATTGGGGTCCAGATGGTGGTGGTGTCTGCTCTCGAGTTCTCTTTCATGCTGTTTGACACCTGTAGTTTTTCAGGGGGTGCTTATGCAAATGAACAAGGGGGACAGAGGTTGACAACGTTCCTATCTGTACCCAGCCTGTGAAACAGCCTGTCCTGCAGAAGGGGTGTCTCAGGAGAAGCAGTGGCTTGGTCAGTATTAACTCTCCAAAAGAGAAACAAAGCCCCTGGAGCCAGGGATGTGGAGTGCTGCTGAGGGAAAGCTGTGCTGCTGAGCCGTGCAAGCTGCTACTTTGAAAACTCTGCTGCTGGGGGAAGGCAGTGCTGCTGCTTTAACACAGGCTTGGTGCTTCCAAACGTTGGGATTCATCACTCTTAGATAATTCTGCCTTTGCCTTAAAGGGTTTTGCTGTGGGTGAGCAGGCTGATAGAATGAAAGGGTTAAGCACAGGTAGGGGGGGAAAAATAGTTACACATGGACTGGTTGAGGGATGGGAAAATCTTGAGGACGTCCTGCTGTTGTCTGGCCTGGAAGAATCCCTCCTCTGTCCCGTGGAATCAAGTCAGGCTTTGTGTGAAAGGCAGCTGAGCAGAATAGGTGGCTCAGGTTCGGTGGCAGAGCCTTGGGGGTGGCTTTGTTTAACGTAGAACGAGTTTTCTGGTGCAGTAATTGGAGCCCATTCATGGCATGGCAGCCCTCTGCTGATACAGATCATACCTTCCATCCAAACCTGCTGCTCCCAGTTTGTTAGCCGCTGGATACGGGTGTGGGAAAGGGGAAACAAAGGACACATCTATAACTAATCTTGACTTGTGTTGACATTCCGTGGGTGAAACAAGTTTTTCCTTGCTTTAAAATGCTGGAGATGACATTTTAAAACAAATTTACAGGGGGGAGGGATGGGACTGTGCAGTCAGTTGGATCTGTCCCTTCCAGAGCACAAGGCTCTGGAGGAACTAGGAAGCTCTCAGGTCGTTTACCTTGGGTGGATATTTATTTGTGAATCTTTCTTTCAGCTGGGGCTTATCTCACACAGCTCCATGCACCATAGCAAAGCTTTCAACGTTGGTTTGGGGGAGTGGAGAACTGAAGGGACCTGGGCAGCGATTTGTGCAGAGAAGCAGCTGCTCCAGATGTGGTAAATGTTCTTCTGTCTGCGTAGGACAGGGGAAAGGGGGGAAAAAATCCCCAAACAAGTACTTGGCCTAAGCCTGTGAGAGGAAAAATGTCAAGCACCAAAGTGCAATGAGTTCTCTTTATGCAAAGCTTGGATGTTGAAATACTCTGGAAGCAGCAGAAGGGCTGCACCACGCTGAGCCTGGCCCTTCCCTCGCAGCCCCAGCAGCTTGAGGTGATGGTGTTAGTGGGATTCACAGTTCTCCAAGTGAGATCTCCCAAGAAATAACCAATAGTTGAACCTGTAAAAATATCCCCTCTTGCTATTTATACTAAACAGGCCTTTTCTGCATTAAAAATTCAGCTTGTGGTGCTGCCTTTCAAACCAGCTGCTAATGCAGGGGCGATGGTAATGAGGAAGTTATCAGAGGGGTGTGTGATTAGCCTGGTCTTTGACAAGAACAGGAGGTAGTTGCTTCCATGCCTGCCTTGAACCTGCAGCATGACTTGGGGCAAGCTGCTTCTCCTCCCCGTGCCTCAGTTTCTCCTAGTTTGTGTGCCACCCTTTCTGGCTGGCACATGGAATGGGAGTTGGGGAGCCTGTGTGGTTCCTGGCGTGCTGGAGCCTGAGGCTGCACGTGTTGCATACACAGCACTGCAGTGCCCTGCTTAGGCCAGGTGTAACGCTGAGCTAACACTGGCTTTGCTGTCCTGTTGGAAGAGGCACTTAGGAAGCAATCAGAAGGGAGATCAGAGGTGATTTTCTTTCTTTTCTGGGTTTTTTCCTTGCTGGAAAGTTGTTTCAGTAGCTTTGTGTTGCCCCCCCACCCCAGGCAGATGGTTTAACTGCACCAGCCATAAAGCTGAGTCTGGGTGTGTGTCATAAAACATCAACATGATTTCTGTTGGTTTATAAATATAAAGGACCAGAAACCTTCTTTTCCCTTGCTTTCCACCTTGCCTGTAACTGGGAGTATCAAGGATGTCTTACTCTGCTTTCATTGTACTTTGGTTTATCTGGATGAAAAGATTTCCACAGACTTGATACTCAAAAGTTTCTCACGTTGAGGATGAGAGCCCTGTCACGTGCAGTGATCTTGATTCCCTGATGCTAATTGGGGATTTATTTAAGTAGGGCTGACAAAAAAGGGGGAAACCCCAACCACCCAGCTCTGTCTTCACTGGTTGGGTTTCACTCTTCTGGTGCAGGTGACAGGGATGACCCTGGTAGCTCCGTAGTCATCTATATCCTCCTGGATCAGCGTGACCAAGTCCTGAAGATCTGATGTTTGCACAAGTTTTTGCTTGTTCCTAAGCCACTTGTATTGTTTGGAAGAGGCTGCCAGCCCAGCTGGTTTTTCCTAGATCTTCCCTAAATTCCTGGCTGTAAAGTTGGTCCAGAAGCACTCCCAGCCTCTCCCAGTGGGCAGGAGATGGGCTTGCTCGAAGATCCCACCATTTAGCACAGGAGCATTTCAACTTAAGGCTTTGAGGATGTTGAAATGCTTCAGTTTTCTCATTTGAAAAACAAACTTTGAAAGAATAAAGTTAAAGGTGAAGAGTTCAGCTCTTTCCCTCCATCAGCTGTGTGTTCGGCTCTGGTCTCAGGCCTTGAGCCCTGCTGGAGGGAGTTACTGTTTAACAACATCGACATCCAAAAGAAAAGAATACTAGAGACAGCTTGAACTGCTGGTGTCCCCTGTTAGCTTCCTCCAGTGACAGCTGCAGATGCTGTGTCCTTGGGGCAGCTCTCTCCAGCTGTACTCCAGCTTGTAACCAAGGGGAGTGATCACAGAGCCTGGAATCTCTTCCCTTGTGCTCCCAGGCCAGTTGTGAAGCCCTCAGGGCCGGTTCAGTGGCTGCTGCCTTGTATCAGATGGGAATCCAGCTCCCCAGCCCCTCTGGGATCCTCTTTGCCCCCCCTTTCTTCAGGGCTGCTCCTTCCTGTGCTGCTGAAGCCTTGAAGCAGAGCCAGGTTCTTGCAGGGGTTTGTTGGGGGCTGTGTTTTGAGAACAGCAGGTACTTTTTTGGGTGTCTTGGGCTGTGCATGTACAGTTTGAGCAAGAGTCATGAGGGGCAGTGTGGTTTAACCACAGCTTCTGCCTCTCCTCCGGAAGGTGCGATGGATTTCAGCTCTCAGAGTTTCACATTTCTCTCTTCATGTGTACTGAAATGAGCAGAGAGCTGTGAAATCCCATCCTGGCATGGGGGTGAATTTCCCTTTGGCTGTAAATCTTCTGTAAGGGTGAGGGGGGTGTATGTCTTCAATATTGAGAGATGCAGAACGCTTCTTATGCAGAGAGTTTGAGGTGGAAAGACTTTGGTGCCAGAAGTTGCTGCTGTGGGTGTGTTAACTCTCCAGGAGCAGCTGAGGGTTGTGTGTGTCATCACCTTCTAACCTGCCTATAAATTCCAGGTTCATTCTCCTCTCCAGAGCCCCTCAACGTTCGAGTTGTTCTTTCTCTCTACCCATGTGTACCAATCACAGCTTGCCATCTTGCTGCCACCATCCCCGTGGTGTTACCACTGAACACAGCTTGCCTTTCGCACTGCTGGATAAAGTGAGGTTTTTCTTTCCCTCAAACTCAGCTGTTGAGTCTGGAGAAGAGGAGGCTGACTGAGACATGAGAGCTGCAGAGAAATGAAATGAGATTTAAGAGGTCACGAGGCTGCAGCTTCAGTTAGGGTTGTTCTGTGGGTGACCCTCACACCCGTTGTCTGCACTGGGAATGCCCAGCAAAGCAGTTTTGCTCCTCACAGGAGATGATGTGTTTCTGATCAAGCACCATCTCACAGAGTGAGGTTAGATGAAGCCCCGTGGTTTGGGGATTGTTGCTCTTCACACCCCCTGAAGTCCCGTGCACGTGTCTCATCCAGCTGTTTTAAAACCCAGGAGAAGAGGAGGGGAGATGCTGGATGTCTTGCTGTGCACCAGCCTCACCTCCTGCATCTGAGCGTGGGATGATGCTACAGCCTGACACTGAAGCTGTTGGGTAGAGCTGTAGCTTGTTAAGCAGCACAGCCCTTAAGATGAAAGCAGGGTGCTTTTTCAGTGCTCTGGCACGGTAGGATGGCTTATTTCCCTTCCAGTGTGGGAGCTCCTGCCCTGGTAACCACCACAGCAGCGCCAGTGTTGTGTCCCTTCTGCTTGTGCCACCTGAGCTGTGTGTGTGCGAGGAGCTGCCGTGCAGAGAACCCTACAGGAAGAGATCTCCCAGCTAGATTGTCTAGGAAGATGTTAAAGATCAAGGAAGTGGTGCTGGGCTGCAGCAGAGGACTCAGATACACATCCAGCAGCCTGGGTTGGGGTGAATATTTTTGTAAAAGAGATGCTTCTGTGTCACAGGGTCCTGCTGCAGTTTGCTGGGCCCAGGAGGAACTCAGCTCAGGCATTTGTGTTACCTGAGTGTGTCCATCCCCCACATCAGGAGTGTTCCCTGACTGAGGTGTGTGTCCCAGAGGGTGTTAAAAGGTGTAGATGGGAGAAGCTGGTAGAGAAGTTAAATAATTAGCAGTAATTTCTGTTGGAGTGGGGTGGGAGATATTTGCATAGGTTAATTATTGATGGCATTGCATGGCTTCTGCCTCAGCTAAACTCTGCCTGAGAAACGTCTCTCTCAGAAGCTTCTAACTCCTGCTGGGGCCAAGAAACTGAGAGGTGCAGCCAGCACCATGACGTGCACCCTGGTTTTGCAGGTACTGTGGTGAGGCTCCCTTGTGTGGCAAAGCCTCGTGCTCAGTCATCCCATGCTTAACATGAAAGCTGATTGTATTTAACCAGGAACCCTTGTTTTATGCTTTGTGGCTTTAAGATTGACCTTTGCAGGATATACTGGGGGGCTGGACCCTTCCAACCCCTACAGTTCTGTGATTCCCAAACCATCAGGCTCTGCACAGCACGTCCCTGTGTTTCTAAACAGCCGCCTGCTGTTGAAGGGTCACTTTCCCTGGGGTGAAATCTGGAGGGGGAAGGAAGGAAATTTTACAACTCTGAAGTAAGTAGTAATGGGAACTCTTGTTTTTTTTACTCTCTGTGGCTTTTGGATGCAGCTGTAAATATTCTGCCTTGAAAAGCCACCCCAGAGGTTTGCAAAAGTTCACTGAACACTTCGATTTTTCTCTTTTTAGATGCAGAGATTGCCTTGGCCTAGAGACACTGTTTAGGAAGCTCTGAGCTCCCTGATGGTTGGGAAAGGCTAGGGATGCTCCACATCTGCTGAAAACTCTCTGCTTTTAAACACACACCTTGCAGCAGGCTCTGACTTGGGGCTGCACCAAAGCTCCGTGCAGCAACGGGAGCAGCCAAGTGGCTCCCAGGAGATACAGCAGCGTGGCTCTGTTATCTGTGACAGTGGGACTGTCAGGAGAAAAGTAAAAGCACCACAACCTGATGCTCCTCAGCTGGCTCGGCCCTGCTCCAGCGCCGGTGGCCAGGTGGCAGCTGTGCAGGCTCGGTGCAGAGGGCTGATAATAGCGCGGAGCTGTAAACAGGACGCTCCACCCTGCCTCTCGCCCGCCTCCGGCTGCCCCAGAGGCTGCTCAGCCAGCCTCGCTCCCTCAGGAGGGGCAGCCCCCTCCCTGCAGCCCCTGGCAGCCCCCTCCCTGCAGCCCCTGCCCTGCTTAAACCCAACCGAATTGTTGGGCAGAGGAGTTGTGCTTTGTGAACAGGAGTAAGGCTTCCAGTTACTCATCTGTGATCAGCTTTAGGTGTTTGTCAGCCATCAGATGTGGCTGTCACCCCTCAAAGCCGCGTCTCTGGTCCATCCAGGCTGGTTTTAATGTTGCTGTGTGGAAGGTCCGGAGTGTGAAGGTGACCCTGGTCACTCTGGGTGCGATGGCTCTATTGAGGAGGGGACTCTGGAGGAGAGGGGCTGCCCTGCTGCAGTACTGTTCAGTTCTTCTGCCACAGCCTGGCTGGGGAGATCAGCAGGGGAGGAGGACACAGCTGAAGCCCCACGGAATGGAGATGCAGCTTGTGGGGCACTGAGGAGGAAGCTGCAAATACTAACGAGTTCCTAAATTAGAGGTAGTGGGAGATGTCTCAGACTGTGCTGGAGCGGGAGGGTGCCTGGAATGCCAGCTGGACCCAGCACAATGAGCCTTTAATCCAGTGTGGACCTTATGAGGTGTGGCTGAAGGACTAACGCTCCTCTGGTTTCCCATGTGGCTTTTTGTTCCTACCCTTTTGTCACCTAGAACTCGAATTCCTCTGATCAAATGGTATTTCAGCTGATAAAAAGGTGTATTTCACGTTTCCCCAGAACAGAGGCTGGACCAGCACCTCTTGTGTAGAGGGATTTGGCAAACACAGCACCGTGCTGAGCAGTTGTAGCTCTGGTTTTAGCAGGGTTAACTCTGTTCCCCACCTGCTGTGCCCCTGTTTCGGGCAGGAGGAGAGAACACCTGTACCCAGAGTGTGGGGAGCAGAGCTGTGCGTGGCTCTGATACCTTGCCAGGAGGCCGTGGCGCTGGTTCTCTGTGCCTGGTGCTTTGCATATCTAACTGAAACAAAATGCAAACAAACTCTCCTGCTGGCTTGAGCTTGGCTTTTCCTTGGGACCTTTGTGGTCTTGGTGATAAGGCCTTTCCTCAGCTCCAGGGGTGGGGACAGGGCTGTTGGCCATGTGTGGGTCCTGTTTAGTTTGGAGCCAGCTGGGATGTGATGGAGGAGATGGGGAAGGAGAGCAGAGTGTGTGCTCTGTCTCCTTTCCCTGTAGAGACCCGTGGCTGTCCATCCTTGTGATGGGATTGTGCTGCTGTGCATCGCTGCTGACAGCAAGCTTAACCCAGGCTTATTTATAAAGCTTTTCTGTTAGGCATGGGTTTAGCTCTGCTTTAGGAAAGCAATGCCTGGACAGGCAGTACGGCTGTGCTGTGGGACTGGGCAGAGCTGGAGCTCCTGGACTGGAGCTGTGCCAGTGCTGGGGTACAGTGGGGAGCCGGCTGCACATCTCTCTCTGCTCTTTGCTGAGGGAATTCATGCACCCCCTAACGATGCCAAGCAGTGTAATGCCACTGGAGGGTCCAAGGCTTTCCTTGAAACTGGAGGGAAGCAATAGCCTGCTTCCTTGAGGGAAACTGAGGCACACAGGCTGCCTTGTGCTGTTGGGTCTCACTGTAGGTGGGTGCTGATGGAGCTTGTGCTCCAGCTCGTAACAAAGCAAGCGGGGCCGCTTCTGCAGCGTCAAGGGAAAGCAGTGAGGGTGTGTGGAGTGTTGTGCTGGGCTGTGTCGTGGCTCCCTCAGCTTTGGCTGGAATGTCTTGTCAGTGGCTTCAAGCACCACTTAAGGACTGAATAAACCCTCTGCTTCTGGGAGCAGTCTCTTGGTGATGGCTGGATGCAGCTCTGCAGAGCGGAGGGCGCAGGACAGGCCGGGCAGTCGGTCCAGCAGCCCTCGCTGGGCCACTCTGCCCAAGTGTTTCTGGTGCCACTTGATTTCCATAGCTGGCTTGAAGGAGGAAAACAGGGGAGCAGGAGCTCGCTGCCTCAGTGGAATCATGGAATGGTCTGGGCAGGAAGGGACCCCAAAGATCACAGAGCTCCAACCCCCTGCCACAGGCAGGGCCACCAACCTCCAGGCCTGGAGCTACACAAGGTTGCCCAGGGCCCCATCCAACCTGGCCTTGAACACCCCCAGGGATGGGGCACCCACCCCCTCTCTGGGCAGCCTGTTCCAGCCCCTCACCACTCTCTCTGTACAGAACTTCCCCCCAATCTCTCCTCTCACCCTTCCCTCCTCCAGCTTCACTCCATCCCCCTTGTCCTGCCAGTCTCTGCCCTTGAACAAGCTGGTTCCCCTCCTGTTTCTCTGCTCCCTTCAGGTGAAGCAGCTAGTTTCCAATGAGTAAATGGGCTCCCTGGGGCTGTGGGTGCTAATTGTGGCCTGGTTAATTGTGATAGCTGCTGCTGAACCCTGGCTTTGGAAGTCTGATCCTCTTGTCTCTCCCCCTTGTTTAGCCAGCGTCCCATGTGCTGCCCCCGTGGAGAAGCCCTGCCGGCCCCGGCAGCCCTGCGTGCGCCGCACCTCTTCCCTCGACACCATCGTGGGCTCCTACTTGTTGGGACAGTGGCCACGGGACACCGAAGGAGCTTCTGCTTCCTGCATGAATGACAAAGCTACCCAGGTATAGACACCTCCAGTCTCTGGGCCAGGCTGGGGCTGGGAGAGCCAGGGGTGAAGAGGGAGAGACGTTCAGTTCCCATCCCTCCAGCTGTGACTTTCTAGGAAGAGTTGGGCTTTTTTCCCTTAATCGATTCCACTTTGGTGCAGAGTTGGAATTTCCTTGGCCTTGTTTGGAGGCAGATGGCCTCTGGCTTTCTGCTCCAGTATTGGCTTGGTGCAATTCCCTATTTTTTTGGTCTTCTGGGTTGTGATTCTGGGCCAAACCCTTACATAACGCTCGCGGGCTGCGTGCCACACGCGGCGAGAAGTCAGGGGTGCTCTGCAGAAGGGCTCACCAGCACACACAGCTCTGCTGCGTGATGGAAAAGCTCCAGACCTCGAGGAACTCTTAGCAACCTGTAAATATTACTGTATGGCAGCAAATAGCATTTGCTATCTGCAGAGGTGAATGATTTGAGAAGGGATAAGAGCATCCGTGTGCTCAAGGAGTCGTTTATTCAGCACGCTCAGTCTCTGTTTGGTCTTGGCTGTTCAGTGATTTGTCACTGGGCTGTTCGCAGGAAATTCAATCAGATCCCAGCTTCGATTATCCTTTTCCAGAGTATTCCTGCCTGCTTTTGTGTCAGTTCCTGTGCCTCAGAGCGCTGCTGAGGGCAGAGAGCGTGCTGGAGAGGAAGGAGGAGAATTTGGCTGGCTGTGTTTCCGAGTCAGGGAAGCGTGCTCTGTCTTTAGCAATGCTGGGATCAGTGCTCCCCCATAGAGCCACGCAGGACCCACCCCCCCATGGGTGTTTGGAACACTTAAACCCCATCTTTAGGGTAGGAAGGGGGATGGATTAAAGCTGAAGGAGGGAAGGTTTAAATTAGATGTTAAAGGGAAGCTCTTTCCAGAGAGTGGTGAGGGGCTGGGAGGGGCTGCCCAGAGAGGGCTAGATGCCCCATCCCTGGGGGTGTTCAGGGCCAGGTTGGCTGGGGCCCTGGGCAACCTTGTGTAGCTCCAGGCCTGGAGGTTGGTGGCCCTGCCTGTGGCAGGGGGTTGGAGCTCTGTGACCCTTGGGGTCCCTCCCAACCCAGACCAGGCTGGGGCTAATTAGTTTTGCTTGCACATGTCCCTTTTGGGGAGGTGGGAGAGGTTGGAGAAGAGGGATGCCTCCTCCTTCCTGAATGGCAGATACTGTGATGCCAGCTCTGCCTGCTGAGCGTGGAGCTGGTCACTGCCCCATAGCGTGCCAGTGTCTGGCAGATGCTGGTTTTCACCTCCCAACGTGCCTGTGCATCAAGCGACCCACAGGTGACAGTCCCCTCCGCCTGTCCAGCTGTCTCTTGAAACCTGGAACAAGAGTCCTCAGGTCTCAACCACCCTGTGCACTAACAAAATGTTCCTCATCACAACCCCTGGGACTGGGCCAACCCTTCCCTGGTTTTCAGGCTTCATTTATCAGGCTGAGGACTCTCTCTGCCAGCCAGCACGTGGTTACTCCCCTCCCCACACAGCTCCCGACGGGCTGGTTTGCAGAGCTCTGTCGGTTCGTAAGGTGGTTAAGTGAGAGATAGGACTGCAGGTGCTCGGCGTGGGGGTGAGGATGGCAGTGCTGCTCATGATTGGAGCTTGTGGCTTTATCTTGCTCTGCAGAGCGGGGTGTTTTTTCTCTCTCCTCCTCCTGAGGAAGCGGTTTTGCCACAGTTAGTACAGAAGGTTCCGTAATTTCCTTCTGCCTTGATACTCTGCCCACGAGAGGTGGGACGTGCTCTTCATCTTCAGGCCTTCCTAGTGCAAACTGCATCTTTTTTTTCCCCCCCTTTTTGCCTTTTTAGGCCCTTTATGTGTGTGTGTGAGTGGTGGTGCAGTGACATGGGACAGGGCTGTGGATTCACCTCTCAGACCTTTGCCTCTTCCCCTCAGCTTTACGTGTGTGAGCTGCTGGGATATATAAACGCCACGATGCTTTGGGATAACAGCCACATGACAGTGCTGGAGCTGTTGAGGAGAGGCTGTTTGAGGCCAGAGTGAGATCGGGTGTGCCCTGTGCAGGAGCACTGAGGTTGGTCTTTGTTGCAGGGTTTCCTACCCCATTGGTCTGGTGGAGCTCAGGGGGAACATGGGGATGGCTGTGCCCGAGTGCTCCGAGCTTGCCAGGGCCTCAGAGCAGCAGTTCAAGAATGGATTGCTGCTCAAAGCAAACCTGACACCATCAATCAACAAGAACAACCCTGGTCTGTGATGCCTGCTGCTTGCAGGGCCTGCAAAACAGAGACATGGGCAGCAAACGGGTTTGGCTGAAGAGAGTGTGAGGAGGGGGCTTCATTCAGAGCCCCCAGAGTCAGGGGAGGGTTGGATTTCTGCCTGGAACTTCTTGTCACCCTTTGCAGGAGGGAAGTGTGGTGCCTCTCGGGGTGCCTTGCCTTGTTCCTTCAGTTTGGGTAGTTTTTAAACCTGTTTGGAGAGAAGAGGCGTCTGTCCCCACCGTGGCTCAACGGGGCTGTCCAGAGCAGCTGCTGTTCTCAGCAGCCTCTGGGGAGGTGGTTCAGCTGCTTGGAGGGGAGCGGTTCTCAGGCCCCTGCACCTTCTGGCAGCCCCTGGCTGAGTAGAGGAGGGAAGCAGCATCCCAAACCTCCCACAGACATGGCAGGCAGCGCTTTGAGAGGCACAGAAACGGGATGTTGGGGGGGAATGATGGCTGCTCTTGAGAATGATGTGCTGCTTTGGGACAGCTCTGGTTCCAGAGCCTCTGCAGAGAGTCAGTGAAGGAAGTTCACACCCTTGGCTGGTCAGATGAGCAGCTTGCTCTGATTCCCACTGACACTCGGCGCTGCTGCTTGGAAAGCAGCTGTGTGAAGTGGTGCTGGGGAGAGTTTTCCTGCACTGAAGGAGAGCTCAGCTGAGAACTGTGGCCCTGCAGACAGGGGGATGGCCCTGCAGACAGGGGGATGGCCCTGCAGACAGGGGGATGGCCCTGCAGACAGAGGGACAGCCCTGCAGACAGAGGGATGTGAGCTGGAGAGGCAGCTGGGCTCTCCCAGCGCTGTAGCAGCCGGGCTGCAGCCCCGACTCTGCGTTTGGTGACGCCTTTGGACACCCGACACGGGAGCTTGAGGTGTCAGAGGCGAGCTGTGTGTTCTCACCGTGGGGTGAGGCTTTTCCTCTGGTGCAGTGGGTGCCTGCAGCCCTGCGTCACCCTTCCCCAGCTGGGAGCCTGTGCAAGCGGCGCTTGCGGTTGTTCCTCCGGAGCGGTGGCTGTGTCACGCCAGGTTCTCAGAGCCTGCAAGGTGCTGGCTCCTGGGGCAGGTCTCTTCACCGTGCAGGTCTGTGAGGTCCAGATTCCTGATAGGCACAGAGCTGGCCCAGAGGACTTTGTCTTGGTGAGTGTGGAGAGCTGGCTGTGTCACACCACATGGTAGGGGCAGCTCGTGAGGTGGGGATGAGGAGTAGGAGTGTGGCTGGGCAGGAGCTGATCGCTCACTCTTAGGGCTGTAGCACCAGGAGATGTTGTGACTGTTCTCAGCCCTGTTTCTCATCACTTCAGACTCCGGTGTCCTGGCATGAGGCGGAAGTGGGGAAAGCCATCTCCAGTGTTCACAAGCGTTCTGCTTCTTGGGGTAGCGCAGATCACCGCAGAGAGGTAAACCAGACCCCTCCCAACGCTTGTGCTAGTGGCTAATGTACAGGAGGCTCCTGCTTGCAGGGGAGGGGAGTGGGAGGACAGGATGCTCTCAAAGGTGAGACCTTGGCCCTTGTGCTCATCTCTCATGCTACAGTTCAGCTACAGACGGATCTCCTTGGCTTCCTCTCGCAGGCAGCTGTTGTAAAGTAGCTCTGCTGCAGCTCGGTGTGTTGCTCGGTGTCATGGCCGGTTCCTGTCGCTCTGTAGGTGGAAAATAACCCAGACCCACTGGAGGAAGGGAGCTGGGAGAGTTTGTGCCGAGGCCTTGCGAGTACTTCTGGCTCAGCCCTTGCGAGGTGGCCGGAGCAGCTGCTTGTGCGATTGAAACCAGCTCTGTTTTGGCACTTCCTTGGGGGTTGGAGGAGAGGGGGAGGAGAGAGATGAGGCAGGATCCTCTCTGGTGGAGCTGTGTTGGCTTCTCTGGTTCTATAGCTGGAACTTTCTTTGCTAGATTGCCAAACTGAAGCAGCAGCTCCAGCGAACAAAGCTAAACGGCCGAAGTGGCAAAGAGAAGGAGAAGAGCTCCCCGCTCCAGGGCGACCACGCTGTCCTTGCATCCCTCAGGGTACGTTCTCATCTGTCCCCACTCTGCTGTCACCGTACATCCTGGTGAGATGGAGAACAAACTCCTTTGAGCAGGTGTCTGAGCTGTTCCCAGGCTGTTGTTCTCATGCCTGAGAAGGGAGAATTTGGTTTCGTCTTCTCCAGTCTCTTCCATGTGTCCCTGTGCTCTGACCCCCAGTTGTTGGTGTTTATGTGGCTGCTGTCAGTGTCCTTCCCTCAGGCTCCTGGGAGGCTTTGGCTGAGCCCCGGAGAGCTGTGGGAACAGGACATAACTTCTGAGCTTATGTGTGGATACAACTCTAACTGCTTTGATTCTGGATCATTCCAGGACTCTTCTTCAGGCTTCCTTTCTCTGTGTCCCGTTTTGAGGCTCAGCCCCTGCTTGCACAGGAGCCTGGAAGGGCTGAACCAGGAGCTGGAGGAGGTGTTTGTGAGGGGACAGGGCGATGAAGAGCTTTTGCGGGTAAGTGAAGGTCAGGACAGTGCCCCCAGATCATCTGGGTGGGCTTGGAAACCCTTTCCTCTAAGGACACGCTGCCTTTACGTGTTTTCTGCACCAATCTGGAGCAGAACTTCTTCGCAGTGAGGGTGAGGGAGCCCTGGGACAGGCTGCCCAGGGGGTGTGGAGTTTCCTTCTCTGGGGATATTCCAGCCCTGTCTAGACACCGACCTGTGTGACCTGTCCCAGGGACCCTGCTTTGGCAGGGGGTTGGACCCCATGGGCTCTGGAGGTCCCTTCCAACCCCTACAGCTCTGTGTTTAGGTTAGTTTGTTCTAGGTGTGTAAGTGCCTAAGTTGGGTCAGGCTGCTGGCTTCCCTCCTGTGTGCCCAGAGATGGGCCAGTGGTACTCTGGGCCAGATGTCACCTCGTAGACAGCCTCAGGAGACACTTTGGGCATCCAGCAGCCACTTGGTGTGGTGCAGATGTGGGTGAGGTGATCTGGGGCAGGCTGTGAACTGTGATAGAGAAGGGCCAGTGTCCTTCTGGTTGCAGAAGGCTTCCTGGCTCCCTGAAGTGGATCCAGCACCCTGGGGAGCTGCTGTCTGCAGCTGCACCCACCACTCAACCCCTTTGCTGGGGAGCTGGGTTTTTCTTGCCCTGCTAAGTAAGGCTTTGCTCCCTCCCTAGATTTTGGATGTCCCAGACGGCCACAGGGCACCAGCACCTGCCCAGAGAGGCTCTGGAGATGCGTCCCTGCCTCTGGAGCCCAGCAGCAGCAGCTGTAGCAGCCTCTCTCCTTCCCCTTCGGTGCCTCTCCGCCTTTCCCCACACAGCCCGGTCACACCGGCAGCCCCAGAGCCCTGCTCAGGGGCAGAGGAGGTGCACCCAGACCTGAAGGAGAAAGGTAAAACCCAGAGGGGCTGGGGAGTGTGAAGGGGGGTCGGTGCTGCAGCAACCTCAGTGCAGCGGCTCCTCTGCCTCACGGTGGGTTGGAGGGTGCAGCAGAGATGGGAAACGGGGTCTCAGCCTAAACCACAGGGGACAGTGAGGCCTCTGCTGATTGCTGCCTGGGTGGGTGGGTGGTTTCCAGTACCAGAGGGAGGGTGTGAGCTGGGAACTGCGCAGCTGAAACGCTGCAGCTCTGGGGTGTTGGAGCCCCTGGCCCCAGGGACTGGAACAGCGTGTGTGGTGTCGAAGGGAGGTTGGAGTCTCTTAAAACTTTCTCAAGTACCGCCTTTCCCTGCTAGCAGAGGGCAGCCCTTCCCCAGTCCTGGCCTTCGCTGCTTCTCCTCGACCCAACCACAGCTGCGTGTTCAAACGGGAACCCCCGGAGGGATGCGAGAAGGTCCTGGCCTTCGAAGAGGCCTCGTAAGTACAGGAGGTGTTGGCAGAAGAGGACTCGTGGGAGGGGGCTGGGGCTGGGGTGGGGGCAGCAGAGGCTGCTGTTGAGGCAGTTCCCACCTCACCCTCTTGGAAAAGGAGGGATCAGCCTCTAGGCAAAGCTCCCAACGCCAGTGTGGCTGTGCAGACCCTGACAGCTGAACTGCCAGCCCTTGGGAGGATCTCGGGATTCCTTGCCTGTCCCAGCAGAAGGTTTTTCCCATCTGGAAGAGCCTCCTGAGGAGGAGAAGTGATTCCATGAACAAGAGCCCTTACAGAACAAAACAGCCTCTTCCTCTGCTCTGTGCCTGAAGAGTGGCCCAGATCAGAGGCAGCTCAGCTCCTAGTCCAGCCCCTCTCCAGCCCCTCAGCCTGTGTGTTTCCTGGGGCTGAGCCTGTCCCCTCTGTCTCTCTCCTTCAGCTCCCCCAGCCCTGCCCAGCCCTTCCAGCCATCCTGCCCGGATAAGAACAAAGTGCACTTCAACCCCACTGGTTCTGCCTTCTGCCCTGTCAGGCTGGTCAAACCCCTTTTCCCAAATGTGGGGCTCCTCTTCAGGGCTTTTCCAGCTTCTCCCAGCGCCAGCACGGGACCCTTTCCATCCTGCCAGCCCCCAGCCCCGTTGCTCGGGGTGCGGAAGGACGCGGCGGTGGAGCCCTTCAGGGAGATGTCCGAGGCTGCTCCGCTGAATTATGAGCACTGGAAGCGTGGGCAGCCAGAGGAGAGCGTTGTGTTCCACAGCTCCCTCATGGTGTGAAGCCTTTGGGAACCACAGCCCAGCAACAGCAGCACCAGCTCCTCAGGGTGTCTCCAACAGCCCAGGGAGAGCAGTGCCTTGAAGGTGGGACGTGACAGCCCAGCCCTGGGAGGCAGAACCACCACTGGCTTCCTCCGGAGATGGTAGAAACTGGGAAGGACACAGCGTGCCCCAGGCCTCCTGGCTGCTGGGGGGCTCGTTTCACCGAACCTCCCCTGGCCAAAGCACTTTCTGTGTTGAATTGTCTTTGTTTCCTTTGTGATTGTTCTGCTGGTGAAGAGCAGCCGGGCGCTGCTGCAGGGAGCAGAGGCAAACTCGTGCTTCGTGGCTCCACACATGGGGTTGAGCTGGGAGAACTTGGGGGAGTTTCCTTGCACCCCTTTTGCCCCTGTGGCTGCTTGGGACTGCTTGGCCCCTGGGAAGGGGGTAAAGGGCCCTGTCAGCTGCCTGCCCCTGGCTGACTCAGGGTGTTGTAGATCTGCACAGCTTGGCTGCCTGGCAAGGGCTGGGGAGCCTGGGATCCCTGTCCACCCCTCCCACGACACCTTGACCCCGGGGAACCAGCCTGGAGCTTTACCAGCGCCCTGGTAACGGGCAGAGCCTGGTGCCTAAACCCAGACCTCCACAGCCCTGTGTCCCAAACCCACCTGCCTCACATCCCGGTCCCTCAGCCGTGCTGTGGAACCTGGGGCTGGGGGGGGAGAACCGGCCCCACACAAGGTCCCCGCTTGAGGGGGGTCGTTGCTGCTGTAGAGAAGGGGGGCTGGGACCCCTCCGGGAGGGTTTGGCCTTGCACAGGGAGCGGGCCGGGTGTTTCATCCAGGTGTGGAACCCAACCCCCTGCGGCTGCTGTTAGGGCTGTACCCAGGCGGGAGGGTGGCTGCGGAGCCCTGGACGTGCTTCTGGGGGGGGCTGGGGGCGGCTGCTCCAGGGGCGAGGGGACAAAATAAACATTTCCAGCACTGGGTGTGTCTGAGGGGTTCAGCTGCGCCCGGGGGGCTTCACTGCGGGGCTCCTGCTGCCCATGGGGGTTCACTGCCCCGGGGAGTGGTTCAACTGCACCCGTGGGGCCTCCCTGCATGGCTCCCGGTGCCTGTGGGGTTCAGCTGTGCCCGGGGGGCTTCACTGCGGGGCTCCTGCTGCCCATGGGGCTTCACTGCCCCGGGAGGGGGGGAGGTGTTCAGCTGCGCCCGTGGGGCCTCCCTGTGTGGCTCCCGGTGCCCGTTGGGCTTCACTGCACCCGGGGGGACTCACTGGGTGGCTCCCGGTGCCCGTGGGGTTCAGCTGCGCCCTTGGGGCTTCACTTGGTGGCTCCCCGCATCCCTGGGGCCGGGCTGAGCAGCCCCCGGGCCGTGTCCGGAGCAGCGCACCGGTCGGTTCTCTGCTGCAGCCGCTCCCCGGGCGCCTCGCAGGGGTGACACCAGCTCGGCCCGGGCGGGGCAGTGCCCGGGGCCTCGGCTGCGGCGTTGGGAGGTGCCGGGGCGGGCGGGCAGCGGGACCTGCGCGGCGCCGCTGGGGGACGGGGCGGGGGCACGCGCTGCGCATGCGCACAGCCCCTGCCCGGGTCGCTCAGGCGACGGCGGGAACGCCGACCGTCCGTTAGCTCCGCCCCCCCGCCGCACAGCCAGTCCCCGCCCTCCACATCGCGTTGCCTCACCGCGGGCGCCGCGCTCAGGGAAGGCCCCTACCTGGGGCTGCCCAGAGCGCTGCCCGCTCTTCGGGGCGCCCCGCCGCCGCGAACGCCGCTGAGCCGCGGCGGGGGCCGCCCCGGAGCGGTGCCGAGGAGCCTCAGAGCGTCCGTTCCGTCCCATCTCCCCGCGCTTCCTTCCCGTTTCCACTCCACGGCGAGTCCGGCAGCGCTGCGGGCGGGCGGGCCCCGCCGAGCCGCGCCGGGCGGGTCCTGGCTCTGGGGCGGGCGCAGGCCGGGCGTATGAGGCAGCCCGCTCCGCCGCCGGCCGCGCCGCGGGATGTGGCGCTGGACGTGGCCCCCGCGCTGAGCGGCCGCGCCGCCGCCATGGGCACGGGCGGTGCCGCGCTGCCCGAGCGCCTCCGCCTGCCCGTCTGCTTCCTGGGCGTCTTCGCCTGCTACTTCTACTACGGCATCCTGCAGGAGAGCATGTGAGCGGCGGGGGGCCGGCGGGGCTGGGGAGGGACCGGCGGGGCTGGGGGGGCCGGTGGGGCCGCTCTCGCCGCGGCCCGGGGAGGGGGTCCGGGCCCGTCCCCGCCGCCTCACCGTGTCCCGCTCTTGCAGCACCCGCGGCCGGTACGGGGAGGGCGCGGAGCAGGAGAAGTTCAGGTACGCGCTGACCCTGGTGTTCATCCAGTGCGTGATCAACGCCGCCTTCGCCAAGCTCCGTAAGTCCCGCGGGCCGCGGCTGCCGGGAGTCGCCGCTCCCGGGGCTCCCCCCCCTCAACCCCCGCCGGAGGGGCCGGTTCTCGCGGCGGTGCGGGCCGCTCCCCTCTCCCCCCGCGGCTCCGGCGCCGTTCTCAAGGCGCTTCGCGGCGGCTGCCGGCGGCTCCCCCCCCCCCTCGCCCTCCCGTCCCCTCACTCCCGCCGGGGGTTTCCCTTCCAGTGATCCATCTCTTCGATGCCGTCAAGGCAGACCGCACTCGGAGCTGGCTGTACGCCGCCTGCTCCCTCTCCTACCTGGGCGCCATGGTTTCCAGCAACTCGGCTCTGCAGTTCGTCAGCTACCCGACCCAGGTGGGGTTTGGGGGGTGCTGCTCAGCTACCCCTAATGCGTGGGGGACCCTAAAACCAGGCACTGTGCTGAGGAGGCGAGTGCTGTGGAAAGACCCACTGGTGAAATGACTGGGAGGGAAACTCTGGGTTTGAGCTTTGTTTTCCTGGGGCTGTGTTCACTGGGCTGTGTCGCTGTGTCTGTGTCAGCACTGGGTGCAGAGAGGGGGGTTCAAAGAGCTCGGACTGTCCCAGGAAGGGAATAACGATCCCTAAAAATCCCCGGGGTCCATTGGCTGGGGGTTGAGGTGACTTCTGGAACCTTTGCTGTTCATTAGCAGCTGCCCCATGATGGGGATTTTTGTCTTTGTCCTTTGCAGCAGCCGCTGTGTTGATGGGGGGGGGTGTCAGGGTGCTCTGGCCCCGTGCTCACCCTGCATATCTACTTGCAGGCAGGTGCTGGGGTGCAGCTGGTTACCATCATGTGTTTCTTTTCCAGGTCCTTGGCAAATCCTGTAAGCCCATTCCAGGTACGCACACCTCCTGTTTCCCCTTGCACGTGGGTCCCTGTGCCCTCAGGGTGGACCCCAGCTCTCAGAGCAGCCCCGCTGCAGAAGCACGAGCTGTCTCTTACCTCTGTGTTGTTCTGCTGGGCCAAGTTAACCCCCCACACACCCCTTGAGAGGCGCCTGGGAGCGGTTTGTGATGGGGCTTCTTTACAGTCATGCTTTTAGGAGTGACTTTGCTGCGGAAGAAGTATCCCCCTGCCAAGTATCTCTGCGTCCTGTTGATAGTGGCAGGCGTTGCTCTGTTCCTCTACAAGCCTAAGAAGGGGGCTGGGAGCGATGACCACGTTTTTGGCTACGGAGAGCTGCTCCTGGTGAGTGCTGCTCCTGGTGAGTGCTGCAGAGGCACCCGTAGCCCTGGCAGGGGTGAGGAGGAGCGAGTGGTTACGACACAGATAAGGCTGCGTCCTTTGTACCTCGGGTGCACCTAAAGCTGCCTGGAAACACTTCCGCAGGAGGACACTGGGCTTTGAGCTCCTAAGCTGGGGTGAGAGGTCAGGGTGTGAGTACAGCCTCATCCCCCTTTGGGCTCGTTTTGATGAGGGGTGAGCTCCTAAACTGGGGTGAGAGGTCGGGGTGTGAGTACAGCCTCATCCCCCTTTGGGCTCGTTTTGATGAGGGGTGAGCTCCTAAACTGGGGTGAGAGGTCGGGGTGTGAGTACAGCCTCATCCCCCTTTGGGCTCGTTTTGATGAGGGGTGGGCTCCTAAACTGGGGTGAGAGGTCGGGGTGTGAGTACAACCTCATCCCCCTTTGGGCTCATTTTGATGCTGCTCAGTCCATGTAGTTGCCATTGAACAGGTGATTGGTTGGGATGTAAAAAAAGGGGGTGACGGCTCAAAGTTTTATCCCATGGAGGAGAAATAAGGAATGAAGGTTTCCCTCCCTGTCTCTTACCTGTCTGGTCTCTTTGTAGCTGCTGTCGCTGACCTTGGACGGGCTGACAGGGGTGTCCCAGGACCACATGAGAGCTCACTACCAAACCGGCTCCAACCACATGATGCTGAACGTTAATCTGTGGTCCACCTTGTTCCTGGGGGCTGGTAAGGAATGCCTTGGGGACACCACAGCCCTTCCACGCCCTGTGGCACAAGCCCCAGAAATGGCTCTGGATGGTCCGTTTGGGGTGTTTTGCCGCGGTTCGGTGTAGCTCCTCTCGGGCCCGCTAGAGGACAGCGCTGCACGCAGAGCTGGGTCGCCTTGGAGCTGTCCCCTCGCAGGCTGCTGCCCTGCAGTTTGTGATTGCTTCTTTTGTTCATTAACAAGGGGATTGGGGGTTTTTTTCTCCTGTTCTCTTTGTTTTCCACCGTGTGGAATTTAGTCTTTGCTGTCGGTAGCTCCTGTTGGGTTATCAGTGTAAAAGGGAATTGGCACCTCGTGGGCAGCAGTGGCTCAGGCTGCTTCTGGGCTTGTAATTGATGCTTTTCCCCTTGCTCCCTCTTCCA
This sequence comes from Porphyrio hochstetteri, assembly GCA_020800305.1. Lineage (NCBI taxonomy): Eukaryota > Metazoa > Chordata > Aves > Gruiformes > Rallidae > Porphyrio > Porphyrio hochstetteri. The sequence continues at coordinate 1,738,325 of CM036928.1, forward strand.
GGGATACTGTTCACTGGAGAGCTCTGGGAGTTCTTGAGTTTTACAGAACGCTACCCCAGCATCATTTACAACATCCTCCTGTTCGGCCTGACGAGCGCGCTGGGTCAGGTAAGTGCCCTTCCCTTGTGGCACAGTCTTTGTCTGGGGCTGGAGAGAAGCAGCCTGAGAGGGGATCTGATCAATGGGGATCAATATCTGAAGGGTGGGACACAGGGGGACATGGGCAGCCTCTGCTCAGTGTCTGTGGGGACAGGACAAGGGATGATGGGCTCAAGTTGGAGCACAGGGAGTTCGACCCCAATCTGGGGAAGAACTTCTTCCCAGTGAGGGTGAGGGAGCCCTGGGACAGGCTGCCCAGGGGGTGTGGAGTCTCCTTCTCTGGAGAGATTCCAGCCCCGTCTGGACACCGACCTGTGTGCCCTGTCCTAGGGACCCTGCTTTGGCAGGGGGTTGGACCCCATTGGCTCTGGGGGTCCCTTCCAACCCCTGTGACTCTGTCTCAGTAGCTTTTCAGCTGAAAACACAGTCTGTGTTGTACTTTTTCCACGTCTGGGTGATAAAAGGTGTCTGTTTGTCTCTCACCAGAGCTTCATCTTCATGACTGTGGTGTACTTCGGGCCTCTGACTTGTTCCATCATCACCACAACCCGCAAGTTCTTCACCATTTTAGCGTCTGTCATCCTCTTTGCCAACCCCATCAGTACCACACAGTGGGTGGGGACGGTCCTGGTGTTCCTGGGTAAGTGTGGGCAGGAAACCCCTCAGGCCTTGTCCCAGTAACTCCAGTAGGGACGGTGACCAGCGAGGGGGGAGCTCACAAAAGCTGCTGTTCAAAAAAACCCCAGAACTGTACTGGGATGCTCTTGATAGAGGAGGATGTTGGGAGCTTCATGGTGCCAGAGAAGAGGAGTGGGACTTGTAATAGATCTATTTGGTCTTTTTATGTCTCCCTGCACCGGGTGGGTCAGCACCTCAGCGATCATTAGTAAATCGGTGCCATTGAGCTGACTTTTCCCAAAGCTCCTGGCATTATGTTGAAGACTCTGAAGCTGGTTTCTGTGCCCATGGATTGTCTTGTCTCTTTGCAGGCCTTGGACTTGATGCCAAATTTGGGAAGGGAGTGAAGAAGACGTCGCATTGAGGCAATGGTTGATCTCTGCAGTTGGAATGAACTTTTAATTTATTGTCTTGTACCTCAGAATCTGTTATGGAACTGGACTCAGGATAGGTAATCAGAAGGGCAGTGTTTATGTTGGAGGTTTGTTTTGCTTTAGTTTTTTTTTAATTCTAAATTGTCTTTAAAGTGTAATACTTTAGTTTTAATTGTATTAAGCTGCTTTGTTTTTTTCCTGTAATTGGAGCTGCGTTCCTAGATCCCAGCAGCAGGATGAAATTCTTGCCTTAATGGGGGGAGAAAAACCCAACCCTTCATATCTTTATTAAAGAAAAAGTGTCAATGGCCACTCTTCCAGAACTTTAATTTCAGTACTGTTGGCTGCTCCTGGGGAGAAGGAGCACCCAGCTCTCCATGGAGAGGCTTAGTCCTAGAATTATGTTAATTCCTCCAGGTGGCCTGGAAAGATCTCTGGATTAAAGACTTGTGCTGGAGACAGCCCCTTCTGATTGATTGATTGATTGGTTATATGGCTTCTCCACAACAGAGCTGGTGGAGCAGCCAGTTTGATGTTGTTAAGATATGAGCACACCCTGAGATGCATCATGACATCCTTCATCCCAGCCCTTCTAAACCAGAGGCAACTCTTGGCATATGTAAAAGTTTACTGGAAACCTGTTTAACCAGTGGGGCCCAAATGAATTCTTTCCAACCCCCCTCCTCTGCTGATGAAGGAACAGGACCCTCTGCTGCTAAAACCCTGCCAAGGTTGTGTGACAACAGCTTCTCAATGTTGAAAGGGCCCTCGTTAATGAACCACCATCACGGTGAGTGCCGCACACCCGCTCCGGAGCACAGGCTGGCTCCCCAGCGTTGAACGGGGAGGAGCTGTTACCATAATGATGCCTTCAGAGCTGGAGAGCACAATTCTCCAAAGAGCAAACTTTACACATGAAAGCATGTTTCCACCAGCTGTCGCTTGGTCTCCATCTGTTCCGTGGCTTTGGCCTTTTGCCCCTCCAGATGGGATCTTGATCCCTTTCCTGAGCGGCTGTTGTAAGTCTCTTTCTATCCCCTGCTCCCCTCCCTAGCCCCAGCTTTTCTTACCACTTTTTTGGCTTCAGATTTGGGTTTCATTTCATCTGTCTTGCTATCCTGTGGCTCTGCCCAAACAACATGTTTCTTGCAAGATTAAACCCGAGGCTACTAAAGGGTTTTTCTCTGTCACCTTCACCCCTTTGCTAACTGACATTGTCTTAAAGGTCAAGTGATAAGTAGTGAACAAACATGCTCTCAGTAGTAGAGAATCCTGAAGTAAAAGCCTCTGTGACTTAACTCCATGGATACTGCCTGGTGAACGCTATGTGCTGGCATCTGATCCTGCACAGAGAGTCCAGCTGCCCTGAAGATAGTTACCCTTCCCAGTATCTCTAAGGTAATGAATACTACTCCTGTGTTACAAAAGGGAGCAGAGAAATTGTAGGACTTGTTCATGAACACTGTGGCAGAGAGAAGAATTAGTTCTCTTTTGTGTCTTAATCATGAAACTCTCTTTTCTCTGTATTTATAGGACTTGTGCTGCTCTATCTCACACTATCTTAAACATGACCAGTTCTCATAACCAGGCTGCTCTTCGTGAGCTCTTCTCCCCCTTTGCCCCAGGTCTGGGTGTAGCTCTGAGAGACAGTGTCTTTCAAACAAGAAAACCAAGCAACAAACCCCAAAGATTTTCTTAACTTTCTTCCTTTAACCATTGAAAAGAAGCCAACAGTTTCGAGGGAACTCCTGCTCAAAGCCACAGGTCTGTCCCCTTCCCCAGACTGCAGCAGCCTAGACAGCCAGCAGAAGGAAGCTGCAAGCTTCCTGGGGTTTATTTTCTAAGCCAAGATCTGTCTTTATCAATATCTTCAACTTGTCTGTATTCAGAGCACAGATTTAAAGATCAGTCTGCCAAGAAGGAGGAAAATAAAGGAGATTTCCTCTCTCCTGTTTGCTGCAGGCTCCCTTGACCCACTTTAGCTCTAAAGCCTATTCCTGGTATTGCTCCAGCTTGGTTCTTGCTGCACCTCTGACTCTTGGTCAATAATAATTTCTTAAAACAAAGGCAGATCTTGTACCTACCTTGAGCCTGAATCCTTTGGATTTCCTTGGACAGCTTGCTGTCTTCTCTCCAGACTTCATGTACCACGAGATCCCAGAGGAGGCTACAAAAACAATTCAAGAAGCTGTTCTCAAATCAGCACTGACTTTTCTTCTTGGACAGTTCTAACAACACTGCCACAAAACAGGTCCCCAGCTTGGAGCTGCCAGGAGCGTTGCTGTAATACCTCTCCCCAGTGACAGACTGCTTACCACACTTGGAGGAGCCTGCCTGGTGGCTTGGGGGGTGTGTTCCTGCTTGAGTTCAGCTGGCTCTATGGAAAGACAGGTAAAATCCAAAGGAACTGGGTTAGGATCCAGTAGAGTTTTCACCCTCTGTGTCATGTTTTCCTGTTGGAAATGGCAGCTCCTCTTCGAGGTGCCTTTTGAGGGGGGATAATTATGTTCAGCAGCTCCTTGGCACCAGCCTCTGCAGAGGCCAAGCGTCGGGCACGGCTTGCTGTCTTCAGGAGATCAGGAACATACAAAGGGTTGGCAAAACTTGCTCCAGTTTTACTAGTTACTGCCTAACACCCAGGGTATGGCTGTGCAGAGGAGCCTTTAACTGCTGCTGGGATGTCACCCTTGGCTGATGGAGAGCCGAAGTGCTCTGTGGCAGCATGTGCACCTGTAAAGGGGTTTAGAGGTTTCAATCACAGCACAGTGCCTGGGTTCTGTACCCACACTCTGGGCTTCACTGGTTCTGCTGCCACTCACTCTGTCTCTCTGCTTTAAACAGTCTCCAGCTGATTAGAAGGGTGTGATCTGAGTTAAATAAAGAAGACTACCTTGTTCTTTTTAGTCCTGTGTGTTTGATCTGGCTTTATTTCCCCAGCTGTAAGCAAGCAGTGGGTTTCTGGTCATTGGTATCGTTTCCAAAATGAAAAGGTTTTGTATGGAAAGTGTGAAATATTTTACCCTTTGTGGCCACAGGTGGTGGGTGCTTTGGACACTCGCTGTGGAGCGGTTTGAGTCTGGGCTGACTTGCCAAGGGGTTACTAAAGGTTTGCCCTTTCCTTACCAGCTGTGACTGGCCTTCCTCTGAGTTGAAGGGGAAGGGAAATCAGTTGAGTGGGAGAATAATTAATTAAGTGCCTTAGAAAAGCACTGCAAGTGAAACCATGAAGGTCAGACTGAGAAGGTAAGAGGAGATTCCGTCTTCCCTCTGCTGTGTGGTGGCTCCAGAGTCCCAGCCCCGAGTCCAGTTGCCAGCAGGGGGAACTCTTATTTCAATCATTTTCAAGAAAAGCAAGGAGAAAAACAACCAAAAAAAACACCCCAGTTCCTCTTTAATTAACAATATAACACTACTTCTACAGCCTCTGTGCCTGGAGTAAAAACATCCTGTGGAAATCCAGGTTTTCCTCCATTTTTTTTATCCTGCTCAATTATTTTTGACCATCAGCAGAGCCTGTTGGAAGCTTTGAGACAATCACTCTCCCTTCTGCAGTGCTGCCTTCCTTCCCAACAGCAGGAATAGAAACAAGCATGTGCACACCTGCGTGTCCTCTTGTCCTCACGTAACACCACCAGCTGGGTTCCTGCTCAGCAGCAGCCACAGCCGAGGGTTTTGAAAACATCTCTGCCAGAATCCTCCAAGGAACCTTGTCAGTTCGTGGTGGTTCCAGGGAGAGGAGAAGAGTGAGAATAAACAGCAGGTTACGTTGCTGTGGTGTTTGTGCCTGTTTGTCCCTCCAGGAGGAACTCGTTGATGGATCAGCTAAGAAAGGTGAAGTTTTATTTCGTAGCTGAGACGTGGCATCCGTAGGGGGGAAACTTGGCAGCTGTGTTCTTTTTCCTTTCATCTTCCTTGTTTTTACGAGCTCCTTCTGCAACTCCACTGCAGATGTTTAAAAAAACCCCAAATGTTTAGAGAGCACATAGAATGAGGGAGATGATACTGTATATGCTTATGTTTTCTAGAGGTGGATATCACTCTGTAATGCTCATGTTTCTCTGGTCACAGGACAGTAAAGGCTTGGGGAAAATTACAAAGCTCAAAGAAAACAGCTTAAGGGATAAGGAAGTTATCACTGAAAACAATTAATTGCCAATCTTGAAGATATCACTTAAAGAAATACCCAACTGTAACCATTGTTCTTCAAGAACAACTAGGGTTTATGCTGCACCACTCAGGAGTGAAGAGCTGATGGGAGTTAATCCTGCAAGATTCCACACGCTCCTGCAAAGGAAATGAGAATTCCTGACAGGTTCATGGACTGAAAAGCACATGAGAACTAAAACAGAGCCCATGGGGGAAACTACACACCAGCTTTAGAGTCCCACTTCAGCCTGTAGTAAGTTTAGGCTGGATAGTAGTAGGAAGATGTTGGTAAGGCCGGGAGGGATGGGATGTGAGTTGGAAATAGATACTCATAATAGAGTCTCCCCCTTAGGTTTGCAGTTCATAACTAACAGAAGCAACAGTTCCTGAGGAACAGGAGCAAGAGTTATTGCCTCAGACTGAAACCAAGGCAGCTGGATGTCACACAGGAAGGAGGTATTGAAGGTTTTACAGATTGTAAGGAAAAAACTAAGATGAAAGCTGCATTTAAGGCTTCAGAATTAAATGAGTAAAAATATGACTTTTCCTTGCTGTGCTTTTCTGCAGTGCTTGTCTTGGCCTTTTCATTCTTTTTGTGTGTTTCTCCACATACAGGACCCTGGACAATTTTATGACCTTCAGCACAGTTCAGTTCCTTTGGTAAGCTCACAACCTGTTTCCAGAGTTTTTCTGAGGAATTAACCTGTTCTAAAGCAAAGGGGGGAACATCACATTCAGCAGACAGCATGGCTCTCACACAGTACTTGTTGAAATAGAGAATGCAAAGGCTGCCACAGTTGGGGATGGTGCTGTGGGGGTGTTTTTTTTCCTGGAAGCAGGTTCAGGCCCTTTACTGGGTCTTCAGGTACTCCCAGAGCAGCAAAGTGCAGCGTTAGGCAATCCCAAGAGCAGTTCTGTCAGCACAGACCAGATGCTGAAGAATCCATGAGGGTTAAAATCCAGCCAGGTCAGTCACAGAACCTTTCCATCACTTGGAATAAGTCTGACTTACTCTGCTTGACTGAAAGGGGAGTGAAGTCTGAAGTATTTTAATTGGGTGTAGATAATTTTGGGGGCAGCAAGGAACCTTAGACATAGCAGTTTGCTTTTCTGCAGGTGGGACTAGCACCTCACACTTCTTAATTAAATGTCACTGTAATTTTCCGTGTAATAATAGTGGCTGTTTGAAGACAACACTAAGGAATTGTGTGGTGGCCCTGGACCCTGAACAGAGAGCGAGCTGGGCCCATCTGTAACAGGGCTGATGTGCTCCAGCTGTCCTCCAAAGGACTGTTTCCCATCTAAAATTAAACAGTGCGAGGCAGTAAAAAATCTCAACTGCCTCAAGTCCACCCCAACAGGAGGGATCATTGTTTCTGTGGTAGTGGAACAAGTAGACAGTTGAGTCTGTGTCCTCTGGCAGCACGATTGCCTGACATTTGTTAGCTAAACTTCTGAAAAATCACTTCTTGGAGCACAAGAGTCACTTCCAGAATGCTGGATTAGCCGATTCTGCCCGTGCTGTGTGGGACCTGTGTGGCAATCCCCTGACCTGTTTAGCTGTTACCAAGTTCTTCATCACTGTGTGAACAGCTGGGCTAGCTCTGCAGAGAGGGAGTGTTCACAGCCACATGCCAGGAGACCTGACACTTGGATCTGAACACACAAAGCACAACTGAATTACCAGCTTCTCTGAATAATAAGGCCTGAGATACATCAAGTTGGGCACTTAAATTAGTGCCTAGTTCTTGACAAGGTGTATTTTCCGTGGCTTGATAAATTATAAGATTTTCTTTTCCCCTCTGTGTTGCATGAAGCATTTTACCACTTGAATTCACAGGGGTACTAGTTAAGAGAGCTTTATTAATATTTCTAAGCAGCAAGACACCATTATCTGGTAATTGAGGAAATGCCCCAGAAGAAATTAATTATCTTTGCTGTCAGTAAATATTGTAGGAAGTGTGAGTAACATAAAGCTTGGGAACCCATGCAGGGGGCAACATTTAATGTAATCATTGGGAAAATTACCCAGTCACAGAAAGCCACAGCACAGTCCAGTGGAGAAGGTAATGCTGTCCATGCTGGAGTTGTGATCCCTGCTTTGATGGAATGTGGTAGAACACAACGATCTTTGAGGCCCCTACTTCTTTTTCTTGGGAAATGCTGATGAATTAGAAGGTTTTGAGAGGTAAGAAGATGGGAACATCAAAAACATGAGCTTTATCTCCTTAGGAGACCAGGTTAAAGATAACATGATTGTACAGTTAAGGACTACAGCCTACAGATATCTACAATAGGAGCAAAATATCACGTGGGCAACCTTACTTTTGCTTCTGAATGCTTGGTTTTGAAGGAAACAACCAAACTGTTGTAGGAAACAAGCTCCTTCAAATGAAATTACACACCCCAACACTCACTGCTGCCACTTTGGTTGCAGTCACCTAACACCATAATGGTCATTGTAGGGTGTTGCTGCTGAGGAGGCAAAACCAACTGGTGAGCTCCACGTCAAGCTGTTCAGTTCTCTAAGAATGTTCTAGAGCAACAATATTTAAGTCACTTGCTGGAACTTGTGTAATGAAGTACGTACTGTCAGCTGCTGCTCATCTTGATCCTCGTGTGGAAATTAGAGAGCTCTCCTCTCTTCCAGCATCAAAAACCAGAACAAGAGTAAGTGCCACCGTGGTGAGAACCCTCGTGCTACAGAACTGAGAGATTCTTGGCTTGTGGGTACCTTAGAAATCTTGCCTTTCCCTCAACTGTTGTTATTCCCTGCAAGGTTCAGACTGAAAATGCACTTTCATGTCTTTCCTTTACTACTTCACTTCACTGTTCCCTACTTCTTTCTCTTACTGGATTTACTTCCTCTCTTTTTTTCCCTGCAGCTGTTTAAGCCCTTTATGCTCATTCATACTTTCATCCTGTTACACAGAGCGAACCTTAGCCTCGATTTTCAAGTCTTTTGTCCAATTATCTCTCTGTACCTGTAGAAGGGGAAAACAGCAGCGATAAAACCCTTCAGACTCTGTTGCAGTCCATTCCCACTTCTCCACTAAGGAAGATCGCTGTGATAACGTTGAAGATTAATTCTTGTTTGTGGAGAAAAGCTGGTTTGAATAAATCAGAAGAGTTTTTGACAGTGTTCTGAGCTCCTCTACTCTGCAGGTGCTAGCAGAGTTAACAGCATCTTGGAGAAAGGAAAATAATTTCACAGACCATTAGGGCTGGTGGGAAGCAGCAGGATCAGGTTTTAATGAATACAGGATCAAAAGCATCTTAAAGCAAACCGGCACTGAAAACAAGAGCAGGCTCATCAGGGAAGACAGGAGATGCTTCTAACAAGAAACAAAGCACAAACTCAAAGACATTAGGGAGTCACTTTCTCACAATAGTGAATTTTAAAGTATAATTTCCTCTTCTAAAAAATTAGCTTTGATACTTTTCCAATACATGTAAAAATAGCACGATGAACAGATTCCTTGCAATTAAAATCTCCCAAGCCAGAGTTTTTCCAAAGGAGGTCAAGACTTTTTTTAAGCAATGTTTGTTTCCTCACAGGCAAAAGTAGTTTTTAATCACAGCAACAATGACTAAGTTATCTTAGGAGTATTTTGAAGTCAGGAAAGCAAATTCTGACAAGAAATACACAGAGCAGTAAACTCAGACCTGAGAATGGTTTGTAGGTGAGAAAGGAGACTATCCCACCACTTCCAGCAGGTACTTTCTCCTACAAGTGCTGACCATCACTGTGTTTTGTACAGAATTTAATGCTGTCTGTATGCTGTAGCTGTCCTACAGCAAGTTTCTCCTTTCATGCTCATGGGACATAGGTGCTGCTGGATCCAAATGTGCTGGAAGTAGGAGCTGGTGGGTGATGTGCTCATGCAGTGATGGCTTTGAGCACGTTCATAACCAGATGCTGGCAACACTCAGGTGAGCTTTCAAGGCAGAAAGGGCAGTACCTGAAAAATGTCAGAACCTGCAATTTTATACACCTGTTGAAAGAGGATTGTTTTCAGTTGTAGTTTTGAATCTGGATGCCTAAACCCCACCTAATCCCTATACTCTTCTGCAGCTCAGCTTTGAAATCAGGAGCAGCTAGTTTCCCCAATTATATTCTTTTAAGCTTATATGAATATGCTACTTGACTTCTCTACACTGTTAAAAGATGGGCAGTATTCAACTTAGCCTCCTATTCCATCCAAAGCAGAATGTTACTTAATTTCTAATGAAGGAAAATTGAGGAGACTGGACTCTCCATCTAGCTCAGTACTTGTTATTCTGCTGCAAATTACATTTTGAGGAAAAGGGATGTGAAAGAAAATGCTCACCAGTTTCCTTTCCCTGGAGGATCTTCAGACTTAACATGGTTCAAAGAAGCCAGTAACTCGGAAGCTTTTCCTTTCATCACAAACCATATCAGCACTTACTGTCCTCTGGCGTGCTCTGCTAGCTCCAAGGCTTAGACTCCTCTGGCAAGATAAATAATAACGTTGCCTTTGTGCTGGGCTGGGTGGGAGCGTGACATTTTCAAGAGGATGGAGATACCCTAGCAGAAGTCAGATGGGGAGGATAACCTGTTAGATGCCAGATTTTTAATTGGCTGCGACACAAATTCTGCTGTTTCACGACCAGAAAAGCCTATAATATCAGGATTCTTTGTAGGTCTTACATTTAAAACAAACAAACAGTGACCCTACCCTCAGACCAAGCAATGATTCCATTGCTCTGTGTGAATATACCACAGCATTCCTTTTGCATCACGTCTGGAAAATGAGTTATAAAGATGTCTCGCTGGTGCAGGAGAGGTGAATCAAGCAACTTGAAATGTTTGTGTGACTGTTGCATATATAAAAGCCTCATTAAATCTCCCCAGGGACTGGAGATGGGTTTTGTTTAGGATGGGTTTGTTTGTTTTTGTAACAAAGATAGCAAATACAGGAAATAATAACTGTGTTTTCATACTCTCCCGATCATCAGGAGCTTATATGAGATTTTAATTAGTGCTGCATTTTCAATAACTCCATATCTGTACGTGTTGCAGATTCTTTCCTGGATAACAGGGAGATAATTATGAGAATCCTGTTTTTCAGTCTCTCACTAAGGGGACGGCTGATATATTTAATCATGATGTAGAAATGCTGGCAGCTTTCTCTGAGTTCAGCCTCTCTCTAATTACATTTCTAGATTTTTTAGTAAATTGAAAGGGAAAATGTAGGAACAAAATAATTAAAACCAAAGAGGAAGTGAATATTAAAAAGCAGGAGCTATTTAAAATTCTTCCACACAATTCTTTCACGGACATCAGTTTAATCAGCTTCACACAAAAATCAAACTTACACACCAACCTGTATGTACATTAGCATCTAGTGGTTCTTCCCTTACAGAATAAACAACCTGTCTTGTATTGCTCAGCTGATACTGAGAATAAACCCCAAAGCGAATGCATTGGAGAATTTGGTACCCTGACATGCACTGTAGTGTCAAACCACACAGCCATCAGCATATCCCCCAGTGAGTTTTCAAGGTTCAAGCAGTATCCACACCTAGGAATTGTCCAGCAGTTATATGACAGGATTGTATTAAAGACGGAAGGGTTTGCAAAGAGTGACAGTATTTCACTTATATCTGCCACTGAGGAGGGCAGAACTGACCCTAAATAACTCTTTCAGATGGAGGGGAGGTGAAATTCAATCTTCATTTTCACAGATACCCAATTTAATTTTCCTCTTCCCGGGAACAAGAGGATTTTGATTAGGAGAACATCATAAACTGCAAAAGAGGTTGACCTCTGTACTGCTAAGTGACACATGGCCACTGTTGAATTGAAGGAGATATTTGTTTATTCTAACTAGAAAACCTTAGTAGCAAGACTCCACAGCCTGAGAGATCTAAGGGAGGGGAGTAGAAGAGAGAATCTCTTTGGTTTCCCCTAAAATTGGTGGTTTAATTTCCTTCTGTAAGAGAATAAATACATCAGTAAAAAAGTCCAGAGTTTAAATTGGGAGTATAAAATCCAGGATAATGGACAGGCTATGTAAATAAGTTTCTAGGAGAAATGTGTAGCCAGAATAGGAATGCTAATACCAATTCCGTCCTTCCCAAGAGGCGGGTTTATGGCATTTCTTCATTACAATGCAGCATTACCTGCTGTTTTGTCACCATGGGCAGCAGTTTGTGAAACGAAGGAATGAAGCAGGGTCCAAGAATTGGTCATGACTTGGACGAGATACTTGCCAAGAAAACCCAGGACACTGCAGAAAAACGTTAGCAATAAAAGAGGCAATATTCTCTGAGTCAGTAGTGGACAAATGTGGCAGCTTGGCACAGAAGACCAGTTGTGCTTTGAGAAGCAGTGGGGTTTTTTTAATCTGAGAATGAGCTATGAGGTAAAAGGCTTAACATCTTTCATTTAAGTGAGTGTGACTGTGATATATGTATAATGTAACCTGGCTACTTTGGTTATTGGGGTGCTTTGCGTGTAATTGTGTTAATTCACTGTGAGACTGAAACTGGCAGGAAAGAAAGGCTAACTCTGGATAAGCCTCTCTACAAATATTTACATAATTAAGGACTACTAACAGTGAAATACTTGCTGCTTCTGGTTGCAAACCATTACAAACTAGAACAAGAGAAGACCCACATATAAAAGAGATCTTGGGATCACATGATAAACTGGAAAGGACTTTAGGACATCATCTGGTCCAACCTGCTCAGTGTTGCTCAGGGCTTTATTTAATCAGGCCTCAAAAACTTCCAAGAGACTGCATAGTCTCTCTGAGCAACCAAATGCTCATCCATGATCATGATGAAAAATCTTCTTACACCTAGCCTCAATCTCTCAGGTTTGTTTCTCATCTTCCAGTTGGTAATGCTGAACAAACGTACCACTATAATGTGCCTGGCTCCATCTGCTTGACAAACCCCTTGTAGGTGTTGAGTCTCCCTTAAGCTCTCAATCTGGACACCTATATGACAAACATAAAGCACGTTTGCTTCAGAATCCTGTTTCTCAAAGGGGTAAAATAAATGTTCTCCCTTGAAAAAAAAAACCCAACAAATAACTCGTCAATCATCCTCGAATTTTGAAGACATGCTCATTGCACACAGTGTGGGGAATCGTTCTTCACAAGCACTGGTGACCAAATCACAGAATCACCAGGTTGGAAAAGACCTTTAAGATCATCAAGTCCAACCATTCTCATCCTAAACTAAATCATATCCCTAAGTACCTCATCTACCTGTCTGTTAAACACATCCAGGGAAGGTGACCCAGCCCCTCCCTGGGCAGCCTGGTCCAGCCCTGACAACTCTCTCAGTAACAAATTTTTTTCTAACATCCAATCTAAACCTGCCCTGGCACAGCTTCATGCCATTCCCCCTTGTCCTATCACCTGTCCCCTGGCTGAAGAGACCATCACCTATCTCTCTACAACCTCCCTTCAGGTAGTTGTAGGTGGTGATAAGGTCTCCCCTCAGCCTCCTCTTCTCCAGGCTGAACATCCCCAGCTCCCTCAGCCGCTCCTCAGAGGATTTGCCCTCCAGCCCCTTCCCCAGCCTGGTTGCCCTTCTCTGGACTCGCTCCAGGACCTCCATGTCCTTCTTGTGGTGAGGAGCCCAGAACTGGACCCAGCACTCGAGGTGTGGCCTCACCAATGCCGAGTACAGGGGCACAATTACTTCCCTAGACCTACTGGCCACACAAAGCATTGAAGTGGCTCAGGACCCAGCTTGTAACGAGCGAACTGGGAAGGAACCACTTGTATTTGAGCTCCCCAGGGCAGGAGGGGGAAGCGCGGCGCAGCCATCGCCTCAGGCAGCCGCTGCCTCACGGAGCTGTCGCCTCACGCGCCTTTCCCGCCTTTCGGCCCGCCTCCCTTTCGCCCCGCCCGCCCTTGCGCACGCGCCGTGCGCCTCCCCAGCGCCCGCCCCGGCGGTGTGTCAGTGTAGGGCAGCGTGAGGCGAGCGCCCGGGGAGGGCGGGCAGCGCTGTCCTTCTCAGGTGAGGCGGGAGGGGCCGTGCGGGACAAAGAAGCAAAAAAAGGAATCGAGCGAGGACTGGAAACCTCCATAGGGACGGGGCGGGGGGGAGAAGGTAGTGCCGTCGTCCCGCCCGCACCGCTTGTCTTTGCGAGGCTTCTGTGGGGCATCTGACCTCTGTTCCTGTGGCCGTCCTGCCGCACGTCCGGGCAGTGAGAGACCCGCAGCGCCTGCCCCGTTCCCCCGCCTGCCGTTCACATGTAAACACTGCGACAGGAGCCCCTTGCCAAATAGTGAGCTAACAAAGGGAAGGGACTCCGAGGCACACAGCGCATGCGCCAGCGCGCTGTCAGAAAGTGAGCCTCCCGGTGGCTAAGGCGGCTGGCAGCGCGGAGAGCGCATGCGCAGGAGCAAGGGAGGGGGCGCTGAGTGCGTGTTTTGAAGCACCGGCGCATGCGCGGAAGTTGGCCTAAGCTCAGCCCGTACGCCGGAGGTGGCCCATTGGGTCCTATGCGAGGGGCTGCGCGCATGCGCAGTGGTGCCGAGCGGGGGCTGCGGAGGAGGCGTGTCCCGGGCGCTGCGCCTGCGCGGCCGGGAGGGGAGCGCTGGGAACGGCCATATCCTGCTTCTTCGTTAACTCGGCGCCTGCGCAGTAGGCTGCTGCGGGGACTTGCGGAATAATGAGCTACTGCTTTCTGCGGGGGGGAGCCGGAGGAGGAAGACATGCTGCCAAATAGTGAGCTCCAGCTGCTGGTGTTCTCCTAGGGGGGCTGGCTGCGGAGTGGGGGACAGAGTCCGGGGGCGCGATCCCCACCCACCGCACCGGCTTGGGACAGGGCTTCTGGGGCTTCCCGACCTGCCTCGGAGCGGGGCTTCCTCCGGCGGCAGGAGTCACTCGTAGGGCCAGGAGGTAAGAGCTGTGGGGAAAGGGGGGCAGGAGTTGAGGAGCGTGTCGGTGTGGAGAAGGGGGGAGCGAGGGGGCAGCGCCTGAGGAATAGGGGGGCGTGGGGGGGGGCGTGGGGGCTGGTCGAAGTTGAGGGGAGGCCTGGTTAAGGGATTCCAGGAGATCCCCAGCCAGGGACCAGGTTCAGTGGGGTGCCAGGACCTGAGGAAGGAAACACGAGTGGGAGAAAGGAAACGAGGGCTGGAGTGGAAAACCCGAGATGACTAACAGCATAACCGAGTGAGGGATGACAGGTCCTCGCCGGGGACTGCGAGCCGCTCCTCTAAATCAGGAGGGAACTCCTACGAATTAAACCCCGGGGTGCCTGGGATCAGCACTGGTGTCTCTTAGCTGTGTCTCGGGCCTGTGCTGGTGTTTGAAGGAAATGGTGCATCATCATGCAGCGCGGAAAGGCGAAGGAATTCCCGTTCGCAGCTAAATGTGTCACTAACACGGTTTGATAGCAGAGTGCTAATGCTTGTAGCAAGCACTCTCCTGTTTAGTGATTAGATGGCCTTACAAAGGTAAAACGGTACTCTCCTAGTATTTGCAAAGCAGCCTGTGGGATGGAATTGGCTTTTTCTGATGGGATTTTTTGGGGGGAGGGGAGAAAAATACGGGATGTAATGTTATCTGTTGGGTTTTCTGTAAGGACGTTAGATGTGTTTACATTCGTGACTGTAGAGCATCATCATGTCATAATGAAAAGGAACCCTTTTTTTTCTCTGTTTGCCTTTAGAGTTCTAAATGGTTATATCTGGGGTGGCTTGGTGTGGTGCCCTGTAAGAGTGTGTAGAATTTCACTGTTGTGTATGCTTTATAAAATAGAACTCGTTGGTTAGGAAACAAAAAAACCCTAAATTAGTTAAGCAAAACATATAACTGGCTTGCTGCTTCTTAAGGGACATTTTCTAACCAGATGCCCAGAATGATTTGGTTTATTATGTCCCTTCTTACGTTTTGACCTGAAGAAAACCCAGATTGTTTCCATTAATGGCACTTTGTTGTGGATGTGTGTTGAGATCAAGACGGCGTGATAGCACAAGTACGTCGCAAGCTGTCATCCTGTCACTGTATCAGCAGAGGACAGTAATACAAAACTGTGCCTAACATCAGATCCTGGAAACTACTATCAGATCTCCTCTCCTGATCTACTGAAGTGTAGTTGCTACTATTATAAAACTAAACTGTGTTTCCTGCCTCAAACCTCTACGGTTTGCATATAGATATGGGACAGGGAGGGTTACTCTTAAGATGGAAGGGGGGTTGGTTTGACACATGGGCTCAGTGAGCATCGTTGATTGTGCAGGTCACAGTAAAGTGCTTAAAAAACCCCTATTTCTTGTGTAATCATTCGTACGATTTGATGATGTTTTAAACATGGAGAAGGTACTGGAACTGGCACTAGTATTAGGTTGATTAGACCTGATAAACATTCAAAACAATTCCATTCACTGAGCCAGCTTGACCAGTGTGGGGGGGAGGTTTAGGGTTAATCTCTGAACTGCAGCTGAGCCTCTAGACTGACCTAGTGTTAGGTGTGTACTGTGAACCGGGGTTGTTGCCCTGTGTGATTTTTCTGGGTCCTGATGCAGTTTACAATACGAGGGACTTACCAGCTTTATTCTTGGCACACCCTTCCGATCAGTGTTTTATGTGTGGGGCTTGCCATTCCACTGCCTAGCTCGCTGTGGACCTGTAAACTTGAATTTCATCTGCTTCATTTCTTCCTGGGCATTAGTTCTACAAAATTTGGCATAAAGCTGGCACAGGGTATCTATTTCTTGTATGATCAGGAGCTCGTACCATTACTGATTGCATTCACAGTTCCATGTTTGGAAATACCCACTGTAATTTTGTAAAATTCCTTCTCTCCTCCCAGCTTTGGCTCGATTTTCTGCACGATTGGAGTATTATATAAGATCTTGCTGTGTTCTTCCAACCTCTGCTGGTGTTTCCAACTCAGCACAGAGGGGAAATACAACGAAAATCTGGTGTAAACACTTCTACTGAGAGTGCTGCTGCTCGATTCTCAGATGATAAGCTGCTTCTGCAGCTCCCTTGTACTTTGTACTTGAGAGACCTCTTAAATAAAGCGTGTGTCCCAAGTTCTAGAAACACATGACAGTACAGGAAACTAGCATGAGATTAAAGTGTTCATAGGCTTGAGGAGGCAAATAAGCCGTTGGTTTTGAGAAGCTGTATCTGTAAATCGATTACAACTTCTTCTCTTGGTTTCACATTCTGAAGTGCTCCTTTACTGAACTCCAGCAGTGTTCTGGAAGGAAGGAGTTGAGTGATTCCTGGAGCCTCCTCCTCTTTGCTGATGTGAGTAGCTGAGAATTCAAGAAAGTACGTAGCACACATGAAATGTAATTTGTGGTTTGGTTTTGTGGGTTTTTTTTCCTTCACATTTTTTTTAGGACAGAAAAGATGCAGAACCACTGACTGTGTAGCAAATGCCCGGAAAGTACTTGGGAGTTCATTTTTATACCCTGAAGAAATTTTTTGGCTACAGGCAAAGGTTTCAGCATTGGTTTCTGTGAGATGTAGCTGCTCTTACAACTCCATGGATTTCTAAACATCCATAGAGTTTATAAAGTCAGGACCATGGGAGGGATTAAACAGTTCAACACTGAATTAATAACTGGAAAATGTGATTTGGGCCACTGATACAGCAGAAGCCCGTTGGATCCTGCTGACTTTAGATGCACTGACTACAGAAAACAGTGTTAAATGTTCCATCTAGAGATCTTGGGTCAGCTTTTCTTAGCCTGTGTTGTAGGTGTTACTCCATAGGTTATATTGTATGGCTCTGGACTTTAAACCTGGCTTTCAGTAGAAACATAGCATGTTGTGCATCTTAAATTGTGTGGGATGCAGTGCTTGGACTGTGAATTGCATAGAGTAAGGTTGATGCTTTTAAAAGATTGATCCAACTTCTGATAACAGAAATTACTTTTCAGCAAAAAGGGATGCCCTTGTGCACACCTTTAAGAGACTTGTGTACAGAAAAATTCAGAACATTAATTTGAAAATAGGCTAATTTAAAATATTTAGGCATCTCCTAAGCTCAATCATATTGTTTCTGAAAATATACTGAAGGTTTAGAACTCTCAAACACTTAAAATTATTACATATTCAGAAACAGTTCGTGTCACATGATACATAAACTTCTATAGGGTTCAGTTGGACACTAGGATACTTAAATTGCTTGTTGGTAGTTTAATTTACTCTGAATCTTACTTTTGCTTCAGAGTTCAGGTGCCATCCTTTGAGTTAATAGAGGTACAGTTGTATTGCTTCCATATGTGTGACATCAGGCAGGCCAGTGGCATCTCTACAGCATCAATCTGAAATCAAATTGATGTGATATTCTAAAACCAGAAACTGTATCTTCTGATGTCCAACAGAACTTAAAGAATGACACTTTTTTTTAACTATGAATGTGGAGGGATGGTACTTGTAGAGGTTCACAACATGATTTGTGAGAGTTAAATAATGGTGTGTAGTTCAGGTTTTCTTCCTCCTTTCCATGAAGGCTCAGTCCTCATACTTACCAATAATCAGCTGTCTCCAAAATGAATTTAACACATGAATATCTCTGTTAGGGCAGTGACAGGGACTGATAATTAAGCCAAACTGCATGGGCAGAGGAGGCAGTGTAGGAAAATGTTCTGATCTTAGAACCAAACAACAAGTAGAAGTTTGCTTACAGGACTTGTTCAGTTGAAGTAATTTAATTTTAGAATATGTGTATTGTTTTTAAGTGTGGCTTTAGTTACTGTGCTGTTTATGTGCTTGGCTCATTGCTGCAGGAATTTGTTTACCAAATCATAAATCAGATCAGAACTGCATATAGCAACTCTTCTCTAATAGCAGAGGGTTTCTTGTGAAAGAGATCCCAAAATCATTTCTATTTCTTCAGCTTAGATTTTAAAGCTACTGAAGCCTCACCTTCTCTTAAATAGAAATCCGGTTTAATTTTATTTTTTTAATTTAAAATAGTGGCTTTGCCTTTGTGTCTGAAAGAAAAGCAGAGACAGCCCTGGTTTTAGAGTCACGCTGATAGCTGTGAGACTGGTGAGCAGGTGGAGACCAGTGCCCTGGATCGTCTGGAGCTGCTGTATAGCAATGCAGAGAAGCTCCCTGGCTGCCTCCCAACTCCTGCTGCATAAAGAGCCTGGGACAGACTCTGACTGCATCGATGGAGAAGTTTTCTGTTAGCATGGCTAGAATCATGCCTACAGATTAACTAGGTTGGCGGTTAAAGAATGTCATGTCCATGTCCCATCCCCTCCCCTGCCGAGAATCTCTTCTCTTAAATGAAGACATCCTCCAGTGCCTTCCTGGGATGCATGGAAGGCAGGCTGCTGTGGGCTGGGTATCCTGACCTTACAACTCTGCCTTTGAGATTTCAAAATCTCTTTAAATGACACCGCTGTGTCGGTACCTTCATTTCCTCAGCCACATTTCTGTAGAAATGTGCAACCTCAACAAGTTGTGCTTAAAACCCACGTGTATCCGTTTGATTAATTTCTTAGAAGCATTTGTGGGCAGTAAGTGAAATTCAGAGAACAGCATTTCACTGCTGCTTTTGCGAGACAGGCAATTTTCCTGTTAGCTTGGGATTTTGTTCATACCTGTTCCCAGAGAGGAGAACAGTGTAGGTGTTTGAGTTCCTAAGTTTTTGAAAATTGCCATCATGTATCTTGTTCTGCCTTCCAGGTCTCTGCTTTCTAGCAAGTAACATTGCCATGAAATAACTGTTGCTTATATTTCATGGAATATAATATTGATCAGGGAGCACAAGCACAAACAGATTATATTCAGCTGTATCCTGGAAATGTTGTGCAACATCCTTGCTTTAGGTTGGCTCCAACTTCACTTAAAACTGTGTTGAAAGTCTGAGCTTTACGCAGCAGTAATGATTTTGAACTTCTGTGACTTAGAGTTGGTCCTTGGCTGGCAGATAACTGATGCTTCTCTCTAGATAATATTGCCAGTAGCTTGTTGAGTTTTACTCTTGGTGGGGAAAACAGTAGGAAGACAGTAAGACTTTTAAGAGTTATTTTATAAGAACAGAAGGGATAAGGGGAAGAAAACTAAAGTAACAAGAACAGTTTTCTTCTTTCAGGCTGGATGTGGTTTTTGGAAAGGGCTTGGTGGTGTAAAAGGGGAAATAAATGTAGGCATCCTCTTGGAATTTATTTTCATGTACTTTTACATTTCCCTTTTTTTTTTTAAAGATTCAATAAATAGTTATGCTAACAGCAGCTTAGAATATATAATTAAAAGTCCCTGTGTCCGAAATAATTCCTTGGAGATTTTGTTGACTTATAAGTTGCAACCTGAATGCCAAAAGCAGTGCAAAGAAAGCACCTTGCTGCCCTGCTTCCCAAGTGTCAGTGATATAAACAGATGTTTAATAATGCCTCTGGCCCAGTCTTTTTCTTATGGACTAAAAAACATAATAAATATAGAATAGCTAAGCTACCCAACATTTCCTTTGCTCTTTGTCTTACTAATTCGATAATCTTGGTCTTGAATGGTTGGGATATTCAAATCTGGGCGTAGGCGAATGCCATAATTGTGTTATTTGGGAGTGTGATTTATGGTAAGATGTGATTTTATGTTAATGTGAGTAAGATTATTAAAATTAAGCTAGCAAAAGCATCACGCCTTATTGAAGTCGGTGTGGTGTGTTTTACAGAAAACACGACTGCTCTTTTTTCTTTTTTTTTTTGAGGAAAATATAGATGGTTTGGAAGTGGAAGTTGGTTGGGGTTTGATTCCCATCTCCTTCCTCTCAAAGTAACTGAAAATTAAGGACAACTGTTGCCTGTAAACCCCAAAGTACTGGAGAAGCGTTACCTGGTGTAGGACAGGCTGCAAACAGGACTCTGTTAGGTGTCTGTTATTTATTATCTGTTAGAAGTAACTCCTGGAGTGAACTTTCTGTTGGAATGAAGCAAGAGATTGATTTCTTTTCAGGCTTTTCCAAGTCCCCAGGTTTGCATGCTGATTCCCAGAGTGCCTTTATTCTGCAGTCACACGAGCTTTATATTTAGCAGGCTAAAATAATTTGGAATCATGCTGCAGTTGCAAGTAGGTGAAAGAAACCAGTAGTTGGATGTCTAGTTTTGGCCATGTGTTATAATCTCTAAACCGATGATTTGAAGGCTTAATTTCCAGAATAATAACAGCACAACCTGTGATTTCAGCTCAAGTTGGGTTTGATGAGCTCTTAGAAATATTAATGCAAGATGGCAACTGGAAAATGCTATGTGAGGACTACCAGATGTTTGTATTACTGGAAAGTTGATATAAATAAAAGGCTCCAGAGAGGATTAGAGTGCCGGTGGTTTGCGAGAGGTCAGATCTGCAATCCCATTTGAGTGCTTTAGTGGTGTTTGGTACCAAGTCTCAGCACAGTGGATTGAAAAATTCAGTCCTGTTTAATTTTCAGTTTTGGCTTGTTGTCTGATTAGACATCGTACCACTTAGGCATTTTCTTCCAGTTATTTTCAAGTCCCTGGGAGCCTGTTGGGATCTTAGAGGTGTGAGGTATTTCTAGCAGTGTGTCACTCGTAGAAGAGAAGAACAATCTACAGAGGGGAGAAAAACCCTGCTGCTGCCAGCCCAATTTCTGAGCCAGGGGCTTCCCTGGGAAAGAGTGGTTTTCATCTTTTAATTTGGAAGATTATTTACATGCTAGGAAAGTGCAAATGTTTTATTTTTTAAAAAAAATAAATTGCTAAAATGGCAACTGAGTTACTTGACAAGCGACAGGTAACAATTTACCCTGGGAGCAGAAACTGAAGCTGTAAAACACTTTTTACGATTTGCCTGTGAGGGGGAATCTAAAATAAAAAGAGTTCACGGGCAGTTGCAAACCCCTTCTTCTCAAAAAGCCAGATCAGGTTTCTCACTGAAGACAGAAGTCTGCTCAGGCCAGTTTTTCTGTTAGACATAAACTGGTGTGTTCAGAGAACGTTTTTCCTTAGGAGAGAAATGGGCAGGAATGGGTTGGCAGAAGGGAAAAGAGGTGAAAAGAACAATTTGGAGGAAAAGAAGTAAAAGTTCTGTTTCTTTTTAACGTGCTTATGATCTGAATTAAAAAATTAGGAGGAAGATAATATAGGATAATATTGACATGTGAGGAAAAACTGTTTTGAAGATGTAAGCATCTCAGGAAGAGGATAAAGGTGGAAGTGGAAAGAGTTAAAGAGGCAAAATAGGAGTGGTGATTTAAACACAACAGTAACTCTATAATAAACTGTAAAAAGTTTTGTTTGTTTTTAAGAATTTGATTACTTTTTATATTTACTGATGTGGATGTAATTCTAATATACTTTGGGTAATTTGTAGTTAGGGTTGGATGTGATTAAAGGGGATAGAATTCTCTGCATCTGTTCAAACACCAGCATGAAGCAGCCTTAGAAAAATGTCAAAAATACGACTTGACTGAATGACTGAAGAGAGAAATCTTAAGTGGAGGATTTGTTTATAAAAGCAGAAGGTTATTTAGAGAACTCTGGGCTGCTTCTTACCACCAACTTCCTCTCCCTTTCCTTGGTTTAGTTTTAGCTGTTTGCTGTTTTATCTGGTGATGTTTGGGGAGGAGGGGGAAGGGATGCTAGGTAGTCCACAGCTAAAGAGTGGTAGAGTATCTTTTCTTTCAAATACATGTAAATCTTGCAGTTCTCCTTAAAATGCTGATGTTCCACTGAGTTGTCCCATCCCTTAATAGTTCCATACAAATTACGGGGCTTGTAGGTGGGTTTTTTCCCCCTATTTTATAACTGGAGAATTGGTTTAAGGGGAAAAAAATTGAAAAACATTCCAAGAATGGAAAAGAAGCCTTTGGTTTTGGAATATTTCTTGGAAGTGGAATTTTAGTTATGAGTTCTAGTGGGCTGCCAATATTCAGTATGTTTGGAGAGAACTCTCTCTCTTTCTCTTATTAATGGTGCTGAAAATTATTTTTCTAGGTAATTCCTCTTTTCCATGATTTGTCATCTAAAAAAATAAAGTAATTTTGGCTGTTCTGACTTGATAATGAGTTTTCTGAAATAAACTGAATTAAGGTGTATGTGTCTGCCTTAAAACCTTCCTTTGATGCAGTGTCCAGAGGGCCCTGCTGTGACCTCAGGAATTTGGCCTTCGGAAATGTACTTGGCAACTTTGGGGTATACTAAAAAGACAAATACCCATCCAAGTCCCTGAATGCTACTGGTGGTGTGATGGGGACAACTCACAAACTGAGTCAGGACTGATAACTCAGGGCCTGGAACCAAGAGGAAGGCGCTCAGAACTGTTGAGAGAGTTAATTTGCTTGGGATTTTAAGGCAGCCAGGTCACCTCTGTTGTTTCTGGCCCTCAGATGAGAAGTTGTAGGTCCTTTGGCCTAGTATACACCTGCCAGTTGGTTCCTTCTATCTCTTTGCTATGATTGTGTTGATTTTCCAGTCTGAAGATCGTAAATGAAACTCTCTTTGTCATTTTGAGCTCAGCAGTTTTTGTGGCACTCAACAGGGTACAGGTTAACCAAGATCTGGGTTTAGATGTAAGAGCACAGAAGGTAGAGGAAGGTGTAATGCACACACTCCTGGCTTTTAGAAACTGTTCAAGCTTCATTCACCAGCCACTCTCTTTTTGGCTTAGATTTTTCTTCCCTCTGATTCAGGTACAGTTAAATCTGTAGACACCCCATTCACGTTACTCCCATATAGTTTGTTTTTCCAGGTGGTGATTGACTTCTTGATGTAGAACTATTCACATTTCTTTGTTCCAGAAAGATAAGCCCTCTGGCTTGTGTAAACCAGGTTTCCTTTCAAGATGAAGCTCTTTGGTATGGGCGACTTTAATCTTTCCTAAGTGTTGATTTCTAATCTCAGTCTATTTTTATTGGTACAGGTTGTTTGCTACCTTGTTGCTGTCCCTTCTACACCACCACCTTAATAATTAGGCAACTTTGTGTAACCTCTGGAATTCACCCTTCCTGGATGTTAGGAGAAAGTTTGTCAATATGAGGGAGGTGAGACATTGTCCCAGCTTGCCCAGAGAGGTGGTAGAGACCCCATCCCTGGAGATACTCAAGGTCAGGCTTGATGGGGCTCTGAGCGACCTGATCTAGTTCAAGGTGCCCCTGCTCATTGCAGGGGGGTGGGACTGGATGGGCTGGGAAAGGGCTGGCAACCCAGCAGGTGTGATGGTCCTGTGACATCAGCGTGGGTATCTAGGCATGGTGTGGTCAGCAGCACCTTGCAAGGTGTGGTCAGTCACTGGCCGCTGGGGCTGTGTGGACGCATCGTTGTTGCCCATGTGGATGTGTTGTTGTTGCCCAGCGGTGTTCCGGTGCTGTGCCGACTAGGAAGAGTGGTATGACACCCTGTTTAGTCTATAGATTTAAATGTGAAAGCTCACCTATTTTGTCCGTCCCCTAATCAGATAGCATTGAGTCCCACATTGCTCTTTCAGTTATCTTGCCTTTTTTTTTCCCCTTCCTTTTCTTCTTTTTTCTTTCTTTAAGGCAGCAAATTCAGACCTTCCATTGTCCTTTCTAAGGCTTTGAAGAATGCAGGGAGATAATGGTCTTTTCCTGTGCTTCCACATCTTAGCCCCTTGTTTTATTGCTCCAATTATCTTTGTCCTGCTCCTTTTCTCTGTGCTTTTGTGCTGTTCTTGGATAGTCTTTGATACGTTGCTGGTCCAAGAAGCATCAACCCCTTTTTTTTTTTTGAAACATTTAATTAAAAATATACTTCTTTTACAGACTTCTCTAAGTTTTACTGAAAGAACAACTTGCTGAATATACTTGGAACTTTCTGCTGCAAAGTGATGATTTCTTAAAAGATGGTTGCTTTATCCTGAGAAGTAGAAATTAACTGGCTCTTTAGGGAAAGCCTGGTAATTTTGAGGCCTTTTCCCAAAATATTTATTGAATTGGTATTCCCCACCTCTCTCGGGTCAAGTCTCTGCTGCTCACAGAATAGTTTTGTCTGTTGGTTCCTACAGCAGATGAAGTTTTGAGCCAAGAAGTCTGAGTACAGCTGCTAAGTCGGGAGGTAGTTATGAGGGCAGGGTGGCAAGGGAACATTTTCTCAGCTACAGAAAGGTCTGGTCTGGCTCTGGTTCTTAGGAAATGTCTTCATCTGGAAGTCGTTGCGAATGAGGTGAGAATTACTCTCTCTCTTGACTGTAATCTTAACCGTATCCAGAGACAAGTGCTGTTTGTTATTTATATCCAAGGAAGTAAGAGGCTCGCAGGGATCCCTAAGAGAATGTTTTGTATTTTGGTCCCTGTGACTTGGTGTTTACGCCTGTACCTTCGCGTTTGTCCCTGGCCAGAAAGAATTTTGATACCCAAACTACTTAACAAAATGTTTTCCTAAAACCTCCGCCTGCAGTTCTTCTTGAAACACTCACTCCTAGGTCAGGGGTGCCAGCACTGTTAGTGAATAAAGTGTGAACTGGTAAAGTGTTCTGGGGCAGATAAACGCTGGGGGTGCTGATTGCAAGAAACTTAAGTCAGCTGTGGTTCATTTTAAACTGCATTTAGTGTTCGTCGGGGCCAGAAGAGCGATTTCAGCCTGTGAAGGTGAAAGAAGACGTGGTGGTTCCTACGGCACGCTTCTGAGGAGATATTTCAGTGACCTTTCGTGTGCTTCTCTGGTTCCTGTGCTTGTTGAGCAAGGCAAGCATCAAGTTTGTTCTTAACAGGAGTTTTTGCAGAAGGCAGTGATGGATATTACCTGTTTATTCCCATTATCACTTGCTACAGGAGTAAAAGTATCAGTGATGCCATTTGGTAACAAGTATTTGATGGCTGAGTGCTGTATTGAGCTAGGGGTATGCTGGAGTTTAACATTTTAATTTTTTTCTAACTGTATTTAACTGCCTGACAAAGCATCTGCAGACAGCTTTCATGTACCAGACTGCAAGTATTTTCCAAATAGTAGAAAATCTTTAAAATAGAGAATTTTTGTCCCCTTTGGGCCATTTTAAAAGCATAATGAGTGACATGCTGCCATGCAGCCATTCTATTAGCACACTGTCATAACTTTTATTACCACCTGCCTATCCCAGCCATCTGGGAGGAAAGGATATAAGGTAGAAAAGTGACAGCTACTCAGAGGATATTGAATAGTCCTGTGTCTCAGTTGCCTTGCCTTTAGACCACAGAACCTTTCTAATATGCCTTTGCCATATGTAGGATGGAGGTAATATTTAGGTACATCTTAAAATCCTGTTGAAATACAGAAAGTAGCTGTTACAATTTCAGTGTTTGCATCACACATTGATCTCTTTCCTTCCCCAGTGATAGGATTGATGGCTACACTCTTCTCTTTCAACTGCATAATTACCTTCAGTGTTAAACCACTAATATGTATATAGAGATAATTAATTCTTTAGCTTACCTGGATGTAGAAGTCTTACAGAAAACTGCTTATTGTTGATATATACCTTATATGAGAATTGGTTCCTTATCCAAACTCTTCCTGATCTCTTCCTTGTAATGATTCTGGAACCAGACAAGGAGAACAGCATCACTGCCTACCAGAGTCAGGGACAATGAAGATGTGGATGGACACTACTGTTGGCTCTCTGGCCATTCCTCTCATGGAGCTTTAGAGTGTCCAGCAGTGACAGGCTGTGCCCAGAATCACAGTTAGGTGGGAGGCAGAGTAGGTTGTTGTGGCTTGAGGTTTAGTTTGCAGCTCCATTTTGGTCAGGTATATGGGGAGGTGTGTGGGGGCCATAGTGGCATTTCAGAGAATTCAAAAGGTGTTTGAAGCAGGATTATTTTTATGTCTCCTCTTCATCCTTCTAAGGGTTCTTTAATAAAAGGTGCATTATTTCTCACTCTGCATAAGGAATAATTATAAAAGAGATTAGAATACCAGCCTGTTGCAAGTAGTTTGAGTGAAAACGTTTAGTTAAAAACTAAAATCACTCAAATTAATTCCAAGTTTAGCAACAACCATCAAAAAAAAATAATAATATCTGATTTCACGTTCCACTCTGAGTTCTATTGATTCATTGTACTTTATTCTGGTCAAACCTTTTCATTAGGCTTAGCATCTTGTTGGGTGTGCCATCAGCGAGGAAGAAACTTCACCCTTCCCTGGCTGCTGCTTCTCTCGTGAGTTTGTGAGTCCTGTGTTTGTGCCTGTCCTGTAAACCAGATCACTAGAATAATGTAGATTAAAAATAGCTGCGAGCAGAACAATTGAAGAACCTGGGTGGAGTTGAGCAGTGCTGCTGTGAAACCCAAAGGGGAAGGGAAAAGCTTGGATCTCTTCTGTCCACAGACGTTCCCCCAGCTGTGAACTGGAGAAGGTGTTTCTTGCTGCTTGTGCTGGAAAATCAGGTTGTATCTGTCGCCCAAACTGGAGTCAGCCAAGCAATGATGTCCTTGGAGGCAAGACTCAGTGTTGCCCTTGGAAGGGCAGTTAGCTGAGTGCTTCAAAAATAGTATCTGCTGATTTTTTACTTGATTGGAGTGACAGAGAGTGGTTTAATTTCATTCCCGGTGTTTCCAGGTACCTTGTGAAGGTGCATAGAAGTCAAAACCTGTAAACTGAAGTGTGAGCCACGCTCAGGAGAGGTCTGGTCTGCAGCTGAAGCCGTGTTCAAATCCAGACTCAGTCCTGCAACTGCAGTTAAAGACTCCAAAGCAAGTTGATAGCAGTTTTTGGGGGGATTATGTACGTATATATTGATGTGCTTACTGTCAACATTCTCCTGTAGGTTTCAGTTGTGGGACTTTTAGGTATATATTCTCTATGCTTTCCATTTTCTTTCCACAATTTCCTCTAGAGCATGAGTCTGCACTTTACCTGCATATCAGCCTTTGTATTTAGAGTAGTTCATGTGACAAAATAGCAATTTTCTGTCTTTTAATCACCTTTTTCTTAACCATGTAGAGTTCAAAACTAACGGCAGTGGAGCTCTTGTGGTTCACTGGCTGCCCTGTGCAGTAAGAGGAAGGCAGATAAATACCACCTGCAAAACAGAAAATGTTCAGCAGAAGGCTAAACTGTAAGGCATGTGATGCTTTTATGTCTGCCAAAGTTATGAATCCTAGTTTCCGAGCTCATCTTTGAAGATGCTTTGAGTATCAGCCTTAGGGATCTGGACTGGGAGATGGGTTGATTATTCTATTTTGGTTTTAAATTGCCCTTCTGGTTGTGAGGTGCCTGTTTTATCAGTTGTGTCTGCGTATTCATTCAGGTGTGTTACAGTGGTTTTAACCCCATATGTTCTCTACAGATGGCAACTTGACTTGGGACTTACAAGTTGGGAACTTCACTAGCATACAAAGGGAAAGAGAATTTCCCTCTGGCTAAAGGAGTTTGGTTTGAAGTAGGGAAATCATTACCAACACCTTCCCTAATAGTAAAGCTTCAGGAGAAGGTTTAAGCTATAAAAACTATTCTGTTGGTGTCGCTGGCGTCACTCTGAACCCAGGGGTTTGTTTTCCTGTTGGGTTTGGGTTGCATATTGCTACCTGTAGCTTCTTCAGATTAAGAACTTGAGTTATCAAATCTAATCTCTGATAGTCTGCGGCTCTCAAAGTGAAAATAGGGAATAAGTGGTGAGTTGAAATGGTGGCCTGAGGGTAAAGAAGTAACTCCCAAATCAACTGGGGAGTCTCCTGGTTGAGTCTTGGATTCCTCAAAGACTCCTATATAGAGCTGAATATTGAAAGAATGAGTGGTGGTGTATCCCCTCTTGAGAAAACATATGGTAACACTGAAAAATGTTTAAATGTAACATTAACATATAAAGGTGCTGGGGGGAGAGAAGAAAGCATGGTGGCTTTGTGTCCCATGAGATTTAACAGCAGTCCTGAAGGTTGGGGTGGGGTTTTTTGTTCTTAGTTTTGTTTATTTTTCTCTTTTCGGGGACTGACAGAGTGAAGTTTGCTTATCAGTTTCTTCTGCTGCGTTGTGAAACTCCGTTCAGTCTTCAAGCTGGCGATGTCAAGGGTGCCGAGTCCTCCTCCTCCGGCAGAAATGTCGAGTGGACCCGTAGCAGAGAGCTGGTGCTACACTCAGGTAAGTCCACACTGCTGGGATACTCGTGACATAACACAGTTAGAACCTGTGGTAAGAGCTGTATGCAAAACTAGTTAAACGATACCAAACTTGCCTAACAACAAGTGTTTCCTAGGGCAGCAACGGGATGTTGTCTTCTGCCCTTGGTGGAACTTTGGAGGAGGCAGTTGGAGCAGTTGGAATGGTCCAGCTGCCACTGGACTAGACTGCCACTTCCAGACTGTTATCCTCTGCTTTTCTTTGTTGTGCTAGTGACTCAGTAAAACTTCCAAGGTGAATGGGTAAGTGCCTAAAACACTGGTTATCCTCTCGTTCTCAGATCAAGGTGGTGAAGTTTTCCTACATGTGGACCATAAACAACTTTAGCTTCTGCCGAGAAGAAATGGGTGAGGTCATCAAAAGCTCAACCTTTTCATCTGGAGCCAATGATAAACTCAAATGGTAAGACACAGAGCAAAGGTTCCTCCTGTTTGTACGCCTGTATGAAAGAATTTGGGGTTCTGTAACAGGGAAAATAGAAAAAATACTTGTACTGCACACGGGTACTTGCTTCCTTGAAGACAGCATATGCACAGGGAGAAAATGCTGTTGCTTCAGCATAATGCTTGGATGCCCAAAACACTGTTCACAGTGTTCCCTGATAATGGAAAATCATCAGAAATAATAGAAGCCATAGCTGGAAGAGAGAGTACATCCTGCCTTGGAGCAGAGACGTGCCATGGAGGATTATTAACATCTTAAGTTGAGGTTTTTTTGGACTGATGTTATTCTCTCCTCCTGCCCAGGAGTTTCTGCTTCTTAAAGATTACATTATTTTTGCCCTTTTCCTTTCCTATATAATGTTTCTTATCTGTCCTGAGTTCTCAGGTAATTTCCAGTAACTCAGAGTGGACTTTGGACAGCATGTGTAGCTACCATGAATTGTGTCTGAACTAGTAGATGTTAAGCATTCAAGCATTTTTCTTTAAACCCTGTCAGTATAGATTGCAGCAAATCAGCCACTGAATAATTTAGTGTGTCTGTGAG
Source organism: Porphyrio hochstetteri (assembly GCA_020800305.1). NCBI lineage: Eukaryota > Metazoa > Chordata > Aves > Gruiformes > Rallidae > Porphyrio > Porphyrio hochstetteri. The sequence goes on from CM036928.1 coordinate 1,767,636, forward strand.
ATACACTTTGTGTTCCCTTCCTTTGGGTGGCAGACCTGTGCTTTCCTCGGCCTGCTTTTCATTATTAAATGACTTACCTTTGTAACCTTTGCTATTCAGATCTCATTCTAAGGTCTAGATCTTTCTGATTATTTTTTTTTGTCCACGTGTGTTTGTGCTGTTAGTCATTTGGCCTAGTTTTTGCTTCTTGTTAGATTCTGTGTCAAGTTTCAGGTCATGGAAGTGCTTATGAGTTAGCCTTTTCCTGTGCTTACTACCTTTTCTTTGCACAGGAGTATTTTTGCCCTAGTATTATCTTTTCAAGAAACAACCAGCCTTCCAAAAATCCACTTCCAGTTATTTCCTGTGGAATTTTACCTACCATTTTTGTGGATTTGTTGCACTTCAAGTCGATTGCCTCCATTCTACTATTTTTTTTCCACTTTTCATTTTCTCAAAGTCAACATCCAGGTTGTTTTTCAGTCATTTAAACCCTGCTCCCTTCTCTTTCCCACCACGTGTTTTTTAATTGGATTGCCCATAGCTGCACCCTGTATATTTGTTATCTCTTAGAGATACAGTGTGAAGCTGACTGTAAGACTTGGTTCCATTCTATTTACTTAGCTATTATTTCCTCGTGGGTCAGTGGCTGTTAAACAGACCTTGTTTGCTGTACATTTTATTGTGAAAATTCTAGCCTGCCCTCTCTCTGAAAGCTATGAATGATCTGCCAGAAGCTGTTCCTGACATCTCATTCACTGCCTGCTTCTACAGGTGTTTACGTGTGAACCCTAAAGGCTTGGATGAGGAGAGCAAAGATTATCTGTCCCTCTACCTGCTGCTGGTGAGCTGTCCAAAAAGTGAAGTTCGAGCAAAGTTCAAATTCTCCATCCTGAACGCGAAAGGAGAGGAAACAAAAGCGATGGGTGTGTAAAAACTCTCTCTGTCTGATGGGGTCAGTTGTTTGTCTTTTGCTGTTTGATCAAGCGAGTCACTCAGCTGGTGTTTCAAGCACCATATCTTTTCTTCCAGAGAGCCAGCGAGCATATCGATTTGTTCAAGGCAAGGACTGGGGATTCAAAAAATTTATTAGAAGAGACTTTCTTCTGGATGAGGCCAATGGACTTCTTCCAGATGACAAACTCACTCTCTTCTGTGAGGTAAGTCTTCCTGTGCAGCTGAAAGAATAGCGGTTCCATTAGCTTAAGGGAGACGTGACCTTATTTTTCATCATTGCTTTTAAGGAGTCAGAGGTATTGGGAGAAACGCTGGGTGTTTGTGTGGCACTTAGATTTTATTTGTGCCTGCGTGTACCTGTGTGGCTGGTGACTTTTTCTGTGTGATTCATCACATTTTCCTTCCATTTATCTTTTTTTGTTGTTGTTACTTTATATTTCTCTTTTACCTGTGGTGATGGTAGGAATTAAGCATGTTTGATTATCATTTCACTTCTGGTTTAGTGTTATCATCCATCTGTTTGTACTCCTTAATTTGAAACTCACTTGGGATAATAACCAGCACTAGCTCTGTAGTGGCAACTGGCCCGCCTATTACTCGCCTACTGAATAAAGAAGAGTGTCCTTTATGTTCCTAAGTGTGTCTTTACAGCCAACAAAAAGAAAAATTTAAGATAAAGGAATTTTATCGTAACCACAATTTTCTGTTCATTGTGTTTGTGTTTTTCTTACAAAATTATTACTTCACTGTACTCATTTCAGACAAAGACACGGACACATCTATTTCTAAAACTAGATATTTAAGTTTATAAACCTTAACAAGCGAATTTAAACTGTCTAATTTAGTGTCTTCAGAGCTTTTGCTGTCTTATTTCCATTGTCATTTTCACTGCAAAATACCTCCTGTAGCTGTGATTCTTGCCAGAAGACAGGTAGGACGGGTTGTTCTCTCTCTGGATCTCCTGCAGTGTTTTTGCAGGAGTCTTTTCTTTTGCCATGTTTTCTTTCAGGAGTGAAAGAAATGCTTCAGAGTGGTTTGACAGTTGGGGTTTGTGTTGGTTTGTTGGTTGGGGTTTTTTCTGGGTTTGTTTGGCCACCATACACGTGCACAAATTTAAATTAACAAACCAGGATGTGTATTCAATCAGGATAAATGATTACTGCTGTGGAGGGAGCCCTTCCTTTAACACTTGCAGCAGTGTTGGGGGTGAAGAGGTCAGTGTCTTGGATACACCTCTGGCAGTTACCCTTTCCTGTCTGATAAAACAGCCAGAAAACTTCCAGTTGTGGAGTGAAACTCCAGAATTCATGTCTGAGTGAGGAATTTGCAAGGTGTGATGTAGATAAACCCGAGATCCACCAGTAGTCTTGGCAACCGGTACTAATTCAAGTCAGTCCACTCTTTACTGAACTACTCCCTTCAAAAGCTTCAGCTCAGTGTTTTTGTTTGTTCTGGGTGAAGAGTGAACTTGCTGCTTGCTGCACCTGGCCTTGATAGCTTTTTTCTTTCAGTTTGCTCTACAGTCTAGCATATAAGAAATCTGAAGTTTAGTGGTATCAGAGGGGAAGGTTTTGCTGTCTGGAAACAGTTTGGCAAGAACTTTCAAAAACTTGGGTTGGGTTTGGGGTTTTTTTCCCTCCCCCCTTGGTTTTTTTTTGTCATCTTTTTTGTTTCTTTCTTTCTTCCCTGAGCTTGTAAGTCTCTTAGCATGTAAAGCAATGTGCCATATGCATTCCTAATGCTTCCCTGCTGACCGCCGGTGCCAAGTGTTGCTGCTCACATCTGTACTTTCAGCAGCACTTTGTGTGTAGAAACTCTCCAAGGAGTTAGCAATGCTGGATGTTGAGATGATGGTGCTTGTTATATGGGGATATATTGGAGTTTTCTGTAGACCAGGAGGTTGCTGAGTGTCTCCGTTGCACCTTGTTCTTGCTTTATTAAACTTAAAAGGAGAAATCCTTTTACTCTCTGCTCATGTCCGGTGCTGAACACAGATAATGTCTTGCTGAAAATGTTGTTAAGGCAAAGAATGATGTTCCTTGTCAAGCATTTCAAGTCTGACCTCATTTAGTTGTCTGTTTGGGGATTTTTCGACCTCTGTTTTGCAGGTGGGGTTTATTGTTCATATCCCAACTGCATTACTTTTTGCTGTTTAAATTATATTCCAACATCAGAGGTAAATATCATTCTGGTAAATCTCCAAAAAGAAGGTTTTTCCCCAAGTTAATGCAATAGCTCTCTTCTGTGCTAGGCAGCATTGATTCTCTTGCGAAGATGTTGAAAATAGCTTTAGGCAAAACCTTCAATATTTTGACCTCTAAGGCTGGTCACCACTTGGAATCTAAACTCCTTAGGTAAAAGCTGTGTCATGCAGTTTAATGCCAGTGACTTTCTCCATGTATGAAGAGGATTTATCTGTTGATTTGAGACACAGTTTGCAAGTCTTTTTTTGGCCAATCTGTAACCAGTGTTGGACTCCTGCAATGGATCTACACCTTGGAATTCCTTTTTCATGGGTCTGATGAGCTTTCACCCATCCTTGAGTCTGTGTTGCTAGTGCAGGTGGCACAGAGCAAAAAGAGGCTGTAGCCATCAGATCAGTGATGAGGAATAGCAGCTTCCTCACGTTTCTTCTGGCTAACCATTAGTGTCCTTCAGCAAGCAGCATCTGGTGTTTGTTTGGTTTGGAGTGGTGTGTAGTTAATACAGGGCATGGCCTCCATCAGAAACCCACTGCAGGGTTCTCAAGGGGTATGTGCTCTCAGCAGGTTTTTGCCATAGAAGATACTTCTGTCATCTCACTTGATAATTTACTTCTCTTACATAACTGTGATGCTTCCTTTGCTCTCCATCATTCTTTGGCCACTCATTGGTTATTAATAGAACTGAAATTTAACTTGGATTTGTCAGGAAATCTGGGAAATTCACATACTCTTCCCTGTCAATCAGCTTCTTCCTTTAGTCATTGTTATAGTGGGGTAGTATTAATCACCCTGATCTTTTCTAATTGGAGTCTGGAGTAGAAGGTAATGGTTCGGTTCTGAATGGGCTCTTAACGGTTCCCCGTGCCCAGGTTATCCATCAGCATGGCTGGGTATGGGCCCTGCCTAACCATGTGTGCTTTAGAGGAGGTGGTAAAGAATCGATCTGCCTTCCCCAGATCTTCCAAACTACCTGACATGAAGCTGCATTCTTTATATTTAACGTTTAGAGGGTTTTTAAAACACTCTAAGAAATTCAGAGCCAGAAGCAGCAGGACATCTGGAGGGGTCAGACGCTGCCCTTGCACACATGTGTGGGTGCAGCACTCAGTTAGAGAAGCTCTCTGTATACTTCATGTTCATTTGTACTGCTGTCTGTACTGCATTATTGATTGGGGAGAGTTTCAGAGCGTTGATGGGAAAAAAGCCAAACTAGGTCAGGTATGGTTTCTGTAAAAGTAGGAAAATAGAGTTCTACTTCCTTAGGAAACCAGCGAATAAAGTTATGGTTAAATTGCATAGAAGTGCTGTTAATTTGGGGTTGAGAAGAAAATCTGCTGGTGTGATTTAGAACTTGGGATGGGTACTGGAGGAGCAGAGGACAGGGTTAAGGCAGGGTAGAAAGGATGCTTTAAAAATGTTGGCTTTTGAATCAGGCACTGGTTCTGTTTGAGAGGTGTGGGGTTTGCTTTGCGTTTCCCTTCACCTCCCCTGGAAATAAAGATTATTGTAGGGAGATGATTTTTTCAGGGGAAGTTTTTGAGGTTTTGGGTTGTTTCTTTTCCCCTCCAGGTGAGTGTGGTGCAGGACTCCGTCAATATCTCCGGCCAGAACACTATGAACATGGTGAAGGTTCCGGAGTGCCGCCTGGCAGATGAACTGGGAGGCCTCTGGGAGAATTCCCGCTTCACAGACTGCTGTCTGTGCGTCGCAGGCCAGGAGTTCCAGGGTCACAAAGCCATACTAGCAGGTCAGTATTGAGTTGGATGGGCCTTAGTGGGGTAGGAGACAACAACATAGTGACAAGTGGGGGTTTTCTGAGTTACTTTGTCTCTAAAGGAGACTTCTGCAGCTCAGAATCACAGAATCACCAGGTTGGAAAAGACCTTTAAGATCATCAAGTCCAACCATTCCCATCCTAAACTAAACCAGATCCTCATCTACCCTTTTTTTGAACACATCCAGGGAAGGTGAATCAACCACCTCCCTGGGCAGCCTGTACCAGGCCCTGACAACTCTTTCAGAGCTGTAGTAAAAGACCATTTTGTGAACTGTTAGAGGAAGAGGAGATACCTACTGCATTTTTAATTGCCTGCCTCCTGCCACAGAGAGGATGGTAGGAGCACTCTCGTGGCTGTAGGAACTATAATGCATTCCTAAAGAATTTGTAAGGAGAACTTTGTGCATTTGCAAAGGAATACTGTCTTGTAAAGTCGAAAAACATCCCTCACCACCCATGTACTCTTCCACCTTGTTTTGAAAGGACATTAGGAAGTGCTCCCATACTCAGTTTGAAGCTACATCAGCCACAGTAATTTAAGTCCTGACTTATCACCTACCTACTGGAGGAGAAACTTTTCCTGCATTAAGTAACAGGACAGTTGTAGAGGTGTTGGCAGGTTGTGCTTAGCATCTCCTGAAGCTGAGGAGAGCATCTCTTAACTATGTTTTGTTTTCCCCCTGTCATAGCACGTTCCCCCGTCTTCAGTGCCATGTTTGAGCATGAGATGGAAGAGAGTAAAAAGGTAAGTTCCTGAAGGGAGGAGAACAACTCTGGCTGGGCAAACAGCTCTCTAGTCAACTTAGCGTCACTGGTCAGATGATTTTTTTTAGGTAGCGTTTGTGACTATTGTCACCTTTTTTCATTGTTTTTCTCACATTAGATGCAGAGCTGCTTCAGCTGTCCTGAAGGGAGGAAGGAAGGGAGGAAGAAAGGGATCAAGGAGGCAACTGTTGTTACCTTTGTTACTCTTGGGGAAAGAGTTTGGGGTGGGATAGGGAGAATTAGAAAATGTGAAATACGACTTAAGTATTTTTACATATTTTTATATATTTTTATCTTTTTCACATATTTTTATCTTTTTTTGGTCATATTTTTTGCAAATAGTACATGTTCTAAATAGTTAGTAGCAAATTTCTGAATACTAAAAGAGCTTGGATAGAAGGAAGCCTTTAGTATTTTGTCAGGATCTTTAACAAGCTTCATTTTTCTGATACAGAATCGGGTTGAAATCAATGATGTGGAGCCTGAAGTTTTTAAGGAAATGATGTGCTTTATTTACACTGGGAAGGCACCAAATCTTGACAAAATGGCTGATGACTTGCTGGCAGCTGCTGACAAGGTACAGTTGGGATTTATGGGTATTCAGAGAACCAGGAATGACATGTGCCTTGCTTTATACAGTGCTCCTCAGAGATTGCTGCAGTAAGCTTTTCATATCATTGTGGTTGGGCAGTTTCTTTGAATTGGTTGTGGCTTTATAGGTAAACCTGGATGGACTTATAGATACATATCTTAACATCTAACAATCAGGATTTTCTGTCTCCACTGCTCATTTCTAAGCTTTTTCTTCGAATTTCAGAGGACATCTTTATTCAGCCTGATCTTGCATAAGAGCTGGGGAGTGAGAAGAGAATTTCAAGGTGGACTTGGCAATATTTCTTCTTTTTCCTATGTGTGATTATTACCAAATCTCAAAAGTAGTGTTCTGTCTTGGCAAACAGGATCTGCTTCTCCTTCTGGTCTGACTGGTACCAGCAGCTTCAAGAGGTGATGGCTAGCCATGAGTGGGATGGTCCTGTTGTTTATTTTCTTCTTGCAGTGGCAGTCCCTGCTGTTTATGGAGAGAAGGGCTGCACTGTGGAGGAAGCCCTCTTGCCTAACCCCTCTGTGGCTTTGCAGGGTCCTTGCCAGGGGGGTGTCGGGGGTGGTCTGACTGGAAGGCTGCTGGTAGTCCCCTGTGTGGCAGGCACAGCGCTGTGGCCTCACCAGCCAGCCAGCCACTGCCTCCTTCCCTTTGCAGCACCAAGGACAGAAGAGAGTGCTCTGCTGGCCAGCAAGCCATATTAACCAGTGAAAATTCCTTCTATATAACCAGAATTTTATTTCCTTTTTTTCTTTTTTTTTTTTCTCTTAAAAGTGACCTTCAGTGCTGGTGAAAGATGCCAGTTTGACAGCACTGGAGACTAAAGCCCTGAATTTATCCATCGAGCAGGTTCAGCACGGGTAGCAGCAGTGCAAGATTCTCCACACTGCCCTGCCAATGTGCCTCAACTCTGACCTGGAGGGACCACCTCTGGGGGTGAGAGCGTAGTTCAGTCTCCATGCTTCTTCAGCCCTTGGATTCTCTTGCTGGGTGCCAGTTAGGGTGGTGGATTTTAAGATGTGGATGCATGTTACCTTGTTCCACGCAACCACCCCATGGCCATCAAATTCCCTGTCGCTGCCGACCTGGGCTTCATCAGAAAGGCTGATTGTAGAGGTGAAGTGCTCCATATGCCATTATTAGGCCACTGCAACTAGAATGAAAATGGGGAATAATGCAAGGAGATTCTTGGCCTGGTTGCCACATTATTTTATGATGCATTGCCACATATTTTATTCAATATTTAAAGAGTATTGATTGAGAGCTCACATACCATCTTTAACAGAGAGGAGTGTAAGTAAGAAGCAGTACATTAAGGACAGAGCAGGCTTTAACTTTTGAGTTTTCTGGCTTTTAATGTAGGGGTTTTTTTTCCTTTTAAACTCATTGTGCCTCTTTTAAAAGCAGAAATAAAAAATCTTTCATGAAAGCACATAAAACATCTAATATTTACTCAAGAGACTGAAACAGCTTCTTCTGAGTTCCTCCTGTCTCTTGGGGAAAATATGTAATTAGACCAAAACCAAAACAAAGCACGTCTTCTCAACCCAGGAGATACTATTTCAGCCTCTTGGGTAAGTATGCTATTAGGTAGGGTGGTTTTTTTAAAGTGTAATTAAGAAAGGGGGGGAAAGGGAAATCTTGGTACCTGAGAGACCAGAATGGCTACTTTTGCCCAACTATGTAATTAGAAGCTGTGCTATTTGTAGAGAAAAATCGAAATAAAAATTGTCTGTGCGTGGAGGAGAATATTCAGTTTACAGAAGGAATAATTTTAAGTTCTGTTTGCTGCATTTTAAGCTCTTGATAGGCAACAATATAAATAATGCCTTGCCCCTCATTTGAAACTGGTTTAGTTATTGATACAGATCGAGCAAGTAAATCCAATTTGCATTCTCAGATATCTTGGTGGGAGAAAACTGTCCTGGTTCCGAGTGCCACGCCTCAGTTGAAGTAGCTATTGTTGCTGAGTCTTAAGTGAAAAAAATGGGTTTATAATCTAAAATTATTCCTTTAAATTTAATCATAATGGGATGGAAATCTCAGTCAGAATATAAAGTCAATTTATAGTAATAATGCTTATCGTGTGGCAAGCGCTGCCCTCGTCATCTGCATGAGCTGGTTGCCACCTCCCTGGTGAGGATGACAGAGCAGTCCTCACAAATCTGGTATCTTTTCCTCACATACCAAAGAACTTGTACACCCTCTCGTCTCTTTAAGTTGTCCAAAAAAGCCATGTATGCAACACAAAGGATGCTCTGAAATGCAGTTATCTGTCACATCTAAAAAAATACTTAATTAACAACTTTAAAAGAGCTATTTTTATTTCTTTTAAAATTTTATTTTCTTTTTAGAAATGCCAGTTTGAAGTCCTAACACGAAGGAGACTTAACTGTGTTTAATCTTTAGGACAATTTATGTAGTCCTAATGTTATTACTCATAGAAGAACTGCATTAGAATTGACTGCCTTCCTAATCCCTGTGAAACATAATCATGGGATCTAGGATATTCAGAAATATTCCATTCCTTTCATCCAGAGAGCCACAAACCCCATCATCACATCACACATATACCAAGACTTTCAAAAGTATCTCAGTCTCACAGTGCCCAACTCCGATGCCTTGAAAGACTGGGGTTTGGGTTTCATTTCTTAATAACAAGTGGCTTCATGTTTTCTGAGTCCTGACCTCTCTGAAGGCTGCCCCAGGCCGCTGGGTTGCTTTTGAAAGTCTTGCCTGTGGCTGCACATTTCGATACTGACGGAACCGCTGCGGAAAAGGCGAGCGTGAAATTTAGTAGACAGCACTCTTCTTCTAAGCATATGCTTTGAATTTCTCACACCATTGACATGGCCCAACCCTGTGGATGTGAAAAAAGAACCCATATTGAGGCAACTGCACAATTGAATGGTAGAAACTCTTTGATTGAGAATGTGAAGTGAGACCAGAGGTTTTGCTGGGGCATTACAGACACGCTGTGATGTTTCATTTCCAGCTGGATAGCTGCAAGAAATCAGGGGCCTCTCTTTAACAGTTTAGTATTAAGCTAAATGCATGTACTTGAGTGAGGCTGATCTTAACGTGCAGGTCATTAATGGCAAAGAAAGCGAGTGAAAACTGCCTAAACATCACTGGAACACCTATGGAGCATTCACTGTTAGGTCTCCCCACTGAACCCAGGTAATACTGTCATACAGTAATAGAGTGAGGATAAAGATTTGGCTTTAGCATTCTGTGCCTTGAAGTAACAGATAGTATCACAGGTGACCTGAAATCCTCATTTCAAAGCATGAACACAACACCAGTAAGCCTGTAACACAAGAAGAGTCATGGTGGGTATGTTTCCTCTCCATTGCTTCCCTCAGGGTGGGTGCGTCATCATTCTCCTGTTGCACTGGTCACTACTGCTTTGAGCACAGTTCAACTGCACCTAGCAGAGCAGAGAGATCTGTTTAGCATAGTAGCCTAGTTTGTTACTGGAGAGTGAAGCAGCACAAGTAAGGCTTCACATCAGGGCCAGTGAGGTGTTTCCCTCCTGGTAACCGTGCTTCCCCTTGTATTTTGCAGTATGCTCTGGAACGCCTGAAGGTGATGTGTGAGGATGCTCTGTGCAGCAACCTGTCAGTGGAAAACGCAGCTGAGATCCTCATTCTGGCAGACCTGCACAGTGCTGATCAGCTGAAAACTCAAGCAGTGGACTTCATTAACTAGTGAGTTTATTTTTGTTCCTGGATGCAACAAATCTAGAAGGGTTTTATTAGCAAATAATGAGCTGTCACGTGCAGGGGGTTGTCCTATTTTTTGTAATGATTATTTAGTTCTCCTATTGTGATCCTTCTGGCATCCCCAGAGTGGTGTTGCCCTAAGGGCAGATCAGTCTTGTCCTGCTGGGGTTGGTCAGACCGTAGGGCAGGACTGCTGCTGTGAGCTGCTCTGGATCCCTTCCTAGGATCACCAGGACTCTGGGTAGTAGAGTATCAGGCAGTCCCTGATACAGAGGGACTATTTGCGACTCATGATACACCAGACTTTTTGCTAGATGTAAAATGATTACCAACACCTTTGATGCCTGGAAACATGTCTACTCCTATGTGTCAGTTAATACAGTTATTCTCAGTAGTTCCTATACTGATTCAAAACGCTTCAGTGCTGAGTACTCAGGGTAGATAAACACTGTATCACTGCTGCCCTCCACCTGGGATCACGCATGTTTCAGCTTTTCACTGAAGGATGGTCCAGCATATAGTTGTGCCAGCAGAACCAAAGCTTCTTCGCAGAAGGTGATCACACACACCCAGGGATCCTGAAACAGTACCCTAAGCGTGTCAGCTTTCTCAGGCATCTGGAAAGAATCTATTCAGGTAATCCTTTTTCTCCCCAGTTGATAACTTGGGACTTATTCTCTTTTCTAGTCATGCTTCTGACGTCATGGAGACATCGGGCTGGAAGTCCATGGTAGTGTCACATCCCCACTTGGTAGCTGAGGCGTATCGCTCCTTGGCCTCTGCACAGTGTCCCTTTCTGGGACCCCCTCGGAAGCGACTGAAGCAATCCTAAAGTCCTGTCTGTCACACCACCCCATGTTTTTCTGGAAGCAGCATCATCTGTTGCTGCTTTAACCTTGACCACCAGGTAGACAGCGAAATCTGAGGAGCTTTTACTCTGTTGTTGGGGGAAAGAGACTGCTTCGTGACACCCAGACTTTTCAAAACAGCACCAAGTAACTTGGGGAGAGGGGGGAGGGTGGGCCTGGGGCTCTGGGGCTGTTCAACCTAACAAATCCCTGTCGCTGCATCGTCTGTGTGTTCCCTTCGACTTGGCTGAGTCAATTAAGTCCAAGGTTCGGTTTAGGCACCGACCCAAGTCGGAATAAGCCAGTAGTGGTACTGGGGAAGACAACGTCTCTGCGTCTGGCAGCACAGAACAAATCGTCAGATGCCTGGAGCAAGAGAACATTTTAGCTTTGGAGAGCGTTGGAGAGTTAAAAAGAATTTCCAGTGAGGTTCTGGCAAGGAAGTACCTGATGGGAGCACCAGTAGTATTTATATCAAAAAAAAAAAAAAAGAGAATTTAAGTCCTTCCAACTGAGCTGAAAACTGGACGTTTGTGTAACTCCTTATTGCCATCCAGCAACAGGAAGATCAGTTTCTCTGTTAGTAGCACTTGTATTGTTAATTGCAAAAAAATAAAAGGAAAAAAAAAATTTAAAAAAAGAAGAAAAAGCCCCACCTTTTATAAAATGACAGGTTGAAGTGAAAGGCTGTGTGTTCTGGAGGGTGTGAATAGACTGAAGGCAGCCTTTGGCAAGTCTGGATTGCGTTTGAAAGGACTGGAAAATCCTTGATTGGGAGCGTGCTGTCTGACAAGAACAACGGTTACTGTTTTTAGATATTGTGGGAAGTGTTTTTGGCATTTTTCCCTGCTTTATTTCCCTCCTCCCCCTTTTTAAAAAAAAAAAAAAAAGAAAAAAAAAAGAAAAAAATTTTATTGTGGATGAACGCTGCGTCAAAAGGTCCTGTCCTGAGTTGCTGAATGATTCTTAACAACTGTTTGTACCTGACTTGCTGACTGTATAGGAGCCAGTCCTGTTCCTTTCTATTAGTCACTCTTCTTACAGGGAAGAAGTTTCAAAATAGCTGGTAACTTTTTTTTTTTCTTTTTGAAAATATAAATAATTACTATTTTGTACTGTGTGGTATCTGTTGTCTTTTTTTTTCCCTTTTTTTGCTTTGTTTCATTTTAAAAAACTTCCTGGTTTAAAACTGGCTCTGAACAGGTCCCGTTTCAGGCTGCTGCCACGTTCCTGGGACGACATGCTGCTCCTGGAACTCAGGTGGGGAATTTTAAAGGAGAGTTTCTCACGGTGGGTCTCACCAAAACACTAGAGAGCGCTGGGTTTAATTATAGCTGACCCCTAGTCCTTCCCTTTTACCTGTTGGGATGTGGGGAGGGAGGATGGTATCATCAGCCATCTGCTTTCTGACGTTAGGGTGCCACGCAGGATGCCTGGGTGGGATCAGACACCACCCATTTATGTCATCCTGAGCCCCAGGTCTCCAGGGAGGTCAGGCTGGAACACGCAGTGCCTGGGCAGCAGCAAATTGCTCTGACCTTCAGACGGTCAGGTAGGGTGCGTAATGGGTTACAGGGAATCGCTCTGGTTTGCCTAGAAAATAGATCAGGGATCTGTTGTCTCTGGTTTCTCTTGCTGTTACCATACTTTCTCTCCCAGCCTCTTGTCCCTTGTGTGAAGGAGAATTCTCTCCCTATCTCGTGTGTCTGATCTCACTGCCATCTATTTTTATCAGATGGTGACTCATGAGAGGGTCCCTGCCCCTCTCTGTGTTCCCCCACCGAGGCTCTCAGCGCACACACACACACACACACGCCCCCCCCGTGTAGTAAAGCCTGCCTTTTACGTGGCTCACAAATTCCCATGTCAGATCTACTGCTCGAACACCACTAATTCCTTTTCTATTGGGTTGGGTCTGCGTTTCCTTTTAGGTAAGCAAAGCATTTAGTCGTAACGAAATTCCCCCTGCTTACCCCACCAGGACTCAAACCCTGCATTTCTAGCTTCTAATTGCTTACAGACAGGAGAAGTTCATTGCCAGGTAATTGCAGAAGTTGTCTGTGTGGCACAGAGATGTCTAATTACGCTGCAGGAACCGCATTGTTTACTGAAAATACTCAAACCTGAGCGAGACCTTTTCTCCTCACGTCGGAGTGACCAACTGTTGGAGCAGCGTTCCCTGGCGCAGCCTTGCAGCAGAAGCCAGGGAAGCAGACGTGCCTAGAAGAAAGGAAACGGCTGTTCTATGTCTCCTGTCCCCAGCCTTTTCTGTTTTGGGGGAGGTATTTACAGGGAAGCAATCCGGATTTGGCAGCCTCCTTCCCCAGAGGATGGGGAAGATACCTGCAGGAAAAGAATCTGTTTTGGGGCTCGTCTGTCCCAGGCCTGGGTGCAGAGCCAGACTCTGGTGGAAGGTCTGGAATGAGACCCACGAAGGAGGCAGCTTGGTCAGATTGTTCCAGTTGCAGGTGAATTAATGATTTATTTCTCAACTTCACTTTTTTTTTTTTGGTTGTTTGTTTTTTATTGTAAATGATACAGCTGAAGCCATCTGGTTGTAACAACATCAGAGCTAGAGCATACTGTTCATAAACCTCCCACTGACATCCTCCCCTCCCCAGATCTGAAATGTAATTCAAGTTAACTCACAATCTGTGGCATGTGTTGTTACTGCAGAGATGGCCATGCCAGTGGAACAGTTGGAGATTTGAATTCCACAAGGAGATGCCATGTTTATCAAAACAATATTTCAGAGACACATTTTTACCAGGGCTCCTAAACCCACGGTGCAGCTACCACAGGTCCAGATTCAAAACTGGGGTTGGACCCTACGCTGGTGTGTTTTAATTCCTTCTCTTCCCCCTCCTTGAGGGTGTTGCAGAGACATTTCGTCCCTGTGTGCAGTCTTTCATGTGCTTCCTTCTCCCCATTATCTCCTGGCTCCTGCTTCCTCCGCTCGCTTTGGTGCTGACCTGTGAGGGCTGGGTGCTGGGAGGAGGGACAGGAACACGGGCAAACACCTCGATGAATCCCTGACCTCCTCCAGCAGCAGCGGGATGTCTGGATGCCCTACACCCAGAAGCAGTCTGTTTTCTCAGAGGATCCAAACACCAGATATTTTTTACTGGCCAAAAGACTTTATTTCTCGTGGCCCTTGGGCTTTGTTATCACAGACTCTGATTCTATTGAGGTATTTTTCTCATTGTGTGAGGGTTTTTTCCAGATGAAAGGAAACAGCTTGTCTGCTCATGAGCAGAACAAACAGCGGAGTGGGGAGAGCTGCTGTGCTTTGAAACACTCGCTGCCTTTGTTCTGGTTCTCAAACTGCTGTTAAGGACACAATACTGGCTCTTCCCCCTTTTTTTTTTTTCCTGCTTTCTCCCCACTTCCTTGAAGGAGCCAAAGATGATTTTATTTTATTTTATTTTCATTCCTGAAGGTTTCTCAACTTCCATTGCAATTTATTTTGCGAAGGGCTTTGCTGAAACAATTACCCTGTTCAGTCAGCTTAGGCCATGCAGTCTTCCTTTCTCTCATGCCTGCCATTTAACTTGTGGTGCAGAATTACCTAACTCATTTATTTCTAATGACTTTTTTTGGTTAATCTAATATAAAGACATTTAATTATAGACTTTTATTTTTTTCCCTTTCCTGACCTGCTGCCCACTTGGATCTTTGGCTGCAATTCCAGACACATGCTGCAGAAAAATTTTGCCTCAGCAATTCCAGGGCTGGGTTTTGGGTTTGTTTATTTTGTTTTTGTTTCTTTCTCCTGTGTGTTACATTTTAAAATTAACTTTAAAACTGCTGGTGATGGTGCCTAAGGATGAACAACTGATGGGTACAGCTTAAACTGCCCAGGAGGACAATGGGCAAAGGAAACTGGGTGACAGTGGGGGGGATAAAATAGGGCAGCTCATGAAATAGTTGAGGGAAGTAAATTGCTGTGACCTGGAAAGCTTTTTGGGAAAAAATTACATATATATATGATAAATAAAGCAGAAGTGGTTTGGTAGACTGTGGCCATTGGACCCATCTGAAGTTTGTTGGGCAGAATGCAGGCAAGAAACATGGGTTGAGTTTTTGGGTTGGGTTTGGGTTTTGCATCTTGCTCCTACTTCATATGATGGACTTTCTCTCTAGGACTGAATTGATAAAGTCGCTTGAGAAGATGCGTTAGTTGATGGGGTGAACTGGGAAGGAATGGAGAGAGGATTGCAATTATTCACAGAATCACAGGGGTTGGAAGGGACCCCCAGAGCCCATGGGGTCCAACCCCCTGCCAAAGCAGGGTCCCTAGGACAGGGCACACAGGTCGGTGTCCAGACGGGGCTGGAATCTCTCCAGAGAAGGAGACTCCACACCCCCTGGGCAGCCTGTCCCAGGGCTCCCTCACCCTCACTGGGGAAAAGTTCTTCCCCAGATTGGGGTGGAACTCCCTGTGCTCCAACTTGAGCCCATCGCCCCTTGTCCTGTCCCCACATGTCAGGTAAGTCTCACAGGCAGGAGAGGTATAAAATGCTCTTTGGATTCTCTTTGAATGATTAAAAATAGTAGTTAATTGAGATAGTGGATGGTAAACTGGATGGGAACTGGAACATTTCCCCCCAGCCCTCCAGAAGAGAAACGATGTCCTGCGTTATGCTGGAGTGTTTCTCTCTAATCTGAATGCAGGAACGTTCCTTTGAGCTCTGCCATCGGGAACTGAGTGGGGATTGAAGACAAAATCGTTGACTCTTGCCACTGGGGAGCAATGCTGAGGACAAGAACTCTTCAGATGTTTGTACCGAGCTGCTAATGAAGCTTCCTGAGCCTTGGAGCAGCCAGAGGTTGTGTGTCTGGGAGCAATGGGATGAAAACCAACAAATGCAAAGCCGTTTTCAGGCTGGCATTCTGCTGCTTCTGGAAGGCTCCTGGCAGGCACAGAGGTTATCCCTGAGCATTTCGAGTCATTCAGAGCCTACTAGAGAGAGCACTTCACCAAACGGGGATCTGGCTCCGACCCGCGGAGGTGGGTGTGCTGGTCCTCAATGTTTCATAGTGTGACAGCCTTGCGTGGGCACCTTCCAGCATCTTAGGCTGCAGCTGGAGTGCTTGTATCTGCTTGTTCCCATCTTGGCGTGGTACAAGTGTTAACCTTGAGTGCTGGGACCGGTTCTGGGTTCCTCACCATCAGAAGGACATGGAGGTCCTGGGAGTCCAGAGAAGGGCAACCAGGCTGGGGAAGGGGCTGGAGGGCAAATCCTCTGAGGAGCGGCTGAGGGAGCTGGGGGTGTTCAGCCTGGAGAAGAGGAGGCTGAGGGGAGACCTTCTCCCCACCTCCCCTGCCCTGCCAGGAGGGTGCAGAGAGGTGGGCGATGGTCTCTTCAGCCAGGGGACAGGAGATGGGACAAGGGGCAATGGGCTCAAGCTGCCCCAGGGCAGGGTCAGCTCAGCTGGGAGGGGAAAGCTCTTCCCTGGCAGAGTTGTGGGGCTGTGGCACAGGCTGCCCAGGGAGGGGCTGAGTCCCCACCCCTGGGGGTGTTTAACAGCCGGGGAGATGAGGTGCTCAGGGATCTGGTTTAGCACAGGACAGGGACAGTTGGATTTGATGATCTTAAAGGACTTTTCCAACCTCGTGATTCTGTGTGATTAACTCCTCAGATTATTGCTTCTCATAGCTGGGTGGGTCCTTTTCCCCTGTTCACACCTCCTCATTTCCCTGTTACCCTACGACTACAAAGATCTGGTCACTTTATTTTACACTATGGGGGAGTTCCCCACTGTTGGTTCCCGTTGTTGCTGCATTGCAGTTTATCCACACTTCCTTTCTTTCCCACTAACTTTCTTTTTTCCCTCCTCTAGGCAGGTGGCATTGGCAAAATTATTGCTTAATATTGAATTTTTGCCAAACAACAAAACACTCGACAGAAATAGAGAAACAGGATGTTGAGTTTCTAAGTCTGTGGCCAGGTTACAGCTCGCAGCCAGCTCCGGAGGTTGTTGGAGGCTCGTCAGGGGTTTCACCCCTGTTGGAAAGACAAGCGGACGGTGCTTTTTGTGGACAGCGCCGAGCGAGCTGGAGGGCTGGAAGTTTCTCTATAGCCTGTGTTTGTGGCTTTGGGGAGATGGGCTTTTATCCTGTGTGCTGGACAGCAAGGAGAAGGCAAACTTGGGTGAGGTAATTATTGTGCCTCGCTGTCCTGCTGTGTTTAATTGAAATAATGGTGTTCTGTCATGGTGTGTTCACCCAACAGCAGCCTCAGAGTTGGTCTGTCTTGGGGTAGGGTGGGATAGAGAGGGGTAGAGAAGAGAGTAAGGTAGAGTAGAGTAAAGGTAGAGAAGGGTATGGTAGAGAAGAGTAGGGTAGGGTAGAGTAAAGGTAGAGAAGAGTAGGGTAGGGTAGAGTAAAGGTAGAGAAGAGTAGGGTAGGGTAGAGAAGAGTAGGGTAAAGCAGAATAAGGTAGAGTAGGGTAGAACAGAGCATTTTTGGTTGGATGGGACCTATGATCATCTTCTCCAACTGCCCCTATCTCTGCACAGCTGAGACCCAAGTCTTTGCTTGTGTACTTGCTTCTACGTATGTGGGCTGCTGGGAAACACGTCCACGTGCTGTATGTGCCCTTTGCAACAGCTCTGCTGCGGGGCAGGCTGGAGCTCCATCCCTTGGAGTCACCGCTTGTGACTGTAAAGCATTTAGGTCTAAACGGGCAGGAGATGCTCTGGTGGGTTGTAACGATTTCTCTCCCTGGGGGAAGTGAAATTAAAATGCCTGTTCTTTATTCTCCCCTGCCCGGTGTGATGTCACTGCCCAACAGGTTCTCCTGATTTTAAAAAAAAGGAAAAAAAAAAAATCAAAAATAAACCACCTTGTGGATTTGATTTCTAATGTGATGAGCCAGATGGTAAAACCTGAATTAGGTAGCAGGCCTCACTTAGCTGGGGCCTGTAAACAAAACCAAACCACGGAATACTCCTTAATGAGCTAGATTTATTTCTAGGTGCTGGAGCCTCAAAAGGCAAACGGGGGGGGGGGGGGGGGGCAGAAAGTAGCAGCATTTCAGTCCAGTAAATGTTTAAATAAGCCTTTTCCTTCCTTTCAGCATCACAGCAATAACTCCATCCTGCTGCAGGGCTGCTGGGACTTCTAAAACCCGTAATTCTGTGAGGTTCTAATTACTGTGGGTGCCTCAGCGTGGCGTGGAGCTGGGCCGCAGGGCGTGAGCGATGGGTTTTCGTGTCTCCATGACTGGTTTGCTTTTTCAGTCTTGCCCAGATATTCTCTGCTGGTGTGGTTCTCCCAGAATTAAACCCAACAAATGTTGGTTGTCCTTCCAACAAATGTTGCTAGTTTTTTACAGAGAGAGTGGTGAAGGGCTGGAAGGGGCTGCCCAGAGAGGGGGTGGGTGCCCCATCCCTGGGGGTGTTCAAGGCCAGGTTGGATGGGGCCCTGGGCAACCTTGTGTAGCTCCAGGCCTGGAGGTTGGTGGCCCTGCCTGTGGCAGGGGGTTGGAGCTCTGTGACCCTTGGGGTCCCTCCCAACCCAGCCCAGTCTGGGATTCTATGATTCTATGAAATATATTTTACCTGACCTGGGGGAACCAGTGCTGCTCTTCTCCAGGCCGTGATGATCTGGAGTGGTGGGAAGCTACAGGCAGGTACTTGCAGCATCGGTTCATCAGCGGCTGATGGGTGGTATCATGGGGGTGTGGGGTTAAAACACTGTTTGGGCTGGTGGCTCCATTCACATTTCCCCTCCTGCCCCCAGCACTGGCACCTCATGCTGCCCCGCGCCGTGCTCCTTCCCTGCAGCACGTGGAGAGGAGCTTCTCTGGATTTTGGCTTTTCCTGGGGGTGAGCAGTCACTGGGTGCTTAAATTATTCCCTCCCCCCTAATATCTGAAACCTCAGACTGTGGATTGGCACTGTAAAACAGCAATGTGAGGAGAGAGCAGGCTTTGGAAATGGTGGGAGGAGAGCAGGAAAACAGGTAGGCCGCGGTTAAGTACAGATAATGCCTAGAATAACTTTGCTTTTTAGCACTCTTTAGTTGTTCTAAAACCCACCAAGGACAAACCAGCCCAAAACTTCAATCCTCTGCTATCATTTGGCTCTCTGTGTCTTGCCTGGAGTGCTTTTCTTCAGCAGACAAGGGCTCTGTTAAAGACAGGGGGTCTCAAAACGCAGCCGCGGCGAGACCAGGTCTCTGTTTATTCCCCATTTGTCAGCACGGGAGGTTTGGGGACACTTGGCGTTGCCACTCCCTCTGCTCATGCTGTTCTTGGCAATGGCTGCATGGCTAGAGAGCTGCCAAGACGAAAATTGGGCCAGTACCTTGTTTTCAAAGGTTTATTGGATGTTGTGAGCCTGCTGTAATGTCGCATCTTGCGGTCAGAGAGTTTGAAGCAATTTTAAGCTCGGCTTCCACCTGTTTTCCAAGCTTCCTTCCTTCCCAAAATAGAAATTAAAGAAAAAAAATAGATGAGAATGCCAAACCCACCCTTTTGCTCATAAAAATGTAAATGGGAAGTTGTGTCTTGAGACCTGCTGGTGCTCTCCTGGTGCTGCAGGGATGAAACAGCCCTCTTCCAACCAGATGAAGAGGGATGTTTTTCCCAAATTCAGCTCTGTCCCCTGACACAAACAACCCTGTGTAATAGACACAGACCTCAAAAGGAGGAGTTTCCACAGCACGGGAGCTGTGGGGAGATTTCTTCCATCAGCCAGTTGGCCCTTGTGTCAGATCAGCCGTGGAGAGGGACAGGGACTGCGTATTGCAGACCCCAACTACCATTTATTGATGTGGGGCTTTTCTTAGAGAATACTCTTATCAGAGGCCAGAAGCAATAATCTGGCACATCCTTGAGACACAAGATGATTATTTAAACTGGGCTCAGACCCCTTCACTGGTGTTAACTGGAGGTTATAATGTGTCGAGCAGAAATTCATGGGTCATCTTCAGGTCGGATGCTGGGAGGATGTGGGTTCACTGATGTACTCGTGTGTGGTGTTGCTTGAGGCAAAATTCCCAAAACCATAGAGAAGACTGAGCTGGATTTCGGGGTGAGGAAGAGGAGTGGTAGAAAGAGGCCGCTGAGCCAGCACTGATGGCTGCTCCGAAACCCTTTCGCTTGCGCCCATTTTTTTATTTCATTTTTTTAAAGTCCTGCTATAATAGGTAATTAAAGTATACTAATTGAATTAAGATCCCATCTGTCTGAGTTCAGCAAGCCAACAAGTCCCGTAATTAAGATCTCATGTTTGCTATAACAGAGGCTGCAAACACAGAGCTGGCCACCGATGGTAAAAGCAAATATCTGGCTGCCCGTGACAAAGTGCCAGAGCATCCAGCAGGCTGAGATGGGAATAAAACCTGTGAGGGAACTAGCACTCTCTCACGGGGTAAGAATAAACCTGAGAATGGTTATATTTCCTCTAGTAGCTCAGAAAAACGCTAATTTGAGGTGGGTGCAAACTCGGAGGTGGGTGGTGGGGGGAGTCGCTACGGGACTGGGTGTCTCTGTGTCTGATCGCTGTCTCTGTGGGACCCTGTCTGATGTTGCAGGCAAGAAGAGGGAATGTAGTAGTTAAAATCGGTGTCTTCAGGCTGTGATTTCAGGTTTATAAAGCCCCAGCGTATCCTCACGCTGATTTGCAGGCACAGGAGGCTCCTGGGCTGCTCCACTGTGGGCTGTCTCTGCTCCTTTACTTAACCATCAGTCCCACGTGCACGCATGGAGTCTGTCCAGGAGTCTCCTTCCAGATGCTGTATCCTCACTGGTTTTATTGTTGGGATTGTCGTGTCCAGAAAAGTACATTTAAGAGCTCCTGTGCCTGAAACTAAGGATTTCCCTCTAGTTTGGGCTGCTGGTGCCCACAGCACCAGCCTCCAAACAGAACCCTTCCCAGGAGATGGTTTCAGCCAAGGAACCTGCTGGAATCCTCATTTAGTTTAGAATTGTCTTTCTCCAGCATCTCTGGTCTCATGAAACTGTGTGAGGGTGCTGTGAAGTTCTGGGATATCAATGGGAGTGGAGGTGTGTGTAGTTTGGATGGGTGGGTGATGGAGCCAGCGGAATCCCACCCACGGTGAGTTGCTCCTGGGGTTGGTCCTTCTCCCCAACGTGCTTCAGAGCAAGGAAACAGGATTTTACATTGCTCATAAAGGAACTGGCCTTGATGGGGAGGACTGGGGGGTAACGTAGGAGGTGGTATGTGTGCCTGTTGAGTGGATGGGGAGCTTCCAGGAGGAGTTTACACTGTTGGGCATCACCCCGTGGTCTCCCCAGTGCACTGAGGATGACCAGGGCAGGCGTGAAGCCCACAGTCTTCCAGGGATTAACACAAGTGGGGAGAGCAGGAGAGCCAGCGGGCTGGGATGAAGCCCCCCAGGCATGTGCTGGAGATGCAGGTGGGTGTCCTTGATGCCGCGATGCTTCGAGTCGATGGCAGGAGATAATTCCCACCCCCCTTATGGGAAAACTTCCCAATGAGGAGGTTGGATGAAAGTGAACGCTTCTTGATGCGGTTTGAAAGCGGAGAGACATCTGCCACAGATCAGAGAAGCCTGGCAGGTGGAGAACACGCCAGCCCTCCCTTCTCCCCACCTTTATCCTGTGCGGGGCACATCTCCATTCCCCGTGTGTCGCAGCCACCAAGCTGCCACGGGCTCCACACCGCTCAGTGTGAGCAGCAGCCCCAGAAACCATCTGAGCAGGATGGTGGGGAGGCACACGACCTCCCCTCCCTCGCTCCCACCCACTTTGTACCTTCCCCCCCCCTCCCAAAATACCACAGGAAAGCTCCAGGAGCCGGGAGGATTCTGCAGCCTGAGAGCACACGAGTGAAAACTGAATTATTTAGCATATTTTTTAGTGCAAGCAGGTGTGGGGTTTGAGTTGGGAATTCTCTGCAGAGGAGTTAGGGTCTGGTGGGATTTGCCAGAGCTGGACACGATTTCCATTCCTGTCCTCCCCTTGCTGCCTCTTGACAGCCTTTCCTTTTGGGTTGTGCTGGTGAGGGGGGGGTGTTTCTTCTCCAGGTCTCAATTCTCATTCCCTTCTTGTGCTTTCCATCCCCCAGAACGTCCCCCCTCTCCCTTTCCTTCGCTGCTTCGCCCGCTGATGCTGCCTGTAACGATCTATTGAGCGCTGACAGCGCGCTTGACGCCGCGTACCGGCGCGCCAGGCGATTGTGGCCCCCTCGTCCCGGGGGACTTGGCAATCTCCTGCAGACACTGACAGCGCGGTTCAGACCGGCGCGAGCTACCAGATGCTACTTCAGCTGGAAACCGAGCTGAAAGGCTTGGCAGGAGGCAGGGCTGGCTTGGGAAGTGGGTTTGTGAGGGGCCGGGGGGGTGAGGGCTGCTTTGTGCCCGAGTGGGGCTTGGTGTGTGTGTGTTTAGGTGGGTTTAATTTGGTTTTAATTGGGATATTTTAGAGAGCTGGGGGTGGTTTGAAAAGCTGTGTGAGCACTGAGGTGGCATGTCCTTTGTCCTGAAGGGAGAGGACAGGGATGGACATGCAGAGGTGGCTTGGGAAGCTCTGCTGAGAGCCATGTCCAAGGGGGTTTGGATCAGCGTTCCCCTCAAAGCCCTTTCTCCCCCCATCTGTTTTGCTCAGGCATTTGGGACCCTCTGTCTGTGTGTGAGCAGGAGACTCTCTTCTCCTCCACATTCTGCTCAACACCGTCTCACCCAGACTCATCTTTGGTGCTGGGCACTCCCAGTCTCTGCTCGCAGGGAGGGCTCCCAAGGGCACAAGCCCCAGTGACACCGACATCCCTGGGCACAGGGAAAGGGCTCTTGGGACAACAAATGGAACCAGGAGCTGGCATTGCAGCCACCCTCTGCAAGGGATCCTCTCGGATCCTTTCATGCCACCCAAGTGAGCCTGGATTGTCCTTATGGCACTTCCATGAGCATATTTCTATTTAAAAAAACCCCAAACCCCACTATTTTTGGACTCAGCTCTTGTCTCTTTGTTTGCAATCTGACAAGACATGAGAGGAAACCCTCACCATGATCTGGATGGTAACAAATATGCTCCAGCCCAGCAAAACCAGCAAACCACACCGTGAGGGGTGACCTTAGGGCTGGAGGAGACTGGGTTGCTCCATCGCCTCTCCCTCCTACTCTTTGGGCAGGAGCCTTTAGGAAACCAGACATTTGGGTAGCAGATGGGTGCTCTGGTAGGTCTGGAAACCTCTCAGGCAAAAGTAAATCCTTCCTTCCCACCAGGAGGTTCAGGCCTTGCTCTGCAGAACAGTTTGTACGAGCTGGAGCTCCCCTAAGGGAGCAGATTGCCCTATTCCTCCGGCGCTTGGCTGCCTGCCGCCCTGCCACCGGTGCTCTCAACAGCCAAGAAGCCTGGTTACTTAACCCTCAAGCCCCATCCTCCCAGCCAAAGCGGTGTGATGCTCTCAGGTACGTGAGGATTTGAAGGGAGGAAGGGGAAGCCAAGGGATGCTTTCCACACCCACCATCACGACCGCTCCTTCCCAGGCTGGGCTGGGGGAGATGAATCCACGGATGGAGCGAGCGGTTGTTGTCGTGATGTGAGTGTTGCACGGCGCAGCTCGTCCCTGGGAGAGCGGTGTGCTCTGCCATTAATTGGAGGGAAAACAATCAAGAGACCTGCTGCTTCTGGAGTTTGTTGAAAGCGCAGGAAGACGGGGGGAATGTTGGTGTTTCTGAAGCGGCAGCTGGTGCTCAGCTCTGGCAGGGGAGCGGGGAGGAGGAGGAGGAGGTGGGGGGGAGCGGTTGTATTTGGGTTCTGGGTCTAATTGGCAAAACTGTAATAATTCTTAGATCAAATACATGATGCATTCAGCCCACTTGCGTTTTTAGTCTGCTGTGTGTAATAACAAGTCAGAACGCTGGGGATTTCATGAATAATCATTCCTGCTTGCCTCCCCTTCCAGCAGAGGGTTTCCGGAGCACTTCTCCATCCCGCAGCCTCGCTCCATCCCCAGAAGGCAAATGAATATTATCTTTATAAAGAGAGATAAGACAGACCAGACAAAGGCCTGGAATAACTTGGTTAAGTTTATCGGAAGAAGGCCAATAGTGCCATCAGGATTTATGCCCAGGAATTGTGAGCCTCAGACCGCTTGGGGAAGGAGATGTCTGTCCTGAGCCCAGCTTGTGTCAGCACTGAGACACGTGGGCTCTGGAGAGGGGAAACTCTTCCCTTCGCAAAGGAAAGATGGCACAGAGTGGTGACAAAGGGACTTCAAGAGGACTGTGAAAGGTTCTTCAGCTGCTGGGGGTTGGAGCAGGACCCCAACCCCCACGCTGCCTCTTGACCCACCCTGAGATCTCAGTCCAGCACCGTGGCTCTGTTCAGCATGATGCTGCCTGGATCACAGAATCGTAGGGGCTGGAAGGGACCTCAAGACATCGTCAAGTCCAACCCCCAGCTGAACGGGATCCAAAGCTGCTTTTACACACCCAGAAGAGCAGGAGAACCAGCAGCGTTGATGCATCCAGGAGCTACCTATGGCTATGGAAGTGGCGGATTACAGCCATGAAGGCTTGGCTGACTCCCTGGACCTCATTAAAGTCTAATAATCTCCATAAAGATGCAGCACTGTGCATGCAGCCCTGCTCCAGCTGAGCTAAAGCTGGGCAAAGGCTCTACCAGCCACTGGGGCATCACACTGTAAGATGTGTGTGTGTCATGAAAGCACCAAGGTCACGATTCCCCCCATGAGGCTCAGCCTTGGAAGTTTGTTTTAGGAGGAAAAGGAACAGGCTTGTCCCAGTGAGGGATGTTATGGGAGCGGCGATGTCACCAGTGATCCAGGGAGCTGTGCTGGGGCTTGGGGGGGGCGATGCCACAAGAAGCAGAAATGTCAATGCTCTGAGCTCCCAGCACCTTATCCAAGCAGCACGTTATCCACTCACCCAGCAGCTGCAGGAACTTCAGCATCACCAGCCTAAAACCTTCACTAAAGAAAACCTGAGATGGACCCTAAAGCACAGCTGGTGTAGACATGGGGGGACCCAACGCAGCTCGTGGTGTGGTGACATCAAAGCCTCTGGAAATCCCATTTTCTTGGGGTTTTTTTTTGTGATTAAGCCAATTGTTGGTGTTTCTGGCAGCTGAAGTTCTCGAGCATCCGTGTGACGGTGATAGCTGCCACTCTGGGGACTCCTCCAGTGTTACCAAATCCTGGTGAAAACCTCAGAGATTGGCACCTCCACAACGTTCATGCAGAGAAAGAATTAAAGAATCTTCAAGTCCAGTAGAACTCTTGTGACAAGAACCTTTTGTTGCTCGTTAGTTTGTCCAGAGGCTTTTTGTGAACAAAATTCCTTCTCATTTGAGATCTTGATGTCTGGCTGGAACCTGCTAGAAGTGTTTGGGTTTGGGGAGTGGAACCAACCTGCCTGACCCCGAGTTGAGGAAAATTGATGCCTTGAAGCTGTCATGGTGATGAGAAGGATCTGGTTGCACTATCCTGGCGTGAAATTGTACCTTCCTGTGGGATTTGTCCTTTCCAAAATCCCAGAGCAAAGCGTTAGCACATTTTGGGGGTGACAGCTGGCTGTGGGAGTCTCATTCCATCACTGATGGGGGGCTTGGGGGGATAAAGGTAAATGGGAAACAGTAGAAAGACAAAGGTGGATTGACTGGAAGATTGCAAAGGGAGAAGAGGTCCCAGTAACCTACAGAGAGATGGATGGCTGATGTTGATCCGAGGTTGATTAGTCCTGATTAGTTTTTACAATATACAGCAAAATGAGTAGAGCAGCACTTGGACTGGGTGAGGTTGAGAGAATGATCTTAACGAGAGGATAGCTCACACGTTGAACAGTGTTTTAGAGAATGGTAGGATCATTTAGGTTGGAAAAAGACCTTGAAGATCATCAAGTCCAACCACAAACCCAGCGCTGCCAAGTCCACCACTAATCCCACTGTCCCATCACTGTGCTCTGAGGATGCAGAAGCGATGGGAGCCACTGGTCTGAGAGCAGTGTGGGGACTGGGGAGATGCTGGGAGGGTTGCACTCCTCCATCGGCTCCTGACTCATCTAATCCCAAAGCTGGGGAGCCTGGATCTGCTCCCCACCAGCTCTAATGAGTGCAATTAATGGCCAGGGCGGAGGGGCTGCTGATTGCCTTTGGTGGAGCAGGCAGTTCAGGGAAGCCCGTTGCTAGATGTGCAAAGTGCAGGTTAGCTGGGCTGGGAGACTCATGAAGTTTAAATTAGGAGGATTTTTTGTGGGGAAGAGGAAAAAGTATTAACAAACTAAAGAGAGCTAATTACTGGAGATGGGCAGCGTTCACTTCATCGCAGATGACAGCGGTAAGTAGTTCCCATCAGGGCTTTTCCTGCTTTGGAGGCACAGAGATTGGCCATCCACGGAGCTATGGAGGATGACAAGGGGCTGCCTTTTATAACGGAGATGGGCTCTAATTGCCAGGACGGCTGCGGATGCTTGTGCGGCGCTTGGCTGAGCCCGGGGTCACGGAGGGGGTTTGATGTCTGCTGCCCACAGTCATGAAGCGCCGCTTCGTTTCTAATGAAGTTTGTGACTTAGCACCGCTTCACTGGGATAGATTTTAGCTGGCCCCCACCCCCAAATCTCCTCTGTGCCCGTTTCCTAATGGGGAAAGGAGTTAAACCTTGGTTCCTTGTGTAATACTGAGGGGGTGGTGGGATTTAACTCCTCGGCTGAAGGAGCAACAAGGCTGTGGCCAAGCTCTGCTGTGCAGCGCAGCGGGAGCAGCACCCCCAAAGCAAATACCCGTAAGCTACAGGCGAACACACTCAGGTACCCCTTGGCTTCACCTCTAAGGAGGGAAATGACACCCAAGGAGATGGTGCAAAGGCTCTGCCTCGCATCTCATCGCAGCAGAGGGTGAGCGGGGTTAAGAGCAGGTGGGGGATTGTTCAGCCCTCCCCCACCATCCTCTTGTGTTGTTTGCCCTTCCAGCTCAGCGAAATCCTTCTTTTCTAAGCACAGGGTGTGACTCCAGCTAGCAGGAATCCTCTTCTCCCAAGCCCGAATAATGGCCCGTCCTGGTCTCCCTAGTAACTGCTGCTGCCACATCACTTTTGACAATGGAGCATCCTTTGTCGCCTGGTTCCCTGCTCCCGCTGGCTGCTCTGTTTCTTCAAATGGCAATTGTCTGAAATTTCTCCAAATGAGCAACTTTTGTGCTGGGTGGCTTTGTTTGTTTTGTCTGTGCTGGCAGAAAAGGGGGTGAAGGTGCCTCTTTGTGTTCCCTCCTCCAGGCAAGCCTGGACCCTTGGGGGAACCTCCTTGTGTGAGAGCTCCTGGTTTGAGTGTCCCCCCCCTCCCTTCCCCTTCCCAATGCCAAACATCCCTCCCGTTATTTTCTGAAACTGGGCTCTCAAAAAAGGGTTTTTAAACTTTCTGTTCTGGGAGTAAAAGTCTGCTCATTGATTATGGCACTAAAAGGCTTTTCTCTGCTCGATGGGGTTTGGCCCTGGCCTCTGCTGCCACGGGAAAGTGCAGCTAATGAAACTTTGCCTGCAGCCAGCAAACCTCTCTCGCCGCTGAGGAGGAGGGATTTGACTTGGGAAGGATGAAGCATAAAACCTGCTCTGGGGGTGATACCTGCCTCGGAATTCTGCTGGGCTTCTGTTGGCATAAGGGGATTTTTGGAGCTGCCCTGATGCGCTGGGTAGTGGGGGAGTTTTGGGGGTAAAATGAAGGGGGGTGGGGGGGAAGCAGCTTTTTTGGTCTTTTCTGGAGGAAGGAATGTGTCCACGTAAGGGGGAGCCTGAAGTTGGGGTGTTTGGGGAAGGGGAGGAGGTCAGGACTACCCCTCAGTGGGGCAGAGTGAGCCCCTACACAAGCAAATAGCACCCCACATCCAGGCGACAGTCCGAATCCCAGCAGCCCCCAACGCTGGACCCGACACCCGGCTCCAAGAAGGGGCGAGTTCAGCTGCCTGGGAATGGAGCCGAATTGGGGCCCAGGGTGAGGTGATGCCCCGTTGTGCCTCGTTCACAACCCCCCCCGTCCCTTTTCCCCCGAGGAGGCTGAGGTTGCTCTCAGTAAAGACACTCATCCTGCCTCCGTGCCACCGCCAGAACTTTATTCCCTCTCCCAAGCACAGCACCGTCGGTTTGGGGGGGCTTGGGGGCTTTTTTTTTCCCCCCCTCAAAGTAAATTAAACTCTACAGTCCAAGCTCTGCTTCACACACACACGTGGGCACCCCCCTTTGCCCCGAGGAGCGGCCGCTGAGGGTGCCTGGGCGAGGGTGGGAGCGGGTGCTGGGGAGCCGGCAGTGATAGAAGCAGGGATGAGATGAAGGGGAACCACATGAATCACAGCGTGTCAGGGGAAACACATGAATCACACATTGTGTCAGCAGATTTGACAGCTTCCACCAGGATTTCTCTACCTGCAGATCCACAGTTTGGAGTCCCTGAACCCCCCACCCCGCCATGCCGTGGGGCCCGGTGTGAGCCACGGTGGGGTAGCACCCTGGGGAGGTTCCTCCCTACCCCCTCCCACCCGTCCTGGCTCCTCAGTTCCATCCTGGCAGCTCTTCTGCATCCCAACAGGGGAAAACCCGGCTCCAGCTCCTGCTGCTGCAGAACTCGGCCGTGTGGGAGATGATGTGGCTGCCCATGGATGTCTTACAGCTACGGAGGGCAGCCAGTGCCTTCCTCCCCCCACCGAGCTCTTCCCCTGCCTCCAGGCTATGTAAGCCCGCTTCCAGAGCCCTCTTTACCTGGTGACCAGTCTTTTAGGACCATGGAGCCTAGATCCAGGCAAATCCATTATTGCACTGAGAAATGCAAGTCCTGGTCGTGGCTTTATGTCCCATTTTCCACAGCCCAGCTCCAGCCCCTGCCTTGATGCACCAGTCTCTAAAGCCCACGGATCCAGGCCGGGTTTAGTGATGCTGGTACCCCACAGCCTAAAATTCCTCCTCTTGACTTTGGAGCTTTTTGGGGGAAATGGAAAATCCTCTTCTTGCTTCTGGTTTCTAGGGACCGCTGCGCTCCCACCCCCGCTTCCAAAACTGCCCCCATCCCTCCCCACCCCAGCCCACCCCCACCCTCACCCAGCACCCGCTCATCACCGGGGCATCCTGAGATGGGCAGGGAGCATCATCCCGAGGGGTAGTAGGGAACATCGCTGTGGTAGTTGTAGTCGGGACACACCTTCTGCACCAGCCTGTAGTCTGTGCTGTAGAAGGTGATGTAGATGCAGATGACTTTGAAGGGCTTCGAGCAGACCCAGGAGACGTGGCTCTGGGTGTGCTCGTGGTAGCAGGTCTTGGATGGGTCGTAAGTGCAGAGCGTGGTCTTCTTGGCACGATCCACCTTCTCGTACTCCACGCGGCAGTTGAAGATCTTGGATTCTTTGGCCTCGATGAAGATCTGTTGCTCCAGGTCAAACTCCACTGCCTTGGTAGGGGGGACGAGGCTGACAGAGATGTTTCCTTGCCCGGTGGAGTTGTGTCGGAAGAAGACGTTGACTGTGCCATTGCCATGGTCAACCACCTTTCCGGTGATCAGGAGGTTCAACTTCACCGTCTTGATGTTGGAATAGAAATCTCCCCAGCCAAAAATCTTTTTAAGCTTGCCTGATGCTGGCCCTAAGTCCCTCTGTCCTCTGGGGTGTGGAGTGTGGTCCCGCTCAGACAGGTTGTCCAGGATATCCCATAACTCCCACGAGCTGCTCACCAGCTCCAGGAGGGTCATGTTCTGCAGTAAGGTTGGAGTTAGCAGGGACTTTGGAGAGAGCAGCCCTCTCGTCTTCGGCGCTCCAGCTCTCTCCTGGGTCTTGGGTTCAGGTTGCTCTGCACCTTTGCCTGGTTCTTCTTGGCCACAGATCACCTGAACGTAGCAATGGTGGAGAGTGAGAGATGGGTGATGGGTGCCTACCCTCCTCCTTGCCCTCCAGAGTCACCCCACTTCTCCAGACATGACCAGCCATCCCCTTCCCCATCCTTTCTTTCCTTGCTTCCCTTTCCTTTTGCCTTTCCTCTCTGCCATTCTCTGTAGTCCCTATTTCCCTTCCAGCAGTGGTTTTCCCCTGCTCTCATCCTCTTGTGGCCGCTCAGGGGATGGGGGAAAGGAGCCGGGATGGGTGCGTGGCAGCAGCTCCTCTCAGGGCAGAGCTCTTGCACCTGGGGAGAGGGGGGCTATGGGGGAGGACACACACCTGCGGTGAGGGTGCCCACCTCGTGGCCTTCACACCGGTCTCTCGCTGCTGATGGCACGTCCCATGGGACCCCTCTTCTGCCCTCCAAACCGTGGGCTGGCAGAGAGACCCGGGGCAGCACGAGGGACGGTGAAGGGCAGAGGTGAGTTCTCCCCCCGGGGAGATGCTCTTCACCTCCAGCAGCCGCGCACCGGCTCCTCTGCAAACTCTCCTCCTGCCAGCGCGGGGGCTCTGCCTGTCACCAGCCGTGGACCCCAAAACAAGCCCAGACGGGGGGCTGAGGAGCTGCCGGGGTGGGCGCTGCCTTGCTGCCAGGCTGTGGGCACCCAGCGGGTACCCAGCGGGCCGGGAGGGTGCCCGGGAGGGACGAGGATGCTGCAGCCCCCATCACCTTCGGTGTGAAGCTCTCAGCTGGCAGAGAAGGCAGCGGGGAAGCCAGGGGGGTGGTCGGCCTGGGGGGGCTCTGCCCGGGGCCGGGGGTGCGGGTGAGCTGCCCCCAGCAGCTCTACCAGGACTGCTCTGCCGGGGGGATGGGGCGGGGGGGGCTGCAGATTTTTAGGCTGGTCAGGAGATCCCTTTAGCACCAGCCGCTGCCTGCTGCAAAATAACAGAAGTTTTGGGACGCTTGTTTTTTCGGGGGGAGGGGAAGGGAAGGGGGGATGCAGAAATCGATTTGGGAAATATTCCTGGCTGTCAAGACCCCCCCTCACTCCCCCGTCCTTTTAAACCCCCCCTCCAGCACTCACCAGCAGAGAGATGCTCCCCTGGATGAGGAGGACGATGCAGCTCCGCGGGAGATGCATTTTCCAGCCGCTGCCGCCCGTCTCCGCCGTATCTCCAATTTTAAGAGGGTTCAGGAGGGGGCTGGGTGGAGGGGTTTAATTCTTCTCCTTTCTTTCCCTCGCTTCTTTTTAAGCGAAGGACGTCAGCCAGGGGAAGGAAAGGGGTGTCCCCCTTTATAAGCCGGTTCCTAGGGCCCCCCCCCGGCCCATGGTGGCTCCGGCAGCTCCCGCCCCGCTGTGCCGGACCGGGAAGCGGCTTCACCTGCTGCCGCCGCCGCTCCTCGTCCCTGCCCGGTCCCTGCCGGGTCCTTGCCGGTTCCCTGCCCGTTCCCTGCCCGTTCCCTGCCAGCTCCTCGCTGCCTTGTTGGAGACTCAATGAAACTCCGCTCCATCCCCTCCTCTCTCCCCCCGCCCCCCCGCCAGGTACCGGGAGCAGAGCGGCACCTCCGAGCGTAACCCTTTGCTGCCTGCAGCCCAGGCAAGCCAGCCCGGGGGGGGAGAGGGGAGACCCCAGGGGCTGATGTGGGGCCCGGGGGGGCTCTGGCAGGGTGGGGAGGGCTGCGGGGTGTCACGCAAAGGAGCTCCCATGGGTCCCCAGAGAGGAGCATCCCAGGCTGGTGGTGAGAACTTGGCACCAAGGGAGCCAACGGGGGTGGGGGACAACTGGGGGGACCCAGCGGGGATAAACTGCTGAATTGCTTTATCTCACCCCAGGGGAACAGGCAGCATCGGGAATTACCTCTGCTCGGGGCTCAGCTCTTCCCCAGCCTCTTCCCTCCAGTCCAACCATGGGGAAAAGGAACAAGGCTTCTTCTCCCACCAGTCTCCCCCCAGCCCCGGGGGGCTGCAGGACCAGGCTGGAGGCACAGGGCAGAGTGGCTATATCCTTTGGCAGGGGAGATGGATGAGGCAAGGGGACACTTTCTGGGCCTGGATTTTTTGGGGAGGTTTAATATTTGTTCCCCTAAAACTGGCTGCTGCGGTGATGCTTCCTCCCCCACCACGAGGCTGTGAGCTCTCCCTTCCCTCCCCACCCTTAAAACAATGAAAACCTGAGAGAACTGGAATATTTTCAGGATCTGTGTGTGTGTTGTGGCCCCTTCCACCTGCTCAAAATGGATGCAGAGTGTTTTCCTCCTGCCTGGAGGGTCCAGCACCTCCTGTGCAAGAGGCAGAGGCCTTTAGGGAGTTTATTTTGTATTTATTTGTGGTTCTCATCATATGGACACACATGTGTAAGTCAGCAGTGTCCTCCCCCCCCTCTGCAGGGTGAGGTGGTGGATGGTAGCTGTGCCAGGGAGCTGTTCCTCTTTGACTTTGGGAAATGAGAAAGGAACAAGGAAATGCCCATCCTGCCACCTGAAGCCAGGCAGTTTGAGTCCTCTGCTATCCCAGAGGGCTGGCAGCCTGTGTTGAGCTTTAAAAGGCAGCAGGAGCCACTGGTTTGCTGGTACAGAAAGGCAGATTCATCTCGTGGTGGGTTTCACCCCACTCCAAGGCAGCAGTTTGTCCTGTCCCATCTTTCAGCAGCAGAAGTTGTGGTACCAAGGAGTAACTTGCCAGGGGCAAGACAAGACTGAAACCCAGGAGTTCCCCAGCCCCTGGGCAACGATTCCTCCTTCTGCACATCCCTTTGCCTTCCTGTCTGTAGCCTTTTCGTGTGACGTGTCCTGTGTCCCCCCCCAACCCCCAGCCCCCTTTCCTGAGCTGCTCTGGGAAGCCAGATCTTGTGGTGATGCTGAAGATGAACAAACTACAGGGGAAAGAGCACACTGGGAGATGCAAGATGCTCCCACCAAACGCCCTGCTAGCACCCCCATCTGCACAGCAAACCTGTCCAGCCTTTGCCTGCGACTGGGGTCAGGACAGGGAGGGTTCTCCTGCAGCTTTGGGGAGGGGGAAGAAGGGGGATGGGGGTGTGTGTGTGACAAATCTGTGTGGTGGCTGCTGCCTGTTGCCTCCTGGGCTTGTTGGAAACCTGCAGCAGGTTGGAACTGCCACCTTCAACAGATGCCACGGGAGTCACCTGGGGATCCAATTGCTCTTTGGTCACTGCTGAGCAACCTGCTTGGTGCTGATGGCACAAGACACCTCCAGAATGGCAACAGAGGGCCAGGAGCCCAGTGAGCCCAGTTCCCTCAGCTGTCCTGTGCTGAAGGAGCAAAGGAGTGATGAATCCCTCACAAAAAAACCCCTTCCTGGTAGCCAGGGCTCTTAAGCTTTAGAATATTCATCCAAGAGTGGAGCTGGAAGGGCCCTGGGGCCTCCTAAAGCCAGCAGGAACACAGTGTTGGAGGATATATGGCAGTACTAATGCTGTCCTGGCCCCAGTGGCGTGCTGGGTACCGTTAATAGGCTGCACGTCTCCAACTCCTGTGATTTCAGTAAAGGATCTTCATAAAACTCCCAAATGCCTGAGCCATCACCTGCTCCAGCACAGCATCCCCTGCACAGCTCTCCTGGAGCCCTGTGGGCTGGGGTCCACGCCACCCCCAGGCTGGGTGCATCCCACCTCTCCCCACGCTGGCTCTGGCTGGTGAGGTGCTGGTGGGGAGCAGCTCTGCAGCTCCAGTTGGGCTCCTCCTGGCTTCAGTGAGGCTGAGCTGAGGTCAGAGCAGCTCAGGACGAGGAGGAAGAACAAGGGATAAAAATGATTTAATGTGACTTGCTGGGTTTCCTGGTGTTTGGAGGGAGCTGGGGACTGGAGTGGCATAAAGAAGGACTGATTTAGGAGCTGCTCCAGCTTGTCTGGTGCTGCGATGGGTCCCCCCGGAGCTACTGAAGGAGTCTGAGCGTGGTGAGCCTGGGGCTGGAGCTTCCACCTTCCCTGGGCGGTGGTGGGGATGTCTCCCTGAGCCCACCCGAGGATGTGGCCCAGCCCATGTGGGGCCTGTTCGATACAAGGGGACTCCTGCACCCCCTGTGCAGGAACGGGGCTCCAGCGCTGCAGATAAAGGACCCAGGTCAGTGTTTAGGGACAGGGTGAACTCTTGAGCACTGGGAAAGATGTTCCCAGTGCTGAGACTGGATGGGACTGGGGCAGGAGGAGGGGGGGGAAGGGGAAAGGGGAAAGGGGAAAGGGGAAAGGGGAAAGGGGAAAGGGGAAAGGGGAAAGGGGAAAGGGGAAAGGGGAAAGGGGAAAGGGGAAAGGGGAAAGGGGAAAGGGGAAAGGGGAAAGGGGAAAGGGGAAAGGGGAAGGGGGAAAGGGGAAGGGGGAAAGGGGAAGGGGGAAAGGGGAAGGGGAAAGGGGAAGGGGAAAGGGGAAGGGGAAAGGGGAAGGGGAAAGGGGAAGGGGAAAGGGGAAGGGGAAAGGGGAAGGGGAAAGGGGAAGGGGAAAGGGGAAAGGGGAAGGGGAAAGGGGAAGGGGAAAGGGGAAGGGGAAAGGGGAAGGGGAAAGGGGAAGGGGAAAGGGGAAGGGGAAAGGGGAAGGGGAAAGGGGAAGGGGAAAGGGGAAGGGGAAAGGGGAAAGGGGAAGGGGAAAGGGGAAGGGGAAAGGGGAAGGGGAAAGGGGAAGGGGAAAGGGGAAGGGGAAAGGGGAAGGGGAAAGGGGAAGGGGAAAGGGGAAGGGGAAAGGGGAAGGGGAAAGGGGAAGGGGAAGGGGAAAGGGGAAGGGGAAGGAAAGGGGAAAGGGGAAGGGAAGGGGAAAGGGGAAGGGAAGGAGAAAGGGGAAGGGAAGGAGAAAGGGGAAGGGAAGGAGAAAGGGGAAGGGAAGGAGAAAGGGGAAGGGAAGGAGAAAGGGGAAGGGAAGGAGAAAGGAAAAAGGCTGGGGGATATTTTCAGTACATGTAAAGAAAACGCCTGTTCCTGCTGCTTCTTTCCCCAGGAGGGTCCCAGGCTGGGATGGCAGTGGGGTTGGAAGGGCATCCCAGCCTCTCACCGAGGTTTTGGCTCTGGCTGGGCTGGGTTTGGCTCTGCCTGGCAGGTGCCAAAGTGGGATCTGTGAGTTTGTTCCACGGGGTTTCACCAATAATGGGCGATCTGGTGGTGAGCAAAACTCCTCCTGCTTCCTTGTCCTGCGTGGGGCTCTGCCAGTGGGCAAGAGGCTCTCTGGGGATGCGATGCCAGGGGGGTGGAAGGGCTTTTCCAGCTCCTTTCTCCAGGCAGAGCCCAGCACCACGGTCCAGCCACCCCGGCTGGGGCTGCCCCAAGGATGCCCCCTCACCTTGGCCACCTTTCCAAACCTAAACATTCCCTACGTGTTTCTGCCGCTTCGGGAAGCGTCTCTCTTCTCTCCCCCCCGGGAGGGACGTTCCTGCCCCCGGAGGCAGCAGGGGCTGGTTCGGGGAGGAGGAGCAGCCTCCAGCCCGCTGCCGATGCACATCCCCGGGGGGCCCAACCCGGGCTGGGGCCGGGGGTGAGGGGTCTGGGGATGATGTATCTGGAAGCTGGGTGGGAGGCGGTGCCAGGCCCTTCCTGCCGCGGCTCAGCCCGGCCCCGGTTCCTTTCCTGGGTTTCTATTGCCCTCTAGTGGGTCCCGGTGCTGGGGAACGGGCTCGGTGCCGGGCGGGGGGCGCAGGGTGCTGAGCACCAGGACCGAGAGATGGGGACGGGGGAGGCTCTGGCCAGCACCTCCCGCTTACCAAGGCAAAGCTTTCTACTCACGGATCTTATTTTGGGAAGCTTTCCCCCCCTCCTTTATTTCCGAGGTGCTTCCAGCCGCGGCAGAATTAAAGCCAGGAGGAGATTGGAAAGTCAAAAGAAGGCCAGGAAGGGGGGGATATTTTAAGCAGAAGGGTTGTGGTGAGCTGAGGTGCAGCTGAGTGATGGTTTGGGAGAAACCAGCTGTGGGCAGCATCACTAGCAAGGATGGGGAGGGGGTCACAGTTATCTGAGGCAGCTTAGCTACACAGGAGGCACATGCCATGGGACCCTTTTACAGGGTGCCAGGTAGGCATCTCCAACATCCATCACTGAAGGGAAAGGGCTCGGTGTTCTCATGCTGTGGGAGGGATGCAGCAATGACAGAGCTGCCCGATGCCCCCCATAAACCCCCAGAGCTGCTCTCTGCAAAGCAGGAGCAGCTGCATGTAAAGCAGCACTGTCAGGAACACGAGTGCTGAAGACCAAAAATAAACCAAAACCCCAACCCTGAGAGCAAAGATGCTCTGGGAGAGACAGCAAAGATCGGGAGGTCAGGGAGACCGGCTCCTGCAGAGGCTTCAAGGAAGCAAGGGAGCATAGCAAGAGTGGGAACCCAAGCCTTCAAATGCCTGACAGCTGTAAGGAGGAGGAAGATAATTAATTCAGGTGTTGATTAAGAGGGATACACAGCCTGAGATGCTGCGTGTCCCCTGGTGCAGCCCTTTCCCCTTCCAGTTGCTCTGGGAAAGAAGCTGCTGTCCTTGTTTTTATTTTGCAGCCCAACACCCCAAGGTAGTTTGGGCATAGCAGTGAGAGCTCAGCTCAGCTCAGCTCAGCCCTGCCAAGCCACGGTTCAGTGCTCTGTCTCCTGCCTCCTCTCCAGGAGCTGCTGGATACGTTCAGCCTCCCCTGGCTGGGCTGATGCGGAGCGATGCGCTCCCGACACAGAGGGAGCAGGTGGATGCTGCTGGCACCCAGACATATATGAAATGTGGTTAATTCAGGCTTTGCTCTCGCAGAGCCTCTTGTTAGCAGGTATAAAAGGATTTCTCCAGGCTGGAAAATACTCTTATTCCAGATTAATTTGCAGTTAGGGGGCTGGGGGGCAGGGTCCTGGGGGCCAGTCAGCTGCATTCTGCTGCATCCCCTGTTGCACACACAGGACAAGCTGGTTCCCCCTGCCCAAAGTATCACTGTAGGTGTCCATGCTGGATTCCTGGACATGATGCAGCTCCATTTCTGTTATTTTTAATAAGTGTATCTGAAAGGGATGTTTGTGCTCCAGACTCCAGCACTCTTCTGGGGAAAGTTCTCCTGAAACCCTCGTCTGAATCCAGCTGCTGGACAGGTTTGGAGCCAACAGCCCCATCTCCTGCTGTGCTCAGCCCTTCCCTGGATCCAGCTGAACCCTCCCAGCCAGGTAGGATCTGTTTTGCTGGGGCTCATAAGCTGGGTACCCCCAAAGAGCAGTTGGGGTTTGCCTTTGGGGTGTGTTAGGCTACTTTGTTGGATGCTGAACTATAAAATAACAGAAAATGGTCTCTAAACCCTGCTGCTTGCACGGCCCCAGCTCTTTGCCCTGTTCCCACCTGTGCACGTGGGTCTTTCCCCTCCCTTTCCAGTAGCAAAGAACATTCATGAGGTGACACCTCCTCACTGCACATTTGCTGACACACAGAGACCTCCCGACCCCTTTTTAAGTAGGAAAACAAGTGAGAAGGTTTCTCCCCACTTCCTTTTCCTCTTGCACACACCTGGGGGTACCAGGCTTTTCCTAAAGCACTGGGACAGCACCTAAAGCCCGAGTGAAATTGGTTTGGGTGGAGCTGGAGCCCGGTATCTTGTGATGAGGATGCGATCGGGGATGCGCCGCTGCATCCAGGGGTGATGCAAAGCGGGGTACCCCCCCCATCCCGGCCCGAGGGGAGCAGGTGGATGGGCTGGGAAAGGAGCTGAGGGTTAATCCTGCCTTTGCAAGAGGGCAGGGAGGAGGCTGGGAGGAGAGCGAGTCCTTCTGCCGTGTGACTGCAGAGGGTAGCAGGGAGCTGCTCTGGGCATCGCCTGGTCGCTGGGTGCCCGGGCTGACAGGGAAGAGAACCCCAAACCTGCCGGCCTGGGAGGGGTGGGTGCTGCCCAAACCCATCTCCCACATCATGCTGTTATTTATGGCCCAGACCGTGCATGGAACCTGGGTGATTCAGGAAAGGAGCCTTGAAATCGCTGTTCTGCAAGAGAAACCATGTTTATCCTGGGCAAGGAGGGGCCCTGGCAGGGACGAGCGTGTCATCCCTGCGGAGGGGGCTGAGGGTTTATCTTTGTCCCCATCTCCCTGTGTTTCTCTGGGTTGCCTCCTTTGATTTTTCTCAGGCCAAATTATGGGGGGGGGGGGGGGGGAGCAAAGAAATTTCTTCCTGCTTCCCCAGGGTATTTGGGTCTCCCTGTTGGTCCCAGCTTCACCTCAAAACACTTTGTGCCCTCACCCCCCTGCTGAGAATCCCCACGCTCTCGGGGGGTCAAGCATCCGGGCTGGGGCAGGATGGGGACCCCTGGATGCTGTAGGGGTCCCAGCCCACCCGTTGGCTCCGAGGCTGCAGCTTCACTTTGTGTCAGAGCAGGAAAGAAATCAAGGAATCAAGGGCAGGGGCCCTTTTCCTAATGCTTTACATCTGCCTGAGCACGGCGGGGGGTCCGGAGAGGTAATTTCTCCTCGGAGCTGGGCAGAAGCAGCCCCTCTCATGGGCTCTTGTGCCCCAAACCTGATGGGATTGGGTTCTTTAAACTGCATCAACTGATCTAAGAAGAAATACCTGCCTCTAAATCCTAAACCCAGGTTATCCCACCCTTGGAGGGGGGATTGAGCTGTTGGGATGAGCAGCGTGTGGGCTGGGGGATGTGCAGGGGGAGGGGGGCAAATGGGGCAGATGCTCAGTGCTTCAAACCCACAGAGGTGACACCCATTGCAGGGTACATGTGGTTTTAAGGGACATGACTGAGTTGTTCTCTGTGTGCTGTGGGGCCAGAGCAGCATCAGCCCCCATCCTGCACTGACCCTTGTGGCCGGGGGCTCCCTGTGGGGTGATGTGGGGCCAAGACCCTGTGCTTTCCTGGGCAGCTCTGCTTTCTCAACCCCTTCTTTCCCTCGTGGTGCTGATCATCATCCCCCATCCACCTCAGCCATGATGGAAAGGCTGACCTGAACCTTTCCAGCCCAGTTCCCTGTGCTACCACAGAGCCTCCAGCTGGGACCTGGTGTTGGGAGGGAGGAAAGGGGGTTCTGGGGGGCTCAGCCCAGAGCACCAAGTGCTTTTGGTTCAAACGCAGGGTCCTGCAGCCTTGTTCAACCTGGACCCACGTCCCGAAATGCAGCCCAGGGTTGTGCTTGGCTTCCTCCCCAAAATAAGACATGCTGCAAAATCCTGCAGTGACTGCATATGCCCCACTGCCCCCAGGCTCTGCTCACCCCCTGACCCTCCAGCTGCCTTATCCCCACCAAAGGAAAGCAACAAATCCAGCTGAAAACCTGCAAATCTCTCCCCTGATACCTGCACTTCCAACCCAGCCTTGTCCCCGAGGAGGGGCCGGGGCTGCACGGGCAGCAGGTCCCAGCTCCTGGGGGGTGCATGGGCTGGACAGGCCATGATTGATGAGCGACTTCCCAGCCCTCCGGGTCAGCAGCATCACAGCTTTGCTTGTTCAAGGGCTTCGGGGGGGAGTGAGGGGGGGTTGGGAGGGATTTCTGCCTTTCTTTAGGCTCTGCTTTTCCATCCCTGGCTTTTCAGCCTGTTCTGCTGGAGAAGGCTGCGAGGGGGCTGGGAGGAGGAAGCAGCTTTTAATGGGCAAAGAGGCTGCAGCACTGTCCTCAGCCTTGCTTTTTCTTGGTGTGGGATCACCCATTTCACCCTCCCAACCCAGTGCCCCTTTGCTCTGTCTGAGCATCCCTCCCGCAGCCGTGGCGGGGCGCGCGGGGTGAGCCCGTGTTGACAAGCTCAGGCTCCCCAGGGAATAACCCAGCTGGATTTGCTCTTGGAAAACCGTGCTTGGGGGAACGATGTGACTTCCCTAATTACTCTGATGGCTGGGTCCCAGGCAGCGTGGAGCAGCCCGTGGATGGGGGCCAGGCTGGAGCAGCTGGGGCTCTGGGGCTGGTGATGCTCTGAAGCCGTGAGCGGGTCTCAGCCCGATCGCCTCGAGCTCCAGCAGCAGCAGCAGCAGACGGGGCGATTCATGGGAGCTGGGAGGAAGGGGGATTTCTTAGATCAGAAGGTCTCCCAGTGAATGCCAGACTCTGTTCCTCTCCTCCCAAGCCAGAGGAGAACCTCAGGAGGTGTCAGGGGGAGTTTTCCTTGAGGCGGACAACCCAGACTAGCGAGACCCTCGGAAGAAGCACCCAAAGCTGGAGCATCCAAAGGTCATGGGTGCTATTGGTGCCTCTGTGGGGCAGCTTACGGTGCTTCCCCAGGTTGGGGGAGACCAAATCCCCATCCTCTTTCCTGCTGGTGGAGGATTCATGTGTGTCCTTCATCCCTGGGTGAGTGGCCAGGGGGGTCAGGATGCAGCTTCCCACCGGAGACCGCATCCCACCGAAAGCTGCACCCGGAGACGGTGCCTCTCCGGCCCTGCTGCACCCTGGGGAGAAGGAGCCTTGGGTTTCCTCCCTCTGCCAGTGCCTGTTTATGCATTTTATCCAATTACTGCTTAATGCAAAATGCATAAGGAGCCCTTGGAGCAGGGACAGGAGCCCACGGCTTGGCTTTGCCGTCCTCATCGGCAGAGCCGACCCTCTAGGACAATTTCCAGCCAGCTGAATGACTTCATGAGAAGCTTTCTCTGTCTTTCCCCATTTTATTTTATTTCATTCCAACCAGTTGTTACTTCATTTTTTTTTTTTTTTCCCTGCTCTGATTTAGAAGCAGAAACCGTATCTGGAGGCTGAATTAGCTTCCCTCCAGCACCCCACCACTGCCAGGCTTTTTGCTGCTAGGTTAAAAGCTTTGGCACTGGGGAATCAGGGGCGGCTGTCAAGAGGTCTTGAGCTGGCCCACCCTCCAGCACCAAAAATCACAGGGAGCTCTTGGAAAGCCTTCCCCACCACCAGCATCGTGGCTTCCCGCTTAACCTGGCAGGGCCCACGCCGTCACTTGACCTGAGACAGGAAAGAAACAGCTTGTCCAACCCAGCCCCACTGTGGCTTTTGAGGTTTTAGTGAGTTAAAGCAACAAATTGTCCATTTAAGTGAAACCTACACCAGCGTCCAGCTCCCAGGGGAGCCCCAGATCCCCAGCCAAAATCCCAGAGAGCCGCAGGAGAAACAAAATCAATCATTATTAGAGGGAATCAAGCAAACACCAAAGCTCTTTTTTACCTTCTTCCCTTGGTAAATCCCTTATTTTTTGGGGGGAGGCAGCTCAGATTTTCACATCCATGGTTTCGCCCTGAGGGGGAGAGGCTGACTGAGGACCCCGAATCTCTGTTACTGTAACAGAGATGCACCCCGTGAGATGATTACCCACAGACCTCTTGCCAAGCCTGGCAAAGGATTTTTCCAACCTTAATTGGATTTGTTTTCCCTATTTCTGTGGCTTGTGTGCTCCTTGTTTTGTTATTTATAGAAAACATCTGGCTGCTTAGGTGGGAAATGGGGGCTCAGCCAGGGCGAAGCATCAGCTGCATCAGAAGAAACAGCAGGGACCCTGCTGGGTCTCTTTTTGGGAGGGTCCACGGGTGATGAGCTGCCTGTGGGTGTCTCCTTGAACCCAACAGCAGTGGGATGGCAGGATAAAAACTACAGTTTTATCTAAAAAGTCAGTAAATCCTAGTTGGGGGGGGATAATACTCTTCCAGGAGCTTCCTCTGCCCCAGAGCTGTTGAACAGGGAGGGGGGGATTGCTTTCCCAGGTAAGAGGCAGACTGGCTGTGTGAAGAGTGCCATAATGCTGACTAAGCCCGTTATTACAGCTGTAATTAACCCAGGTAATTAATCTCAGGGATGGAATGTGGTAGAGGTCAACGTTTCCAAAGCTGGTTGGGAGACACGGTGGTGATGTAATCACCTTGGAGACATTAATTCCCCTCAGCTCCCCCCACCTGCACCCACTTTCTGCTCATCTTTTATGGGGTCACAAAGGGCTTTTTTTCCCCCCTCATCTTTTCTACTTCCCAGGAGCTGAGGCTGGAGGGGGTTGTGCCAAACCCAGCAGCTGTGCAGACAGACCCCCCTCCTCGCCCTTGCGGTGCCCAGCGGAGCTGGGGCTGGCACGAGGGGAGGGATGCAGGGCCAGCTGCTCACAGCCCATGGGGAGACCCTGCTGCAAATCCCCAGGTGCAAAATGACTTTGCTGGGTGGGAAAGGGGAGGGAACTGAGCCAGGGTGGGGGATTAATTGGGTAAGATCACACAGCAAATTTATAGCAGCTGGAAATGGGCTGCATCCTCCTTGGTGCTCTGTTAACCCCAAAGCACTCCTCTTCCTCCCTGGGCATCTTTCTGAGGGCTCTGCCCTATTGTAGCAGCAAGTAGGTAAGAGCTTGAGCTCCCAAAGACCTTTTATTCTGGAGCTTTTACATCACAGAAAAAATATGAAGTCAAGAAAACAGTGATGGGTGATTTTTTGGGGGGAGAGTTGGTGGGTTTTACTTGTGGTACCATGAAGATGCTCCTTGTTGTAAGGCTGTGGGGACCTGGGGTGACATCCCACCATGCTCCCTGGATGTTTTTATTTGTACCACGAGGCACCACTGGCAAAAGGAGCTGTTGGTTTGTGAAAGGGAGGATTGGCTACTGATAGCAAAGTGATTTACAGTGAGGCTTTGGCTGGCCAGCTCCAGGAGTGCTTTTATGTGATGGGCTAATGGTTATTAATTTGTCTGGATTTTACTGTAATGCTATTAATCCTGATAGGCTTGTTGGGTATTTAATGCAAATATTTTAAGTGCTTCTGTGGGATATTATTTTTTCTCTCCCCTGGAATGGTGTGTTGAGCTGCTGAGTGGGAACTCCTGGGTTTTGATGGAGTTTTTAACAAACTTCCCCCCCACCCCCTCAGTTACAGGGTGTAACTCAGCCCTGCTCTTCCCCATCACCTGAGGCAAGGCTCCCCAGGCTTGTCCTGCATCCCCATCCCCTCTACCCTGAGGTTTCAAATTCCTCTCCTCTTTTTTCCAGCTCTAAACACCTTTCATCTCCTCTCCTCCACAAGAGACACCCAATTGCCCACATCCCCAGCCGGCTGCCCCTGTGCTGCTGCTGCCTAACCCTTTCCTGGGGGTCTCTCCTTTAATTTCACCCCCCCTCTCCCTTTGATTCCTCTCCCTGGCTGGCGAGGGGAGACACAACCCATGTGTTTCTGTTTAGGTGGCCTGACAGATTGAGGTTTCCAGCTCTCTTGGTGGGAAACACGGCTCCAGGAGCCTGGAAACGTGTGAAGGCTGCAATCTGATTCCGGCTGCTCCCCCCCTGTCCCTGCAGGGAGAGCACAGTTGATGCCAGGAGGAGGAGGTGGGGGGGGGGAAATCCAAACCTCCCAGGGAAACTGGAAATGTATGTAGGACTTTATCCAAGGATCAATTAAATAAATCACAAGCTGGGGCTGTGAGAGCAGCAGGTTCCTTTTGGAGGAATCAGCTCCCAAGTTTTGTGGCTGGAGTGAGATGGCTCAAGGAGTAGGGGGGTGGGGGGGTCTGGGCTGGACAGCCGGTGCCCTGAATGTGGGGAGAGGGGTGAAAAGGCTTCCCCATCCACTGAAAGCCAGGGGGAACACGTGTTTCCTACACAAGGGCAACGGGCCCCTAGCTCAAGCCCCCTTCAAAGGGGTTTAAGTCTGGTGGGGACGAGCAGAGCTGCCTGGGGGCTTCATCATCATTATCATCACCCCTTGGAGACACGCTGAGGGGGAGCAGTGGAGCATCCCTGTGTGCACATGGCTCCATCCCCGACGTGTCCCCCTCCAAGGCTTGCAGCATCCCTCTCGGGCACGCGGGCTGGTGCTGCTGGGGACAAAGAGCCTTTTGAAGTGTCTGGAGCTGTGAGTCAAGGGCTGGCTGTGCCCCTGCGCCGAGGGGCGAGGGCTGGGGCGAGCTGTCCCTCTCAATTGATGGCTTTATCCTTTCTTTTCTGCCTCTGTCTGGAGCTGCTCAGCGGGAAGCGAAGCCGCGTGCCTGACGTGTCACCCAGCCAAGGGCTGTCACCCCTCGGTGCTCAGCATCGTGCCTGCTGCTGGCAGCAACCCAGCACCCCCCCTGTGCGCCCTGGTGTGCCATGTGGGGCTCAGTGGGCATCTTGGTTCAGCTGCAGGGGTCTTGTGTGGCTCATCCCCCTGTGTGTCTGGCTGCAGCCGGGGTTTCCAGCCCCCTTGGCTGGAGGAAGGCAAGTGGGTCGCCTCTTGTGACCCTCTCACTGAGCCAAAGATCAGGGCTTGGCTCCTGCCCTGGCTGAGCACATGCAGCCGTTTCCTTCCAGATGAAAAAGCCTTTCTGGGAATGAGGGGGAGAGGGTTGCTTTCCTCTCATCCCTTCCCCAGAGTGGCTGGGTCTGGAAATATCCCCCACCTCCCCCCCGCAAGCAGCCCTGCGCTGCCTGTGTGGGTGCAGCCAGGTGATGCCACCCACAGGGGAGGTGGAGATGATGGAGGAGACATCCCCCAGCTTCTGCTGTCCCAGCTTCATGGACCCCCCCAGGGGATGGGGGATTTAGGAGAAGGAGGCTTTTCAGGGTGGGATCACTTAG
Organism: Porphyrio hochstetteri; assembly: GCA_020800305.1. Taxonomy (NCBI): domain Eukaryota; kingdom Metazoa; phylum Chordata; class Aves; order Gruiformes; family Rallidae; genus Porphyrio; species Porphyrio hochstetteri. The sequence continues at coordinate 1,811,715 of CM036928.1, forward strand.
TTTACGGGGTCAAACCTGGTGCCACCCCAGGATGATGTTTGTTCTGTTCCTCTCCACAGGATTTTACAAGGAAAGTGTCCAGGGAGAGCCCTGCCTCTTTGTTGAATGATTCCTGAGTGTTTTCCAGGAAAAGGGTGGATGGGAGCGTGCTCATCCCTGGGATCCACTGACAGAGCCCAGCTTGTTCCCAGCAGCGACCGCAGCGCTCTGCTGCCCTGTGAGAGTGATGCAAGGTGAGCATGGGGTCTGCACCCCGCTGCCGAGCTGCTCAGGGGGGGTGGTGGGGATAAAACCCAGCAGGGTGGGAAGAGGGAGGAGGGGTTTCAGTTTGGGAGTGGAGGAAGGGCTGCTGGGTTTGGGTTTGGGCTCCTGCTCTGGCCCCGTTGAAGCGGCACGTGCTGCAGGAGCTCTCCGGTGAGCCTGGCTGGCGGTGGGGCTGCTCCTGCCCAGATGTCCTGTAACTTCAGGCCATCCAGTTCCCAGCATCTGCTCCTGCCATCAGCCTGGCCCCCAGACCTGGCTCTCCATGGGCGGCAGATTCCCCTCCCACCCTGGCCGAGGGGGCCAAGAATAACACACACCAGTGGCCAAACGCCCGGGTCTCCTCTGAAACCCCCGAGTCTCCTGACTCATGGTGGGAGGATGGGAGCCCCAACGCTTCTGGGAGGTCAGGACCAGGAGGGAGAAGTGAATAACAGGGCTGGGGAAGGCACGCAGGAGGCAGGGCTGCTGGGAAGATGCAGCAAGGGGGTAGGGAATGGCCAAGGGGGTTTACAGGATCCCCCTCCCTCTGTGGTGAGCACCCTGCCTGCACAGGCACACTGTCCCTGGCCAGGGACCCGAGGCACAGTGAGGTTGGACACCATGGCTCTGTGCCTTTTGGTCCCCAAGAGAAAGTCGGTGTGGAAAGCAGGATCTGTGGTGCCAGGGTGGGAGAAACGGCCTTACCAAAATAAATAGCATGGGTCACATGAGTTACTGGCCCTTTCTGGAGGAACTGGGTGTTTACATGAGTGCTGGACGGCTTGGCTGGGCTTCTCGATCGCAGGAAGGTCCTGGAGGAGAGGCTGAGGCTGAACTCGAGTTAATTAAGGGTAGGGCTGTCGCTTGGGAGGGCTGGCTCTGCCCTCAGCTCTGATGTTTCCCTCTGGTACACACAGGGCTGGCTGCTGACAGAGAGCAGGCTGCTTTGCCCTGTTAATTGGGTGTCTCTGGGTGCTCTCAGCTCCTGGACACCCTGTGAGAGATGCTGGTGCTCGGATCCAGCATGGAGCCGTGCCCAGAGACTGGCCAAACATCCCGAGGGTGGTCCCTGCCCAGAGCTGGGGCTGGAGGGAGGGGGGTGACCTCAGCCCCCAGCAGACTGCAGCATCAGGGGCTGGGAGTGCTGCCAGCGCCTTCTCTGATCCCTGATTAGCAGCATCACCCACACATTTGGTCATCACTAGTGGTGGGGGAAGGATGTCATTTGTTCCTCCAGCTTATTCTTCCTTTTGAAGTCATAATCCCCCCTCTGACATCACAGTCATTCCTGCTGCAGCGAATGGCGATGCCAGGCAGGGAGGAGGGAGCAGCTCGGGGGGCAGAGGAGCCCTCCAGCCCTCACCCGGGTGTCAAAGCCCCTCCAGCTGTCCCCATGACGCTGGGGAGCTGCGAATGTGATATGGCGACAGAATCGATTCGGCTCAGCCCCTCCTCGGTGTGAGGCCAGCGGCTCAGGGAGAGGAGCATCTCCCTGGGGAGAGCAGCATCTCCTCCTGCCCTCATGGCAAGCTCTGGGGCAGGGCTGCTTTCCCCTGGGGAGTGAAAACAAGGGGAAAACAGCTGCTTCCTGGGAGCATCTTCCTCTCCTGGGGACCAGAGCAGGGGCTGTGCCTGGCTTGCTTTGCAAACACAACCAAAAGGTGTTAAGTGCTTGTAATCCGAGTATAAACACTGGTGTGCCATCACTGGCTCTTTAGCACCTTCTAAAGTGCTTTAAGAAAGCCCCTTCTGCTGGGTGCAAGCTTGTGGGACCCGGGTGCCAAAACACCTTTTAACAGCATCACATTTTTCTGGGAAGTGATGTGAAAGTTCCCACCCTGACACAGGTCCTGGCTGCCCTCTTTTTGCTGGTGCTGCTTGGTTGTCGATGTTGTTATCGCTCATTCAGCTCTTCTCAATCTTCTTTCACCCCCTGTTTGAAGAAACCTTGTGCATTCCCAGTGCTGATGCTGGGAGCAGATGCTGGGTCTGTGGGGTGGATGGGTTCCCTGCACAGGGGGGGTGTGGGTGGGGGGAGCCCTTATCGGATGCTGCAAAACAAACAAACAAAATAATGGAGGAAACCAAAGCCCAGAGGGAGAAGGGGGAAGGGATGGGGGGAAGGATGGGCTGGGAGAGTGTGGATTTATTTCCCACATCATCTAGCACCTTCCCTTGGGCCGGCGGCAGCAAAGGGTCCCAAAGGGACTCTCGTTTTTCGGGGAGGGGGGGAGTTGCCATCACTGTGTGGGATCCATGGCTGCTGCTGGTTGTTGCATTGCTCCAGAAGCCTGAAGTGAAAGGCCACGTCCCACACACGTGTGGAAGTGTGGCTGGGCAGCCTCTTGCCCCCAGCAGCCTCACAGGCACTTTTCCCCTCACTGGCTCCATCCCTGAGCTGTTTTGCTGTTGTTTTTCTGTTTCTCAATGGCAGGGAGAGGTCTGGGTTGCTTCCTTCAATCTCTCTTACTGCTCTGGTCCCTGCTGGGGGGGGTGGGCAGGTTTATTGCTGATCCCATCTTCTGCTTTTGCCTCCTGAACATCTGTGTTAACTCTTCCCTTGGCCATCAGGAGCAGCACAGCTGGACCCCAGCCCGGTCTGCAGAGCTCCAGCCCTGGAGCAAACGCTGCTGGGCTGAGCTCAGAGGTGAAGGGATGGTGGTGCTGAGTGTTTCACCATACTGGGATGCTGGGTGGGATGTCTGTGTCGTTGGGCAGGAGAGATGCTCTCCTCCTCCTGGGATGTGCAGCACACACGTGTTGTGCTCCTTACACATCAGCCTTTCCCATGTTGTCACCCCAGCCATCCTGTTTCCCACATTCACATTTACCTGCCACCTCCCCCAGCCTGGGGCATCTGCCAAGAAGAAAGGTGATATTCGTGTTAGAGAGACGTGGTTGCTGCCTCGATGGATCAAGCAGATCAGCTCCAGTGCTCTCTCCAGAAGCTGATGGAGCTGCTGGGACAAGACACAGAGCCAGCCTCTCCTCCTCCCAGAGCCCCCAGCTCGGTGGGTTACATTTGATGCCTCTTCTTACTGCAGCCAGGAAGGTGTTTCCATGGGTCTGGGAAGTTGGTTTGCCAGCTAACAGAGCCAAAAGTTCCAGAAGGAAACCCTGGGCTGCTCCCTGCTGAAGCTGTTTTATTGGCTTGGAGGGTTTAAGAGCTCTGCTGGCAATCGGGGCATCTTTAAAGCCCCCCCCAGCCTTGCCTGCAGCACTACACTTGTTTTACTGGGTCCCTCCTCCTGCTGTGGCTTTCTCTGTACCCTGCTCTTAGGTGACTGGTGTGATAATTGGGTCTAAATTGATTTGAACCATTTCCTGTAAGTGTCTAGGGAATAAATTTCCCGGATCAATGGATGCCACTAGCAGCAGCTGGAAATCCTGCTGCCCTAAGCACTCCAAGCCAGTGTTTGATTGAGTCTGTGATGCTTCCTGCTTGTCCCAATTAATCCTGGCTTGAGCAAGGACCCCCACTTTTCCTGGGTGCTGATGCTCTGGGCACGGGTACCTTGTGATCTGATGAGTAGGGCTAAAGGAGGGTTTGGGTACCCAGTGGGTGCAGCACTGCTGTAACCTCCCTGTCCCCATCACACGGTGGCTGGTGGCAAAAAGGGGCTGGGTTTTGGACAGACAGAAGGAGAGGCAGCAGGAGTTTGTCCATCCTTCCTCCTGCTTCTCCAGCTGAAGGTAAAATCCAGGAAAATCCCCTGTACATGGAGCATCTGTGAAGTTCAGATGCAGCTCTGAGCACAAAGAAGCCTTTCCTGGGTACATCTGAGGCATTTCCACGTGTCTTCCTGCATCCCCAACACTCCTCCCAAACATCCCCCCAGGGTCCCCTCTCCCTCTGGCTCTGCTTGATGCTTTTCTGCAGCCCCTTGGGTGGGTTTGGGGAATTTTCTCCCCCCTCCTTTCCTGCCTACTGCAGTACCAGGGTCTGAAGGGCTACAAACCATCCCCAAGGTTTCCCAGGGACATTTCCTGCCACCTCCAGGGAGCTGGTTAAAATCACCTAGAAACCAGAGATGCTTTTGGGTGCAAAAACATCTCCTGGGGCTTCCAAGAGCATCCTCTCTGCTCTGCTCCTGTGCCCAGCTGCTGAGAAACACAAGCCTTTTCCAAATCAACTGGGTCAGGGAGGGATCTGGGGAAATATTCCCTGCTGGAAGGCAAATGAATCCCTTTGTTTGCTGCTTTCAGACCTTGTCCCACTCGGTCCAAAGCTGCTCCCTCTGGAGCTCAGACCCACGGCTGGAGATTTATCAGCCCTTGGACACGGCTCTCTCCTGTTAAGAGTCTTCCAGGGGCTGTTTTATGATGATTTCTACCCTTCACCCTTCCACCAGCTCTGTGGATGGTGTTTCCTAAGTGTATTTTAATGTATTCACCTCTCACCTCTTGACTAGATGCCTATTGATCCGATATAGATCCCTGGGAAAGGCTGTGAAGGGGATGGGGAGCTGCAGCCACCCTGAGCTGGAGAAAGGGGATGGTGACAGCTGGGGATGAGCCCACAGCAGGACTCAACATGGAGAAGACAACAGGTTCCTACACCCCATCCATGCTGGGAAATGGGTCCCCAAACCTGAAAATACAGATTGTGGCAGCATTGCCACAGGGGGTGGTGCTGCTGGTGGTGGAAATTTGGGAGAGGAGTTGGGTGCTTGGCTCCCTCCATGGCTCTGCACAGGCCATGGCAGGGGTGTTTATCCACAGAATAACTGTTGATCCTGCTGCAGACCACAGCTGGTGCAAGCACATCCTTTGGGATGCTGGATTAGTCCAGCAGCATCATGTGCACCCCTTTGCTCATGGGATGCTGCTCCGTCCTGGTGCTCCCCAGCTATAAACGCTTGGGAAAACGCATCCACAGAGCTGGTTTCTCCAAGGTTTTCCTGGGACTAGGGACAATGTGTCACTGTTCCTGGAGGAGCTCCTGGAGTAGGTTTCTTTATTCCTTTGGCAGATTTTATAGCTGATTTTGGGGCAGAACTCCTGATGCACAGTGAATGCACCACGTCCAGCGAGGTACCGAGCAAGAAACGTGCAACCAGAAACCCCAACCTGGGGAAACTGCCCATCTTGGGACTGAAATTGGGAGCAACAGGAGGTAAGAGGTAAAAGCTGAGATGTCCCAGCTGCTGCTGGCTGTGCCTTGCTAATGTCACAGGGGAAAGGCATTTCTGAAGGGCTGGGGGAGGCTGGGCCCCTCGCTATCCATGGGGCAGGTGGAGGGGGATTGGGATGGGTTCTTTCCAACAGATTTTTGCCTCCAGCCCTCCCTGTCTCTGCCCAGAGAGTACAGCTGGGCTGCAGCCCCCACAGCTCCTGGGGCCTGGGGAAACATCCTGGCCCCTTTCTGGAGCTGCCTCAGCCCTTCCAGAGGCTCCCACGGCCTCGGCTCCGGTCGAGCCTCCTTGCTGCAGGGAGCTGGCAGGGAATGTGGACAGCAAGCAGGCTGTGGATCCAAAACCCCGATGAGAACCCCCCCAAAGTAAATAGGACACAGAAACCCAGCAGGGCTCAGGGAAGAGAAGTGATGCTCCAGCAGAGATGGAACAAGAAGCCGACCCTGCGGGTGTCCATGAGACTGCTCCTGAGGAGGGGGCTGAGGTGGGGATGGGGTCATGGCAGCAACCCTCAACCTGTGGCAGGGGGTCTCTGGGACCAGGGGGAGGAAGCTGGGGGAGGTTATGACCTCCTCCAAATAGCATCCATGCAGGGAAGCATCCGTGAAGCAACCCCACAAGCTCCCATGGGACTTGCCTGCGCTGAGCCCTAGGTGGGCAACACCATTTGTCCCCAGCTCAGCTTTTCCCCACCTTTTTTTCCCACATTTTCTCTCTCTAGGGGAGCAGAGGAGGTAGAAAGCCAAACCCTGTGGTCCTCAGTGCGAGGACAGGGCTGGAGGATGGGCTGGCTTTGAGGTCATCACAAAGCATCCCCCCCTCTCACTTAATTTCCTGGCAGAGAGGAAGCTGCGTTTCCATTTCACCCCAGGTCTCTGCAGAGCCTGGCTGCTCTTGGAGCAGCTTTGGTTTATTTATTTCTTCCTTTTTTTGAGGGGGCAGGAGGGGAGCTGGAGAGTTTTTGCAGCTGATGGAAAACAGGGGCAGCTTCAGCTGCTGGAAACTGGAGTTAGAAGAACACGCAGGGACTTTCACTGAAAACCTAAAACCTCCTAAACCTCCTCCCCAGGGGAAGCAGGGAGCACAGGGATGGGAAACAGGATAATGTTTCCCCCCCCTGGTTCCCACTTGTGCTGGTGCTGGACTTTGTTTGAGAGGAGGTGATGATTTACCCGGGGTGATCCCCAGGCCGGGGGCTGAGGGGTGATTTATGGAGCAGTAAAACTGAACAGTCCTGTCTCCATCACCAGTTGGATGTGGGTTTTTTCCCCAGAAAAGCTCGTAGATGTTGTCTTCCTTCCGGTGAAAATCCCAATCGAGCAGAAAATCCCTCCCAGCCACTTAGAGCCTCTTCTTCCCTGTAAAACCCCATCCCAAACCCTGATTCCCACGGTCCAACATCCAGCAGAGACCCAGACAGGATTGTGTTGCCAAAACCTGCTGCCTGTCCGCAGATCCCTAGGGATCCTGTGCCGGGGGCTGGGTGGTCTGGCACCCTCCTTACCACAGCCAGGTGATGGTTAATGGAGCCACATCCGTTCCCCTGCCCTGGCTCACCTGCATCCCCCATCCCTGGGGGATTCCCTGCATCCCTCCATCCTGCCGGGGCTACCAGGAAGGAGGCAGGTGTAGCCAGAGTTTAATTTGGTTTAAATTAATGTGGGAGGGGGGTGGGGGGGAGGCTGGGAGGTGAAGTGGTTTGTTTTTTCAGGGGGGAAAAAGAGACTTTCCTGGTTTCTTCGGGAAGCTCTCTGCATCCGGAGGGGGAGGGAGAGGGAGAGGTCTGTGAGTTCACTTCAGTTAGGGGTAATAGAGATATTTTCCTTTCTTCTTGGTCCTCACAAAGCATAATGGGTTTAATCTGGTACTCATTCAGGTGAGGCTTCTCCAAGTATCCAAAGAGACCTTGTGGTCGGTGCAGCAGGAGCAGGGAGAGCAGGACCTGGGGAAGCTCCTGGAGATGCAGGTGGGAACATTGCAGGGCAACAGGGTGCTGGTTATTCACCTCCTGTGGTGCTTCTGCTAGCCAAGAGGGGAGGAAACTCAAACCTGTGCAAAGTCTTCCCCATCTGCAGCGATGTTGTTGGGATCAGGTCCTGCCATGGGATTTTCCTTGGATAACACCAGGCTGCTGGGGATGGGGATGCATTTTTCCATCTAACCTGCTGAAGCTCTTGGAAATGCTGTTTTGGGGAAGGTTGGGGGTGCCAATGCTTTTCCCCTTGGGGTCTGGAGGCAGCAGCTCTGCCTGGAAAGTGAAGGGAGCTGGGAGAACAGTGTGGTTTGGGGGTGCTGCGAGGGCGTTGGGCAGGGTGCTCTTCCCAGTCTCTTCCCTGCTCCAGAGAAAAAGTGGGACTCAGCAAAAGGCCACTCTAGCTCAGCTGCAAAAGCCTGGCAGGGAAAGCATGGGGGGTGCTGGGCTGTGTTTGATCAGTGTCAGAAGCCTTTTGGGGACAGACAAACTGCCATCTGATGCTTCACTACAGCCCCTGAGCATCACGAGTCGCTTCCCGGCTGCACCGGAGCACCCCCAGGCCTGGGGCTAAATTCTTCCCCTCTGCTCCCCCTCCTTGCAAATGGGGGGACTGATCCCTCTGCAAACAAGAGGATGCTGCCAGCAGTGAGGGCTCCAACAGCTTTTTTGAGGCTCTGGCCATACGGGGGCTCAGAGCTGAAGTGGCAGCCTGAACTCCCCCAGCCAGGGGGTCCTGGAGGCAGCTGCTGTTCAGCTCTTTCCCGATGCTTCATCTCACAGCTCAGGCAGCAGTGATGCTCCCCCAGCCCCAGCATCACCCCTGCTTTGCAGGCAGCAGCGAGACCCCTTGGGAACATGATGCCATCACCCCCCCAGGTACATCAGGCAGCTGGAGAGGTTTTAATTAACCAGCAGGCAACAGAAATCACACAGTGGCCTCTCGGTGCTGGGTAGGAGAGGCAGCGCTCAGACTGAGCCATCGCTGCCCCTGGAGACACGTGAGCAGGTCTGGGTCACAGTCCCCATGGTCCCCATCCCATCCTGCGGCTCTTCCCAGCAGCATCATCCTGCTGTGGTCAAAGAGGGTCTGGGGGTGGTGGGGGGATCATGTCACTTGGCTCTTAAGGAGGAGGAAGCGTGGCAGCAGCGTGGGGACATCAGAGCAAAGCTCTGGCCCTGTCCCCAGAGGATTCCTCACCCAGCAGCAGGTTGTGTTTATAAATATCTTCAGTATGGGATGCAGGGGGAATGGCCAGCCCCTTCTCAGTGTCTGTGGGGACAGGACAAGGGGCAATGGCTGCAAGTTGGAGCATAGGAAGTTCCACCCCAATCTGGGGAAGAACTTTTCCCCAGTGAGGGTGAGGGAGCCCTGGGACAGGCTGCCCAGGGGGTGTGGAGTCTCCTTCTCTGGAGAGATTCCAGCCCCAGCTGGACACCGACCTGTGTGACCTGTCCCAGGGACCCTGCTTTGGCAGGGGGTTGGACCCCATGGGCTCTGGAGCTCCCTTCCAACCCCTGTGATTCTGTGTCATATGTGTGAGTGTGCACACGCCTGTCAACCTCCCCCCAGCTTTACTCTCCAGCCTTCAGAGGAGGGATGAGTCAGAGGGCTCAGGGAGCGATGCCTCAGCTGGGCTCCCAATGCCGAGGTTGCTTTTCAAGTCCCCCCTTTGGTGGCTGAGAAACTCAAACCATGTGAAACTCGTTGAGGTTTCAGCTTTGTTGAGCACGAAACTCAGACCAGATTCCAGCAGGGCCACGCTCCCCCCTCTCCCTGCAGCCTGGAAACCAGAATCACTCATTTATTCCCTTTTTTTTCCTTTTCTTTCCCTTTTCTATTTATTCCCTTCAAGCTCCTTGAATGCCCTTCTATTTTTGGGCCCTTTCTTTGGCTAAAAGAGCCAACTGAGTCACCTGATGGATGAAATATTTCCTTGATAAGACACTTTTTTCCCCTTGTTTTGCTCCTGAGGCTCCATCCCGACCAGCTGCTGGTCCTCACGGAAGTATTTGCTATAACTCAGTGTTGCACAGCTGTTTCTCACTAGGGCATTCTTCAGAGGTGGATTATTTGTCATTCCATGGCTTAATAATAATAATCCCTTAATGCATTTTTGTCATCCAATGAAGGAACAAAATGCTCCCATGTGTTTTAATGGCAACGGTGCTTTTTCACACATGCAGACAGGGTTTGGGATCTCCCCCTGCCCCCTCCTCAGCTAAATAACTCCCACAGTGCCTCATATTAAGGCTTATAATATGATGGAGTGGGTCAGAAGGGTATTAAAACCACTGACTAACAAGCATGGAAAAGAGATGGAGCAGGGAAAGGGGGAAAGTGAATGTTTCCGACACGTTGGTGGCCGTGGGGATCCCCTTCCCTTCCCTCCCTCCTCCCCCCCTTCCCTGACTCGTGCTTCCTGGGAATCTTGTGAAAACATTTGCTTTCCCCCCTGCCCTGGCTCAGAGGCTGTCCCACGCACGGGGAGTCTGTGGCTCCTGGGGTGCACGCTCCATGCTGCACAGCTGGCAGGCTGGGGACAGATGTCCTCATCCAGATCCAGATGTGCTGCATGAAGCTGCGGCTCTCACCTTCCTCCCCGGCTCCAGGGCTCTGCTGGAGCATCTCTTGGGAACATCCTGAGCATCTCTGAGCAGCAAAGACATCCTTTCAGTGGGTCGTTGGGTGTCTGATGAGAAGGGGCTGCTCTGCTCCAGTTGGAGTGGTCCAAGCTCAGTGCCAGCTCCTGGCAGCAGAAATGGGTCGTTTTGGGCTCTTTTTTTATTATTTCCACAGTTGGCAGAGCCCTGGGGCTGGGAGGGGCTGAGGAGGAGGGTTCACCCTACACCTTGGTGTAAGGATGCTCCTACAGCCCCCAGACTATGACAATGGCAGCATTGATAGCTGTAGCCTGGCCAAAAGCCTCCTTGGCAGCTGGGATGGAGTGCAGGAGCAGGCTGAGCATCCCCATCCCTGCCAGAGCCTCCAGACAGTGCTGCAACACAGGGAGAACCCTGGCACCATCGTGGGTGTGAGCGGGGACACCAGAGCCCTGGGGATCAACTGGCAGGATTCCTTGGGGATGCTGGGTCCTTGCTGCATCCTCTTCCTGGCCAGTGCTTCAGAGCCAAAACTCGATGGCTTGGCTGCAGTTCCCACATCAGCAGCTTTGCCAGGAGGGAGAATCCAGGGGCTGGGAAAGGGGGTTGGAAACCCTACCTTGGGTTTTTTGCTCTGCCAGAGGTTTTTCTGCTCAAGTTTATGCCCATCTCCCCATGGCAGGAGCTGGTACCACGTATTGAGGTGGTGCAAATACGGGTGTTAAAGGTTTTGGGGACACAGCTGGGGGTGGGAGGGAGGTATGGGGGTCACGGCAGCACCTTGGTTGTGGGGCTGCTGAAGCTGTCCCTGTGATGCAAAACTTCAAAGAAAGGGTGAAATTGACTGCTGGGGGCTGGAGGCAGCGTGTGAACACAGCACAGAGCAGGTATTGATGCCAAAATTCAGGGAACTCCCTGTGCTTTGAGGAAATTAAAAAGCACTTTCCCCCTGCTCTTGCTTATCCAAAGGCTCACAGCCTCAGCTGGCCTGCTGCACCAGAGGGATCGATGCTTGGAGCAGGCTGGGGCTTTGATTTGTTTCTTATGGCTTCCTGTCCCGATGAGAAAGGGAAAGTTATTTCAGGAACCTCGTGAGTGAAGCCCAAGATGTGGCCCAGGCAGCAGCAGCAGGGGCAGCCAGGCACAATATTTCTCCTGCCCGCAGGAGAGAGGCTCTGGAGGCTGTTTGCCTTTGATTCCCTCTCCCTGCTGCTTCTCCGTGCAAGGAGGAGCAATTATCCTTTCCATGAAAGCTCCTTATTTGAGGGGACTTCCAGTAGCTTCAAAGGAGGGGCAGGTTTCCCTTGGGAACAAAGTGGCCGTGTCAGTGGGTCACCAGGTCTCTGATGGAGAGCGCTGGCTGACGCTCGCTGCTGGGTGCTGGACCTCAGCTCTGGCCCTGAACCCCCCTGTTTCGTTCAAAGCACATGTCTGGGTGTTAATCCCACGCTTCAGGACCCCATCCCCAACCGGGCTGAGACCAGGAGAGCTGAAACCCACCTTGCATGGAGCGATGCCCACAGCCACGCATCCCGGCGTGGATCCGCCGTGCCTCCCAGTCCTCTGCCATCAAAGGGATGCTCAGAAACACCCGGCTTCCCAGCTCCCTCATCCCAAGCAAGTATTCCTTGTCCTCCTGTGGAAAAGGCAGCGTTGCTGGAGCCGAGTTTGGCCCAGGCTGGGGGGTCAGTGAGCAGCACTTGGTTGGACCGATGGGGTTGTTCTTTTTCCCTTCCTCCCCTCCCCAGCCCCTGTTCTGAGCCTCCAACTGTGTTAAGAAATAACCTTTCCCAAGAGCCAAGAAATGCTGTTTGTGGCTGGAAGATGTTTTTCATCCCTCCCTGGCTGAGCGCTGACCCCAGGCTGCTTGTGCAAGGGCTGAGCAGCGCTTTCAGGCTCCTTCCTTGCATCCAGGAGGAGTTTCCCTGGCACTGTGGGGACTGTGAGGGGCAGGGAGACGGTGGCAGAGGAATTGCCCTGTGTTTAACCACTGCAGCAGGCTCTGTGGGATGCAGGCTGGTTTCCCAGGGCGCTCCCATTGCCAGGATCGATGGGGTCTGGACCACTTGGCAAAGCCCATCATGGGATGCGACGTGCCAGAGGAGTCCCCTGCCAGTCCCGTGCATCCCCAGGGCAGCAAGGATTGGGGAAGGGGGACTAAAGCTTCTCAAGGACCAGGAGAAGGGGAAGTGGCTGTGGTTTTGCTGGAGCAGAGCCCCTGTGGCCGGAGGGAGCCGGTGGAGTTGCAGAGAGGCAGAAGGCACTGGAGAAACCCTCTGGTTTGGGGAAGGGCTGAGCCTTGTCCAGTGCTGGCTCAGATCTCACCTGGCCAGGCAGGCTGCTGGGGGCAGGGGTTATCTCTGCTCGCCAGGCTGCTGAGGAGGTGATGAAAGCACCCCGAGCCAGGCTTTTGGGACCCCCTGCCCCCGTTTGGGGACCCCCTGCTGCCGGTGCCTTTGTCCTCAGGGTAACCATAGCTGGTGGCAGGGGAACCAGCGAGGGGGGAGGAGGGAAGGAGAGGGGGAGATGGGTGGGACTCGGTAACCCAACCTCCCTGCTTTTCATCCGGACAAAGGGGGTGATTAGAGCAGCCCAGGCTGGGATTACAGCAGGGAGGTGCTGAAAGGTCGGTGACCCCCCTCCTCCCTTCACCTCCCCTTCCCCTCGCTCCCCTCCCTCGGGTCCAAAAAGCCCCCACAGAGCCCAGCACCCTCTGTAACCCCTGCCCGTGGAGGGGGTGAATCAGACACAGGCTCCCCTGGGTTTGTGCTGATGCTCTGCAGCTCCCACCAGCCCGTTCCTCCAACCCCAAACCCCCTGGGTTAAGCCATCACCGCTCCCCCTCCTCCAGAGTTTGGTCTCAATCCCCAGATTTCGGAGCCAAGCAGCCTGGATGTTCCTAACATCCATCTTTCTCCCACAGCAGCATCTTCCCCCTCCACCTGGCACCAGGGCTCTGCTCTGCACAGCTGAGCACAGCAGCCTGGGGGTGATGGGCTGCCAGGGAACTGGGGGGCTTGGGAGAGACGTGGGGAGGGATAGGAAACCTTGGCAGAAGCCCACAAAACCCTGCAGCAGATTTCAGGGTGCCCCCCTGCCTCAGTATGCCAGTGTCTCCCAGTATAAACAGCCCTGAGACCTTCTGTCCCCCTCCAAGGTGGAGATTTTTCACCCCTTGGTGCCTCCATCCCTCCCTTCTCCAGGACAGGGGGGACCCAGGACCCACCCCAGGTTTTGCAGTGATTGGAGCTGGAATTGCCTCCCCTCTGGTGGGGCAGTAGGGGAAGGGGCTCATCACCACTGGGCTGGGGGGGGGGAGACCCCTGGGTTGGTGAGGGGCCCAGCTGGCCCCACTTGCTGCTGGGGGGATGTGGAGGAAAAGGGGAGAGGGAGGAGGTGGTGCAGTGGGGGGCTGCTTGCTGGAGGGGATTAAAGGCTCAATCTTGAGTCAAGAGGAGGAAATTAGAATGAAATCAGGTTCTAGTGCCTGCTGGAAACGGGGCAGGGTTTATGGCTGGGGGAGAGGTGGGTTGGGGCATCCCACAGCTTCCCCTGAGGGTCCTGGAGGGCGATGAAGGAGGCGGGGGGTGGTCCCCAGTCACTCCTGTCCCACTGCTGGGGGGATGGGGAGGAGGAAGTGTGTGGGCTGGAGGTGACCCCCCTGAACTGGCCCAAAATGTCCTTGGTGGAGCCTGGGGCTGGTGGAAGGGGCAGGAGATGGTACAGGAGGGATGAAGGGCTGGGGTGCTGAGCTGTGCTGGATGTGGCCATTCACAGAAACCACCACCCCCCTCCCCCTGTTCCCACTGGTGCTGATGGGGAGATGGGGATGTCCTGGGGCAGCACCCATGGGGGCAGCTGGTGGGTGCTCAGAGCTGAATCCTGGGGGCTGAGCATGGAGGGAGCAACAAGATGAAACACATCACCTGCTGTTCCCTCCTCAGGTCCAACACCCACCCTTCCCTCTCAGCACCCAGGCAGCTGTGTGAGTGCTGTGCCAGGTTCCCTGCTCCCTCCCTTCCTGAACCCCCAATTTCCAATCCTTTCTCGACCCCATTCATCACTCCTCTTCCTCTCCCTCTTCATCCTCATCCTCCTCCCTCTCCCCTTCCCTTTAGTTCTCCCTACCAGCCTCCCCAGGGGCTGGTCCTCCCCATCCCAGAGCAGGGGCTGGAGCCCTGGAGCATCACTGAACCCCCACACCAGCACTCTGGGGTGCCCCACCGCTCTGCCTGCCCCCCCCCATGCCATTCCCCACACCACAGTGGGGTGGAAATGGGGTTCCTGGCAGGAGCTGCCTGTAAAACGAAGAAAGTTAATCACAGGGCTAATTGAAACCAGCAGCTTTAGCTGGGGAGCCAGCGGCTTTTTCTGAGCAGAGGGGAGGAAGGAAGGGGGTGGGAAGCTGGGGGGGAGATGACTGTGTCTTTGGGGTTTTGTGTTTGTGTTTTTTAAGCCAGGGAACAAATCCATATGGCTGCACAGGCAATTCCCAGGAACTTTTAGCCTGGGCTCAATCATAAATGTTTCAATCCTTTCGCTTCACGTGTAAAATTGAGGCTCTTGGGAGGGAAATGGGCTGGTTGGTGGCTCTTCCCTGGGGCTGTGCAGGCAGCTCTGCCTGTGGGGGGGTGGTTTGAGGCGTGTGGCTGTGATTGACCCCCCCAGGACAGTGTCTGGAGGGGCCAAACACGTTTCTCACCCAGCCCTGGAGAGCAGCATCGTGCTGCTTGCCCAGCCCCCACCCCCTGGGTGCCCTTAACCTGGGCTCCTCTAGGAAAGCAGGGCTGGGGGGGGAGCAGCACATCACCCCCCCATCCCCTGCCACGCTCTGGGCATGGTATGGGATCCATCCATCCATCCCAGGTAAGACAATGTCTGGAAGGGTCCCTGAGCCCAGAGCCTGTGTGGGGATGGCAAGGGAAGGGGGTGTCCCCTCTCCAGGAGGTGGCTGCAGGTGCCAAGCTCCCGTGTCCAGCTCAGATGAGCATCACCAGTGACACTCTTTCCCCCCTCACTAATCTCCCCACAACCTCATTCCACTAATTCTCCTAAGCAATTCTCAACCCACCTCAGCCCTGGCTGCCCCCCACCTCCACACCAGGGACCCACAGACCCCTGCATCCAGCACCTGGCCCAAAGCACGTGGCTACTCTGGGTTTGCACCAGGTTTTAGCCCAAGAATACTATTACCTCCAGCCTCAGGACACCAGAATGGGCCAGGGGCAGCGAGGATGCACGTGCTGCCCGTGGTCCAGGAGCGTGGGTGGGATGCTGCTTCCCCTGGGCTACTTTGGAAAACCCTGGCTTGGGCTTTGGCTGGGGCTGCTGCTGGTGGTTATCCACCCACAGATCTGCAACTGGTTTACTTCTCTGGTTTCTTGACCTTGCAGTTGTGTGCACGTTGCCTTGGGTGTTTTCCAGGGTTGAGCTGAAGCATCTCTCCAGAAAAGCCCTGATTATTCCAGGCTGGAAAGCAGGTCTGAAGCAATTAGAGATGGAACAAAACCCTTCCAGCTACTGAGCCACGCAAGGGGAACAGCGGGGATGGATTTGTGTGGGATGGATTTGAGCTTAAAGACAGGCTGGACCTGCAAGGAGGGAGAGAGGGAGACCTTCCTCCCTGCTCAGGAGCCAAGAAAAATCCTCACATCATTTATTCCCTTTCCCTTTTCCAGGCCTGATTGATACCAGTGAGAATTAGGTTTTGCCATCACAGTGGGGACCCATCCCTGGCATCCCCAGGGATGTGAAGTGATGGGGAGAGCTGGGCAGATGTGCCTGCACCTAGATTTCATTTAGTTTTGAAGGCCAGGCTGCAAGAACAGGTCCTTCCCCCAGCACCCAGCCAGCAAAGGGAGGATAAAGACGTGCCCAGGGATGGGAAGGGACATCACGCACGAGGGTCAGCGCCGGTACACTGGAGTTTTGGCCACTGTTTGCTGCCTTCCCACGGCTCTCCTGGCCCCCAGCCTGGCCTCCCTAGTTGGAAAAGCAGAAATCTGTGTTTTTAAGTGCTTCATTTGGCAGTTTTGCAGAGCAGAGCAGAGCACAACCTCCTGCTCCTGGTGCAACGCATTGTGCAACGCGCTGCACCAGGAGCAGGAGGTTGTGCTCTGCTCTGCTCTGCTCTGCTCTGCTCTGTGTGGAAGAGCTTCATTGCAGATGACAGGGGTGACCATGAGCCAGCAGTGTGCCCTGGGGGCTAAGAGAGCCTATGGGATCCTGGGGGGCATCAGGAGGAGTGTGGCCAGCAGGTCACAGGAGGTGATCCTCCCCCTCTGCTCTGGTCAGGCTCCACCTGGAGTGTTGTGTCCAGTTCTGGGCTCCCTGGGATAAAAAAGCCAGGGATCTCCTGGAGAGAGTCCAGCGGAGGCTACAGAGATGATGAAGGGCCTGGAGCATCTCCCCTGTGAGGAAAGGCTGAGTGAGCTGGGGCTGTTCAGCCTGGAGAGAAGAGACTGAGAGGGGATCTGATCAGTGGGGATCAATATCTGAAGGGTGGGACACAGGGGACATGGGCAGCCTCTTCCCAGTGTCTGTGGGGACAGGACAAGGGGCGATGGGCTCAAGTTGGAGCACAGGGAGTTCCCCCCAATGTGGGGCAGAACTTTTCCCCAGTGAGGGTGAGGGAGCCCTGGGACAGGCTGCCCAGGGGGTGTGGAGTCTCCTTCTCTGGAGAGATTCCAGCCCCAGCTGGATGTCTCCCTGTGTGCCCTGTCCTAGGGACCCTGCTTTGGCAGGGGGTTGAACCCCATGGGCTCTGGAGGTCCCTTCCCACCCCTGTGACTCTGTGATTCCACATCTAATGAAAGTTTTATTCTGATTTTGTTTGGGGTGGGTTTTGTTTCTGAGGCAGAGACGTTCCCAGCAGCCAGAGACAACAACAACAAGAAGCAGCATGAAATATTTATTCTTAAATAATGAGCTCACCCAGGAGCTGCATCTGAGGGGGATTTACCCTCATTCTTGGGTTTGAGATGGGGAAAATGAGTCACCAACTAATGGCCAAGGGGAGCTGGTGGACTGGAATGAATTGCATGGGGGGTTTTTCACCTTTTGAGGGAATTAAAACTCCTTTTCCACCCTTCCAGCCTGGGTCTCAGGTGGGTTTTGCACCCAAGTGATGCAGTTTCCCCAGAGCAGGACTTGCTGGGAGCAAAGGACCCCACAAGCCCCCCCAAAGCATCAATGTCCTGGCTGAAGCTCATCTGCTGTTTGCCTGGGAATTAAAACCTCCTTCACCTGCCCCATCCATCCTCCCTTGGAAACAGGAGAAAGGAAATCCTTCCAGCCCCCTTGGAGGCTGTTTCTATCCTGCTCTCCATGAGTTTGTCTTCAGCCACGTTTGGAAGGGAACCAACCCAACCCCACCAGCTTCTCCCAGCCTCTGAAAATCGTTCCCCCATCCCTTCCCCCTTCATACTCCAAAAAGGGAAATAATTAAAAGACCAGGGAAAGGAGCTGTTGGCAAGGTTCCTACAAAAGTTCCTCAGCACTATGCTGCTGTGCAGAGCTCAGAGCCCTTGGCAGGAGCAGGGTGGACTTTGAGGGAGCTGCTGTGATGTCTCCATCAGAAGGACCTGGCCCCTTCTGGGGCTCTCTGCTCCCTTCCCTGTTTCCAGCTTCAGATGAAGCCAGCCTTTGTGTGGGAGCCTGCACCAGCCAGCAGCAATTGGTGTCTCAGAGTGATGCTTTGAGGGAAATCAGGGTGTTTCCCCCCTTCCTCCCCAGTTCTCTTGGTCAGGGGGTTACTCAGGGGTTCCCTGGGCAGCCCCATTGTACCCCCACTCGTGTGTTGCTGGGCTAGAGATGGGTGTTCCCAGCATATTTTGGGCAACATCTTGCACCCCCTTTGCCAGGCTCTTGGTGCTGGGTCTTGCTGAGGTGAGTCACCAGCAGCAACAGGGTTTGCACACACCTGGTGGGACCCACCACCTTGCTCTGGCCTCTTGCATTGTCTCCCCTGCTAACTCCCCCAAATCGCCTCCATCTGGGGCAGATTAACCCCTGGGGCTCCCTCCAGGAGGGCCATGTCTGCTAAGGTAAAGCCCCATCCCCACCTCTCTGGGTTTGCACCAAAACAGAATCACCTGGGGGGATGTGGGGTAGAAGAGGAAGAGCTTCCCTTTCCCTTTCCCTTTCCCTTTCCCTTTCCCTTTCCCTTTCCCTTTCCCTTTCCCTTTCCCTTTCCCTTTCCCTTTCCCTTTCCCTTTCCCTTTCCCATCCCAGCTGGTGGCTGCAGCACTGTCCCTCCTTTCTGGGTGAGTGGGATGCAGGATCTCTTAGATCCATTGGATTGGGGATGGTTTTGATGCAGGAGGCTGTGGGGACTGGTCCTGGCTCTGTCACTGTGCAGACACCCTTGTCCCATGCCAGGACACCCATGGCCCCTCTTCTGTGTCTCTGACCCTGTGTGAGGGTGTGGGGACACCCTGAGCTGCAGGAAGGTTTCCCCACCTCTTCCCTGCCTTGCCAGGCACCTGTGTCTGTGGGTCTGGCACCTTCCTAACCCCCCAGCTTGTCCTTTGCCTTTGGGGCTGGGTTTATCCTGAGCCAGGTTCATCCTGCTCCAGGTGCAGCCCTGGTTTCTGCTGGATCTTCTGGGTGCTGCACCAGCATCCCCAGCTCCTCAAGGATCAGACCTGCCTGTGCTTCCCTGAGCCTGGTGGCTGGAGATGGGATGGGTCAAGCTTGTCCCTGGTGATGCTGGGTCAGCTCCATCCATCCCTGTGAGGAGGAGAGGAGCTGGAAAAGCCTCAGACCAGGAGGTAAGAACAGGGTAGAGAGGGAAAGGCTGCCTGTGGCCTTGGGGATGTGCTGTGCCCAGCGCTGGCAGGCAGCCATCACCCCAGCCCTCCTGCCTCTGCTGCCAACCTGCTTCCCATTATCTGGGAATGTGGCTCTCCCCAGCATCTGGGAGGCAGATTTTGCCCAGGGGTGCGAAGGGGGGAGATGGGGGTGCTGGTGCTGACCCTGATGCTGTTTGCAGGCTGGGGGGCTGTCTCTAGGCTCTGGAAATGAAGCATCTCCAAATCCACCCCCCTTCCCTGAGCCTGGCTGCACCCCTAAATCCAGGCTTAAATTGCTGGAGGAAACTGCCAGAAGGCTTGCTCAGCTCACTCCTGGAGGCAGACAGATGGATGGGGAAGAAATAGAGGTGAGCTTAGTGTTTGTCAGCTGCAGCTGGTTGCTGAGAGGTGTCGTTTCACTTGCAAAGCCCTTGCTGCTATTCTGGAAGCTCAGCTTTCCTTTCCCAGCTTTGTCCCTCCATGAAGGGAAAGTCCCAGCAGGAACAGGGAAGAGAATTAAAAGCATCTCCCTGCATCCTGGGGGTTTAATGTGGGGGTTTAATTCCTTTCCCCCTTCTCTCTGGGACTGATGAGGTTATCAGTGGCCTCACACTGGGATGGAGAGAGGTTTGGGGAAGTGGTGGCTCTTTGCTGGGGGTGACAGTGGGTCCTGTGAGGGTCTGCCCCTGTGTTCCCACACTGGTGGGTCTCCCTCTCTGTTTCCCACCCCCTCTTCCCCCCCAAACCAGCCTCCAGCCTGGGGGGGCCCCTCCAGAGCTCCTCACAGCAGATGCAAGATTAAGCAGGGGGCTGCTCTCTCCCTCCCCAGGCACCCATAAAGAAGGGGAAGGAACTTTTCCAGGGCCCTGCTCACCAGCCTCATCAGGCTCCTTTCCAGATCTTATTGCTCTCCCCCCACCCTGCACCAACCATAAATCAGGTTGTTCTCCCCAGGGACCATCTAATGCAGCTGATCCCACACATGAAGACCACCTCACCAAGCTTCTTCCTGCCCCCCCAGCACAGCTTCAGCCTGGGATGCAGGGAGAGGGGCAGAGGATGCTCGTGTCCCCCCTACCCATGTCCTGCCTGTGGGCTCCAGGCTCCTTTCCTGGGCAGAAACCCTTCAGCTCACGCTCACAGCTCAACTCTGCTCCTTTTCTCCATCCCAGCCCCTTTCCCAAGGGCAGGATGGGGATTAAGAGGAAGCAGCTTAAACCCAATGGCTTGATGCAGTTATTTTCCCCTGTTTATTTGCAGTGCTGTGTGGGAGCCTGAAGAAGAGGAAAGGGAACACTCCTCATGCATGTGCAGTCCTGGTGCTCATTACATTTCCTGCTTGAGAGCAACCCAGAGCAGCCCAAAATCAAACCAGCTTCATCTGAGCATCCCACTTCAAGCTCTTGGAAACCCCCCTGCGTGCGAACCCACACGCCAGCCCCCAGCCCAGCCCTGGGGGGTCCCAGCTCCTCTCCCCCCCACGTGTCCCACCTTCACTGGGGACATGCACCTTCCCAGGAGCCATCAGAAACTCCCTGGGGCAAGAGCCAACCTCTTGTTTGGGGGGTTCTCCTGGGGGTTTATCCCCCCCTTACTTTAGCTGCTGTCTGGGTGTTTAGCATCAGAAGTGCAGCCTGTATCCCTCTGCCTCCCTGGAGCCTCTGCAAAGGCTTGCCCCCACCTAAATCAATCCCCCTGGGTCTGGGGGTTTTGTGTAGGATCTGGGGAGGCTGATCCTGCCCTTTGGGGTGCAGCATCACTGACAGCAGCAGGGTGCAGGAATACAGCACCTGGTGCCCAAAGCAGACACACTCCAGAAGTGGACTCGAGCCTTTCAATTCCCTTTTACAGCAGTGAAAGCAGCTCAGAGGGGCAGGAGGAGGGGGAAGGTGTCCTCTCTTGCTGGGTTTTTCCCAAGGTCTCTCCTGGAGCGTGCTGCCTGTACCCTCCTGGGGTACAGTGTGGGATGCTGCTGCCCCCTCAGTGAGCCCCTGTACCCAGCTGGATGAGCCCTGCAGAGCTCCCCACGTCCTGGCTGGGGCTGGAGCCTCCTCCATGAGCTCCCAAGAAATCTTGCTCCACCAGATAAGATCAGACTTTACATTCCTGTTAGTTATAAGGTTAAAATAAGAAGATGGGGAAGAAAGAAGAGGGGGGAAACCCCCCTTGAAGGCTTTGAGGCCACCTTTCCTACCATGGACTCATGAGCCTCAGCTCTCAGGGGTGGGGAGGGACAAACCAAGCAGCACACCAACGTGGTGATGCTCTTTATTGGCATCTGACAGATACACAAGGACAGTTACCCACCCAGCCCTCCACCCCCCGTGCATCACACCCCCCCCAACCCCCCCACACCTCATGCTGCTCACACCCCCCACAAACCCCCCCAGACTCCTCCTGTGGGGGCTGCTTCTGCACCATACAACTTCCTAACACATCAGCACTGGTACCACAGGGGGTGAGAGGAGAAACACACGTTCTTTGTAGGACAGAAACGTTAGAAAAGGACACGAAACGAGCACGAGCTTTGGCTTGGTTTTCCCTCCTTAGCTTTGTTTTTTATGATTATTCTTCTATTTATTTCCTGCAGCCAGGGATTTGAGGCTTCCCCTGGCTTCTCTTTGGATGCTGTTTGTCTCCCTTTCCTCAGCCCTGAGGAAATCCCTTTACTATGGCGATTGAAACCTGAGACCGTGGCAATATTGTCCTGAAGAGAAGCACTTTCCAGCCAGCAAGGTACCAGTTGAGTTGGCTTTAGCAGACTGAGCTGGGCAGTTTGTTTTTGCTTTTGATTGGGGTGCTTTGTTCCAAGTCACCCTTAGTTTGTATTTAAGTTGCTCCACCACAAAAGGAAAAGGGATGGATGGAGGTGACCTGATGATAACCAGCCAGAAGCATCCCTGTGGTCTGCAAGGAGCTGGTGACCCAGCTGGGAGCTGGCCAGCAAGTGGGGTTGCAAAGTTGGGGTGGTTTCCTTGGGTTTTGGTGATGGGAGAGGGTCAGCACTTGGATGTGGGGCTTGCAGTCCTGTTGATGCAAAGTGTTTCTAACCCACAGGTTTGGCAGGGGCAGACAGTGGCCAGAGTCGCTCCTCCAAAGGCATCTCTGCACAAAGGCAGGAGGCATCAGATATCCCATCCTGGAGATCCTGATTCAGCCTCTGCTGCTTTATCATCCAAAGCACAGGAGGGGAAAGAAGAATCCCAGAGGGTTTTGAAGGACCTGGATGCTTGAATCCTGTCGACAGCAGCTCCCATCCCTCAGAAAGCACCAGGCTCTCTCCATCCTGACGTCTGGGAACAGCCAAATCCCTCCACGTTCCCAAGCTCCTCATGGACCTGCTGTGGTGATGTTTTGGGAGGGGGACACACACACATTTCCCTGCCTCCCCGTGGAGTCTTTAAGGCTGGGTGGGACCGAAGGCTTCAGGATGAATGCTTGCAGGTGGAAAGGCTGTGAGGAAGAGCAGAGGGGCTGGGGCTGGGCACCCTCCCCCCGTGCCAACACGTAGAAACACCAAGCAGTTAGTAAAACAACGTGGGATTATTTACAAGTCTCGCTCATCTCCTTGAGGAGGGGAAGAAAATCACCTTCTGCCCTCAGGAAAAAGAGTTTCTGGCTGAATCCAGAGGTGAAGGGGGGTCCATGGGCATGGATGTACCCACAGCTACACCAGCTCACCAGGCAGTTCTTCCTCTGCTAAAAGCTCATGATGCTCCAGGCAAAAGGGAGGAATCAAAGCTGTAGGTGTCTTGGGGACATCCCCCAGGACCGTGCTGGCTGCTTGGTGGCAGCTCATGGGGAGGATGGGGTGCTGGCCCACCCAACAGCTGCTCTCCAGGGAGCTGGGGGCTGATCTGCCAAGAAAAAGCACTTGTAGCTCTGGAGATGTGGAGGTGAGCGATGTCATGGGAGATCTTGGCAGAAGGAAATGCTGGGGCATCACCCAAGGGTGTCCTGGGGAGGCAGTGGGTGCACCCAGGGTGGGCAGCACCCACCGTGTGCCTGGACGGAGGTGAAGGGCCCACAGGGGAGCAGGCAGGGGCATTTCTGAGCCACCCTTCACAGTGCTGGAGGAGAAGGAGCCCTTACAAGCAGGGGTTTAGGACCACCAGCCCCTGGCTGGGTCTCTGGGCGAGGAGGGACAGTGCAATCTCAGCAGGGTGGCTTTGCTCCTGGTTTGGGGCAGCGTGGGGTCGCCAGGGATGGTGCCAGGGGGAGGATGAACAGAGCCCTTTTGTGGTGTCCCCGCTGTGGGCAGGCACTTTGTCAGCCCTTTAGACCTTGTGTGGCCCCCCCCAAACACCTCCCATGGAGCTCCAGCACCAGGGATGCAACAGCACCCAGCTGTCTGGTCCTCAGTGTTTGGGTGGTTCTGGCCACTCCTCACCAACCCCAAACGCTGGCAGCCCTGGGGAGCATGGGTGGGGGCTGCACCCCCCTCTCCCCCCCAAATTTCACAGTGTAGGTTGGGCTGCTGGGAGCCAAGTCCTTTGCCCCAGCCTACCCCCCACGGTGCAGCGCAGCCACAGGACCTGTCTCCTCCCCAAATCCTGGTACAGCAGCTCCAGTTCTCCCCATGCTGGGCCAGCCCTGCCCTTTGCCTGTGGTTTGGGGAAAGCAGCTGGATTTTGGGGTGTAGGAAAGGGGTCAGGAGATAGTGGTGGGGTGGGCCAAGGAGGAAGGGTGGGAGGAAGAGGAGAACTGGAGCCCCAAGGAGGAAGGAGAAGGAGCTGGGGGGGGGGGAGAGAGGAGAGGGCTGAGGGTGTAGGGTTCATTCCTGCGTGCGTCTGTCTGTCCAGCCTCCTGGGGCTGCAGGGGACGCTCTGGCAGCAGGTGGGCTTGGACTGAGCCCCACACCCAACCTGCTTATGGGCTGCTGGGGGGAGGTGACACTGGGAGGGGGCGGTACCGAAAACAGGAGCTCAGTGCATACAGGACCGTAAACTGGGGGGGCCCGGGGAGCCCCTGGCTCCTTCCCACCCTCCCCTCCAGGGCTCTCAGTGCCAGGGAGGGAAGAGGTGAGGGGGCAAAGGGGGAAGGGGACCCCACAGGGCCGCCCCGGGCCACCCTTCAGACGGGAGAGGTGGCGGTGGACTCGCTGTACAAGCTCTCAGCGATGTCCCCACGCTGGATCTTGCGCAGGGCAGCGAGCAGGGCGTCCAGGGTGGCCGTCTCCTTGGAGGACCAGTTGGCCAGGAGAGCCCGGGCGGGCGATTCCTCCCGGGTGAAGGAGTCTATGAGGTCCTCTTTGTAGCCCAGCTCCCCAGCCAGCTTCCTCCACGTCTCCTCCGTGGAGCTGCCCAGCAGCTTCTCCACCTCCTCCTGCTTGCTGGGCGGCAGGTTGGAGTAGAGGTTCCCGTCTCCCTTGGGCGCTGGGAGGGATAAGGTGGCGTTAAGCCCATCCCCGGGGTGCCCATCCCCAAGGTGCCCGTGCCCATCCCTGGAGTGCCCGTACCCATCCCTGGGGAGCCCATCCCCAGGGTGCCCGTACCCATCCCCTGGGGAGCCCATCCCTAGGGAGCCCATCCCCAGGGTGCCCGTGCCCATTCCCGGGGTGCCCATCCCCTGGGGAGCCCATTCCCGGGGTGCCCATCCCCACGGTGCCCGTGCCCATTCCCGGGGTGCCCATCCCCATCGCCAGGGTGCCCATACCCACCCCGCAGCACCCAGCTCCCCCTACCTGGCCCCTGGGTGCTCTGGCTGGGTGGCTGCTGGTCGTGCAGGCTCTGGCTGTCCACCGAGATGCCGCTGTCACTGTGCAGCTTCTCTCCCTCTGGCGAAGGCGTCTGGTTCACCGGGCGGTTGTTGGCCCCTTGCTTGTTCTGTTTGCAGTTGTTCCACCTGTGGGGAGGTGACAGCCAGCGGTGACATCCCCTGGCTTGGGACTGAGTTTCCTGCTCTGCCTTCCTTTCTTGGGGCTGCTCTTCCCAGGGAGAAGCGCTTTTCCTGCAGCCTCTGGCTCAGCCTCTCCAGGCTCAGGGGCTGGATGGGTTAAAATCAGCATTTCCAGCTGCCAGGTGGGTGCTGAGCTGGGAGCTCTGCGAGGGACTGGGGCTGGGCTCCCTTCTGTGGGCATCTACAAAAATGCAGCTGTGCTGCTGGAGCTTGCACGGGTCCTGGGGGCTGCCTGTGGGTCCCTGCTCAGCCTTGGGGTGCCCGGGGTGATGCTGAGCCAGCCCTGGCCTGCACAGGGCCAGGTGCAAACCCATCAGGCTGGGGATGAGCTGCTGAGCGTGATCGGCCACGACGGCCGCCCGCAGCGTGCCAGGACAAGCCAGGGAGGGGGGTGTGTGTGGCATCCACACCCACCCTGCTGCCATCTCCCTCTTTCACTCCTCAACCTCATTTCTCTTGCATTTTTGGAAATCTGGCTCCTACCAACCCAGCCTGGCCCCCTCCCTCCCTGCTTGGTGACAGCTCTGGCTACCCCGAGGGAGGTGACAGCTTGTTTTCCACCACTCAGATCCTCTGCCATGATGCTGCCTTGGTCCCCCACCTTTTGAAGGCGATGTAGGCCACCAGCCCCACCACCACGGCTGCCAGGATGGAGCAGTAGACAGGGATGAGGTTGTCGGCGGTGCCGCGGCTCACGACGGGCTGTGAGCTGCCCATGACGGTGGTGACGGTGTCAGCCAGCGTGCTGGGCATCACCTCAGTGTTGAAGGGGTCCCTGGTGATGGGCTCAGGGCTGTCAGAGCCCACCAGAGATGGTGTGTGTGTTGTCCAGCGAGGGTGGAGGTCTGCCAGGGGAAAAGAAATGAGAGTAACTAACCATGCCTCCTAATGGGCTGCGGCAGGTCAGGCAGTGAAGACAACGACCTCCCAAGGATCTTCTTCCAAAGGCTGGGGGGGTTGTGGAGGTGCCAGTTCTGCCCCATCCCCTTGTCCCCAGGCTTGTCCTTGCAAACCTCCTGGTGCTCTGGTCACCTCTGCCTTCCTGGTCCCCAGGACAAGCTGAAGCCATCCCCTGCCCTAGACGGCTGATGGTGCCTGGTCATGGCTGGCCATGGGCATGGATATGGATATGGATATGGATATGGATATGGATATGGATATGGATATGGATATGGATATGGATATGGATATGGACATGGCTTGGTCAGCTGTGGTTGCTCAATTCCTGCAGCTCTCCCCTCACACAAGCTGCAGCCAGAGCCCTGGGCTCCCATCCCTGACCACAAACCCCAGGGATGTGGCTCAGCACCGAGCACATCTGCACCAGGACCAGCCTGAGGCAACCCAGCCACCCCACAGCTCATGCAGAGCTGGGTTCCTCTGCTGCCACCAGCACCAGAGCCTGGATTTGGCCCCAGTTTGCAGCCAACAAGCCCAGCCCCATTTGGGAGTGACCCTCCCTTCCCACCACACCCAGGCGTGTCCCACGGAGCGAGTGGACAGGTCTTGTCATGCCCCAGGAGAACACTCTCACCTGCAGCTGCCCCATGCCCTCCCTGGGTACCAGCTCCCTCTCAAACCCCCCTCCACCCCCGGCCCCTTTCCAGGGGGCTGCCTGGTGCCCACTGGCAGCGGTCCCACAGGGCTGTGCCACGTCAGCTGGCACACTGAGGCTGGAGCAGGGACCTGGCATCTCTCCCCACTGGCCCTTTTGGCTGCAGCCCCCACACCCCCCCCAAAGCCCGGTGCCCTTTGGGAGTGATGCTCCCGTGGCCATCGCGCCCGGCTCCAGCGGGGCCCCGCGGCCAGCTAACAAAGCTGGCCCTGTGCTCCTTGACTTATGGCTCCATTTACTCAACCCTTTCAAGGGAGCTGTGCTCCTGCCCCCGCGCTGTGAATCAGCCAATGGCCGGGACAAAGCTCTTTTCTCCCCATCCAGGCTCGGGGCAGGGAACCACGCTGCTCCTGTCAAGGAGCAACCGGGACGTGCCCAGCCAAAACAGCCCTGATGCTCCTTGGGGGGCTCTGCATGGCAGGCTGGCATGGTGGGGGGCTGCTGCTCTTCCCAAGGGTACTGAGCCCTCCTGGGTGTGGGGCTGGCTGTTCCCTGGCTCTTCAGGGCAGTTAATTCCCATCAGAATCCCATTGGCTGCCAAGGTCCCTCCCGATGAAGGCTCGGGCGCTGCGGAGCACAGCATCAGAGACTGGGGAATCTCTCAGCTCTGCTCAATGCTCCTGCTCACCAAAGCCACCCAGCAGTGCCTGCACTTCTGGCAGTGTCCTGCCAGGAGCTCAGTCAAGGTTCATCCCATGTGAGGGCTCGGCACACCCCGAGGCCAGAGCCCAAGTGCTGAGGGGGGGTCTCAGCTGGAATCTGGGGTCTGTTCCTCTCCTCCAAGCCCAGCAACCTGTCCCTGCCTCCCCACTGCTGTGCTACAAAGGGAAACTGAGGCAGGGAGCGCTACAGGAGACCCATCAAACCCAGCTCTCCCCTCTGCAATGGCTCCCCCCAGGAAAGGCAGCCTCACCTCTGCACTCCGCATCCGAGGTGGCCGTGCACTCCTTCACCATCACCTCGTTCTCCTCGCAGGTGGTGCAGGGCAGGCAGGGGTCCACGAAGTTGGCTTCACTGGAGAAGGTGCCCTCGGGGCACTCCTCACAGACCGTGTTCTGTGAGTCCTGGCAGGGGAACATGAGGCCGAAGCCCACCTCGCACACCCGGCACTCCTGGCAGGTCCCGCTGGGCTCGTCCTGGTAGTAGCCGTAGGCGCAGCGGCACACGGCGTCGTCCGACTCCACGCAGGGGGCAGACATGCTCTGCAGCCCCACGCACTGTGTGCAGGGCTTGCACGGCTCCGTGGCGCTCACTGTGTCTGAGTAGGTGACACCTGGCAGGGGGCAGAGGGTGAGGTGAGTCCCCCTGAGTGCCAGCATGGCATCCCCATCCCCATGGCCGCTGCCTTCATCCCATCGCCACGCAGCACCGGGCTGGGGAGATGGGCTGGTGCAGCAGATGCTGGCTGGGACCATCTCCCCGTTCCTAATTTGCCCCCTCCTCTGGGCCAGAGGGAGAGGTGTCCTCCTCTGCAGCCCCCCCAACACCACTGAGCAGCCCCCTGGCTCCACCTCCCATTGACAGCTCCACCCTTCCCACAGAGATTCCCCAGCTCCATGGAGATCCAGCCTTTGAGCTCCTGCATCCTGGGCAGGTCTGGGTGCTGCCCCCAACATTCCCATCCCAGAGCTCGGTGCCCTGGGCAAACATCTTTGTCCCCAGCTGGAGCATCATCCCCATTTTCAACCTCCATATGGTCCCCATGGGCACCCTACAGCCATCCCTGCTCCCCAGCATCCCAAACACATTCTCTTCCACATCCTGCCCAGGGGATCCCTCAGGGCATCACTGCTCTGTGCCCCACTCCTCAGCCACGTGTCCCTGCCGGGCTCGGGGAGACTGGGAGATGCAGGGTGTGATGTGAGCAGGAGGTTACAACACTAATTGCTGACTCTCCTCTGACCTCAGGGGCTTCTTGCTCTCCAGTTTCATCCTGCAGGACTGGCTGCCAGGGAAATCAATCCTCCCGCAGCCCAGCGAGCCTCCCCCGCACCCCCTCGCTCCCCCCTGCCCGCTCCCAAAGGTGTTTGAAGATATTTTTAGCCTGGGAAGACGGGTCAGCTCCCGGCTGGGAGGCACAGCTGCTGTGCCTGCGTCAGCTGCCTCCCATCGACCCCCCCCAAACCCCCCCCCAACACCCCGGCTTCCTTCCCTTGTCCCAGATACGGGGGCACAGTCCAGCCTCCCTGAAGGAGAAGGTGTTGGGAGATCAGGAGCAGCCCCTCTGCTAGCCCTGCTCCTCAGGAAGACCATCCAGCCACGTGCTGATCTCCTGAGGGTGAGTGTGGGGGACGGTGATTCCCACCCCCAGTGGCCCCCGGCTTCCCCGGGGTGGCCAGGGAGGGATGGAGCCGTGGATGGGCTCAGGGCAGAGCTGTGGCCATCTTCCAGCCAGAGGGGAGCCAAGAGCCCTGAGACCTACTCTGCCCTTGTGAGGCCCCAGCTGGAGTCCTGTGTCCAGAGCTGGGCCCCCAATACAAGAAAGATGTGGAACTGTTGCAGAGGGGTCAGAGGAGCCACAAAGATGCTCAGAGGGCTGGAGCAGCTCCCCTATGGAGAGAGGCTGAGGGAGCTGGGCTGGTTCAGTCTGGAGAAGAGAAGGCTGTGGGGGGACCTCATTGCAGCCTTCCAGTGCCTGAAGGGAGCAGAGGAACAGGAGGGGATTCAACTTTTTAAAAGGATAGACAATGACAGGACAAGGGGGATGGATAAAAACTAAAGGAAGGAAGGTTTAGATTAGATATTAGGGGGAAGTTTTTTACAGAGAGAGTGGTGAGGGGCTGGAACAGGCTGCCCAGAGAGGGGGTGGGTGCCCCATCCCTGGGGGTGTCCAAGGCCAGGTTGGATGGGGCCCTGGGCAACCTTGTGTAGCTCCAGGCCTGGAGGTTGGTGGCCCTGCCTGTGGCAGGGGGTTGGAGCTGTGACCCTTGGGGTCCCTTCCAACTCAGACCAGTCTATGATTCTATGATGGGCAAGGTTAGAGGGCCGGAGGTGCCGCCCCAGCCTCAGCAGCTGCTTCCTCAGCACAGCTCAGCCGCAGCCACCCCCGAGCAGCAACAGCCGTGACATTTCCACCCCCAACATCTCCCCCCTGCCCCACGCCTGCGTCTGGGGGCCCTGCTCCCCTCCCAGGGCCCTCCCTGGAACTGCAGGACCTCAGGGATGAACCCACCCCACCGCTGCTGCCCCTGGGGGCTGCTGCCTTGGCTCTGCCCTGGGGTGGGCGAGCAGCCCCTGCCCCACCGCCCGGCCAAGAGAGCAGAGGCAGAGGCAGCACCGGGGTCGTCGGTCGGTGTTCACAGCCCCCATTAACCTGGGCTCATCCTTCTCATCATCCTGAATTATTGATGGGCACCATTAGCGTGGGGAAGTGGCCAGGAAAGGCATTCGGCTGAGTGGGCACATTTTCAGTGGCAGCAAAGGTACCCGAGCATCCGAGCTGAGCAATTACAGCTGAGATTCAAACAACCCCCCACCCCCCCTCAGCCCCTGCCTGCCCGCACGAGGGGGATAAATCAACCCCACACCCCCCCCTCACCCCCTGCCTGCCCGCACGAGGGGGATAAATCAACCCCCCACCCCCCCTCAGCCCCTGCCTGCCCGCACGAGGGGGATAAATAACTCATGAGGCAGCAAGCAGGGGTGGCTGGCAAAGGGGGGGGATGAGGGGAGGGGAGAGGGGGGAGGAGAAGGGAAATTAAAATAGAAAGCAAGCCAGTGGTCGCTCGGGCTAACGCAGGGATGGTTCCTCTGGTGTGTGTGTCCCCAGCCAGGCCCCTCTGGGCTTTGGCAGGGGTTGTGCCTTGGTTGTAGCAAATATTCACCAATTTGGCTGGTGCACTGGGGAAGATGTGAGAGGTGTGAGCCCGGGGCGGAGGTGGGGATCTCTGCAGCCCAGGGCCCTGCCCGCATTCCTCAGGCTTGGCAAGCCGGGTGCTTGGCTGGGATGGGGCTGCCTGCACCTGCCCAGTGCTTGGGGCGATGGGATCCAGCCCCAGCCCAGTCCTAAAGGACCTTTTTCCCCATCCCAAAATGGGGTTTGTAGGTCTAGCCTCCTCTTCCCACCCCAAATCTCCCTCTCTGGGCTCAGAGAAGGGCTGAGGGATCGTTTGCCCCTTCGCAGCACCTGCACCCATGAGCCACCCCCACCCAGCAGCTCCCAGCTGATGAGCCTGGGGGTTAGTCTGAGCTGCCATTAGTGAACGAAACTGGGGTTATAAAGCAAGGGGAGGGTGTGGGGGGCTTTGTCTTGTGGTTCTCCAGCTTGTTTGTGCTCTCTAATGGGGGTGGGGGGAGGCAGCCCCCTTGGTGCTGCTCAGGGGTAGGTGCCTGACCCTGCTCTGGGGTGTGTGCAGTGCTGATGACCACCCAGATGGGTAAGTGAGCTGTGCCTGGCACAGGAGATGCTCCCAAGCAAGGGCAGGGGGGCAGGGCTGGACTGGGAGGCAGGTGAAGGGCTGGGGGGGAAACTGGGGCATGGAGAGGGGGATCCCAGAGCAGCTGTATGGAGGGTCCCAGGGGCACTCAGCCACGATTGCCAGTCAGCAGCAAAGCCAAGCAAGGCACAAAGTGCTGCCCTGGGGCTTGGATCTCAGGCTGGTGTGATGCTGGGGGGGTTGTTGGGGCTGCAATGTCTGCTCCTGGCTGCCCCCATCCCCTCAGGGAGAGCAGAAGGGCTCAGACCCTCTGTACTTCCCAGCTCAGCTCCCTGACCCTGCAGCTGGGCTGCCTGGAGCCCCCTGCACAAAGGCCAGTGCCTGGTGTGGGGCTGGGCAGGAGGAGCTGGGGTGCAAACCAGCCCAGTGGCACTTCCACCTGCAGCCCCACTTCCAGCGCTGCACCCAGGTCACAGTCCTGCTCCCTCCATAGTGTCCCACCTCATCCAGGAGGGTGGAAACTCCCTTTGTCCCCTCAAATCCTGGGGAGAAGGGAGGAATTCAGCCCCCCCTGCAGCCAGGCGCTGGGAGGGTAAGCGCCGTGCATTGATTTTGCAGGGGAGCAGAGGTATTTTTAGCACTGCCCTGACACTGCTCGTCCCCTGCTCCGTGCTGCCTCTGCTCCTACTGCTTCTCCCCCCTCCCTCCCCCTGGACTTTGCCTCCTCTGTGCTCCCCCCCAGCCACGCTCCATCCCTTCCCCCTCCCAAACCACATCCCCGGAGCAATCTTGGCTTGGTCTGCCCAGCTTTTCCTACAAATACTTGTCCTTAGGCCTTCAAAGGGTTTGCAGCAGTAAATTTGAAGGGCAGATTGCTTATGCCTATCGTGGCATTGTTTAAACAGCCCTAGCTGGACCGTTTCAGCTGTAAGCATTTAAGCAGGTCTCCAGCACACGTCTCCCCCCGACATTTATGAAGCATTTGACATAGGCAATGTGCCTGGAGCTGTTCCCCATCTCCTGGGGACCCTACGTGACGTGCTTCTGCCCCCTCAAACCTGGTTTCTGCTTTGCAGCCTAGACAAGGTTTAAACAATTAATACAGGTTGCTCCCTGGGAGACATCCCTGTGCCTGGATCCGAGGCTGAGGTGGGGAGGGAGATGTTTTGGAGGCAAGTGCTGGCCCTGAGCCAGTAGCCAGGGAGGCATCAGGAGAGGAACGGTGCTGGAAGGGGATCTGCAAAGGTGTCTGGCACCAACGGGTCCCAAAAGAGGGGGAGATGTTGCAGTTGTGGCTGGGATTTGCAGGGCAGAGGCTTTGGGGAGATGCTGGGCAGACTCCTGGTGTCAGTGCAGGGGTATTATATAGACATAAATATATTTATATATATAAAGTGCCTATCACTGTATTGATAAACATTCTTTGGAACCACTCTGGGGATGGGTGGCCTGGAAAGGGCTGTCCAAGGGCTCTGCCTGGGACCATTGGGCTGCACCCTGAAAGGCTGAGGTGAACAGCACGAGCTGTGTCCAGAAAACACTTCCAGGAGGGAAAGAAGATGTGCATGGAGAGAGCCATGTGCCTGCTGGCACTCATGGACCCTGAAAACCCCCCCATACCCCACGGCAGCCCCTTTAAGGCCCTTCACAAAGGTCTGTGGGTACTCACTGTCCAGGCAGGGCTCACAGACGGTCTGGTTGATGCCACAGGGCTGTACCACCCCCTCTCCCAGGTTGCAGGCTTTGCAGCACTCCCCGGCTGTGGTGAACATCCTGGTGGGACATTTCTCCTTGGAGCCCCAGGCAGGTCCCTGGGAGAGAGAACAGAGCTGGGAGGTGACCCTTGTGATGGGAACCTCCCTGCCAGGGCAGGTGGACAAGTGTGGGGTGAACATCCCATGGGTCCTAGGACAAATAGCTCCCCTGTGATCAATTTGCTCATCACAAAAGCCCCTGCCAAGTGCTGCTGCTGGAGGGAGGTCAGGAAAGCCCACATCTCCACAGTGTGAGCTGGTGGGTGTTTGGGGGGTGAAGGGGATGTGGGATTTTCCATGGGGTTACAGCGTTGTTTGCCCTGGTCTGTTGTCTGAGTTGTGTCATCTGAGTTGTCCCCTCTAAGGATGCTTTGCTGTCTTGAAGGGTTCAGCCCTTCCCAGCCTGGGGGATAGACAGGGCACTGCTGGGTTTGGAGAGCTGGGCTGGCAGCTCTCTGCATGGGGTTCAGAAATCAGACCCCACGCTGGAAACAGGGACGTTGAAGTGAGCACCAAGGGCTTCAGCAGCAATCACTGTCTAGTGGCAGCAAGTGTATCTGCTTATAAACCCCGTCCTCACATATGGAAGCAATAAACATGCCATGAACAGTGGGGTTAGAGCCACCCTGTGTGTGCACCTTGCAGCCTATGGAGTGGGGGGTGTTTTTACAGAACCACTGCCCCCCAAAACACCTCTTCCCCAGGGCCACAGGGTGTGGGACACCTCTCTGACCTGGCTGAGATGCTCCAGGTGACCTGACCTCTGCCAAAGCTCCTTTTGCTCCCTCCTCCTGCAGGCAGGTGTGCTCCAGAGCTGGACCATCCCTTTGCCATCCAACTAAACCCGATCTTTGGAGGGGAAGGAACTCAGCTAATGCTGGGAGAAGCTGGCCCTCCCCGTGCATCTGGATGCCTCGTCAGCCAGTTGGCTGCCTCCTCGTACAATGCGGCATTATGAACTTGCTCTGCATCATCCGGCAGCATCCGGCCCGGCGGAGACAATGGAGCGCCAATTATAGGCATCTGAATGACAAAGTGCTCCAATTACCCTGCGCTTGAAAGCGTGTGCTCTCCTCCCTGGCGCTGCTCCGGGCCCAGGCTGGCAGCCCGCTCTGGCTGCTGGGCTGCAGCTGGGCAGGCAAGAGGGTTGGGGGGGATGTTGTGCGTCCTGACACCCCCAAATGACAACTAGGAAATGGGGTTTGGGGTGAGGAAGGGGGTTGCTTCACAGCGCAAGGCAGGGGTGCAGCACCTGCCGCTGGAAGTTGGATTTTCTATAGGATTTAGGAGCACAGAGGGGGGTGACCTGGTAGGGGAGGAGGGGACACGCAGCCAGAGAAGGTCTCTGGGGTCAGCTGCTGGGGGTCCGAGCATCCCCCAAGAGATGCTGCATGCATCTCCTGGGGGGTAGGTCTGGCTCTGCTGGGAGGCTTTGCAATGAACCTGGTTGGAGCTCCATCCCTCGCAGCCCGGATCATCCGCTTTGGGAAGGAGTTTGCCCACCTCCCCACGAGCAGCCGAGCATGCCTGGCTATAAATAGTGCTGGGAAGGCTGGGGCAGCGCAGCTGGGCCGGCAGAGCCAGCTCTCCCACGCCGCAGGCAGCTGCAGGCGGCTCCGTGCGCCCGCGGGGATGGGACCTGGCCCCGCCGCTTCCTCCGTGCGACCCCCAGCACCTGACCCCAGAGACCCTCTCTGGCTGCGTGTCCCCTCCTCGTAGGGCTGCCAGGAACAGCCGATGCCTCCTCCCCTGCCAGGTCACCCCCCTCTCTGCTCCTAAATCCTGTAGAAACTCCAACTTCCAGTGCCAGGTGCTGCACCCCTGCCTTGCACTGCCTGCGTCTCCCTTGCAGCCCTCCATCCCCAGCAGCCCTCCATCCCCTGCAGCCCTCCATCCCCTGCAGCCCTCCATCCCCTGCAGCCCTCCATCCCCAGCAGCCCTCCATCCCCTGCAGCCCTCCATCCCCTGCAGCCCTCCATCCCCTGCAGCCCTCCATCCCCTGCAGCCCTCCATCCCCTGCAGCCCTCCATCCCCTGCAGCCCTCCATCCCCTGCAGCCCTCCATCCCCTGCAGCCCTCCATCCCCTGCAGCCCTCCATCCCCTGCAGCCCTCCATCCCCTGCAGCCCTCCATCCCTTGCAGCCCTCCATCCCCAGCGCTGAAGCCCCCATAAAGATTAGCACACTTATGAGAGGGGCACATGGTCTGCATTAGCCCACTGAAATGTGCATGTTATTAACACAACTCCTGTTGACAAAGCCACAGGTATTAACACCATAAAGCATTTTGACAGCTGGACCGAGGAGGGGGGCGAGGGGGAGGCACAGAGAGGGTGTGAGCAACACCTCTGGAAGCTTTTAATTGCTTTCGGAGCTGTGTCAGAGGGGGTCTGTGTCCTGGCAGATGTCACCGGCTGAGGAGATGGCAAAGCAGGCGTTGGGCACAGCACCATCCTCTCTGGAGCCCTGGCACAGGCAGGCCCTTCGTACCAGAGCAGGGAAGGGAGGGGATGCTGCAGCTGGAGACCGGCCCGGCGACAAGCCTGGATCTGAACCACCCCTGAGCCTGACAGACGGGCTCTGCGTTTCTTGGCGAAGCAGCCTGTCTAGGGAGGGCCAAACCCCTGGCTCCAAGCAAGCCCCAAACTTTGGGCAGCAGAGAAAGCCACGTCTGAGGTCTGTGGGTCCGGCCAACCCTCGGCACGGCGCGACTCCGGGAGGGCTCTGCCTCTTCCCACGTGGAGCTACTGGCCAAGCAGCGCAGGTAACGAGCACCAAACACGGGCTGCCCGGGGTTTGGGGTGGCCCCAGCTGTGGGTGCACATCTGGACCTGCCTGAGGGCTCAGTGAAGATGGGGGGGGGTGTCCCTCTATGCGCACCCCCAGCCCTCCCCACTGGACAGGTGTAACCCTGGGGGCAGACCCAGCCCCGCGGCAGCAGCTGCCCTGGCTGGGCTCAGCCCTGATCCCCCCTGGGGATGTGGCTGTGGAGATTCGGGGGACACCAACATCCAGCCCCACTGCGGCTGCCCCCGGTGGGTAACTGGGGTGAAATCTTTGGAGTCCACAGGGCTGGGACAGCTCTTGCCTTTCGCACAGCCACACACATCCATCCCGTGTCCGGCACGGCGGGTGTGCAGGGAATGGAAGGAGCCCCCCGGCACAGAGCCGCCAGCACTGCTGCTCTCCTCAGGCTTCGCACGAAACCTGAACCGAACATCCTGCCCCAAAGATGTCCTGCTGCCTAACGAAACCGCTGGGACCCCCACCAAATCCCCCATCCGCTCCCAACAAAAGCCCTGCTTCTGCCCCAGGTAGGTGGGTCCACCCCGCCGTGCCCCCCCGGCTGCCCTGCTCCGGGTGTTCCCCTCTCCCCTGGTCCCCATCCCCTGAAGTTTTGTCTCCGGCACACGCCGAGGCTGTGCCCATCCCGGGCGCTCACGGGTCCTGCCCTTTGTTCCGTGCAGTGAATTTGGAGACTTTGGGGATGCGGGATGGCAGGAGATGAGGGCAGCATCCCCCCTCCAGACTCCTTTCCCCAGTGATTCAGGGCTCTGTCTCCCTTTTCCCTGGGTGAAAGGGATGGCAGAGCTCAGTGCAGCGGGATCAGAGGGGCTGCACGAGCCATTCCTGTGGGTCCCCCATCACCACCCACCTCCCCGAGCCCCCTCCCTCCGCACCCAGAAGCGCTCTGCCTGGCACCCCCGGGCCCTCCACCCGGCTCCCCCCGCTCCAGCCCGGTGCCTCCGGGAACCCTCCAGCCCCGCAGCCGCCCGCCTCGCACCCCCGGGACCTCTCCATCCCAATGCATGTGGGACCCTCCGCGTCTGGCAGCCTGGCACCCCCGGGACCCCCCCTAATACCCCTGCGTGGTGCCTCCGGGACTCCCCATCCCGGTACCGCCCCTCTCGGTACCCCGGGACTCTCCATCCCACCCGCGCCTGGTGCCTCCGGTACCCCGGGGACCCTCTGCGCTGGCCGCCCGCTCCCCCCCTCGGGATGCTGCACCCCCGGCCGGGCCCGCACTCACCGCCGGGAGCAGGAGCAGCAGCAGCGGCAGGAGCCCGGCCATGGTGCGAGGGGGCGGCGGGGCCGGTCACCCCCCCGAGAGCCGGTGCGCGGCCGGGCTGCCCTCCCTCTGCCGCCCGCCGCCTCGGCGGCAGCCAGAAAAGGGCTGCAAGTCCCTCCTCCTCCTCCTCTCCGCCCCCGGAGCATCACGACGAGCAGCCGAGACAGCACCCTCCTCTGCCGGCACACAAAGCCCAGAGCCCTCCAGCCCCCCCCCCCCCCCCGCCCCCGCCTCCCTCCCTCGAAGCACTTCTGGGGGTGTGCTTGGTCTCCAGCCAGCCAGCTCTCCCACAGCCCCTCAATTATTCACACCCATCCACCCACCTATCTCCACGCACCCTCCTCTGCTGTCCGTTTGTCTGTCCGTCCTTCCCTCCCTCCCTCCATCCCTTCATC
Organism: Porphyrio hochstetteri; assembly: GCA_020800305.1. Lineage (NCBI taxonomy): Eukaryota > Metazoa > Chordata > Aves > Gruiformes > Rallidae > Porphyrio > Porphyrio hochstetteri. Next base: position 1,848,566 of record CM036928.1, read on the forward strand.
GCCCCCCGTACCGCAGCCCCAGCGGGTCATTGGCTTTGGCTGGCACGGGGTGACCAGGCTCCTCTAGCTGTGTGGGACAAGGGACAGCATCCCACAGGAGCCTGGGCTGGTGGCACCACCAGGACCCAGACCCCAAGTCATGTCTCAGCCACCTGGGTGACACAGAGAAGCCCCCAGCCCGGAGCACACGGGTGATGCTGCGGTGCTGACGCTGCCAGCTCCCCTTTGTCAATCAACCCCCAGCCAGACTGATGTCCTTCAGCTCCTAAAACCCTCCCTGCTCTCCATGTGCTGCTCTGCTGTGCCCCAGCACCTCCAGCTCCTCGCAGGGTGAGTCCACCTGGTGTCCTGCCCAGCCCAGACACCACGGTGGTGGAAACTGGAGCTGTCACTGCCCGTCCCTCTTCCCAGCCAGGCCTCTGCCTTGGTGCCAGCGCCAGGAACGGCCTTTGTGGGGCTCACTGGAACCACGAAGCAGCATCGGTAAGGGAGGGGGATTGGGAATGGCACAGACATGGTGGCCCCTCCCCTGGTTCCTGCGCCTGGGACAGAGGAGAGGTGCCTTCCCTGCTCTGCCTGCTGCACTGTCCCTCATGTCCCGCCAATGCCACACGTTTCCTCCCCACTCTGGGCTCTGCAGCTGCTTTTGGGGCTCCCCACAGCAATGCTCAGACCAGCCTTACCCACCACCCACCATCTGACACCCCTCCCCAGCTCCCACCAGCCCCACGAGCTCCTCCTTTGGGTCACATCCCCCCCCCACCCCGGGCAGCGAAGCCCCCAGGGCTGAGCTGGATTTCCTCTAAAAAAGGGAATTACCAGCTTCCCAAGGAACAGGAGGTCGGCTGATCCCAGCTGGGCACCGATGGGCAGCCGGGAAGGGCTGGGAGGAAAGGAAAGTCCCTGGTTCGTGGCTTCTCCTTCCAGTGGGATTCAAGTGAAGCCAAAGCCGCCGTTTGTTCTCCGGCACAGAGCCACGGGACACATGTGGGAACCACATGGCCAGGGGTTTGCTGGCCAGAACGCTGTGCCAGGGCCAGGTGGGGACGGGGCAGGATGTCCCCGGGGTGGTGGGGTTGGGATGCCCACCCGCAGGCTGGATGGGCAGGGAGGGGAGTGATGAGCTGAGCATCCTGCTCGCTTTTTAACGTGCTGATGAATGGAATCGGTGCAAAGCTGCTCACAGGCGTATGGGGGGGTGGGCAGAGCTGGGGGGAGCAGCCTGGGGCTCCCCCAGTTCATTCTCCATCGCTGTTCTGCTGCAGCCAGTGATGAACCCAGGTGCCTCCCTCAGCCCCGCTGGTACATCCCTGCACCCTGCAGTGTTTTGGGCGATGGGAACACACTGCTGTGGACCCAGGGGCTGGGGCTGGGTCCCTGAGCCCCTCACCCTGTCACCATGCTGAGCCTGGGTGCTGCACGACAGCCTGATGTCACCACAGCAGCGTCACCCTGGGACAAATCCGGTGACACGAAGCCGATCCCGGTGGACAGGCGGCTGCTCAGCTGGGCTGCAGCTGCACCAGGCTGGGCCAGCAGCCAGAGAAGGTAAGTGGAAACTTCTGCTCCCACCCGAACCCTCCGCGGCTCCTTTGGTGAGGGGACTCTGAGCACTTTGCATTAAATCCCCCACATGCTCTTTATCTTTATTTTAATGTTTTCCGCCCCAGAAAGGTTGTGTCCCTTTCCTGGCTCCAAGAGATGACAAAGAGCCTCTTAAAAGTCTGCTGTCACCTCTCAGAATTAAAACCAAAGGCTCCTGGGGTTTATTTTCCCTGGGAGCATCCTTCAGGCTGCTGGTGAAAGACGGTGCAGCAACCCCTAAGGTGGACCAAAATGCTTCATCCACCCTCAGTCAGTTCCCAGGGCTGGAGCGTGGCTGGTTGTGCCCCTGGGGTGGCTCGTGGCCATCAGGGGGTACCCAAAATTGGGTCTTGGCAATGCAACCTGTCCTGCTCTGCCACAGTGGGACGATGCCACAGGGGTTGGCATGGTGCTGGCTGGGTTTGCCTTGCTGAGAGCAGGCTGGGGAGAGGTTTGGCTGCAAGGTGATGGTTTGTAATAAGAAAAAGAGCTTTTGGGGAGGGGAATTGACCTCCCTTCAGGCTGGGGGTGTCACGCATGGGAGGGTTTCCACACTGCAGAGGCAGCGTGGGGCTGCCAGCACCTGGGTGGTGTGGCTGCTCTGGGACACAGCACGAGCCGTGCACCAAGGTGTCTCCCTGCTCCTGGAAAGGGAAGGTTTAATTAGCAAAAAGCCCAATTACAGCTGGGTGAAACATCACATCAGGTCCCTCCCAAGGACAGAGCACGCAGCATCCTTGGAGCACCCATCTGTCTCCCTCATTATCATCTTTCACATCCCTCCAGCTCTTCCCCTCCCCACACCCCAAAAACCACTTCTGAAGGCCAGAGGTGCCCAAGCAAACCCAGGTGATGCTCTTCCCTCTCCTGCTGCCCACAAAAGCCCATCAGAGCCCCCAGGAAGGGCCCAGGTTAAACACTCAGCTCCTGCCTTCAAACTTTGTATTGATTTTACTCAGAAGCAGAGGTGATTCCCTCCCCGACAGGGACGGGAACGCAGCCGTGGCCACTTGTAAATACAATGAATAAATAATACACCCTGGGAAAGCTGCATCCCGGCTGCTCACAGCCAGGGCTGAGAGCACAAAGGAAGGGCTGCAGGGAACAGCCCAGAGGGGGAAGGCGGGGTGCAAAAGGGCCCCTGTGACTGTGGGTTGGGGTTGTTTTCGGAGCAGGGGATGGGGCCTGGTGTGTGGCAGAGCCCTGCTGCTCTGGGGGGAAGGTGAGAGGGACCCCATGCTGGGTGAAGTGCCCTTTGAAAGGGAGGAAATTTGAGAGGAGGGAAACCCCCAGATTTCAGCTCTGGGGTTATTGCTGTGGGCTTCACTTCACTGGGGTCCCTCACTGGACAGGCTCCGTGGGGTGGGGAGGGATTTGCGGCAATAAATTGCTTTTTAGAGAATTAATTAGATTTTTTTTTAATGGGAAATAAAAGAGGGAGGAGGGAGGGGAGGGGGAGAAACAAACCTAAATCACTTTGTTTGAGCTCTCTCATCCAGCTTCACTGAGAAATTTGCACCTCGGGCCCCTTGGCAGGAGCCAACCCCTCATCTAGAGAGCAGGAAGCTGAGGGCTCCCGTGGTCCCTGGGCCTCTGGAGCTCCGGGCGATCGATGGGATTTAGGCCCTTTAAAAGCTTTCAAGGCTGGAGGCCAAGGTCTGCTCTCGTGCTCCTCGCTCCCATCCTCTGCTCAGCACCCCTGCCAAGCACGGAAACCACCCGTCTGTTCTCTGGGATGGAGGGATGGGAAGAGCAGCTCCATCTCCAACCACAGTCTGAAACCTGCTGAGCATCCATCCCCGGCTGACACGTGGTGAAACACCAACAGCTCGGGGCTCCTACACCCTCAGCAGAGTTTTACCATCCAGGGGAGAGCTGCTCTCTGGATTTACACAGCCAGGGAGGGGCTGCCCTGGATACCTCCCCCTTTCCCCTTCCTCCAGCCTTGGGAGCGCTCATCTGACCTGTGCTGTGCCTTGGGTGCACAGAGCCTGTGATAAGTGGGGGTGCTGTGTAAAGGCAGCATCCATGCTCTGGGGGGGGGGGGGGGGTTATTCCCACAGGGATGGGGCTTGGCTGGACCAGGGCATCCAAAGAGTGGGGTTCAGATGTCACCCTCCTGGATCAGCACATCCTGAGCCAGGATTGAACTGCAGCCCCAGCCCTTTGTATGTACTGGGAGGGATGAACTGCAGCCCCAGCCCTTTGTATGTACTGGGAGGGATGAACTGCAGCCCCCAGCCCTTTGTATGTACTGGGAGGGATGAACTGCAGCCCCCAGCCCTTTGTATGTACGGGGAGGGATGCAGCCCACTGGTGTCAGCGATGCTGATGCAGGGGGATCAGTGTGGATGAAGCACTGGTGATGGGGCCAACTGATGGGGCACATGGCTGGGCACTATGTGGGTTGGGTCTGCAGGGACACCCCGGTGCTGTTTGGGGGGTCCCAAGCTGTGATACCACCAGGGTTTGGCCCCCCTGATACCCTCAAGGCACCGATATGGCCCAAAATTGCTGCTGGGCACCTCCCTGGGGTGAGACTCTGAGCTCCCCAAAGGCACAGCCTCAGGGTAGGAGGGACCCAGCATTCCCCAAACTCCCAAAAAAACCTGATTCCCATTATTCCCCAAGTGTCCCAATCTGGTTTTGATTACACTCCCTGATTTCCAGCCCTGTAATTCCTCCTAATGCCTCTCCCTCCTCCCCCCTCCCGTTCCCACTTGCCGATCCCCGGCCTGACCAGCTCCCAGCCTTCCTCCTTCCCCTTTTTTCCTCTCTTTAACTGTCTCCCCAGCGTGATCCATCACCCTGCCTGCAGCAGGGGGGGATGCATGAGATGAATCTCTGGTTCCTTATAAGGACCGACCGAAGGAACCTCCGGCGAGCGGAGACCACGATGTCCAGGAAACTCGATTCCCTCCTCAGGATGGAGCCATGGCTGGTAAAAATAGACCCTGGGTTCCCTCCCTGAGCAAGAAGCAAGATTTTGTACAATTCAAACCAACGCTGGCAGGGCCAGGCAGGGGTGGGGGGGCTGCTCCCCGTGGCACATGTAATAAGGGACATAAATATGTCAGCGGCAGCAGCATTATCAATACCTCTCTGCTTAAGGTATTGATTGGTTCCACATGCCAGGGGTAGGGCTGGCTTTCTTCTCACCAGCCTGGCTTTTGGGAACGGATTGATTCAGTTTTGTTGCTGATGGATCAAGAATTCTGCTGTGAGGAGGAAATGGATGTCAGCTCTGCCGTGGCGCTGACAAGGATGGAGCGAGGCAGAGCGTGGGGCAGAGGCAGGACTTGGGGGCTGGGGGGGTATTTTTTTGCCTCAACTCATATCTGGGGGGTTTTGGGCTGGTTTTTATTTTGTTTTATTTGGGGAGCAGGCATTTGTTTGCTCCAATGCTTAGCTAGAATGGAATAGAAAGGAAATTCCCATTGGAAGGGACCCACAACCACCAGTTAGTCCAACCAGGAGATGCTTTTCCAGCTGTTTTCCAGGGTGTGCTTAGCCCAGACATGATCCCCCCCACGAGCAGGGATGATATTAGTGGTTGCCCTAGAAATACTAGCCAGTAACTCTGCTGTGCCTCAGTTTCCCCACGTGCACAGCAGGGAAGCTGATCCCTGCCTCTCTCCCTGATGTCTGGAAAGATCAGCTGCTCATTTGCCAGGTGCTCAGGGATACTGGGGCTCTGTTTAATCATTGGTGAAACTGGGGATGTAGCTGTGCAGATCAGGGTGTTTTCTCCTCTGCCAGTCCCAGGGCTGGGACGTACAGGCTCCTTATGGGTGCATCTGCAGGGTGCCACGAGGATGGGGACATCCAGCCATGCTGGGCAGCTAACGTGGTCCAAAATCCTGCCCCAAAGCCAGAGGGCATCCAGGCAGGAACGCTCTGCCCCTGCTCCTGCCCATCAGGAAACTGCTGAAGCTCTTCCCTGGGGATGCTATTCCCATCTTTGCTTCCCAAAGCCTTGGCTACCAGACTCATGAGCACATCAGCCACCATCTGCACCCTCACCCCGTCCACTCACCCCCACCCTGCCTGTCCTCTGACAGCGAGATCCATCGCTGCCACTGACCCGCTGCCCATCCCTCATCCTGCACCCCCGGGGCTCCGGCCCTGAAGGTCACAGGACTTTAATCACCTTCATCTCCCCCTCCCGGGGGGTTCTGGCAATGAGCAGAGCCGGGGGGGTGGCTGGTTCAGGGCAGGAAGAAAGGGGCAGCAGCTGGGGAGGGGGTCCCAGCCCCTTCCTGGAGCGGGACGAGGTTCCGCTGAGGCTGCTCTGGGGAAGAGCAGCTCCCACAGCACCGGGGTGAGGGGCTGAGCCAGCCTCAGGGCTGGAATCTGCTGGGGACTCACACAACAGCTGCCACACTCCTGCTCCGTGTAGTTTCCTTCCTCCCAGGGATCCCCCGAGCCCCCTCTTGGGGTTTGCTCTGGTGGAACCTTCATCAGCCGCCAGACAGGGACAGAGTGAGGGGAGTCAGCTTGTGACAGGGACAGAGTGAGGGGAGTCAGCTTGTTACAGGGCAGGACAAGGGGGCTGGGGTGAAGCTGGAGGAGGGAAGGGGGAGAGGAGAGACTGGGGGGAAGTTCTGTGCAGAGAGAGTGGTGAGGGGCTGGAAGGGGCTGCCCAGAGAGGGGGTGGGTGCCCCATCCCTGGGGGTGTTCAAGGCCAGGTTGGCTGGGGCCCTGGGCAACCTTGTGTAGCTCCAGGCCTGGAGGTTGGTGGCCCTGCCTGTGGCAGGGGGTTGGTGCTCTGTGACCCCTGGGGTCCCTTCCAACCCTGCCCAGTCTGGGATTCTATGATTCCATGAATTGCCCTTCCCACAGCCCACTCCATCCCCACAGAGAGCCCCACATCCCCCCAATGCACCCAACCCAGCATCTCTTCCCTGCTCAGAAAAGGGGGATGAGGAACCCTTTTGGCTGAGCCTTTTGGCTGAGATTTCCCTCAAAGCCAGGTCATAAACTGGGGCACAACCTCAGCCTGCTTGCAGCTCCCTAACGAGCTCCAGCCTCACCTCCCAGTGCCTGCTCATCACAGCAGCTAAAGCCTTTCCAGGAGGGATGGTGTCCGGCTCCCAGGGATGTGGGGCAGGTCAGGGCAGAGGGAACTCCACTGTGACCCTGTTTTTCTGCACCCAAATGCCAGAGGCAGCAGGAGCTGAGGGGTGCTCATGGTGCCAGAGGGCTCCTTCACCTCTGCTGTGGATTAACATGCAGGACACTCGGAGCACTCAGGGGGAAGCAAAGGCATCCAGAGTTTTCCTGGATAATGATGCTGCCGATGATGTCAGCTAATAGGGGGGGTCTCCAGTGACCCCCAATGGCCCCGTTCCTCAGAGGTGGCCCCTCCAGCCCTGTTGCCCTGATTGATGGTCCCTTCCCTTTGCCTTTAGTGAGGGAAAAGGGTGCTGCCTGTGCCTCTCTCTCCCAGGATTTGGGGTGGCTTTGGGATGCTCTCCCACCCCGTAGGGTCGGTGCAGCTCTGACTGCTGGGTCTCTGCAGCCCAAACCTTCGTTTCCATCAAGGGGTGTGGATTTCTGGGAGCTGTTTGGCTGCATTTCCCCTCACTGCCTCCTCCACGCTCCAGCCCATGCTCACCCCATCCCTCCATCCATCCCCCCCATCCATCCCCCCATCCATCCCCCCATCCATCCCCCCATCCATCCCTCCATCCATCCCCCCATCCATCCCCCCATCCATCCCCCCATCCATCCCCCCATCCATCCCTCCATCCATCCCCCCATCCATCCCTCCATCCATCCCCCCATCCATCCCCCCATCCATTCCTCCATCCATCCCCCCATCCATCCCCCCATCCATCCCCCCATCCATCCCTCCATCCATCCCCCCATCCATCCCCCTATCCATCCCCCCATCCATCCCTCCATCCATCCCCCCATCCATCCCCCCATCCATCCCCCCATCCATCCCCCCATCCCTCTGCCATCCAGGCACGATGCTCTCCAGCACCCAGTGCTTTCCTCCAGCACCCACCCAGTGGTCCCCCAGTGCTGGGAAGGATTTGGCCCTGGCAGAGCTGCTGAACTGGGCTCCTCACAGAGAAGTGGAAAGGGAGAAAAGGGAGGGAGAGGCCAGGATTGCAAATGAAGCTGGAGCTGCCACTCAGAGGTACTGTCCCTATGGCAACTGCAGCCAGCGCCCGGCTGCAGCATCCTCTCCTTTTCATCTCCTCTGCCCATCTGTGCACAAAAGCAGGGCAGGGACCCCCCTGGGGAGGGAGGAGGGGGCTGGAACGGGGCTGAGGGCTGGGAGGAGAGGTGGGAAACCTCAGGGTGCTGCCCAGAGCCGTGAGGCAGAGCCAGCTGGGGAGCTATCAGAGCCATCACCCCCACCCCACAGCCCCACGTGCTGCTCCAGGAGGAGCTGGATGGCCAGACCCCCCAAACCCATCCTTGCACCTCCCCTCTGCCACCCCCAGGACACTGGTTTGGGGACACCCTGGGGTTTAAACCTTTTCATCACTCAGCAGAGACCCCTCCACTTCTTTATTTTTCCCCAATAATTTCTCATTTCTCTGAACTCCCCCGTTCTGGAGGATGCTGGGGACCTTCCCAGCCTGAGCTGGGGACCCCAGCAGCAGCCAGGCAAGCCCAAGGATGGAAAGTCCTGCAAGGTTGGAGCCCAGCTGGATGGAATTCAGAGCTTTTAAGGTAGCTGGGAGACAGGAGGTGGTGCTGGGAGGGCAAAGGCATCACAGCTGGTAGAAAAGCAGAACTTCTGTGTGGTTTTGGGGTGGATTTGTGGGTTTTCCAGTCTGGTCTTTGAAAGGGTTGAAGGTTGGGGGGGGTCTTGGAGTTGTGGTGGGTCCTTCCTGGGGCTCAGCAGGGTGCATTAACCAGCAGTGATGTGGTTGGGAGAAATGCATTTCCATCCATCTCCCTGCAGAGCAGCTCTGAGCAGGGGAGTGCTCACCGAGGTGAAGTGTTTGGGGGGGGGTAATGGGGAGAGGGGTTCCTCTGAGCCCTCCAGGCTCATTAATATTCCTGTGGGGAAGAAATCCTTAAGGAGAATTGCTGCTCTGAGCTGGGGGTGGGAAGAGCTGGGTAAAAGCATCTGCTCTCCCCTGGGGAGTCATCCCAGGGGCGGGAGGGTGATGCAGGATCTGGGTGATGCTGAACTGGAGCCAGGTCTGGCTTCTTCCATGGGCAAAGCTGATGCTGGAGCCTCCTGTGTGTCGTCTGCAGGAGCTGGTAGAGCTGAGCCTGGCATTAGGAGGGCACATGGTGGAGGCTGTGTGCTGGTGTGAGCCTGGCATGGCAGCTCCCATCCCCATCAGCCTGAGCCCAGCGGGTGCTGGGTGCAGCGGCTGCTCCCCCCACCCTGGTCCCTGGAGCCTCTTCCCAGCAACTGTGATTGAATCAGAAGGGAGCTAATTTCCCAGTCTGCTGAGATGATGAGGTAAACTAATTGCTGCCTTCATTCCCCATGCAAATCAGGCAGAGGCTGCTCCTCTGCAACAAAGCCCAGAGCATCTGCAGGAGCGGGCTCTGAGCAGGGCTGGGGGCTGCCCCCCTCTTCCCTTTGGGGTGGCACCCACTGGGCTTTGTGCCCTGACCTCTGCTCCCCTGGCACAGCTGCACATATAGCATCCATACATGTCCCATGTGCAGGGTGCCAGCAGCCCTGTTGTTCCCCCAGCCAGCCCCCAGCCCAGCTCCTGCCCCCTCAGCCCATCCATTGGAGTGCTTGGGGTTTTTTTGGGGGGGGGATAAACCTGTTTCACAGTGGGTTTGGTGGCTGTTTGCTGGGGAGTCACCTGCATGGATCGGGCAAAGCCAAGGAGGGAAACACCTCGTGCTCTGGGAGTCAGGTGGGAGCTTCACAAAGGTCAGAGAAATGCAGATCGCTGGGGCTGGGGCGGGGAAGGGGCCTCCCAGACCTGCTGGGATCCTCCAAGGGAGTAAACAACGCTGAGACAAGGAGGAAACTGGGGAAAGGTAATTTTATTCTGGCTTCTCCAAGGGTTTTAATGAGGCCCAGGACGTGACAGCAGCACGGAAACACAGCTGGCATCTGCAGCAGCAGGCTGGGAGAGAGGGGGAGAAGAAAAGCCACCCTGGAGAACCAGTGCCTGCTCTGGGGTGAACATCTCCTGCCTGAGGCAGCCAGCCCTGGGATGCTCCAGGTGGGACTGCAGCTCGGGGTGAGCGTGGAGGTGGGACCCTCCAACCCCTCGAGGTCCACAGCCAGGTTTAGTGACCTGGAGAAGTCATGGGTTGGGCTGGAAGCACCATGGGGCAGGGAAATGGGAATGCTGGGAGGGTTTAACATCTTTATAAACCACCTGCAGGGTCTCTGAGCTGCACAGCTCCAGCCTGGCTGCTTCAGAGGAGCAGGGGTGGGATGCCTGGGCTGTGAGGCTGAGCCTTCAGACTCCCTGGGGATGCAGGAGACGTGCTGAGAGCAAACAAACCATTATCCACTGCTCCTGTCGCCAAAAGCCTTCCCCTGAGTGTGCTCAGGGCACACCAGCAGCACCACAAACACACCGTGTGTGGGGCTGGGCTGAGGGCTGGGGGGAGCCACGGGCCCTGGGACCACCAGAGCTTGGGGGGGTTGGATGAATCTCTGCTGGAATCAGCTGAGCTGAGCCTGGGAAAGCCAGGAGGTTTGGGGTCTTGAAGGGGGCAGGGAGGAGGAGGAGGAGGAGGAGGAGGAGGAGGAGGGGGTGGGGGTGATGCTCAGCGTGCATCCCAGCTGAGATGCAGGGTGGACCTGGGGACGAGCATCCCAGCAGAGGGATGCAAGGCACTAAACCAAACCCCTGCTCCAGCCCTTGTGCTCATCAGGGGGGCAGTGAGACCCCCTTGGGGTGGCTCTTCCTTCCCCCCCTGAGAGGGGAAGGTGCAGGGAACCCATATGCTGCTGTTCCAGGGGTGCTGGTGGCTGGCTGAGCCCCTTCTGCCCACTCCCAGCCAGGCTGGGGGCTGCAACCCCCCCTTATCTTGCCCTCTGGGTGCTGCTGGCAGCCCTGGCTGGGGAAGGGATGGACAGACAGACACACAGCCTGGTCTGAAACCTGAGCTGTGGCCACTGGCAGTGACTGATGGGCTGGGGGCTGGCTGCTGCTTTTGAAACTCTCCCTGGTTTAAAAGCATCACAGCTCCCTGGCTAATAAAGCCAGGATTTGCTGAAGCCACTTGAGGTCCCATTTTCTCTGGAACCCATTTCCACGGCATGAATCACCGACTGGAATGAACTCAATTAGTTCAGACAGAGGCAGGAGATAAATCAGGGTCCCATTAGGAAACCCTGAGGTTAATTTATGGCCTGGAGCATCTCTGGCTGTCTCCTCTCTCCCCCCATCTGCAACCTGCTCCAGAGCAAGCTGAGCAGCAGAGTGGGATCACTGTTCTCTTTCCTCAAGCTGGGAGATGCACTGGAGTTACTCAACCAGCCCTCAGCCTTTGCCTTGACCAGATGACCCAGAAACAGGGAAGCAGAGCTGCTTTCCTCCCAGGGAGCCTCATTCACCCTCTGCTCATTCATCCCCTGCAGGATCCCTATGAAGGGATGCTCAGAAGCTGAAGCCTTCCAGGAATCCAGGCTGGAGCTTCCCCTGCAGCAGCCCCCAGCCTGGATTGTGCTCTTCAATCCATGTGTAGGTGATAATAAGCTCCTTGGGTCACATCCTGCTGCTCCTCATTGTGATCTTGGGGGTGCTGGTGGGGTGACACAATCCCTGGTAGTAGCAGGGATGAAGGGAAGGCTCCAGAGTGGGGGAGGTGACCCTGGGTTTGGTGTCTCTGACTGATCTTCCAAGGCTTGAACCAGCACAGGGGGTGCTGGGTGCTCAGCATCTCTCTGGAAGCTGCATCTCCCCCCTGGGCATCAGGCTGAGATGCTTCTATGAATAATGCAGCTGCTCTGGTCTCCTTTCAGGCAGTGGAGAGGGACAGGAATCTGCCAGGGACAATTCATATCTGAGATGGGCTGACTCACTGCCTGGGAGGACAGAGGCATCTCCATCCCTCCCTGAGGGTTCTTGGTGCAGCCAACAGCTCAGAGCAGCTGGGGAGGAGGGTCTGTATCTGTGCACACCCCCCACTTCACTCCCAGCCCTGAGCATCCTGGGGCATGCAGGATGCTGGAAGCCCATCCCAATGGGAACGCCCTGGGAAGAGCCCCTGGCCAGCTTGGGATGCTTGGGCCATGGGCTTAGTTTTCCTGCAGGGGTTTCCCTGGAGCAAAGGGCTGCCTGGGAGTCTCCTGGGGAAGAACAGCCCTTTCCACGTGTGTTCTCACTGCAGGTGTGTGCTGCCAGAGCATCCCTGCTGGGGATGCAGGGCATCCATCCTTAGGGGCTGCAGGCTGTGGTGGTCCCAGGGGCATCAGCTCTCCAGCTCGGATCCTGGAGGTGGTTTTGCTCTGGAAGACCCTGCTTGCTGCCACTGAGATGGAAAAGAAGCCACAGAGCCCCCCCAGGAAGGGGTGAGCAGGGTGTGCAACGGGCAGGATGAAAACTACACAGCCCCTGTGTGGGAAACCTCAACGTTCCAGGGGTCTGAGCACAGGGCATCACGCTCCCTTCCTCCTGGAAGGGCTGGGATGGGCTCTTCCAGGCTCCTGGAATCCCTCATCCAAGCCAGGTCCCTGTGCAGGTCGGATAATGGGGATTGCAGCTGGGAAATGGCTTTTCCCCTGACATCTTCTGTCCTTCTGAGAGAAGCCTCTAAACCCAGCCCCAGCTTTGGGTCAGTCTGAGCCAGGGGTCAGGGCTGGGATGTGATCTGCTGTGGCAGCTCCTGTCCCTGCAGCTCCAGGGCATCCCTGGCTTATCCCACACAAACAACTTGCCCAGAACGTGGTGGCTGCTCCTGGTTCCTGCTGCCCCTCTCTGTCCCTTCTCTGTCTGCTGCTGCCTTCTGCTCATGGAGGGGTACCACCCGCTCCATCCAGCCATCCCCAGCCCCTCCAGTGGCTGTACTGGTGTCACCAAGCTCTGGGGTCACCTTCACAGCAGCAGGGGGGCAGTGGGGAAGGATTTCATAGAGTCATAGAATGGGGTTGGGAGGGACCCCAAGGGTCACAGCTCCAAACCCCCTGCCACAGGCAGGGCCACCAACCTCAGGCCTGGAGCTACACAAGGTTGCCCAGGGCCCCAGCCAACCTGGCCTTGAACACCCCCAGGGATGGGGCACCCACCCCCTCTCTGGGCAGCCCCTTCCAGCCCCTCCCCACTCTCTCTGCACAGAACTTCCCTCCAATCTCTCCTCTCCCCCTTCCCTCCTCCAGCTTCACTCCAGCCCCCTTGTCCTGCCATTATCTACCCTTTTAACAAGCTGATTCCCCTCCTGTTCCTCTGCTCCCCTCAGGAGCTCATATCCCTTCAGGATTTGGGGGGTGCAGGGCTCATGCTGGGTCACATCCAGAGGGGTTACAGCACAAACCTCCCTGAGGGTGGGTGGCTGAGCCAGCCCCACAGTGTGCACCATGCCTGGGGCAGACACCACCCCCCTCTCACAGGGAGAACCCCCAAACCTGCCCCCCCCCCCCAGCCCTGCTCCCCTTTTGCATTGGGGGGCTGTGAGCAGCATCCTGAGCAGCTGCACTCTGGGTGTTTATTAACCCCCACAAAACCCCCATCCAAAGGCCCTGGGGAGCAGAGCTGGTGCTGTGCAGACCTCCCAGGGCAGGGAGGCTTGGGGAACGCTGGGGGGACGCTGGGAGGAAGAGGGGGGGCCCGTTCCTATCAGGGTAAAAATTCCCTCCAGGTTTTTTTTGGGTTTATTATTCACTCAGCAGCTTTTGTCTGAACCTCTCAGTGTCTGTGCACAGCAGCTGCCAGCACAGCTCTGCCCTGACTCCCATCAGCATTCCTGGATGGATCAGCTCCCGGTGTAGCTGCTCCCATGGGCATGAAGGTGGTTTAGGGGGCAGGGGGGGCTCAGCACCAGCCTCTCCTCTCCCAAACCCAGGGAGGGTGGAGGTCCCAGACCCCCTGTATCACTCATGGAACACGGCTGCTCCCGAGCCACATGTCTGGGAGAGAGCGGGGGGGGGGGGTCAAGGTGGGGGTAAGGTTCCCCCCTCCCCAGGTCCTGCTGTGCTTGGGTCAGGTCACTACACATCCTGAGTGATGCTGGGACACTCATAAACCCCTAATGCTGCCCAGCACCTGCTGGTCCAGACAGGATCTGACCCCCAGGATGCATCTTTCTGGGTGTTCAACATCCCCCACCCCCCCCAGCCCCTCCCCTGCAGCCTCCTGCCCGAGCTGGGGAAGTGCTTGAAGTGAAGGATCAGCTTTGGGAGAGGGGAGAGCAGAGGTCCCTGTGATCCATCTATTTAACTGGCAGCGACCATAAGGCTTAATTGAATTAAACGAGTTGAGGGTTTCCCCTTCGCTGCAGGGGAGGTGGGGGAGAGCTGGAGGCTGCATCCGTGTCCTGGCTTCAGGAAAGCTCCTTGGGATGGGGGGGAGCAGCCCCTGCATCCTGCTGCACCTCCACGGACCACTCAACCTCCATCCCAGCAGGAAAAGAGGCTTTTGCTGTTGCTCCCCCCCTGCAAACCATGGCCAGTGCTGGGGGCAGGTTTGGCTTTGCAAGGTGTTTGGTGACCCCCCAGACCCTCCCCCATCTCCTCCCATGAGCTCTGCCATTTGCCCCCTGGTTGCTCCATCAGTGACACCCCCCAGACCCCCCCCAGCCCCTTCTGTTAGCTCTGCCACCAGCCCCCTGGTTGCTCCATCAGTGACCCCCCCAGACCCCCCCCCAGCCCCTCCCATGAGCTCTGCCACCAGCCCCCTGGTTGCTCCATCAGCAACTGAGCTGCATCCCTACTGCAGAGCCCCAGCCGGGCCCAGCACCCCCAGCTCCTGCCACCCACCCTGTCCCAGTGCTGGGGGGACCCCTCCTCAGGGTGTGATGGGGGGAGGAACCCCAACACCTCCCCGAGCAGCGGTGGTGATGGCTGATCCCACTGGGACGTGATGTCCAGCCGGTGTCTCTGGAGGAGCAGCTGAACCCGGGCTTCCCCTGGGGTTACCCCCCCCCAGCCCCCCCGGGGACACGCAGCCCCTGAAGGTCTGGCTCCAATAAAGTTCAAAGCCTCCCCCACGGGCCCCCAGGACCCAGAGTGTTGTTTCATCTCCCCTTCGTGGTCGGAGTCATTACCTCTGCTTGCTGCTGCCAAGGCTTCCCCAACCGGGGGGGCTGGGGGGGGAACTGGGGGGGGGGCTGGGGGCAGCTCCACAGCTCTGCCCATCGCAGAGCAAAAGGGGGAGTGGGGCAGGATATGGGGACAGTGAGTTCCTATCCCATGGGTGAGAGCGCTGGGGGGGAGCTGGGACCTGGAGCAGGAGGAGGAGGGGGGGATTCCTTCCTCAGAGCCCCCCCCGGGGTCCATCTGAGTCCATCCAATTCTTTGCCCACCCGGCTTGGGGGATGCTTCAGCAGCAGCTCTCAGGAACTGGGGGGGCTGAACCCCTGGGGCTGCCCCAGCATACACCCCCCACCGCCCCACTCCCATCCCAGCCAGCCCCCCCCAACCCAGCCAGCCCCCCCCATCCCAGCCAGCCCACCCCAACCCAGCCAGCCCACCCCAACCCAGCCAGCCCCCCCCATCCCAGCCAGCCCTCCCCATCCCAGCCAGCCCCCCTCCATCCCAGCCAGCCCCCCCCCATCCCAGCCAGCCCCCCCCCACTCAGCCCACAGAGAACCGGGGGGAGCGGAACCGGGGGGAGCGGTACCGGGGGGAGCGGTACCTGGGGAGCGGTACCGGGGGGAGCGGTACCGGCGCATTTGGCAGGCGGAGCCCCCGGGCTTTTAGGCGCTGGAGGAGTTAAAGGGATGGGCTGGAGGTGATGGGGGGGGTTCGCTGGGGGCTGCGGCAGCCGCCGGACCCCCACAGGCTGCTAACGGCAGCGGTGGGACAGGTTGTGTCGGGGGGCAGAGAGCTGGGGGTGGGTAACCCCCTCCCCGTGTCTGTAACCCTCCCCCAGTGACCCCAACCCCCCCCGTGGCTCTTGCTGGGGATTCCTGCCCCGACTCGGAGCAGAGGGGTCTGTGTGCCCCCCCCGGCTCTGCCTGCGGGACAGGCGGTACCCGGGGCTGCCTGACCCCCCCGGCAGCTTCCACAAAGCACCGGATTGTTCCCCCCCCAGCAGCATTCCTGCCGCCTCTGAGACAGGGGAGGGGGGAAGAGGCTTTTTTTCCCCCCAGAGACGGTTCCTGCTCCCGGCATCGCCCAGCCAGCCGCTGGCTCAGCACGTTGCTGCAGCGTGGTACTGGGAGCTGGGGCTGGTTCCGAGGATGCTGGGGCTGGTTCCGAGGATGCTGGGGCTGGTTCCGAGGATGCTGGGGCTGGTCCTGAGGATGTTTGGGCTGGTCCTGAGGATGCTGGGGCTGGTCCTGAGGATGCTGGGGCTGGTTCTGCCTCTCCGAGGGGCTGTGCTCACCCCGTTGGACATCCTGGGGGGCTCACACCCCCACCCCATCCTGCCACGGGCACAGGGGGGTGGCAGGGACGAGCTGAGCTTGGCAGGAATGGGGTGGGGGATGGACCAAGGTCAAGGTCAAGGTCTGGCTCAGTGGGGGGGGGGGTCTGGACACCCTTCACCAGCCCCTGATCGATCCAACAGCTCGGAATAACCCGGCTGGGCTGGAGAGGCAGCCTGGGGGGGGGGGGGGGGTGTCAGGCAGACAAGAACAAGCACCTGGGACTAATTGCCTTAAATAAATGAGCAATTAAGGACGTTACAGGAAGACTAAAACATCCCAGACCTTCTCCTGACCCCCTGGAAACTCCCGCCCGGGCAGCAGGTCTGAGATGCTGGGCCTGGCTCTTCCCAGGGGATGGGGGGACAGCCTGGTCCCCCCCAGGGGTGGAAGGGCCGTGGGGGCCAGGCCGGGAGGGCAGCTGCTGCCGGTCAGTAAGACTGAAGTGCCATTGTCCCGGGGCAGGATGGGCTGGAGGGGGAGAGGGGGCAGGACCTGTCCTGCTGGGGGATGTGTCCCATCCCTCTGGTTTTGGCTCAGGGTCAGGGAGCCCTGAGTTGGGGTCAGCAATGGGGCTGGCAGGGTACAGCCATCTGGGTCTGGGACCCACCAACTGCATCCCCCAAACCTGACCCCCCCTTATGCTGAGCCATATGGAACCCCCTGGGAGGGGTTTTCTGAGACCCCCACCAAATCCTGTCCATGTCACCCCCAGAATTGTCACTTTTGCTCTTCCCACCCCCAGGATTTCTCCACCTCACAGGGGCCCCAGGGTTCCCCAAGCCCCCATGGAGCACCCACGGGTGGGTGCCGCCTTTCAGGTGGGTGCAGGGGGCTGGGGTTTGGGGGAGCAAGGGAAATGCTGACCGTGCCAGGAAGGGCAAGGGGGAAACATCAGAGGGCGCCCAGGGTGGGCTGGGTGTCTCCTGGTGTCTGTGGGTCCCCCCCCACAGCAGGGGGGTGAGAAGTTGCCCCTTAGAGGATGCTCTTGTGGCATCCCTGGGTGGGCACAGGAAAGGAACACCCACCCACCCTGTGATGGGGAATTAACAAGCAACTAATGAGGAGGAGACTCCTGGGCTGGTGGGGATGCTCCAGCAGCACCCAAACTTCATCTGGGGGCTGTACAGCACCCCAAACCCCCCTCAGTTTCGGTTTTAACTTCAGCCTCCCTTTCCTGCAGCACTGCAAATGCCCATCACTGGGAAACGGGGCCAGCAGCGCAGGGATGGGGTGCAGGGGGGGCTCAGTCCTGCCAGGCTGGGCTTTACATGCCCTCCCCACCCTGTGGAGCTCCACTCCCTCCCCCCAACACACTCAAGGAGCAGCCAATTTGCTGGGAAGGAAATAAAAAGGCAGGCAATTAAAGAGCTGGTAGCCACAACCAGGGAGGGTCAGCAGTTCACGTGCTAATGCAAGCAGGTTTGGGTCTGATTCATTAAGTCATTAACTCCCTTTTAATTGGAGCTCCTTTATGGAGAGGCCGTTTTCCCTTTGCAGAGCAAATGGGAGTTGGGAAGGAAGGGAAGATGGAGAGACCCTTCCTCACAGCAGGAGAGGGATGTCCCACCCTGGAGCCTCCAGCTGCCCCCCAGGGGGTGTTTTGGAGCAGCCCTTTCACTGGGTGGGAGGCAGAGGAAGAGGATGGGGAGCAGCTGGAGGATCTGGGGAAGAGTTTGGGGTGGGGGTTTGGAGGGGGTGTCTCAGTTTTCTCTGGCTCAGCCTCCTCGGAGCTGCTGGCAGACAGTTCCCAGCCACTGCAGCCTTCCCAGGGGCAGAGTGGGGTTTGATGCAGCCGGTTTCAGCTGGCTGCTCGCTTCCACGCCAGAGGAAACTTTGCTAAGCAGTGATAACCACCGAGGAGAGCCCAAAAAAACCCCAATCCCAGCCCAAAAAACCCCAATCCCAGCCCCCAGGCACTGCTGGGACCCCGGCAGCAGAGACACAGGATGCTCCAGCTCGCTGGGCACTGGGCAGCCCAGGGCAGGTGGCTGCTGCGCAGGGTGTGACCCCAGATTATTCCTTGATGGGATTAGGGATAACCCTGGTTTTCTCTAAACCTTTCAGGACTTTCCATCCCCAAACCCACGGCCAAGCCCCGTGCCTGCATGGGGGGTCCCAGCCCGGCCCCCATCGCCTGCCTGAAGGGGGGAGTGCTGGCTCTCTGGGGGTGAAGCTGTGTGAGTGAGAGACAGGCTCGATTTGAAAGCAAATTAATTAAGCTGCGGTCCAGGTCTGTGTGGACAGAGATCAGACCGAAAACAGCCCTAATTCGATTTCCCTTGACTTGCAAATCGTGGCAGGGAAGTCAGCTGAAATCACATTAGGGCTGTTTCCACCCGGAGCCGTGTCCTCCCAGAGCTTTAATGCAGTTTAACTAATTAGATTGAAACGCTGATTGAGGCTTAACTGGGTTACACGGGGCTGGAGCCGCCGGGGCTCAGGCTGGGACCCCCGTGCGGAGCTGGGTGGGTGGGAATGGGGCAGCAGCATCAACCCCCCGTCCCGCTGGGTCCAAACCAAACCCCTGCTTTGGGTTGGGGATCCTCATTCCCACCCAGATGCCACCCTGCCCTGGGGTGGCCCTGCTGCTGCAGCCCTTCCCAGCCCCCAGCCCCGGGGTCGCCGGGCACTGGGATTCTCCCCACCCGGCAAGCTTCATGCCAAGGATTTTTCAGGAGCAGCGCTGGGCTGGGGTGGGGGAGCTGGAGAAGAGGAGGGTTTTTGTTCTCCTGCCGTGGTGGCCGGGGCTGGGCCAGGCTGTCTGGCCCTGGCTGTGCTGTCCAAGGACAATGAGCCACTTCTTGAAGTCGCCGTCCCTTTGCCTGGTGGAGGAATGTCCTGCCCAGCACGTGGGGGACAGACAGCAGTAGCTTGGTTAAAAGGCTCAGGCATGGGGTGTAGCTCGTTGTCATCTCCTGACAGAGGGGTCTCAGCCTGGCACTGTTGGGGGGTGACCTCCACAGCCACCACCCGCCTCCTCCCCTGGGGCACAGGATGCTCCGGGCTGCCTTGGGGATGCTCAGCTCCTCGTCTCCATCCCGAACCCAACGAGTCACCAGCCACCTTTAAACATGGTCAATGTCCAGCAAACAGCTCCCACAGCAAAGGTGCCAGGACTGGGAGATGTTCCTGGCCTGAAACCTGCCCAGGTAGCCCACCAGCAGCCCTGGGCTTTCCCAGCCACAGGAAAACTCCAGCCTGGTCCCCCACAGGGTCACAGGTCCCCCCCAGAAAGCCTGCTCCAGTGTGAGTCCCTCTCTCCAGGGGCTGCAGGTCCTGCCAGGAGCTTGCTGCTGCACGGGCTTCCCAGCAGGTCACAGCATCTTTCAGGTGTCTCCACCCACTCCAGCGTGGGGACCTCCATGGGATGAGGGGAATCATTATCCTCATCATCATCCTCCCTGGGCTGTGGGGGGACACCCCCTCCACCACGGTCTTCTCCATGGGGGAATCTTTCTCTCTGGCACCTGGAGTGCCTCCTCCTCCCCCTTCTTCACTGCCCTGGTGTCTGCAGAGCGTCTCACACCTTCTCACTCCCTTCTCTGGTGGGAAAACCCACTGTTCCCTCTCCCCTCCCTCCACAACTGCTCCCCAGAGGTGCTGCTGATGGGCTCAGCCTCAGGCACCAGTGGGTCTGGCCTCAAGCCCAGCTGGTGTTGGCTCTTGTGGGGAAGGCAGCAGGCCTGCCCATGGCCTGGCTCTCTTCTCCCAGGATTTAGGCCCTGACAACATCCCCCTGTTCCCATGAGACAGGAAAGGTTCCTCATGCTGAGAGGATGCTAATAATCCCACTCTCAAAACACAGCGGCCTTGATGACAGGGTACAAGTGCCCTGAGCCAAGAAGCAGCTATGGGATGTACTTGGGGGGTAAGGGAACAGGTTAGGAACCAGCCATAAGATGGTCAAAGCAGCCGGTGTGGGGATGCTTGTACACATCAGAGGTGAACTAAGGATATTGAGCTGTGAGATATGTCATCAGAGCTCCTTATAATCACTGGCCAATCAGTGGGGGGGTGAGCAGTGTGTGTAGCCAATTAGCAGTATTTAGCTTGCCCCATGTGCAGTAAGAAGGGTCTAGAATCGGGGTGATTCCACCCAAAAAACCGGCTTCACCTAAAATTCCTATCAAACTGCTCATCACTGGTCGCCACGGGCTCCCTCAGGCATGAGGAACGCTACTGCCAGCAGAAGACACCCCTCCAGCCCCCCACCCCACCACCAAATCCTCACCACACCAACCCCCCCCTGCCCTCTGCAGCCCTTTCCCAGCCCCCCCCCCCCAAGCAGGGGGGGCTCTGGTACCGCCAGCACTGGCTGAATCACCCTCCAGATCCTCCTCACACAAAGGACCCATTTTCCTCCACTTTGGCCACGCGGGTGTCACCGGCTCCAACCCGGCGACTCCTGGGGTCCCCACCCTAAAATCCCAGGCCTGGAGCCAAACCCACCCCCCCCACAGCCACCACCAGCCTTTTTCCCCCTTTTCCTTTTTATTTCACACCAGTGGGAAGAGGGGTTTTCCACAGGCAGGGAACAGGCAGGGGCTGAGCAAACCCAGCAGCAAACACGCTCCCAGCCGCTGCTGGGACATGCAAAGTGGGGGTGATGCTGGGCACAGGGGGGGGGGGGGCTGCAAAATCCTGGCCCCCCAGCTCCATAAATCCCAGGTTTGATGATGGAATTGTGCCCTCTGTGCACCTCAGGTCAAAAGGGAATAAATCTCTTGGTGTTTATAGCCGTGGCTTTGCCACCAATTAGGATGCTGTGATTGGATTAGATGCAAGGAGATAGAAGCCTCCTGGGGAAAGTCATCCTGGGGAGGGGGGCGAGCCCAGAGGCTGGTGGGGGGATGCACCAGGACGGTGATGGGCTGTGTGGGGCTGGTCCTGTGGGCTGGGCTGGAGACAGATGCTCCTGGGGTTCATTATGGATGAGATGCACGTGGCTGAGGGTTGGTGCAAGAGCACCCAAAATTCAGCATTATGCTTCCCATGAGCTGCCCCCCCCCCCCCGATGAGCTCATGGTGCCTCAGGGTTTGGGGACCCACCAAGAGCAGCAGGTCTGTCTCGGGGTGTCTTTGAGGTGTGGCTCTATGGGGCACCCCCATTTCAGCTGGGTTTCTGGGGTCCCAGCAGGTCTGGCCACCACCGAACACCTTCACCTCACCCTGGTCCTCTCAGCATCCTGGTCCCAGCGCTGCTGAGGCACAGAAGAGCTTTCATGGCCTCAGAAGGAGCGTTGCCAGGCACAGGATGGGTCTTCTGCTGCACATCTGTCTGCACAGCTGGGCCAGGGACCTGGGGGGACCCCGGATGCCACAGGGGACCCCCCGGGAGGAGGTGACCTTCCCAGGCAGGAGCTGTCGCAGCGTGGCCACCCCAGGCTGCACACACAGGGATGGAACTGCACACAGGGCACAGCTGGGGCTTGGGGACATCAGCTGCGACATGCCCTCACTCTTCGGGCCCCCCCCCCCAGTCCATCACCCCCCTCAAAGGGCAGCGGGGGAGCCAGGAGGCTGTAGCACAGGATTGCCGGGTTGCTGAGCAGCTCCGTGCCTCAGTTTCCCCATCTGGAACGAAGCAGAGGGAAGGGAACCCCCTAAGCTTGCCGAGGGGAACGTGATGCTCCCCGATTGCTCCGGAGATGCGCTGGGCCCCAAGGGAGGGGGCTCAGCGCCCTTTTCACCCCGAGGGGGTGAACAGGGGGGTGTGACAAAGTCCTCTGTGCCCAGCCGCGTCACACCAGAGGGACACGTCACCAGGGAGGGGGCACGGTGGGGACAGGACGGGGGGAAGCGGCTTCCCGGGGGCTCCCTGAGCAGTGGCGTTGGGGTGCTGGGGGTGTGTTCCCCTTTAATCAGGGTTCCTAGAACTGGCGGGAGAGCGCTGCTTCCCTCTAGCGGCACCGGCCCGGAGGGGAATAAGGGCCCTCTGTCCCCTGCCGGCACCGGAGCCCGCCTGGCTTCTCACGCCAGGCCGAAGCGCAGGGCGGGGGCCTGCCTGGGCCGGGGGCCGGGCCGGGGGGAGGCGGGGGAGGCGGCCGGGCCCCTCCTCGGCATCGCCACCGGTCTCCGAACGGCCCCGGCCGCCGCCGCGCCCCGCAGCCCAGGCGGTGCTGGAAGAGCCCAGCCCCAGGCCCGTCCTCTGCCGCGGCGGCGGAGCGGGCACACGCTGCCCCGCTCCGGGCCCTCGCACAGCTCCGCTCCGGGCACACGCTGCCCCGCTCCGGGCCCTCGCACAGCTCCGCTCCGGGCACACGCTGCCCCGCTCCGGGCCCTCGCACAGCTCCGCTCCGCTCCGCGCCGCCGGCCGGGCCCGGGGCGGCCCCACGTGGCCGCGCCCCACCGGGACTACAGTTCCCAAGAGGCCCTGCGGCAAGCTGCAGCCAATAGGAAGCGGCCTTGCTCAGCGAACGGGCCGCCGCGGGTCTCGCCGGGAGCTGTTAAGCCGGCCTTTCCGGGGAAAGCAGTAAAACTACGTGTCCCAGAATGCTGTGGGGGAAGCGCGGGGCCAATGAGCGGCAGCCGTCTTGGTGCGGCGCGCAGGCGCGCTGGGGCGGGCGGCCGCGGATTCATGTGGAGGTCAGGGGCGCTGCGCGAGGGGAGAGGGCGGGAGGGCGCGGTGGGTCCTGGGCCGCGTCCGGGGGCGGGAGGCCTCGGGGGCCTCGGGGAGGGGGGCCGGGGCTGCGGGAGCCTCGGGGGCCGCGGGGAGGGGGGCCGGGGCTGCGGAAGCCTCGGGGGCCGCGGGGAGGGGGGCCGGGCCGGGGCTGCGGGAGCCTCGGGGGCCGCGGGGAGGGGGGCCGGGGCTGCGGGAGCCTCGGGGGCCGCGGGGAGGGGGGCCGGGGCTGCGGGAGGCCTCGGGGGCTGCGGGGAGAGGGGCCGGGGCTGCGGGAGCCTCGGGGGCTGCGGGGAGAGGGGCCAGGCCCGCGGGAGCCTCGGGGAGAGGGGCCGGGGCTGCGGGAGGCCTCGGGGGCTGTGGGGAGAGGGGCCGCGGGGGCTGCGGGAAGAGGGGCCGGGGCTGCGGGAAGAGGGGCCGGGGCTGCGGGGAGAGGGCCCTCGGGGGCTGCGGGAGCCGGCCCTCGGGGGCTGCGGGAGCCTTGGGGGCTGCGGGGAGCGGCCAGGGCACGTTGGCGGTACCGAGGGGCCTGGCGCGGAGGGACCGGGGCAGCGCAGGGCGGTGTGATCCAGGGGCGGGCGGCTGGGTAGGACCCCAGCGGGGCCTCGGGCTTCGAGCCCGGCGAGGAGATGCGGGAGGCCGCGGGAGCAGCGCTGGTACCGCGGGTGGGTCCGCTGGAGGGGCCGGCCCCAGCCCTCCCGCCTGACGCGGGGCCGGCGGCTCTTTGGCAGGAGGGACCCAGCGGAGGGGCCGGAGCTGGACGGGTGCCATGGCCGCGAAGGTGTTCGAAAGCCTGGGGAAGCTGGGCCTGGGGCTGGCCATTGCAGGCGGAGTGGTCAACTCTGCTCTCTACAATGGTGAGTGGGGGGAGCCGGGCGCTTCCAGTTTGTTTGTTGTTAACTGCCTGTCGCATCTTGGCTGCTCTCTGCTTCTCTCGCTGGTGGCATCAGGGGAGCGCAGCCCCGAAGCCTTGCTGGGCTGGCTTACACCTCGTGCACTGCACAAGCCAGAGAGTTTCCCAGTTGGAGCAGGCTGGGGGCTGGGAGTCAGGGCTCCATCCTCTCTCTGACACGCTGTTTTCTCCTCCAGTTGATGCAGGTCACCGAGCTGTTATCTTTGACCGGTTCCGGGGGGTGCAGGACACGGTGGTAGGAGAAGGCACCCACTTCCTCATCCCCTGGGTGCAGAAACCCATCATCTTCGACTGCCGCTCTCGGCCCCGCAACATTCCTGTGATCACTGGCAGCAAAGGTGAGTGTTTGGACCAGGTAAGAGAGCCAGCTGATGGCGTCTGTGGCTTGTCCTGCTGCTGCTCGCTGGGGGGACAGGAGGAAAGGTCTTACCACGGTCAAGGTTCTAGGATCCTCCACAACCTGAGTGTTTGGGTGGGAGTTTATTCCTTGGATGTGCTGAGTCCAGCTTGGCACAGAGTTGGGAATGGTTTGAGCTTGAGTTACAGACCGTATCAGGGACCTTTCCTTCAGTCCCTTTAAATCCCTGCTTTTTCAGTGGGGCAAATCATTCCCTGCATCACAAAGCAAAGCTTAAATCTTAACCCTTGAGGAGGATTGGGATGCCAGGTGGAAGGGGCAGTAAGGATAGTTAGTCCTTAAAAAAAAGTTTGTATATTTATTATTTCTCATTTAGTTCCTCTGGGAAGAGCTCTTGGGGTGTCTCCTGTCCCTGCAACTTGTCACTAAACTGGGGACTCTCTTCCTGCAGATCTGCAGAACGTGAACATCACGCTGCGCATCCTGTTCAGACCAGTGACTGCCCAGTTACCCCGGATTTTCACCAGCATCGGAGAGGACTACGATGAACGTGTCCTGCCCTCCATCACAACCGAAATCCTCAAGTCTGTTGTGGTAAGGGCAGCAGGAGAGTGGCTGGGTGCTCTTTTTTCCCCCTCTTTTTAGCAGTGAGGGACCTGTTGGAGTGGGGAATGTGTTGTGCTCCAGAAGAAGGCTTCTCTTTCCACCTGAAAAGCCAATTTGTAGCTGCACTGATTGATTGTGTCTTGGTCGTGCCGACTGCTTGGCCTGACTTGATTGATGTTGGACAATCTCTGGATGGAATGAAGTTTCTTGGTTAGCTGCTCTCAGCTGCTCTGCTCTGCAAGCTGAGAGGAGAGGGGGAGATTGGGATTGTCACTCCTCCTGTGACCTTAGATTTCACACACAGCTTATGCTGAAATTCCAGGACATTGAGTCTTTCCCTTACTTCAGGTGCCTGGGCAGCTGGGTGTGTGCTGGCTTTGGGAGAACCAGGTTAAACTCTGGAGCTTGTGGGTGCAAAGTCAGGGAGGATGTGGAGAACGTGTCCCTTCCTGGAGCTTTCTTCTCACTGTTGGCCATCCCGATTCCAGGCACGCTTTGATGCTGGAGAACTGATCACTCAGAGAGAGCTGGTCTCCAGGCAAGTGAGCGAAGACCTCACGGAGAGAGCAGCGACCTTCGGGCTCATTCTGGATGATGTGTCCTTGGTAAGAGTTCTCCCTTTTTGATACTTCTCTTTGGAGCATGTGGTGGAGAAGGGAATCAGTGGCTGGAAGCTCAGCTGCCATGGGTGCTGTCTGCGCTTGGACGGGATGTAGTGACTCCAGCTCCAGTCGGTACCTCTGGTTTTATCACTGGCCTTCGGTGACCTTGAACAAGCCCTTCAAAGCTGCACTGCTCAGGCTGGTTGACAGACTTCACTGTTGCAGGGCTCTTGGTGTTAAAGTGAAGAGCAAATGCTTCTGTGGGTGGTGGATCAGGCTGGACATTGGTGAGGGCTGTTCCACAGCACCCTGAGACACAGGGAGAAAATATCATCTTCTAAGACAATTCAAGGAGGGAGCTCTCCCCTCCTCCCTCTCCTGTCTCCCTATAAGCCTTGTCAATTAAATCCCTTGTCATCTGGTTTGTACCTGCACCTCTCCCTCACTCTTCTGGACTTCCCTCGAAAGCCAGTGTAGAGGAGAGGGAAACGAGCTCTGTCCTTTGGCTTTGCAGGAGGGTGACTTTGTCTCTGCAAAATGTGAGCGTTGACTCTTTGTTTCTGGTGCTTTCCAGTGAACACACCACTGTAAGAAATTCACCTTTCCCTGTCCCATCCCAGGACAGCTCTCATGCTCTGAGCCTGGGCTGCTCAAAGGTGTAGGATAGCTGTGCAGACAGCTGGCTTCCCTGCCTTGGGAGGGGAGCACAGGGCAAGCAGGCTGCCTATGCCCAGTTTGAGCAAGCAGTGGTGGCAGGAGAGCATAATGTCTCTGAAGGTACTGGTGTTACTGGTCTGCCTGACTGAAGCTGTGCTTGAAGTGTCTCCCTTGAAACCTCAGAACTCGATGGGGAGGGCTGCTTGTCCCAGATGCTGTTCTCTTAGGGACACTGGCACTGCACCTCCGTTCCCGTCCCGCTGGGGCAGGCGGGCGCTGTGTGGGTCGTGGCAGTGCTGCTGTAACCTGTCAGCCATGTGGACTTGGCTTGATTTCTGCCCCACAGACCCATCTGACCTTTGGCAAGGAGTTCACAGAGGCGGTGGAAATGAAGCAAGTGGCCCAGCAAGAAGCAGAGCGAGCCAGATTCATTGTGGAAAAGGTACCTTGTCCTGCTGAGAAGCTCGGGGTTGCTGGTATCTCCTCCCTGCTCTGGCTTGCACTCAACAGCTCGTCTGTTTGAATCTGACTGATGAAGTCACTTGGAGTCATAATGCTGACACAGTTCTTGGCCCCAGCATATGACTGTTGGGTAGATCAAGCCTAAGGTTGGCTTTCTGGGGGGGTTTATCTTTTTTTACAGTCTTCCTGCAGTGCAGGATGGGGTGTCTGCGTGGGGGAGGGAGGAATCAGTGCTTGGGAAAGACGTGCCAGTTAAAAATGGGGTTCAGGGTTGAGATTTGCAACCCAAGAGATCCTGCTGTTTGTGACTTTGGAGAGGGCTGGCCAGAGCTTTGCGTGGTGTTTGACATTGTCAGTGTGGGGCCCTGTGTGCTGGAAGTGTTACTGCCTGTAAGGCTGTGTAGTCTCAGATAACTGTGGATCTCTGTGAGCATTCACAGAACCAACTTTGTGTTCAGGTAGCCCACACAGCTGTGAGAACACACATCTGGTGAGATTGCAAGAACCTGCACTTACACCCAGAATTAATCCAGGATGATTAAACAGTAGAAGTGTTTATCTGGCCTGCTTTTAACTCCACTGAAGTTCTCAAATCTTTCATAGACAATTTTCTACCAGGAGTGCCCTTAGGTGGGTTAATGTTTCACGAGGTTAAGACCGATAAAGCAATTTCAAGATGGTTTTTCAACCTTTTTTTTCTACAGTAGGCAGAAAAACAGCCTGCAGGCTACAGCTTTAAAACAAAATCACCTTCTTTCTTGGCTCTCCTACTGGGGAAAAGAACAGTAGGGTGGAGAAGTGGGAATTTTGTTTCCAACATAAGAGCATCTTCTCTTTAGCTTGTTTCACTGTTCCTTATTCCCCTTCTCATCTATTTACTTCCAGGCTGAGCAGCAGAAGAAAGCAGCTGTCATCTCTGCTGAGGGAGACTCAAAAGCAGCTGAGCTGATTGCCAACTCGTTGGCCACTGCAGGCGATGGCTTGATCGAGCTGCGCAAGCTGGAGGCAGCTGAGGACATCGCGTACCAGCTCTCCCGGTCCCGCAACATCACCTATCTGCCCTCCGGACAGTCTGTGCTCCTCCAGCTGCCACAGTGAACATGGCTCTGCAGTTGTAGCTAGCCTGGTCGGCTCCACCTTGCCAGATCAGCCCTTTCCAAAAGAATCTTTGCCTTTTCCTTACTGGTAAAAGCAGAGGGAAGTAAAATTCAACCCCTTTTGAATTCTGAATCGAATAAAACCGAACACTTTTGACAAGAAACCCACATTCCTCCCACGTATGGTCAGAGCAGAGGCTCCACTGACCTTTAAGCTAGGTTTGAGAATTGCCCCTTTCCAGGCAGTTTGAGCAACAGGAGCAGAGTTTTCATCTGTTCACTGCTGGGACAAACAGCCCAGGTGACTCCCTGTCCCCAGGAGTGCTGTATCAGTCCAGTTTCATGGCGATGCTGCGGTGTCTTTAGGCTGGCTGAGCCAGGGTTGGTACAGACTTGCAGGTCCTGGATGATGGAACAGGGATGCTTTTCAGTCAAGCCAGTCTCTTTTCAGGTGTCAGCTGAGAGAGGACATCTCTCAGCTGTGAGGATGGTGGCTCTGCTGTGCCTGTGTGAACCACAGCACAGAGAGCTGGAGGCACAGATCAAGTGGATTGTGGCTGGGGGTGAGAAGAGCAGAGATTCACTTTGTGTAGTTGAAGGATTTCAGGCATGGAGAAGATACTTCCTCTGCAGGAAATACTTCTCGCATGCATGCTGGAAATGGGACATCTCCACTTCTCCCCCTGCTGCCACTTGTGCTGTCCTGCAGCACTGGCTCTTTCCCCAAGGTCACTGAAAGTGGCAGTTGGCTGATGCTAGACAGCACCTGGGACAGAGAGGGGATGACTTGGTGCCTGTGGCTCAGGCAGTCGGAGGTGGGCAGAATTCTCTGTTATATCAATGCTCTTTTTATTTAGAGAAGCTGAATTGTGAGGAGGATGTGAGGGGTGAGATTGTATAATCAGCCTTCAATAAATGTCATGGTCCCCAGTGTAGTAGCACGGGCTTGTTGGGTTGTTATTAATGTCTCAGAAGAATGAAGGTCGGGTCAGTGAAGCAAGAGACCTCATGCTTGTGCTCGATTATCTGGGTAAAAGTCATTTGGTAACAAATAGGTCTTGCTCCTGACAACTTAAAACCTTGAAATGTGATTCTTCAGCTGAATTCTGGCAACCAGGAGGTAAGGCTGAGAGTATGGAGGTTACCGGGAGGGTTTTAATTGCCTTCCATGCACGGTTCAGGCTGCCACTGCTGCATGGAGATCGATTTTTCCAGGGTGCCCTTTTGATGCAACACTGTACTGCTGGAAAGAAAAGGGGTGTGTTGTACCAGGCAGCCTGCAGTGAACTTGTCAGCAGCTGTCTGAAGGCATGGCACTAGCTTGGCACATCCCCATCCTGCAAACAGGGTGCTTGTACAATGTCTGTTACCCCTGAGCAAGGCAGGTGGGTGTCATTGCTGCCCTGAGGATGTTGAGCCCACAGGAAAGCTGCCTGGAGTGGTGGGCTCGTTTCATCATCATACAGCCACATTGGGCTGTTGCCCTTTGCCTCTGGCAAAAGGGAAAGACTTGCCTGCTTTTAGTGCTGGGCAGGGTATTTTGTGTTCCTGCAGTGATGAGGTGCCTGAGCTTGCAAAATATTTTAAGCAGCTGAGCAGTCAGGTCCATAACTTCCAGACCTTTTCCCCCTCCAGTTCTTTATTCTTCTGGTTTACCACTTCAGACGCTTCTAAGGAAGCTTCCACTCTTCTCCCAAGGCTCCTTTTAAAGCCCCCTTAGCATTTCCTGCATTTCTCCTGTTTGTTTCATGCACCAGGTGTTGGGCTCAAAACAGTGTGTCTGAAATCCCCCCTCAGCTTCTGTGGCTCTGCATTACCTCTCCTTCCAGCTCTGCGTTTTCAGCAGAGTGTGGAGTGTTTCCTGCTGCTTTTGCTGTCAGCCTCTCTGGAGGAGTTATCTGAGGCTCTAACAGTGGCCCCTGGGTCTGATTAATCACCATTTCCTTTGCTTTTGGGTATAATTCCTTTTACAAATGTTCCCTGGCTGTTAACTGCTCCTTTACCCTCGCTCTGCTTCACTTACTGCCTAAAGCTGCCATGAATTCTCCAGACTTCAAAGCTGCTCTTGAACCTGTAGCTGAAGCCCTTGTTTAACTGGCTTATAGCTGCCCTTCAGCCTGGTAGCCTGTGTGGACCTTCAAGCTACCTAGCTCCAGATGGGAACAGTGACCCTCAAATCAGGACCTGGTTGTATGTGGGGCTGCAAAAGGGATACTGAGTGAGGGACTAGCCTTCTGCATGCTGGCTGGATGCTGCTCTGAGAGCTGCCCGGCATCCTCTGCCAAACTGTTCAGGTGTTGACTCCTTGATGTAAAAAGAAAAAGCTGAGGTTGCCAGGACGGCCAGTCCTTCACTACACATTCCTGGCCAAGGCTGGACTCTGCTTCCCAGGATGCTGGCCCTTCCCTCGCAGCGTTCAGAGGTGTTAGCAGGGTGTGAGCACTCGCTCTCAGTGCTCTACTTGTCAGGGCAATAGAAAGAGCTTCAGGCTTGGGTAACATGAAGGCAGGCCGCCCTCGCTGCTGGAGCAAACAAGGTGTCCCCACCCTCTCTGGTGTTTCCAACCTCGTTGCTCTTAATAATCCAGGAACAAAAACTTGTTCGTGAAAGTGGAGCCCAACCTGGGATGGAGAAATGAGAGAGGGACAAGGCATGTGGCGTTGTACTGAGGGCAGAGAGCTGAGTTTTGTTGTGCAGGTTCTGCTCTGCCCTCCCTGAGAGCCTGTGTAACGGCTTCATCAGCCTGGTGTCCTATGAGTGACACCTCCTGCTCTGCTGGCAAACCAGGGGCTGGCTCCCAGCTCCAGGGCAAAGCTATCACAGGAGCTGCCTGCTCTCTAGTTCTCGTGTGTGTGAAGGTGCTGGAGATGCTCCAGAAACAGCAGATCTCCCCAGTTCCCCTCATCCTCAGAGAGAGCAAGAGAGGGGCTGTCCTGTGACCATGCCTGGAGGAGCAACCACTGGCTGTGACAGAGTACTTCATGACCATCACAAGCCACCAAAGGTAAGCTGTGATCAGGGGTGGGAGGCAGCTGGATGATGCCCCTGAAAGGAAGGTGAAGAACCCTCAGGTTTCTGTGAAGAGAGAAGCCAGTGGGCCTGGGCTCTGGCTGTCATGCCTGGCTTCCCACCACCCGAAACAAATGGTACAAATCCACCTGAGAAGTTTCCTGCACTGGGCAGTCAGACCAGTTCTCTGTTGTGTGGGTTTGCTGCTGCTTATTAAGGATTGCAGCCATGCTAAAACTTCTGCTGTGGGGAGAGGAATGGTGTCTGTGGTCAGTTTATCTTCATTTTTGCCACCTATTCACACAAACCACTCTGAATTTAATATATTTGCCAACTTTTACTCCCCCACCCAGTTAGTTTCAAACTGGTTTTCCCTGGAGGAAAGACAACATGATTGCATAAAGCCCGTGTTTCCCCAGCAAGGCTGGAGCAAGCACACAGCTCCTTAACCAACCCAGCTAAAACAGCCCCAAAAATTTACTCAAGAGATAGGCTCTGCCCCAAACCTCAGCCTGGGTGTTCACCAGTCAGGAATACATGTCCTTCTGGCAGGCTCTCCCTCCCCAGAGCTGACGCGCACCAGCATCACATCAACAAGCTGTTACACCTGATAGCGAAGTTTTGGGGCCGGGTGTGTGTTCTGGGTGAGTGATGAGGCTGTATCTTCGCTGCTGGCCGTGAGGAAGGCGCTTGCTCGGAGGGGAAGGAGAAGGCTCGCTGGAGCTGCTCTCCCACCAGATGGCAGCAGCAATTCTGCTCTCCGCACGGCAAGGGTGACGGGGACCAAAGGGTGTCCCGGCCCTCGGCCTCCTCGGGGACAGGTGAGCAGGGAGGTCGCCCTGCCCTGCCCTGCCCGGAGGACGCAAGGACTGGGCTGGGTAAGGGCAAACACAATAGCGGTCTCTGGGAGAGGCAGGTGAGCTGCCTGGCAGGTGGAGTAACTTGGGCAGGCAGGTATGAGGGCTTAGTCCCTGTGCCAGGCTGTCCCAGGAAAGCTCTTACTCCCATTTCACTCTGGTTAGCATCTCCAGCTCCAGGTTTTAACTCCTCCAGCCTAAGCTAGCACACAAACGTGCAAATCCCTGTCTCTAACCCTGGTCCCAGGGGTGGCTTGGCCTTGCAGCATCTCCTCACAGTCCTTTGCACATTCCTCCCACCCACCAAAGGTTGCTCCTAGTTTATTACTAATTCAGAGTAGACAGGAATAACAAATGTCTAGGCGTGACTTCAGAGGTGCATGTTGTTTTAGCTTGACATTAGTATCGAGTTTTCAGGTCTGGAATGCTCCTGTGATGTACTCATACTGGAGGGCCCTGTGTTGGTAAAAGCTTGGCAGCTTTTAGATCTGAAGCTAAATAGTTTTGTGGCCCTGGACCAATTCATTCATGGAAGCACAGACTCCTAAATTGTATTTCTTAGAATACAGCCCAAAAGCTAAGCTAAAGGGACCAGTTTGGGGGCAAAGCCTGCTGGTAATGGGCTATATGAGACCTGCTAGGGCCACTGCAGGGTCCTGCACAAGGGGGCTGCAGCCCTGTGCTGTCAGAACACATCTCCTGCTCAAGACCAGAGCAGCAGTTGGCTGTCACATTCACATATCAGAGGCCTACAAGCCAAGGTGAAACCTCCTGCCCACCACTGTAGTTCAGCTGCAAATCTTGAGAGAGGTTTGGTTTTATTGGTTTGGGTTTGGGTTTTTTTTTCCTTCCTGGGAGACTTCTTCCTTTCATGCAAGTGAAAAAGCTCAGCTCTGCACCACCTGCAGCAGCTGGGCCAGCCTGCTAGCAACATTCAGACCAGCCAAACAAGCTTTTGTTCATGATAAACAAACAGGAAACTGTCTGATTTCCTCTGAGTGTTCACGCTCTCTCTCCTCTGTGCTCTCTAATAGATAACCAGCCTACCTGACTTGTGAAGAGGAGACTGAAAGCAGCCACATGGACGGGCACGCTGGAGCAGTTGTCATTTCCAGCAAGGCTGCTGCACTGAAATGGGCATCTGCTCCCTGACAGTCGCTGGTGCACTGGAGCTGAAGCTTCCCCAGGTAAGGGAGCTCCCCAAGTTTGTAATAATTTATACCCTGCAGCAAGCTGGCACCGTGTCTGAAGTGGTTAGAGCAAGGGATAGGGAGGAGTTTCCTTATTGCTTCCTTTGTGCTGTTTATATCCAAGTGGATCGAGCAGAAAATGCCTCTGTCCTCAAACACAGAGGATGTGGGGGGGAGAAAGCACTTGTGGAAGTGGGTAGGGAACAATGTCCTAAGCCAGGCTGGAGCTCAGTTCAGCTGGGAGATGGGGAGCAATTCTTAGGGCCAAATTTGGTTTAATTATTCCTTGCCTGGCACGGAGCAGCACTGGGGGCTGAGACGTTCCTCATATGCCTGTTTTCCATCAGCAGAACTGAGCTGACTGCAGTCCAGCAAGTCCTAACTTACACTGGTGTTAACTCTGAGATAGGTTGGGCTTAATTCTCATGCTTTGGTCTTCTACTAGGTGAAGCAGGAAAGGACTGTCACTGGTAGAGAGGTATCAGGGTAAGTGACAGAGAATATAAAGTGAGCTCTAGCCAGGGGATGCAAAAAGAGACAGGGAAGCATCTGCTGCCTTTAGAAAAACATAGTTGATACTACTCACAGCCATGCTGGGCTTGCTCTCCCCACCCACAGAAAGCAATAAAAATCGATGCTATTAAAACAGTATTTGGGGTTCCCTCACACTGGATCTACACATGCTGCTGGTCTGGACTGGGTCAGGCACCTGCAGTGAGTTATCCTTGAGCTCTGACCAGCCAAAGCTGTGCATGAGCATGGGAAGCTGCATCCTAAGCTGAGCTGCAAGCCAGAAGTGAGGAGTCAGGGGAAAGGGCCAGTTGCAAGATGTGCTCGTGTCCCCCATCCTGGTAGGGCAGGAAGGGCAGGAGGAGGCTAGGAAAGAGCGTGTGCAGGATGACTGGGAGGCAGCAGGTTAAAAATACTCAGCAGAGGCAAGAGCAGGAAGGAAGCAGGGGTTAAGCCTGAACAAGGTGAGTCTATCCCAGAGACACTAATTCAAACATGACTTTCATGGGCTAAGTCTTGCATTGACCTTCTGCAAAGCTGGCAAATACAGCTCTGTTTCCTCTGTCACATACAGCACCTTCCTCTCAAGCACAGCTTTTAGTGGGTGCTTTTCAAACCCAGATGGAAGTCTCCTTAGTCATAAGGAGATGCTGGTGGGTATTAACTCTGCAATATTATTTAGAGGCAGTTAATCTTGAATTGTATCCTTACACTGAACTAGTAAAGGAGAAGGGAAAATGGGAACAGGAATTTCCTCTGCTTGAACTTCTACTTTGCTCTGTACAGTCTCAAAGCCCAGCGCCTCTGCATTGAGTGGTGGTGGTTCCCTCAGACAGTGCAGGGCTTCCTGTGACAAGAGCTAGCAGGAAAACCCCTTTGTTTTCCTTTTGCTTCCTTTCCCATTGCTTGAGAGGATCCTGGATCCTGCAGGGTATCTAAAAGATAAAGCATTCATCTGAGAAGCAACTGTTTGGGTTGCAGACCAGGGAAGCAAGGTATCAGTGCCCTGTCTGTGCCTCAGTTTCTCTTCTTGCCCTTGGTTTGTTTTCCTGGTGGGGCAGCGCCTGTTCCTTGCAGGGTCCTTGAGCAGCACCTAGTTCCAAGGGCCTTTCTCCCTTGGGGAAGGAGAAGGAGCCCCAGCTGACTGTTCTCTCACAAGTGTCGAGTTGTGCTTGGTTCAGGCTGTTCCCAAAACAGAACTGTTATGATGTGGAGGCCTCAGCAAAACAAGCACGTACAGAAGCATTAGTGCTGTTTGACTTGGCCCTGCTTAGTGCCAGGCCCGTCACCAGCACCAACAAGCCACCAAGAGTCACCTCTTAGCATGGGAGGAGCCAGGTAGGACAGCAGGAAAGTTGTCCTGTGACTGCAGGAAGAAAGAGGCTGGTTCACTGGCTGCTGACTTTGCCAAGGAATCATCACAGCCAGAGTCCAGATCAAGCAGAGAGCCATCACTGCCTGGGCAAAGCCAAGAACTCTTGTAACCTGGGTCCCATCTCACAGCAGCACAGCTCAGCTGGGTCTGCAGGCTCCAGACTGGGCAGACATCCCCCTTACAGGTGAGTTCCAGCCCTGGTTTGTTGCCTGGAAGCCACATAAAGCAAGACAGCTCAGGGACTGCCCAGGAACACCCAGCTTTGCAAACCCAAGAAGCTTGCCCACACCACAGGAAAATTAACCACTGATAAAAGTAGGACTTCTCAAACTTCCTGTTTGATTTCCCCCCACACACCCCCCCCTATTTTGCAGCTGGTGCTAGTGGCTGTCCCCACCATGGAGCTAGCTGCATCTCAAGAGCACCCTTAGTCATTACATTTGCTCTCAGCAAGTCTAGAGCATCCAGTCCTCTAGAAAAACACACCAGAGGTGGGTAACACTGTGCTGGGTCTGTGGCCCCAGCCCAGCAAACTCACACTTTTACTGTACTTTTCACCCCGAAAGGTCCTAATCAGCTCAGCAAAAAAACCCCAAAAAAGATGTATCTTGTTCTGGGAGGGACAGTGTCACCTGCTGCTGTATCACTGCTGCTTCTGGAGCGAGCTGCAAACAGCTGCAGCAGTTCAGGGAGGAAATAAAGAGCTGTATCCCCTGGCTCAGCAGGCAGTGAGGAGGACACACAGGCAGCTCCCACACTGGCTGTACTCTAGAGAGAAGGGAAATGCTAGAAAGAGGAGGCAAATAATCAGAGCATCTTAGAGCAGGGAATAAGATGCAGAAAGCTGCCCCGAGACGTTACACACCAGTGAGAAGGGAAAGCAGAGATGACAGCAAGGAAATGGGAGGGCTGATATGAATCTGTGGCTGTGAGGCAGGTGTGCACCAGGGAGCAGATCATGTGCAAGCAGAGCTGTGGGGCTGGTGCTGCATTTTGTTTGTTTCCCTTTACCTGGCTGACTTGTCTTGTCATGTCAAAAGCCAGATCAAAGAGAGAGATGTAAATAGCTGAAACAGGCTTCTCTGTGGGAACAGGGCTGAATGCCACAGCCAGCCTCTCAGCTGGATCGCTCCTTGGGAGCAGCATGAGGAGCTGTCGCCCTCCATTAGCTAAACACCCAGGGAAGGAAAGGGGCAACTGCAGGGTGCCCTGGGCATTTGGGAGCCAAACCACACAGCAAGGCCAGACAGAACCACTCTCCTCTGCAGCTGTCTCCTGCCTAGGTCACCATGGATGCTGACAGGACAGAGCAGGGCCATGAGGACAAGTGCTTTTGTTTCATCATGTCAGAAGCCCTTCAGAGTCCAAGGATATTTGCACTTGGTCCCTGATTTCTTTACTTTAACTCTCCCTCTGCAGAATGATGGTGTCCACTGAGAAGAAAGAGGAACTTAACACTTCCTTTTAATCTCTGCAAAGATTTGAGGGGCAGTGAAATAACCCTTGCCAACATCATCTGAAGCTGAGGATGCAGAGCATCTTTGTTAGGAAACACCTTTGCAATCTTTAGGTAGCCGTTTCAACCCTCACACTGCGGGCTCAGGGGTAAGGAAGCCAGGTTAGAAAACCACAGATTGTATCAGAGAAGGAGTAACAAAACAGCCTGGGAGCCTAACGCTCTCCTTGTGCTGGAGAGATTGATCATCAAGGCCCTGTCCCACTCTTGTTCCAGGAGGGGGCACCTGTAGTGGCTTTGCCTTTGTGGGTACTGAAATAGTTGATGGTTTTATTCCTCATCTGTGGTCCTTTGGACAAGAGCACCCACTGTTTTCCAGTGTCCCTCAGCCAAAATCCCATGTGGAAGAGGGGCTCTGTCACTCATTGCTGTCTTGTTCATTCACCTTCCAAGAAAAAGGTCCCCAGCATTTTTCTTCCTTCCCTTTTCAAGGCAGGAAGCTGTACTACATGGCATCCCTCACATGCACACAGTTTAACCAAAAGCAGCATCACATCCCCTGACATCCTCCCATTTTCCTCAAACAACAGCTGTGTTGCACAAGGTGTCAGGCTAACACGGAGCACTGCCCATGCTCTCACAGCCCAGAGTCTCTCCTGGCTGTGTCCCTTCACTTCCCAGCCCCAGGGGAGATTAGAACAGCCTAGAGCTTGCTCTGAGCTGAGCCAGTGAGTAACAGCTCCCATGGGGCTAGTGAGAGCAGAGTGTGCTGCTTTCCCATGCCCCCACAACAGGAGTTGCTGGGGCAAGGAAGAAAACTGTCAACACTGTTCTGATCCCACCAAGGGACTTTGCCAGCCTACCCTGTCCCTTTTATTTGATCATGAACTTTGACTCTGAAAGCCCCAATCCCTGCAGTGGGAGCTCATATCAGAGTTGTGTGTTCAAAAATCAAGAGTAGGTCAAATACACTGCCATATAACATGACTTTTTTTGGGGATAAAGGCCTATAGAATCTATCAAGTGCCCTACACTTCAGGGGGGAGCGTGTTGCAGCAAGCAAAGCAGATGAGGAAACAAACCACAGGTAGAGAAGGGATTGCAGACTAAAGGGTTAAAAAAAGGCGACTATAGCAGGAACCCAAGCCTGAGAGTGGGCAAGAAGGAACCAAAGCTACATGGCACATGTCCTAAAGCCTCTGGGAAGCAGCTCACACTACCAAAAGGGCTGAAGCCCTTCCTCCTTTTCCTGTTTCTGCTACTCTGGCTAATTCTTTCACCAGTGCCAAACCTAAACCACACCAGTGCTCTTCCCTCCTACACAGCACTCAGCAGTGGTTTTCAGGGCTATGGAGCTGGCTTCACAGCTTCCTGGGACTGGTGGTATCACTTCAAAACGCTGTGCCAGCCTGGAATGCTGCAGCCCTGACCCTCCCCACATCACTCCTGAGCCCCACACCTGCCACCAACAGGGAACTCTTGAAAAAACCCCAAACCCCACTTTTTGCTGGTAAACTTCTTGTCACATCTCCCTCATACACCAGGCCTGGGCCCTGCAGGTGGGTGTAATCAAGAAACCACAGGCCAGAGTTAAGTAGTTATTAGTATTTTAAGGGGAAAGGAGGGTTTGAACAAGTGGGAGCTGGGGTTTGGCACAATATAACAGAAGCGACCGACTCCTCTGGCTACTGTAAACCAGGGATGATGAGCCCTTCCTGAAGGTCTTACCTGGCTCCCGAGGGGCGGCTGCCCCCCTACGCGACACACGGCCCTTCCCAGATGCCTCCCATCCCGAGGCCGCAGCCGCTCCCTCGCGGCAGCCGCGGTGCGCAGCGTTATCCGTGAGGAGCGGGAAGGAGGCCGCGACTCCCCTGGCCTGCCGGGCCACTACCAGGGCCTTTCTCACCTGAGCGCCGGAGGTGCCCGGGGAGCAAGGCAAAGCGTGGGCCGGGCATAGCCGCAGCGCTCGCCGCAGCTTGCCCGGCTCAGCTGACTGCAATTAGGGCGGCCTCTCTAATTACCTCAGCGGAGTAACGGTCGGCCCCGCTGAGGGGAGCCGCCGCGGACCGAGCGCCGCCTCACCTGAGCCCCGCAGGGCGCCAGGCCCCCGCGCATGCGCAGACACCCCCCCTCTCCCGCCTCACCTGCGCTCCGCGCTCCCCTCCGGCTCCGCCGCAGCCTGAGGTGAACAGCGGGCGGGAGGGGAAGGGAAAGGGGGGGACACAGGCGAAAGCGAGGCAACCGCCTGACAGCGCATGCGCGCCGGGCCCGCTCCCCTCAGCCTATGGGTGTCCCCCCCCATCCCCGCCCGCCCGCCCCGCGCGCTCCCCGGCTCGTGCACACGCGCACTCCGCCCCCCCACCCCCCCCTCCCTCCCCGCGCGCGCGCCCGCGCGGCGGAGTCGCGAGACTGGCTGCGGCGGCCACGTAGCGCTGCGGCGGCGGCCGAGGGGAGCGGGAGCCGCGTCCGCCGCCGGCGGGGCCTGGGCCTGAACCCAAGCCTGAGGCGGCGGCTACTCGAGCGCCGCGGCGGCGGCTGAGGGGGCCGAGCGGAGGGAGAGAGGGAGGGCCTCGGCCGCCCTGCCCTCCGCCCTCCCGCCTCGCCTCCTCCACCCGCCCTCCGCCGCCTCGCCTGTGCCCCCCTCCCCTCGCCGCCCGGCATGGAAGGCGGCGGGGGCGGCCCTGAGGGGATCGGCCTGGGTGAGTGCGGGCCGCCCGCTGGGTTGGGGATCCCCTTCCCCCCTTCTCTTCGGGCCTGGCGGCAGCCGCCGAACAACGCTAGGCCCAGCCCGGGGGTGGGTGACGGAGGGAGCGGGGTAGAGCCGCTTCCCGGCCTGGAAGGGAGCGGAGCGCGGCGGGGAAGGGAGGAGAGGGGGGGTGAGGCGAGACGGGCGTCGTGCTCGGCCTGCAGCCCCGCGGGGGAGCAGGGTGCGGGCAGGGCACCCCCCGGGCGTCGGGGGTGCAGCCGGGGGAGCCCCCCGCGGGTGAAGGGGAGCGGGCAGGGGAAGAATGCCGCCGGAGGGCCGGGGGGGTCTGCCCTGGCAGCGGCACCCCGCCGGGAGGGGGCTGTGCCACCTGCCTGGGGGAGGGGAGGGAAGGTGAGTTGCTCGAAGCAAGTGGCGGTTGGGGGGGGGTAAATCCTTGCTGTGCTTGGCCGTGCTGGAGCTGCCTTTCCGTAGCTCTCTCTCCGTCTTCTGCCTTTGCTTTCCAGCCCGCTTTCCCGTGGAGAGGTGGCATGGAGGTGTGGGGGTCCCTGGCAGCCCTCTCCTTCCTCCTTGTCACTTGCTAATTGTGCCGCCGCGGCCGTGCGCGCTCCGCGATTGTTAGGAGGGGACGCGGGTCCTGCGTGCGCTCGTTTCTGGGACCGGAGTTGTCACTGGGTAGGTGAGGAAACCAACGGTTACCTTCTCCAGGAGCTGATTCTGGGTCTAGGTGCGTGAAAGGGGTCGGGGGGGGGGGGGCAGAATAAATCAGATGTTTTCTCTTTTCTATAGTCTTCTGCTTAGGTATCTTCCCCTTGTCTTTGCTCTCAGGGACATACGTTGTGTCCTGGGGTTTTGGGGCTTGTTTTGATTTTTAACTGCCTTTTGTGCAACTTTCGGGTCCCGCGGATGTCTCGGTACACAGGTATTGTTAGAATGAAAAGAGATGCTCCAAGGGAATGCTTCTCTTCTGTCTTACCAGTATTACATAGGTATCTCTTAATCGCAGCTGAGTTTTGGCATCTTGTGCAGCAGAAGTGATTTAAGTCAAAGGGAGGGAAGTGCTGTAGGCATAAAGGATGCGAGGAATGTGCGTTTTTATCTTTCCAGGGGATGACCTGAGCTGTATTGTTCTGGGAATGGCACTGGCACATGCTTTGTTGACAGCGGTGTATGCGCGGTGGATCAAGAGAATGATGGTGGGGTATGTGTGTGTGTGCTGAATAAAGGAGATGCACCGGGTGAGCACTGATTTGTGAAGGGTGGTCTGGTGCACCTTGATTTGCTACCGTTGCTGATTGACTGTGGCTTGATTGTTCGCCTGTAGAAGAAGTTGGATCCTCTTTCTCATGAGGTATCTGGTGTGTGTGAATAAAATGCGTTTTCTAGATGCAGGGATGTGGACGCTGGTGTGATTAAAAAGGCTGTGGAGTAGGAAAATGTCACTTTAAAAGGATGTAGTATTCTGCTATCTAGTGTTCTCATCAGTACCAATTTGAAACCCCTTTATCTGTCGGTCTGCCTGCATATAAGATGCATTTTTTTTTTCTTCTGCTTTATAGAAATGAATAAAGTGCTTGAAATATGGTGGTCATGCTGAATGGATGAAGAGTCCCATCCCCACCCCAGGCAGCCAGCACTTTAAATTTAGACGTGGATAGTAAAGTTGAGATACAGAGTAAGCTCACAGTGTAAATAATGCAGTTAAAGGGTAGAAATTTTGAAAGCTTTTTCAGAGAGTGTTTGTTTGAAAGAGGGGTGCAAAATCATGAAGGCTTTTTATTTTCCTAACTAAGCAATTGCATGTAATGGAATGTCAGAGGCTTAAGATTTGATTTATAATTTTATCTAGTATTTGGTGGCTAGCACTTAGGGCTACTTCAGCCTTTATTTGCAGTATTTGAGATCAGTTAGGTTTAAGATCAGTGTGTGTTTTGTGGCTTAGCATTTGTAACGCTTGTAAAAAAAAACCACCTTTCAATCAAAAGAGATGTTGGCATTATAGACTTGTAAATTCATTTTAAAGGACTTGATTATATTATTAATTTTTCTAATACTGCTACAGGAAGCCTTTGGCTGGTGTTTTCTGGACAGTAAATTCTTCAGCAGTGGTGTGTGAAGGTTTAGGTGTATATACAGGAGGTAAATTAGAAAAGCAGTTTATCAGGTTCTGTTGCAAGATATTGGGATGTTCTGGTTCTATTCTCATTACCAGAATCAGAGAATGTGGAAAACTTCAGACTCAGAGGTGTGATTTCATCAAAAGATGAAAGTCTGTATAAGAAACTGCTCATAGATCAAACGTGCTCTGGTCTCATACCACCTAGATCATGAGGTGTCAGTGTGAGAGCAGTCCTTTAGAGTGCACACAACTGCATTAAAGAGGTATTTTCAGTAAACAAGATCCCATCTTCCAGTCTTGCTATCACATGCTGTTTCGGTGCCTGATGGAGGAGCCGTGTACCAACAGCACCTCGGAGATAGGCACAGGTATATTTCAGGCGATTACAAAACTACATGTCATCAGTGACCTATTTCTCTGCAGCACGCTGTAGTGTGCCTTATCACAGAATAAATTCCTCTCTGAACCCCACAAAAGAGGGAGATGTAATTGGAAGGAGGTACCAAGCCATTGAGAAGATTGGTATGTTATCTAACAACCTGATCCTGTGGCTTATTATGTATTAAAATATTTTATAACCATTCTCCCACTTGGTTAAATTCCTCCAGCACAGAGCAGCTGATCTCTTAACGTGTTTCACTGTGAAACAGCACTGTCACTGCAAGATCCAGGTCTTTGCTTCTAAATGAAAGGTTAAGTAAATTTTAAAGAATGTAATTTTGCTTTTTCAAACAGTTATTAGTTTACACTTTACTAAATAGGTGTTACCTGTCTTTTCAGAATCAACTGAAAAATTTGGGGTTTTTCCCTCTCAATAGGTAGAAAAAAGGTGGATTTTCACATGGAGGTCACTTTATTATCATGAAGTTACACACTTTAAATATTAATGCAGTCAATGAGCAGATACTGTCTGCAGTTGACGTGACCCTATAATGTCTTGAGCTTCCTCGAGCTGAGGAAGCATGGCTGAATTCTTTCAGACAGTGTTTTCCAGTAGGAATGTGTAGTTTTTAACGTGTTCTGCCTGTGGATCTTAATGCCTTGCATCCACCTGTAAATACTGGGTTTAAAACCTTTGCAGTAACTCCCTTACTGTATCAAAGGTCTGACCAACTAATCTCTGTTAGCATAAAAGGATGTTTTGTCTAGAAGTGACAAATTTTATGCCTCTTGAGCATTTTACTAAAAATACAGCATGCCCTTGAAGTTACAGACTTGGTTTAAACACATACTCTTATATGTTAGTTACTCTTATATATTAGTAAAATTATTTACCATGTTGGGTCTTTGCAGCATCTTAATTTTCAGTATTTTGGGAAGTGTGTGAGGTTTGCTATAACTCTGAAGTAGAATTCACATGGAGCTCATAGTGACAGCATGACAGCCAACCTGTCCTAGCTTGGTTGAAACATCCTAATCTGAACTCCTGGTACCTAGTTTCCAAGTTACCTTCACAAATGCTTAATTTTCCAAATCATCTTGAACTGGTGATTTTTAGTTTGCTCCTCCCTCCTGAAAAAACAATTGCATAGGGAGTGAAACTCTGGCTGTAGCTCTGGTGCCAGCAGCTTAAACTCATTAACACAAGCAGCTTGCATTAGTTTCCTTGACACTCTCAGACACCCTTCCCTGAGGAGGTTTCAGACCAGTAGTTTTCACTCCAGAGAAACATTTTAGCCACGCTAAGCAACTACCAGCACTTTATGCTGTGTTGCTCTCTTCTTTGTGGATCTCTTCCTTTTGAAACTCCATTCTTTCCCTGGCAAAGTGATTTTTAGGAATGTAAATGTCTAATTGAGAGTGGAATTAGGATCCATATTAACATTTAAGCCAATTTCACTCTGTCCCAGGTACTAAATACAGATGAACAGAAAGTTTCCTCAGCTGGAATTTCGGAGGAGAATTTGTGGCGCTACTGCAGACACCAAGGACCTGGTAGGATGGAGGTGGTGGAGCTTTTTTCTTTTTCTTTTTTTTTACTTTACAAGCAGAAATTTTTTATAGTTGAAAATTTACAGACAAGCGTCCATTGATCCACATGCCTTCTTTTATGGGAATGTTGTACACAAAGTTGCAAATATTTGAGTTGGAGCCTGGCTGGATCTTGCAGGTGCAGGAGGCTCAACAGAACTTTGGCTTTTTCAGTGGCTGATGAGTCTTGTGGAAGACAGTAAAAATCTGTTCTGAACTCCACAGTTGCTTGCAGGTCATGCTTATTTAAACCCTTTTTGTGCTTATGTGATGAAAAGGGAATTATGGAATGTGTCTTAATAGTGCTGTCTGAAAACAAATTACATAGTGATGACTGTGATTTTAATGGTAGAAGCCAGACTGTTCCTAAGGAAAAGCCTGATGCTGTCAGTGTCTGGTATCCGAACACGTGGCAGGGACTGTCAGCTACCTGTGGCACTGTAATACTTCTGGACATTTGCTGGACAGAAATACTTATGTTTTCTGATTGATGCAGATGTGTTTTGCTATGTATGTTTTAGAGTGGCAGCTTCCTTCCTGCCTGTACTTCTCTAGGCTTTCTGGTCCTGTCCTTTATAAGCAACCAGCCTATGATGTACACCTACAATGATGGGTTGGGAGCTCTGGCCTTGATTCCAGAAACTTCCCCTTTTTTTTCATAGCAAATTTGAGGTGTTTCTCATGTAAATGATGGGATGGGATGGGATGTATTGCCGTTCCTCAGTATGCTTTGTGTGCTTTCTCACTGCAGTAAACTCCTGAGTTCCCTGTTGAGTGGCATGCACAGTGCTTAGATTTCTGGTGTTTTAACTGCATGTCACCTTATGAGGGACACATGTTGGGACAGTTTAATTCACTGTGACACCAGTAGGCTTGACATGATGAAAATACAAGTTGTGGTATATAGATGTGACATCTGAAGTCTTAGCAGGGACAGAAACGTATCCTGACACATCTTCATCACCAGCTTCATGTAATAGTAGAAATGGCTGCTGGGAATCTCTGGTTGAGAATCCTTGTTGTAATGTGCAAGTCTTGAATCATTCATTTCACAGGTACTAGCTGCAGGACAAAATCTATTAGAGGGAAATGCTGTGCTGTAGTTTAAAGGGCTGAGAAGAATGATGTCCTGAACTTAATGGCAACTTTTTTGCCAGGGAGTTTTGTTTCACCACTTTTTTGTTCTTCCACTTGTACCCTTCTAAACTCATCCTGATTCTTGTG
The DNA here is from genome assembly GCA_020800305.1 of Porphyrio hochstetteri. Taxonomy (NCBI): domain Eukaryota; kingdom Metazoa; phylum Chordata; class Aves; order Gruiformes; family Rallidae; genus Porphyrio; species Porphyrio hochstetteri. The sequence continues at coordinate 1,892,363 of CM036928.1, forward strand.
GTTTCCATTTTGGCTTCCCCTCACCTTACTCTTTCTTTACTATGCTATTTTCTACTGTCTTTTTTAAACTTTTTTCCTACACCAGTCTGATTGTCATTGACTTGAAGCCCATAACTGGTTCCTATTGTTCTTAAAGAGACATCTGTGGGTTTAGATTATAATGTGTCGGTAAGGAGAGAAAACCTGTATCTAAGAATAGTTTCAGAATCACTAGGAACTTAGTTTTATGTGAGAGTATCAGCTATGCCAAGGATCAAGTCATTTGAGAGAAATTCCTGTTTGCTACAGGTTCTTGAAAACATGCTCTTTTTTGCATCCTCAATTCTTAAGCGTCATCCTCGGATATTTTTTCCCAAAAATTTGTTGTTGTGCTTCTGGCTCTTTTACCTTGGTATTGTATGGAAAGTGAAAGCCAGATTGCACCTGTAAAACTAATTATTTCAGGGAAGGAAAAGCTTGTAGTGGACAGGAGCGTTCATGAAGTTGCACTGTGAGCTGGTTCAGAGAACTGATCCAGCTGAAAGTTTATCCCAAGGAATGGTTCTTTTCCAGGCAGACTGATTTCCCAAGGCATCTCGCCTTGCAACCATAAGAATGCCAGCATTGGCATATAAATAGGGAAAGGGGTACTGCCTCCCCTTTGGCAGCCACACAGACACAGGTCAGATTAAAATGAACAGATATAACTTTGGCCTGAACTGATAATTGTCCTCACTTTGCCCAGATTGAAATTTAAATACAAGGTGGAGATAAGATGTCCTGCATAAGGAATTTGAGGGAATCAAACCCACTGTACCAGCGGGAAGAGCTATTTACGCTTGAGAATTGGAGCTGTAAAACCTGTGAAGGTTGAGAGGAGCTGCTGCCACGGTACAGTGTCTGTTTTGATCTCACATGGGCTTGCTGAGCAGCAGCTCTACATCTCCACGCCTGACCCGGGTGACTTCAGGGGGAGTTCTGAATGTGGTCCCTACTTGCAGAGGTGGGTACGTGCACATAGGAGTTCTCTGGAAGTATCATTACTTGGTGTTAGCATTTCTCAGAAGCTGATAAATTTGTGTGTTGTTAAATGTGCCTTGTCAAATTATGTAAATATTATTAAAGCAAGACGGTCTGTTTTCCTAAAAAGTTTACACTGTGCATCTAAAACAAACTCTGTGTGTAATGTTTCAGGAGATTCAGGAGCTCCAAACAAGATGGGTAATTGGTAGTGGAAGATAACCATACCCAAGAGTTGCTCAGGGTTTACAGGAGTGTTGGGACATTGTGTAAGAAGAAACACTGAGTATAGTTTTGGTATTGGCACATTTAGGCTTTGTCAACACGAGATTACTGAAACTTCTGCTGTGATTTGTGCTTGTCTGAGCACACACATCATCTTTGTGTTAACCAGCAGGTTAGCTGGGCTCGGTCTGAGTAGTGTTTGGTGATTCTAAAAAGCTACAAGTTATAAAACTGAAACTCCCCAGGCAAATGTGGGTGTGTTTTTGTGGGTGGCTTGAAAGGAAGAGACACTAAGAGAAGCCCAGGTAAGAAAAAGAAGGGAAAGCTCCATCACCACAGCCCCTACCTGTGCGAGCATGGCCAGCCCTGCTAGTGCCTCTGCTGCTGTGCAGGGGACAGTTGTGCAGTTGCTCCAAGGGTTGGGGTTTTTTTGTTACTGTGGAGATTTTTACAGACTTGTTGCTGATTTCAAAGTCAAAATCATCTAGTGTGTAAAGAGCTCTAAATGAAAAATGGGAAGAGGATTTTAAACCTATCCGTAAGCACATTCCAATGATGTGAGAAGAGCAAACTTTATTTTAGAGAGATCAAATTCACACTTCCATGAAGCCAAAGAAGATTTTAATATTTAAACCTTTTTTCCTACTACATACCACTCTCAGCAAAGTTCCAAACTATTTAGCAGCAGGGTTTTTTTAAGATAAACTGGTAGAGTGGGGCTGAATCTAAATGTTTCTTAAAAGCTACATTAAGCTGTGACTGAGGGACTCTAAAGTGTGTGTATAACATCACCCACCTCAGATGAGGTTATTTTAAACGTCCCGTTATTACAGCCTACAAGATAAATGATGCAGGAGCACACTACGTGCCGTGATGTGTGGTACAGGCTGATCAGCAGAAAGCTGTAAGCAAATACCTCAACCTGTCCTTGAGTTTTTTCTGAGCTGGACCCTTCTGTAAAATACAAACCACTGTTGCAAAGATCTCCTCTAGAGCTTGCTCCGGGAGTTTATTGTTCTTTGCCAAGTTAATGCTCTCAGCTAAAAGCAAGGAAGAACACCTTTCCTCCAGAATAAGCATCCAGGTAGGAGCTATGCAGAATAAATGCCCAGGTAGAAGTTAGCCTGTCAGCTTTACTTTGTGGACAGACCATTTACTTTTACTTTTTTTTTGAGCTCTCTCAACTGATCTCCATCTCCATATTCAAAGACACAGATACATATCTAATGTCTCGCTCAGCTTTGGGAGGAGCAATGCTAACTTTGGGAAACAGCAGTAGAGATCGTAACGGTAGATTTCCTTTTCGTTTTCCTATGCCTATGTGGAGCCTGTATTAGTGCAGGCATTTGCAGTCTTAATGAGGTTTAGTAACAAGTGTCATCGCTGGCATCTGTGAAAATAAAGGGATGATTTAAAATCTTAGCACATGGATGGTTTAAAATCTTAGTTTTTACCAGTCTGGTGGATATATATGAGCAGATAATGATGAAAGCAGTCTTGCCACTGAACAAGAAGAACACTAGGCAGTGATTTGCAACAAAGAGTAGGTCAGTAGGAGAAACAATTGCCCTTCAGTGTCATAGCAGTGGGTAGTGTTTGAACTTCTGGCTCATACTTTGATGAGTATACAGATTTGAAGGGACAGCTAAGCTGTTGATGTCATGTAAAGCTTCTTGGCTTCGTTTATGTCCCTTCAAGTTATCAAACAATCACAGAAAAGCAATAAATGTGAAAGATGTGATGTGAATGCCTGCTGTTGAGTGGTAACTACCTGAGTTGGGATTAATCTTGCTCTTCCTTTTTTTGCATTGAAAGGTACAGATGAGATGCAACAATGGATCTGAATAGAAGGAAGTTCCTAATTCAGTTCAAGTGTTTAAATTTTATGTATTTAAGATATCAGGAAGGGCTTAGACTTCTTATTCGGGTGTATGTCGTGGAGCAGTAGAACGTCTTTGAAGAGGATTTTGCCTAGTAAAAGGGAAAATGTCAAACTTTATGGCTGTCACATCTAAAAAGAGTTCATAGCCAGTAGAAACTCTTCATCTTATTGCAAAAGCTGAGGGATTATAATGCTGCTGAATTTTGAAATGGCAACCTCTGAAACTATTTTCTGTGGAGATAATGCTTGAAAAAATTCCAGATTCGTAGTTCTGGAAATCGCTGGTTTGAAACTCAGCCTTTGTCCCTCAAACCAGATTTCTAGATACAGCCAAACAATTCATCTGGAGAAATAGAAAAAGCCCGAAGGTTTTTTATCATAGTTTTTATGTTTTAGCCCCAGGTTGTTATATAAGGCATTTTTCTGGAATTGGAAATATGGTCTGCTTCATTTTCCATTAGCCTGTTAAATACTTACAGGCAAATAGCCAGCTCCATACAGTGAAAATATGTTGCCTGCTGAGTTAGCAAGATACCTATCAGATTATTTTAGGAGTAATCACAAAAAATAACTGGAAGATGGGACAGTCTAAATGCTCTGCTACATCTTCAGGCTTCCATAGACCCCCGTGTCAAACAGACTTCTCCCTGGACCTTCGCTCGGAGAGTTGGGCTGTATTTATTCACTCTCTGGTCTTTTGTTTCCCTGCCAAGACTCCCTGCAACACTTTGAGTTGCTGCCAGTGTTGTTGGCTTTTTTATGATGTGCGTGTCAGTTTGCTTAGTTGTACCAAGACTAATCCATTTGAGGCAGAGATGCCCAAATATGTGGCACAGCTTTAATTTCGCCAAAATAACAAGCCACAGTGCCACACACCACTTTATGCCTGACCTTCCCTATGAGTTGATGGGAAAACCTGTTTCGAGTGAATTTTGAGCTTGCAGTGAACAGAGTATAATGATTTTTCTGGGTTTTTTTTCACAGAACAGTCCCAGGAAGTGCGACTCCTGTGTCCAAATATCCTCTTGCCATATTACACCATATCCCCACCGTGTGTCAGCTGCACCAAACTCTCCTGATACAGTAGATAGGATTCCCCTTCCCTGCTTTCCTTTGGAGCTCCACTAAGCGGGAACCCAGCGCAGATAACCATCCATCCCGTCGGTGGGTGTTACAAGCTGTCCCTGCCTCGGAACAGATGACAAAATAGATCGTTAGCACCACTCACTCTCTTTATTTTGCATTTAGATGGGCTTGAGTACTTGCCCATAGAAATGCAAACGCTGCGAGGATGTGCTGACTGTGGGTCTGGCTTTGAGATAAAACTCCCCACTTAACATCTTTTTCTTTTTTTCCCCCCAGTTTTTTTGCATATAAAGCAGCTGAGCCGCACAAGAAAGGAGTGATTGTACGATGATATAAATAATTCTCTCTTGTGTGATTGCCCTGATTGCTATCCGCTGACATGATGTAACTTGGACCAGATGTGTTTTCCCACTCCCTGGGAATTGCTGTGCCTGTGCGCTGTTGTGTTCCATGCACCTGTTCTTCAAACTGTGCGAGTATATTGAAACTTTTGGGGTTTATGTGCTCTGAAATACTGCTGATGGATTGAACTGGGGGTGACCGGGCCGATTTAGTCAAACACTGTGTGTTTTCTCATTGCTGTCTCGAAGCATTTCTTGCTAATATGCTGTTCAGGATTCACATCAGCTAAGGGTTCCACAGAGCAGAGCTGCAGGGAGAAAGCATTACTCTCTTGTTATTTTTAGGAAAGGCAGAACTTTGTGCTGGGCAATATACTTAAAGCCGAGTGGTATCTGCAATGAAAATTACCGTTTTCTGATTAATTTTCTTGTGTTTCTGTCCCATCTGCTGACTTGAAAACGATTAATGGGCAACACTGAGTAATATGAACAGAAGCTAGGTGAAAAATCATGCTTTTATTTACCTCTATATTTGTATGTACCAGAAGGATGCATTTGCTTACCAGCCTTTCAAAATAAACACATGCACCAGTTTATTTGGATACAGGAGAAGTATTAGGACTCTGATAATGTGACTAGTAAGTGTGAAAGCATTTCACTTCAAATGATCCTGCCCTTTTGAAAGGGTTGAGCTACACTTGCATTCTGAATTCACAGAGGTTTTAGCTGTACTAGAAATTTCTACCTGACGAGTAGAAAGGAAGCAGGGAAGCTGGTGCTTCAGTTTTGGTTAGAAGTTTCGGTGGCAGCCAGACTGTAATGTGTCCCAGGTTGGGCACAATGTGGGAGCTGTATTTAATTAACCCCCCCGACCTGTAACCGCTGCCTTGCTACTTACTGTTGTGAGGTGTAGTTTCTTCAACGACTACTTGACTAGTCTGAAATTGGTGCATTATCTTAAATAATGTAAATTACTTCGTTATGCACATGGTTGTTTCTCTGCTTGTAGACTGTGTGCAAATCTGGTTGCTGCAGGACTTCGTGGAGCTGCTGGGTTTTAGCTTGCACGCCAAAGAGATCAAGGATCCTTGAAAGCTTCAGATTGTTAATGAATATGCATAATGGCATTGCCTTTAATTATAACATAGTTATAGTTTTTTTCTTAACTTTAACTGTAGTTTGAGAGAAGTCTTCTTTTTTAATATGGAAAATAACATTTCGAATTTCAATATACTCAAACTTTGTCATTGAACTTGGTTTTCTGTGTAGCTAAATGTGAACCTATTCCTGTCAGAGCATCCCAGACTGGTTTGGGTGGGAAGAAACCTCAAAGCCCACCCAGTGCCACCCCCTTCCATGGGCCCAGGGTGCCCCAAACCCCATCCAACCTGGCCTTGAGCACTTGCCTTAACTCTCAGGGGTTGTCTCATGTGAAATTAGGAGTCTTGTGCAGTAAAGGGAGCGTGCAGATACTTTGTGATGCTTGTATAAAGTGTGTGGTATTTCAGTGCTGCAGTGTTGGCCGTGGCTCAGGTTTCCCCACGTGTTAGGTGCTGGGTGCTTTTGGAGAAATAATTTTGTCTTGGTGTCTTGTGAGCTATATTAAGGTTGTGAGAACTTCAGTGCCAAGCTGGAAGTGAAATCTAGTCTGAGTGTCTAGTAAACAGAAAGAAAGAAAAATACCTGGTCCTGTCTTGACAGGCTGTGTTATAACAAAGAAAGAAAATAATGGAGGGCTAATAAATTAATGCATTTTTAACACTGGATGCTGACTATTGCAGTCTCATTCTTCACAGTATTTTCATGCAAGATGTAGGTGAGCTGCAGGAAAGCCCCAAGCTCTGACCCTCCTTCCTCTTTTTCCTTACGCTGCCTGCAGAACTGTGGCAAACCCCACTGGTTTGTGAACTGAGGCATGGGTATTTTATTTCTTTTTTTCAAGGAATTTTCTGGTCCTTATGGCTTTCTGGGAAGAGTAGGGGGGAACTTCCAGATGTTAGCTAAGTAATAAATCGATACAGTGCTGTCTTTGTGTCTGTAGACAAATCACCCTTGTGCTGGCAGTGCTTCTAGACTCGCCAACCTACAGCAAAGTGAATTACACCAGCATCTGCCAATTTTCAGAGCTAATATTGATAACTTTTCTATGGGCAGCAATTAAATGGGTTAAAAATAAATAAATAAACCAATTTAGGCCACTGTCATGTTGACCAGGAGCGGCGGGGTCATCGCTGGTTGCGAAGTGCCCCAAAGTGCCTCTTTCCTTTCATAGGAGCCACCAGAAGCATCCAGGCAGGAAGAAGGAGCAGCAAAGTGCCTGTCTGGGGAGCTGGCAGGCAAACAGCTGTAGGCCAGGCAGGCTGTGGGCAGCGCACAGGCAGCCTCGATAGCCAGAAATGACTCTGCAACCAACCGCTCTGCCAACTACCAGAGCTGGGAGAAGCGGTGCTTTGCCTTTACGGTGGTGGCTGTGTCTGGTGGATGCTTGCCAAGGCAGAATCCTTTGTCCTTGGCACAGGTTAGAGAGCGTGAGATGGCCAGACTGTCAGGCTGGTCCCTCTCTGAGGGCAAACTAAGGACGTGTAATTTAAAGTCATTAACCTCTGAGTATATTGCACTTGGTCTGCGCTGATTTCAAGGCATCTGTGGAGCGGGACTCGGGGCAGGTAATTGTGCTAGCACACTCTGCTAGAAATTGCTCTATTTTTAGTACAGATAAAGTGAAGAAATGTGGTTTTTCTTCAGAAGTAGCGAAAGCATTGTATGAAGTGTTGCTCCCACATACACATGCTTCCTCCACCTACACATTTGTCTGCAAGTTGTTTGTACTTTTTTTTTCTTCCCTGGGTTTGCAAGCCTTTAATATCTGTAGGCTTGCAAACCTTTCTTGTATGATCTTTGATTACAAAGTCTGGCACGTACCTGATACAAGTATAGAATGAAGCTATTCCTCAGGTCTGTCTCGATAAGCTTCTGCAAAAACTGCTTTGAAACTCTGGATCCCTTTTTACCTTTTAATCAGAACCTGTATTGCTCCTTTCCTTAGTATGGCTTCTGTGAGCTCGAGCTGCTTAGCAGCTTTGAAAAAAGTGCATTCACCTTGTTGGGGAGAGCAAAACTAAACCCACCCAAATGCTGCTGTCTTGTATTTGGGATTAGAAATTTAAGGGGGAGGGGAGAATCTTCTATTAAAATATTTTGGACAGGATTTAAACTGTCTCTTGGAACTCTATAGTCTTACAGTGCATCGATGGTATTAAATGTATGAGGAGGGCTTTGCTTTACCAGCTGTTTGACTGTTAAATAATGTTGTTTGAAAGTTGTGGGTCCCTTGAGGGTAGCAGGCAGCGTGTTCAAAGTGAAAGTAGGTTACTGCTGCTGCAGAGTGAAGTGGTTTTAAGACCATATAGCTTTGATAACTCAGAACAAGCCTGTTGTTTGGTTGGGGTTTTTTTTTATTTGAAGTGGTACTGTGCTCATACAAAGTGGTTTTATTATGCAGAATATTCCTTAAATGAGCAGAGGTGAAGTGATGGCAAGGTACATAAAGGGAATATTTCAACAGTCAATAAATGGGAGGTGAAGGTAAAGCTTGCTTTTCCTGGTGAGTTGTTTGCAGCACCATTCTGATACCCTTCCTGGTTTACTCTTGCAACGAGCCAGAGATGCTTAATACGCTGAGGAAATACTCAGGTATCATATGTGACATTGTGATTTTTCTGAGCTTCTGAATAATTCATTAAAGGTTGTTAAAAGAAATAGCTAAACTGGATTTCATCATGCCCTGTCCTTTAAGGGCCTTCTCGGGTATAGGGCTGTTAATTTTGGCTTGCAATCACAACCAGTTTATTTTATTATTTACTAGCTTTTCCATCTGAATATTACTTGTGATCACAAGCCAATGTTAACAGCCCATCTCCACGTACTTCCTGGCCCAGCTGGGTCTTGGTGCTCACCTTCCTGCCCCACCTCTGGAGCTGGGAAGCTGGGGCCTGGGACCCCGCTGAGGATGGAGCGAGTGTTGTGCAGCAGGAATTAGAGCCTGTGGTGCTGTGAGTCTGTCTGCAGCTCGGTCACACCGTTGGGCATCTTCAGGGCACGTTTTGAGTGTGTTTGGAAATTTTGGAGAAGTGTTCAAGGATCTGTTTGTTGAAACAGGTAATCAGATGACTGGTTATTGGTCTGTTGTTTTTCCCAGCATGTCACTTCACAAAGATTGCAGGAAACCATTCAGACTTTTTTTATTATCATTATTTAAACCACCATGACCATACATAGGTTCATCTCCTGTTTGATTAAATTCACTTCAAAGGGGGAAATTTCTGGTGGAAGAGTTAAATAGAAACTATTAGATTTTTGGTTGGGAGTTACTGTGTTTGTACTGTGGAGAGTATTTGACCTCAGTACAATGTGGAAGGAAATTTATCATAAAAATCCATGTCTGTAATACTGCTTTAGGTTGGTTGCTTTTTATTGTTGCTCCAAGAATACCACTAATAAAAAAAGACTGTGTGATTCTGTGAAATCCAAGAGTGTTATACCTGGCTGCTGGACTCAGCCCAAGCTTACAGCTGCAAGGAAACTTTCAGACCCTGGTAGTGGGGATCCAGTTTTCTTCATACTTGGCTGCTCAATCCATCCATTTTCTGTTAGGGCCCTTAGTCATGGGATGTGTCTCAGACTCTATCTTTAATTCTCCTCTTCTGCACCCTCCTGTTGCAGCTTTAGTTCCAAGTGTGCCATTTGGTCAAGAGTTCCAATGTATTTCTGACTTGATCTGCACAGACAAAAGTCTTGGCTTGGGGTCACAGTACTGTGCTACTAAAATGTAATTATCCTGGTGAAAAAAAAAACGTTAAAAAAAGATGTGAGTGCTTGATTACTTGTACTCGTTAGGGATCATGTGGCATTTTTTACAAGAGGAAGTAAGAGTGTCCTGGTCAAATTCCATCTTGGATAACTGCAAGTAAAATTTAGATGAGCAAATGTAGTATTGTTTGGCTACTGCATTGAGGAGTAAATAGCTTGGGGAAGGGAGAATGAGACAGAAGAATAAGTGCCTTAAATCAAGAGGCTGTATGAGGGATCTCTGAGGTGGAAACAAGCAGGGGACACGGTGTTCTTAATCTAATTTAGTGCTGCAAGTTGAAAATATCTCCATTGAAATTGTTCATGCATATCTACATCACTGGAATGTTGCTCAGTGTAATATGTTCTCTTTCTGGGCAAGGATGGGCTCCCTTGGGGAGATGCAGGAGGAGAAGAGGTATTTCTGTGTAGCTGTGCACCTGCTTTGATGGAGAGTAGAGCAGAGTCTTGGGGCCATCCTGTGTGTCCAGGAAAGACACAGGTTGGCATCTTGGCCCAGCATTGAGGCAGGTGATGGTGTTCTTCAGTGGGTGGAGAATGTTCATTCTGAAGTGAGCAGCATCCTGGGAGTTGCAGTACCAGTTCTGGTCCCCAGAGAAGGTTGCACATGTTTGTACCTAATGCCAGTTGGTTTGAGATGCTGCTATAGGGCAGTCCAGCCCCAGCAGATAGAGCTCACAGGTAGCATACCCTGTGCTTTACCCCAGTTGGACAAACTCAAAAGAATTTGGAGGTTTTTTTAGCAGGGTTTTTAATTATTATTATTATTATTATTTTAATTGACTTAATTTTCTCTGTTGTGTTTTATAGATAAAACATTCAACGGTTCATTGGCAACTTTCTTCAGAAGAATAATTACTACTGCTCTTCTCTTGCCATAATACCAGAATTCTGTGACCTTCACATCAGTGCTCAACACCAGCAGAGAATCAGATTCTGTTCCTTCTGTGTAGATGGAACAGGCGTCGCTCTTGAGAGTCCACCCTGAGTTAAAGCTGCTTACTTGGTTTTTCTGGGATTAAAGGTGCTCAATGAATCAGGGCCCCCCAAATGAGTCAAACAGCCAATTCTTGCCAACAGTTGGTTGAAAACTGTGCCACACATGTAGCAGGGATGGCGCAAGAGGACAGTCGCCGTGGGCAAGTGCCACCCGCGTTTTATCATGGTGCCAGCCAGGAGCTTGATCTGTCCACCAAAGTGTACAAGAGAGAGTCAGGAAGCCCTTACTCTGTGTTGGTGGACAGCAAAATGAGTAAACCACATCTCCATGAAAGAGAGGAGCAGCCATATTTCAGGGAGAACAGATCGGTAGGAGAGGTCCGGGCTGTGAAAGAAGATAGAGAGAACTCTGACGACTCTGAGGAGGAAGAAGAGGAGGAAGATGAAGTGACTTACAAAAGGGAGCAGATTATAGTAGAGGTAAACCTTAACAACCAAACATTAAATGTGTCAAAAGGGGAGAAGGGTGTCCCCTCCCAGTCCAAAGAGACTGCTGTTCTTAAGACCAGCAGTGAGGAAGAGGAGGGTGACAGTGGGGAAGAGGCCACTGAAGACAGTAATGATGAGGAGGAAAATGAGAGGCAGAAGAAAAAAGAGAAAAGAGTGGAAAAAGTTAGTGTTGCACAAAGGAGAACAAGGAGAGCTGCATCTGCTGCAGCAGCCACAACTTCCCCATCACCCAGAACTACAAGGGGTCGTAGAAAGAGTGTGGAGCCCCCCAAGCGTAAGAAGAAAGCTGCAAAGGAGCCCAAGGCACCTGTGCAGAAATCAAAGTGTGAAGAGAAGGAGACTTTAACCTGTGAGAAGTGCCCCAGGGTGTTTAACACACGCTGGTACCTGGAGAAGCACATGAACATCACTCACAGGCGCATGCAGATCTGCGACAAATGTGGGAAGAAATTTGTTCTAGAAAGTGAGCTGTCCCTTCACCAGCAAACAGACTGTGAAAAAAATATCCAGGTAGGTTTGCTCACCTGCTTGCCAGATTTCCATACCTTCTGTCGTGCCCTGGATACAGCTAGTGGACACTTCAGAGGGGGAAATCTTTTGCGCAGACCAGGTTCTGACCAAGACCTTGTCTCTACGTATCAACACTTTGGTGTCTTCCAAGAAGTAAATTGCAGGGAACAGAGTGTACAACTGGCATCTGCTTTAGCAGAGTTACTCTAGTATTTAACTACGAGTTGAGGAGAACGCAAAGCTACTTTACAAATGTCAGACTCAAGAGTAACTGGCCTGCAAACAAGTGTATTTGCAGTGAAGTACCCTCCTCCTTCAGGCGCTGAGCACCTGCAGCTATGGCTAGCTTTAGAGTTCAAAGTGTTTCAGTGTCCTGAAACCCAGTCATGTAGTAACCCAGGTAAGATTTCAAAGGAGAATGGAATTACAGCACGTTGTGGGTATTGGAATCAGAAATCTGTAAAATACCAGAGAGGCAAGCAGGTGAGAGAGAAACTAGTGGAGTCAGGACTGGAACTGATGTTAAAATGTAACTCTTTTTTAATCCTACTGAGATATTATGTCCAGGTAATTTACTGTAGTGTTCACATATGCATATGGAAGCATATGAATTCAGCAACTAAACCTGTTCACGAGCCTGCCCTTTTCCCAGCATACAAAGCTCAGTAAATCTCACTGATAATATAAACATCTCTGGGTTTTTTCTCACCAGATGATTTGCAGCTTTTAATTTCATACAACAATGGAAGCCTGTGTTGTAATAGAACCATTTTTTAAAGTTGAAAATTGTGGAAAGAGTTTCAGAGTTTCTGATTCATCTGTGGTTTGTGTTCTGCTCATAGGCATCTGTGTTTCATGGAACTGGGGGCAGCGTTGTTTTATCTGGCAAGGGTTTTTTATTCCTTGATAAACCTGGCACGGTGTTGCCACCTCCTTCTGAAATAATCCTCCTGCCAACACCATGCAGCTTGAGTTTGATTTTTGTGCAGCTGAAAAGTCGAGAGTTTGTCAGGCAACGAGGTTTTTGTCTGTCCAGCCAGTCCTACCAGAAAGTTTTTTAAGATTTGTTTGAATGCTAAACTGAATTGGTATTCAATTCCCACTGCGTGGGAGAGGGATGAAATATTTATTGCCATTTCTCTTTGCTGTAAGACTCAAATGCAGCTCTGTGTAACGCTATGCTGTTTTTCCTTATGTTTCAGCTCATAGGAGGAAGACTGAAGGAAGGAGTGTAATATAAGATTATAATGAGTCTTGAGCATAGTCAGTAAAATGCATAAACATTTCAGTGTGTCCTTGCAGCTTCTGAAATAAATACTTCACCAGTTGAGTGTAGCAGAGAATATTGAAATGTAAATTTAAGGAATGCCCTGTCGTCCAGGTGGCTCATTCACAGCATAAGATCTCTTGATGTTAAACAGGAATTCGGAGTTCGCCAACAGTTTGTGTGGGGTATGGAATGAAGAAGCAGCCTCTAATCCACGCACCCATGTGCTTCTGGGGAGTTTCAGTCCTCTGTCCAAAAGTGATAGCAAAAGAAGAAATTGTAGAAGTTGTTTTATATCCAGTGCCACAAGAATAAGATCCAGAAACTTCCCCAAATATTTCTAGTGCCAGAAGCACTGCTAGTCATCTTCAAATCCTCAGTATAAACATACACTCAACTATTATTTTTGTCTGTCCTGACATTTGGAATGTGTTTCACAGCTGCCTGCTAATTTGTTTTTATTACACTTGGCAAAAGGAGTAAGGGAATACGAAAGTTTTACATTAATGAAGGGTTTAATATGTCAAGAGGGATATGGAGCTTTGTCTAGAAAAAAAAAATGGTTTCATTGTATAAGTGGTGATTGAACTGATAAACACGGCTCCTCTCTACATTTTTCATCTAAGTGATGGAATATATCTGGTTTTCCAGGTAATTTTTGGGTTTCATCCTTTCCAAATTAGCACTTTCATAGAATTTCTGTTGTCATCTTAAGACTCTGTGTGTTGGAGCTCTCAGTGATCTGCTGATGGTCAATTAAATCGTAGACTGACTGCTTCAAGGGCTTGTTTAACCTTAAATCAAAGGATTTTTGATCATTTCTTAGCCTTGCTTATTCTCTAGGGCGTTTTTTTTTCCCAAAAAAAGACTACAATGTGTTCCTGACTTGCCTCCAAGTAGGTACTTTTAGAGACAGATGCTCTCCTCAGAGTCGGCACGGTGAGCAGTGTACCAGCGTTTCCAGGCCTGTGGAGATTGAAGCTCTGTGGAAGCAGATGAGAAACAGCTCAAGTTGACAGAAGGCATAATATTTGCTAGTTCCACAGTGAGAAGCATGCACCCCTTCTTACCTTGAGGAAAGGAGGGTAATTGATGGCCAGAAAAATGGGGATGTACCAAAACCCCAGACCTCCCAACAGCTAACAAAGAATAACAAGGCACAGTTCCTTCCTCTTCACTTCAGAGATGAAAACGACTCGGTATCCTCACACACAAATTCACTATCAAGTTTCACAACTCAGAATATTCTGGAATTTTCAAAATTGTACAAGGATTTATTTTTTTAATCAAGTTTTAAGTGAGAACTAACTGTGGGGGAAAAGATGATGTGCAGGAAAGCCTTTGGATCCAGCTCATCGCTGACTTTCTGGATGTTCTAGTTGTGGGAAGAGATGAAGATGTTGGTTGCCCATGGTTGCTTTAGACCTACAGTGCTGCTGCTAAGGACAAATGAAGAGTCAGAACGTGGATGACGGAGGTGATGAGTAGCTTTGCTGGATGAGCTGTGTATCAGACTCCACAAGGTTAAGAGCTGCAAGGTGGAAGCTGCCTTCCATGTAAAGCTGAAGGGATGAGAGAGCTCTGACCAAGTTCCTGGGCTGTTAGACCTGGAGGTTGAGGGGTCACAGTGCTCTTCTGAAAGACAGGGCTGGACGTGCCGATGGGGTTAAGGCATCTTGGTGGTGTTGGCCTCCTCCACCTCTGTTGGCTTCTTCCCACACCAGCAGCATCGGTGCCTGTGAAGCTGTTGTCTTCTCTGGGTTAGCTCCTCGAGGGCTGCAGCCAGCTCAGTGTGCTGCTGGGTTCTGGAAATAAGGTAGTGCAGTGGCTGTGGTGCTCTTCAGGTGGCACCAAACCACAGCGTGATAACATCCTCTCTAATCCTGCTTGATCTGGCTTCTCTTAGTGTAATTGCTTCAAGCACGAAGCAGTAAACGTAAGCTGAAGTGCAGTCTGAGACAGTATATGGCATTTTGACTTGTTCTGAGCTTCTTTTTGTCATGCAAGAGGAAGATAATGTGGCTTAATCCCACAAACCTGAATCACTGAATCTTTCTAACTCCAACTTCCTTCTATTTATCCCATTCCTTCAGTGCGTTTCCTGTAATAAATCATTCAAGAAGCTCTGGTCCCTCCATGAACATATCAAGATTGTCCACGGATATGCAGAAAAGAAATTCTCTTGTGAGATTTGTGAAAAAAAGTTCTATACCATGGCCCACGTGCGGAAACACATGGTTGGTGAGTTATTGATTGGTGCTTCTGGTTCAGCCTCGTAATGTGTCTTTGTGGTTCTTACCTCATCATTGCTCTTTTGAGAGGAAAAAAATAAGGCAAATCCAGTTGTCTGAGGCTTATCCTTAGCAAAATGTTTGAGTCTCTGGTACTGACAGTGAGGGAAAACATATATATCTGTATGTATGCTTATAAGCTGAGCAGTGCTGATAATTTTTCTGGAGAGAAGAAATGGTTCAAGAGCTGCTTGCATCTGAGTGACCCTCTCCAATGTTCTCTTGTGTTGCAGCACACACAAAGGACATGCCATTTACATGTGAAACCTGTGGAAAGTCATTCAAGCGAAGCATGTCTCTCAAAGTACATTCCCTACAGCATTCTGGAGAGAAACCTTTCAGATGTGAGGTGAGGCAGCAACTGTTAATGTGCTGGGATCCAGTAGCATGAGGCATAAATTTAGTAACGCTGTAAGTGGGATGTGTAGGTGGAAACCAAATTGCCTGACTTGTAAATTAAGGGCAATTTCATAAAAAATTTGGGGAAGGAGCACAGCACTGGTTCAAACAGAGATGTATTTGGTTTGCTTTTCCTGCTGGCTCTCAGTGAGCACACACTGCTGCAGGGTTTGAATCCCTTGGTGTTCACAGCAAAGCCTGATGCAAATTACGTTAATCCTCCTTGTCCTGCCCAGTAATTTGAAACAGAAAGAAGTGGTGACAGTGAAAATAAACAAATCACTGCTTTCTGCTTGTGGGAAAAATTGCTGTCCTCCTCGCTGCAAGCTATTACTTCCTTGAGATCTGTAAGACAGTGCTCTGAGTTTCCTGAACCACATGTGTGTTCACATATTTCACTGATGGGTTCACGTGCATTGTAATTTTATGCCTGCCCTCGTGAAGGAGACTGTGGGACAGACATACCCAGTCATGTGTCTGGGGTAGATAATGTCTCAGTCATCTGATCGGGATGCTTGTGGGTATCACATGATGGAGGCACAGGGGGTGCAGAGCCTTTTGTGTGTGCAGAGCAGGTCCGGTGGCTCACCCTGTCCCCAGAGTGGGGCACAACTCCAGCCAGATGCCTGGTAGTGGTGGTGGTAGTGCAACCTGAGTAGTCTTGAGGATAAGGCTGGCGGGGAAAGAAATTCCCTCACACCAACAAAAAATAGCTGGCTCACTCTGAAACAAGCTGCTGTTGGCTTTGCTGTGTGAGCAGAGTCCTCTAGTGGAAGCATGCTGTAGTCCAGGAGATCTCTGGCAAAGCTGCAAAACCTCCAAATGATACTTCAGCCAAGAGAAGCACTTTTCTGTTGGCATAACCATGTCTCCACTGGGCTTTTGCCAACTAAAGGTTGTGACTGTTCCACACTCCTCACCGAGGCCTTTGTGCCAGCAGACCTGTTAGCACAGACCAAACTCTACTCTTGCTAAATGATTTAAATTCTATGTTTGAGGGTCTGTGTGCTAGCTGAGGTATTCTTTACGCCTTCATGTAGGACGTCTGAGTGCTGTCCTGTGACCACCTCGCTTCCTGATGCCTGAGTATCATGGGTTGCTGTTTTTCTGTTGCAGAACTGTGATGAGAGGTTTCAGTACAAATACCAGCTGCGTTCCCACATGAGCATCCACATCGGACACAAACAGTTCATGTGCCAGTGGTGTGGCAAAGACTTCAACATGAAACAGTACTTTGATGAGCACATGAAAACACACACTGGTAAGAAACACAGAATCATAGGGGATGGAAAGGCCCTCCAGAGCCCATGGGGTCCAACCCCCTGCCAAAGCAGGGTCCCTGGGACAGGTCACACAGGTCAGCGTCCAGACGGGGCTGGAATCTCTCCAGAGAAGGAGACTCCACACCCCCTGGGCAGCCTGTCCCAGGGTTCCCTCACCCTCACCCTCACCAGGAAGAAGTTCTTTTGCATGTTGGTGCAGAACTTCCTGTGCTCCAATTTGAGGCCATCACCCCTTGTCCTGGCCCCACAGACCATTGAAAAAAGGCTGTCTGTTTCCCCCTGTGTCCCACCCTTCAGATATTGATCAACATTGTTCAGATCCTCTCTCAGGCTGCTTCTCTCTAGGCTGAATAGCCCCAGGTTGCTCAGCCTTTCCTCATAGGGGAGATGCTCCAGGCCCTTCATCATCTCTGTAGCCTACTCTGGACTCTCTCCAGGAGATCCCTGTCTTTTTTATACCAGGGAGCCCAGAACTGGACACAATACTCCAGGTGGGGCTTGGAGTACCTCTAGGAGGTAGACAAGTACCTCCAGGATCAAAACTTTCCCATACTTCCAGCTGTAGTCCCTTCCTTGGAATCAAAACTGTTAACCTCTCCTTTCTGATTTTCTAGGTTGGGTAATATGTTACCTTACTGTAACACCTGACTGTAGGCCTGTGATTCACTGGGGGAGGAAATGAGAGGTTAGGCTTGCTCCTTGTTATTTTGGTCTGAAGGAACCCCTTGCCAAAACCTTACAAAAAATTGTCTTGTGCATCAAAATCCAAAGGTGAGAGAGGATTTTGCAAAGGCTGAGGACTGCTGTGGAACAGCTGACTCTGTTTGCTGAAGGTAGCAGTCGCAGTAGCGTTGCAGGATGCAGTTTGTTTGCATAAGTAGGCTGAAGGCAGTGCTAGCAGATGTTCTGTGCCTGATTGCTGTATCTCTGCTCCACAGGAGAGAAGCCCTTTATCTGTGAAATCTGTGGGAAAAGCTTCACCAGCCGCCCAAACATGAAGAGACATCGCAGAACTCACACGGGGGAGAAGCCCTACCCGTGTGATGTGTGTGGCCAGCGATTTCGCTTCTCCAACATGCTCAAGGCGCACAAGGAGAAGTGCTTCCGTGTCACCAGCCCTGCCAACGTCTCCACTGCTGTCCAGATCCCGCTGTCCACCACTTCCCCTGCCGCCACCATCCCTGCTGTAGTGAACGCACCCACCACCCCAACTCCACCTATCAACCTGAACCCAGTGAGCACCCTTCCTCCACGGCCCCTTCACCACCCCTATTCACACCTTCACCTACATCCTCATCCTCACCATCCGCATCATCTCCCGGTCCCCCCGGTCCCTCATTTACCCCCACCTCCAGCTCTTTTTAAGAGTGAGCCTTTAAACCACAGAGGCCAGAGTGAGGACAACTTTCTGCGACACCTGGCAGAAAAAAACAGTTCAGCACAGCACCACTAACACCTCTGCTTCCTGCCAGCTGTTTTCCCATTTTATGCACATGGAAACATGCCCTCATGGAAGTACAGAGGGTTAGGTGGTGAGGATCTCTGTCTTTCTCTTAGCCCCAGCAGACTGTCCTAATTTTCCCCTCGAATCGGTTCAGAAACAAGGAAAATCCTGTTTTGGATCAGCAGCGCTCGTTTGAACCTGGGAACCAACAGGACTCAAACCCAATTTGCTTGTGTTTTACTGGTGACTTTTCTAAATTTCAGATACTGAGACTTGTGGAATTTTATAATTTCATATCAGCTGATGAGGTATGCTTGCTTTTATATCCTGGACTTCTCCTCAAAGAGGAGACAGGCCTGGTTTTCTTTGTACTAATGGGAAAGGCTGTGAGATTCATACAGAGCATTAATTGTATCACTGTGTATCGTAACGGATTCCTTTCAGCTTTCGGTGCCGGCTATGGAGTGAGCCAGCCACGTATCACAGTATATTTGAGCATTATAAAGAAAGACAAAAAAACTTCTTGTTTGTGTAGCTCTCCTAACACACTCTTTATTTTACTACAGAAATTATTTTAGAGTTTTTGTATAGACCTATTTAGTAGTCTGTTTCTAAAATGAAATGTATTTCAATAAGCGGTGTAATTTTTTCAGTGTAGCTGGACCTATGTTGTATAATAGATAAATTTTTATAATCATCAAAATGTGATTCTTAAAAGATGCATATAGCTTCTATAGTTAAAGTTATTCTTACAACTGTACAACTTCAAAGGTGCTTCAGAGAAGAAAGGAACCCAAGAGGTCTCTGGAAAGGTTGCCTCAAAAGTGATGTTGATTTCAGAACTTTACGTAATTTATTTTAGTTGGGCTTTTGTTTTTCTCCTTTCTTTCTTTTTTTTTAACCTTAACTTTTCCCTTTTCACAGTTCTCTTAAGCTTTTTGGACAAGGACATTGGGATAACGTATTCCTGCTCCCCAGGTTTTTGGTTAGTTCAGTTGGAGTGAGGTGTGAGGTGGGTTGGAAAGGGAGCCCCTTACACGTAGGGATCTGCTAGTTTGGGAGTAGAGAGCTGCAAGAGAACAGGACATCTGACAGCAGAGAGGAAATGGAGTATCTCAAGGCAGCCAAGCATCTTTTCTTTACATCAGAGAGCCAGTTTGATGGCTTTTCATGGTATGATTTGAAGTTGGGGATCATGTGGAATGCTGCTCTTCAGATTGCTTTCTGGAATTCCTGGAGTTGTTAGGAGAGGGGAACTGAGTGATACCGTCAATGTGGTGTTGCTGACTGGTTGCTTGTAAGAGTGAGAAGAGAAGTTTGAATGAGACAATGGTGTGTTGTTTAAGAAAATGCTGATAGTACTGTATGTACCATGTGAAGCTCTATCCCATAAATGTAATGTGCATCAAATTGTGGGATGGTTCTAGGGGTCGTAGGCATACTTTTGGCAAATCAAAGTTTGACAGTCGTAGGATAGGAAACTTGGAGTTGTAGGCATGTCACTGTTTCATAATCCTGGGAGGCAACGAGGGGGAAATGACAAGTTAGTGCAGGGTTGGTGGGCTGGAATGCCAAATGTATCTGTTTTAACCAGTGAGTAGCTGTTATTTTTTCAGGTTTGTATTTCTCTTCGACTAAAGCTAAGTAGAGCAGCATTATGCAATCTAGGAAATTGTTGCCACCTTCAGTGAAGACAGAGGCCCAAGGCAATGTACTGTAAGTCCTCTTTTCCTTAAAATTCCTACTCTCCTGTGCTGCTTTTTAAATTGAATCTCACCAGGCTGTATATCCAGAGATCCTCCCTCCTCAGCAGATACCTGACTTGCTGTTCTGCTCGATAACGAGCTGGGGTTTCCTGGCTAAATGGGATTAATTATTTGGTTTTTAAGATGATGGAAATTTTTCCTAGCGTTACTTCCTGAAGTTAATGCTGTTAAGCACTGTGTTTTCAAACACCACGTCTGCTGTCTGTTGAGAATTAGCTCCTTAGTTGATGTTTTTCATCATTTTCTACCACCTAATCATTCATGGGTTTATCAGAACAAGCATAGGAAACTTTAGGAACCCCAAAGGGCACTTTTGGCCCAACAAACCTGTTCTTTTTTTGGCTGAGCTGAACCCCCCCTTCCAGCATTTCTGAAAAAAAAAATAAATAAAACAGCGTTTTTTAAATGTTTTATCTCTAATATTTATATAACACCCTTTTACCTTGAAGAAAAAGCCAGTTAATGAAAGTGAATTTACACTCATGATTCTGACTGTTGTATTTACTGTGGCTGGTCCGCCCCGGAGGTTCTATGCATTCCACGTCACATTTGCAACCTACATTTCTGTTGTGCCACTATTTATGGTCAGGCCTGTTATTAAATGACTTTTTAAATGCTGAAAAATTCTTGGTATATCAATTGTATTCCAGTTTTGCAGAATGATTTTCTTCTCAATAAATTTACAGTATTAGGCTGCTATTCAGAACTCTAAAATCTGGGACGGTTTTTTTTCTATTACTTAGTTCATAGCAATGATACACCTTGTATTTAATATTTTTTTCCCCCTTTTGAGACTTTATGAACTTCCTTTCTATGGAAGAAGATTAAACTCTCTAACCTGCTTAACAGTCTGTTACAGCATGACACGATGTCAACAGATTCTCCACCTTACCTGGGACAAAGGTATCCAGAGCTGACGTGCTGGTCCAAAAGTGTCAGGGTGGGATGATGCCTTAGGCAGTTCCTGCTTTGGAGAAGAGGGAAACCAGGTGTTACAAGAGGTAGGAAGCAGGAGGCTGAGATTTGCTGCAGCTTCTCACTTCACCTTAAGGAATCTGCAGTGCTGGAGCACACATACATAGTGCAGACAGCACTAAGGAATGTAGCCAAGTGCTTGTGTTGACAAACCTAGGATGGTTTGTATTAGCTGTGCTGTGTTTAGTGTGTTCAGGGGTTGGTTTGTGTCACTGAAGTGCCTTCTTCAAGAAGAGCAAAGACAAATTATACCAACTTTGGGTTTGGTTTAAAATGTTTCTGGAAAATGGGATAAATTCTCCTTTCCCCCAAAAAAAACCCCAAAATCCAACTGAAGCACACCATCCTTCAGCAAAGCTTTGCTGAACTTTTAATGTTGCCTTTCTAAGGGGGGAGATTCAGCAGAACTAGCATGCTGTCAGGAGGTCAGCATTCCAAGAGGAGCAGTGTAGAGCACAGCATCCTCCCTGGAGAAAACTGCTAGTCCTACAGACAGTGCCTTATCCTCACTAAAGGCATGAGCTGTGGGAGCTTGTTTGCTCACTGTATTATCTCCAACTCACTTATCTTTCCGGATAAAGGTGTGGTGATGATTTGTTTTGTATTGTCACACCTGTCTGAATTATTGACTCTCCTGTTTACCCAGCTCAGATACTCCTCCAGCAGCCTAACTTGTATCACTGTGCACATCAACAGTCTGTCACCCACCTTGAACCAACCAAATCTTAAAGCACAGGCTTCTGAAATCTTTTAAGCTGAATTTAGGGCTTTTATCACTGGGAAATGAGTTCATATCTCAACAAGGCAGCCCACGGGCTGGTTTTGTCTTTGCCTTGTTCAGCACATAATAGTTATCTTCAATTTATTCAAGAGAGCTGGAGGGAAAGCTCGGGGTGTGCAGTTCAAAAGCTCAGGGTATGAAGTGTGAAGCTTCCCTTTGACAGTTTTAGCCAAGTAAGTGACAGCCCAAGTTTACCTCTGAGCTGTAAAGATCAGTGTTTTTTGTAACATTTAATTTGTTGCCTGTTTCTTTGCATCATAAGTCAACAGTGTGACCGTCAGCGGGGTCGAGAGCCGTTTGTTAGGAGTTTGGGGTACACTGTTGTGCACTTTCTGTTCATGCAAGGATTGTGCTGACACTTCTTGGTCTGATTTCTTACTTGCAGGGTCTGTAGGTAACGTGCCTTCAAGAGAGTGATAACACAGCACTCGACCTGTCAGCAAGGCACTCGAGAACATTCACAGTGTCGAATTCCTTTCACTTTGGGGACTTAAGCTCAGGGTCTCAAAAGGTTTAAATTATTATTTTATGGTTTCTTATTCCTGTTGACTAATTGTATTTTTAAAAAATCAAACATGTGGCTCAACAAGACCTTTTTCTACCTGCTAACAAGGAACATCTCACTTGTAAGTAGAAGACGGATCAAGTTTCTGGCTTCAGTTTTTCAACCTGGGACATGTGGCTGGCCACCTGAGAGGTGAATTAAATAAATACTTGCCTCTTTTCAAAACAAAATGAGCTGCCCCTTTTTCCAGCCTGTTCCATCCAGTGCTGTGATTAAGGTATGAGTGGTTCTTCATGGAAAACTTGACTCCATTCTTTTATCTGCTTCTGAACTTTGAGCTCCGCTGTTCTTCAGAAATGGCTATAAAAGGTCTTCAGATCTCTCCCTACAGGCTGATGATGTTTGTTGTGGGGTGGGTTTTTTTAATGGGTATAGACTTTAATGATTGATATTAGGTATGGTACGTACTGCTGAGCAGGAAACTCCTGTAGAGTTCAAGCCTGGATGTGATCTTCTGCACCCTGGTTCGGGAAGCACAGCACAGAGGCACACATCCTGGTTAGAGCCAACAGCCACGTGGCTTTGAAGGACGTATTTTGGTGTTAAAGATACTGAGTCTGGCACTGTGTATTCTTCTGAGGAACCACAGATAACCTTATCACACCTCCCCTTCAACAATTCAGAATTGCCGTTTGACTCTGGAAATTACCAGCCTCAGCTATAACCTCCTGAGTCTGGATCTCATAAGCACCATCCTCCCCCTCTGCTCTGCCCTGGTCAGGCCCCACCTGGAGTGTCGTGTCCAGTTCTGGGATTCCTGGGATAAAAAAAGCCAGGGATCTCCTGGAGAGAGTCCAGAGGAGGCTACGGAGATGATGAAGGGCCTGGATCCTCCCCTGTGGGGAAAGGCTGAGTGAGCTGGGGCTGTTCAGCCTGGAGAGAAGAGACTGAGAGGGGATCTGATCAGTGGGGATCAATAGCTGAAGGGTGGGACACAGGGGGACATGGCCAGCCTCTTTTCAATGGTCTGTGGGGACAGGACAAGGGGCGATGGCCTCAACTTTGGAGCATAGGGAGTTCCCCCCCAATTTGGGGAGGAACTTCTTCCTGGTGAGGGTGAGGGAGCCCTGGGACAGGCTGCCCAGGGGGCGTGGAGTCTCCTTCTCTGGAGAGATTCCAGCCCTGTCTGGACACTGACCTGTGTGCCCTGTCCTAGGGACCCTGCTTTGGCAGGGGATGGGGTCTGGAGGTCCCTGCCAACCCCTGTGATTCTGTGTATGATTCTGGACTATATAAGAAATCTTGACATGCTTAAAGAGTAGAAGAAATACACATTTAAAATTAATGACTACAAGACAGTTTCAGTCTTCCAGAGTTTGAGATTTGGAAGCAGAAATGTGGCTGTGCAAGCTCTGACAGGGGCATTAAGATTTAAAGAGTCATTCACAGCACATCACGTGCCAGCTCCTGCCAGATGAATTTACCTTGTAGCCCAACAGCTCTTTCACTTGTATTTGAAAACATTTCTTAGACTATTTCACCATTTGATTTCTCTTTCCTATCACAGAATATTCCTATTCACAGAATTCCCTTCATAGAGTTGGGGGAGAAGAAGGAGCACTTGTTTTTTCCCAGGGCTCACATGCCTGTGAATGAAACTTGGGCATCTCTAGTGATGATGGACGGGTATTCCAAACTGGAATCAACCACAAATTAATAACTTGTCACTGTTTCAGCATGCAGAAGCCACTTTTTGAAGTAAGCCAGCACGAGTAGGTGGCATTGCCTTGCTGGCCCTGAAAGGTATACATTAATTAATTCTTCCCTTTTGATCTTAGCACATTAATTGTGCTAAAAAATGAATCACATGGTGTATTGTAAATATACTGGAGGCATGGCAGAGAAATTAAAATCCACCCTTAAAGGAGAGAGAAGTTCAAAAGAAAGGCAAGTGTTTGCATTTCCTAAAGACACCAGGAAAAAACTACCTCAGGGGTCAAGATGTCCTTAGTAATGATTTTTGGGGGGTTTTATCCTGGCAGTAACAAGATAATTTAGCAGGTTTTAAGCTTCTAATATAATTCTGAATAAGAAATGAGAGTTACATTAATTTCACTACTCCTTTCCAACCCCCTGGGATAACTTCTGCATGAGCTGACCTGGTGGAATTGATTCTGGTGCCTAAGAATAAGTTTGTCACAGATCCTCTGCTCTCAGGAATAATCACTGTGTTTTATGGGCAGTTCTTCTGCCTCGTTAGTGGTGCCTTTTTACACCAGGATGAAGATTTGGGAGGGATTTAGTGATTTGGGGTTTTAATTCTCCATTTTTTTTAAACCCACCCCATATTGTTCTTTTGAAATCCATCAGCCCTCCTGCTTCCTCCAGCTGATTCTGCTTTTAGACTGGAGTTGGCACATGTCTTCTGGTGAGGTTTCCTTGGTTCTGAGTCATGCCCTGCACACACGTACAGAGTGGATGTGGTTTCCATCTCTGTGTACTGAGATCTTGTGTACACAGGCCCTGTAGTCAGGGGCAGCTCCCTCAGAACAGCAGTTGCTCTGGATGTTTGCAGTTCCTCCTCTATTCTCACACTGCTAAGTATTTCTTTCACCCTCTAATTCAGCCTGGAGCAGAGAAGGCTGGGGGGGGTGGGGGGGGACACACACACCTCATTGCCCTTCCAGTCCCTGAAGGGAGCAGAGGAACAGGAGGGGAATCAGCTTGTTAAAGGGCAGAGACTGGCAGGACAAGGGGGATGGAGTGAAGCTGGAGGAGGGAAGGTTTGAATTAGATATGAGGGGGAAATTCTTCGCAGAGAGAGTGGTGAGGGGCTGGAACAGGCTGCCCAGAGAGGGGGTGGATGCCCCATCCCTGGGGGTGTTCAAGGCCAGGTTGGCTGGGGCCCTGGGCAACCTTGTGTAGCTCCAGGCCTGGAGGTTGGTGGCCCTGCCTGTGGCAGGGGGTTGGAGCTCTGTGATCCTTAGGGTCCCATCCAACCCATGCCATTCTATAATTCAGCTTGAAAATGGGTTTGTGTCATAGGTGCTTGAATTTAGAATTCCTGAGCTGTTTCTAAGGCTCTTCACCAGGTACAGCAGCACAGGAGCCTTACAGGGCACAGCTTCAACACTTCCAAAATGGAAAAATCCTATCAAATTTTCCACCAAAAAGGAAAGACAGCTCTTATTCCCTTTGTGTTGGAATCCCCTTTCCCAAAAATCCTGCTTGAACTCCTGGGCAGAGTGCAGAAGCAGGCTAGAAGTCCCTTGTTGAAGTCTTCTATAATGATTATCTCTCACTTGGGGAACTCTGAACATCGGGGTCATTACTGTTTGCTTTCATCAACCTGTACAGCAGCACCATAGCTCCCTATAGGTATTTTTAATCTGGTTTCTGTGCAAAGGTGACAGCTGCCACAAGGCCAGTGCCCACCAGCTGAGGATGTCTTTCCAAGAAACTAAACATCTTCACTTCTCCTGAGCTAGGTGTGCCTGGCTTCCCAGAGGCTGAGTTGACCAGTTAGGGTGTCTGGGCTTAATGGTTGGTAGGGAAACACCCGTAACTCTTCCAGGGATGGTAGGATCGATGGATTTTTCTGATACACCACCAAACTAATGTGCTTTCCAGGGATAAGAGGAGGCATTAAGGGAAGGAATGAAAATCTAATGAGTGGTTTCAAGATAGACACATGTGGTCTGTTCAGAGTTAATGCTGTTTGAATGATCACCCCTAAAGAGAAGCCACTCACTGGTCCTGCTGGAAAGGTACATGAGTCCACAGGAATAAATCAGGGGATTTCAGAGTGATACAGCAGGCTGCTGCTTTCTGGAGAGGTTTCCCTCCCTGTATCAATTACAGACAGAAGAAACAGAGGTTTGTGGGGGTTCTTGTCCATAGGAAAGCAGAGGCTTTTCAGGTGAGCTGCAAGAGAGAACTACAATTTCTTCCCAGTTTAGAGTGGAAGGTATAGGAATTAAGCCACCCCAGGAGCAGAGAGTTTGTCCCTCCTTGTTCTTTACCATGGTCCAGCAAGAAAAATGGTTCAGAAAGCCACTTGGGATCTCCAGACAAATGCAGGCTGTCTCAGGGTTGGTTTTTTACCCTAATACAACTGCAGCTTGAAAACCAAACTTAATTTCTTCACAGTTTTCAGGAGTGCTGCATCACTTGCTGCTACTGCTGAGGCTGCTCAGGTTTGGTGCTGCTGCACCTTTCCTTCTTCAACCTGTCATTCCAGAATCAGCTGAGGGAATGTTTTGAGAGACTGGGGAGTGGTTTGGGGCTTATTTTGTTTGTTGTTGTCTTAATGCAGTGGTAACTACTGAGTAAAGTTTCTTGTAGCATGGATAGGTAATGAAAACTGAGTTGTTGCTCCATTCTGAAGTCGAAACTCCACCTGATTCTCAGCAACACGTAGTAACAGTTGTGTAAGACATGAAAAGAAGGGGAAGGATGGGTGTGTGGGGAGCTAAAAACCTCAGCCTTGCCACTGTCTCCTGAATCCCCACTGGAATTCAAGCATTTAGCTCTCCAGTGAGAGCTGAGAGGAGCAAGGAGGGAAAGGAACAACCACAGTGGAGTCAGGAAAGCGCCCAGCGTAGCCCCCACACAGCCAAACTGCCGGCAGCCCCCCCCCCCAGCAACACTGACCCAAAAACGACAGCAAGGACCTGGAATTGTTGCTCCACTTCTTCCCTGCTTGACCTGAACAAAAGCAAGTGTGTTATGGCTAAGTGCTGCTGTTGACAGTCTCTTCATTTGGCAATTCCACCTCCAGATTGCCTCAACCCCTGTTTTGCCGGCGCTCGGAGAACAATAATCACGGGGCAGCTGATAAGTGGGACATAACTTTGTCCTGCTCGGTCTTTCACGTGTGCTGCTGTCCCGTGCTGCGTGTGTGAGGGGGGTACAAGGGGTCAAAGCTCCAGGACTGTTGGGTTTGTGTCTCTGGCTTGTATTTGTGTCCCTGAATTGGGAGCTGCAGAGCCGTTCCCCAGCCGTGCGCTGGCACGCCTGGGCGCTTGCAAGATGAGCCCGAGACGGCGCCTTGCAAAACAGTTCCCAGCGTTGCTCTTCAGACAGGAATTCAGCCTCCTTCTTCCCTGAGGAGCTCGGTGCAGGGCAATCACTGAAGTGCTGTTTGCACACTTGCCCTGTGAAGTCTTGGCATGCTTTCATCTCCTCACTTCAAACTGCCGGCCTCCCTCCTGGCTCCACACCTCTGCCAGGAAGGTGACTTCCCAGTGAGCTCTGACATCACCTACTGCCAGGAGGGTGCAGAGAGGTGGGCGAGGGTCTCTTCAGCCAGGGGACAGGAGATGGGACAAGGGGCAATGGGCTCAAGCTGCCCCAGGGCAGGGTCAGAGCAGATGGGAGGGGAAAGCTCTTCCCTGGCAGAGTCGTGGGGCTGTGGCACAGGGGCCTGGAATAGGGGTCAGGGCCTGGAATGGGCTTGGAATAGGGGCCTAAAACAGGGACAGGGCCTGAGAGAGGGTCAGGGCCTGGAACAGGCTGCCCAGGGAGGGGCTGAGTCCCCACCCCTGGGTGTGTTTTAAGAAAGGGTAGATGAGGTGCTCAGGGATCTGGTTTAGTTTAGGATGGGAATGGTTGGACTTGATGATCTTAAAGGTCTTTTCCACCCTTGTGATTCTGTGAAAACCAGGACGTGTATTCAAACAGCTGCTGTAAAAGAGGAGTTACTACTTAAAGGTTCCCAGTGGTGGTTACTCGGGTGTCTGCTGGAGCAGCCCATGTGAGGAAATTCAATGTAAAGATGAGTAAATATTCTTGTCCTGCAGATGTGGAACCGAGAGCTCTGCCTGACATGACGAGTGACAGCAGGGGTCAGAGCTCCCTGGTGTTTCTGGGCCAGGCTGCTGCCCTGACCACAGGATCACAGTTCCCTTTTCTGTTCTTTTCAGATTTCTCTACATAATTTCCTCTCTCAAGTTCAATAGCTGCTCTTCTCCCCCCCCAGCCCCAGACAGTGGATTGTGTCTATTATAATAAAGATGATGATCAGTCCCCTCTTACTTCGTGCTTCTATTGAGCCTCGTGCAGGGAAAAAGCTGTGATGGCAAAAAACAGCAGCTGGGGGAATCTTGCTCATCTCCTGATGCGTTTCCAATCCCTTGAGCAGGGAACAGAACGTGGTTCAGCTGGAGACTCCTCTGAATAACCACACATAAAATTAGTGCAGCCTGAAAAATGATTCCTTCCCAGGCAGCCCAAGCATGGAACTATCAGCTTTCTCTCACCCCCAGATACCATCCATAGTCTGAAGGTCTGTCTCGTGATGCTGAACAGGAATCTCTGTGCCCAGTTCAGACTCTGGTTTGGTAACTCCAGTTCTTGTGTAACCCCTGGGATTTTGGCAGGTACCTGCAGCTCCCTTTCACGGGCTGGTTTCTGGAGGGTGCTAAAAGGAAGCTGTATGCCAGCAGAGAGGTGGGATTTGCTCTAAGCTGTGCCATGACCCAGTTCCCAGGGGCTGGAAGGAGAAATGAGAGCGTCAAGGCAGCGTGTTACCTAACTGCCCATCCCAGTTGCAGGTCTGTAATGGGAAATGATTCATCAGCCATCACCAAGGAAACCTTACCTGGAGCTGGAGCTTGTGCCCCTTCCCCATACAAACCCTGAATTCAGCAATATGGGGGGGTTAATCCATAGGAAAGTTCCCACGTGGCCTGAGACGTCATCTCTTGTTCTGTGAGCTGCTTGTTCCTGCTGGAACACAACAGGATCGTGTTGTGCCTCGTGGATTTTCGTTTACTCACTCCAGGCATGTGTTTGCATTGATGCAGTAATCCCCCTGCTCTGCCTCCCTGCCTGAAACAATACACGAAGAGCATCAGACTGTCACAGAGGAGAACGTATCCCGAGTTACATTGGCTTTAATTCATTGAAACGTCTCAAGTTCTGTTGCTGCCGTCGCTCTTGGCTCTTCCCACAGAGAAATTTGCTCTTCCAGCCGTGTCCTTTCTGTTGAGGAGGCGACAGATCTGCAGGAGGAACAGTGTGTGGAGGGGCAGCCAGGAGATGGCAGTGGAGCGGGTAGCTGCTTCTCCAGGGAGCCGGCGAGGGGGATGAGGGAAGGCAGCAGCAGCAGGATCTGTGTGTGAAGCAACCTGCTGAATCAGGAAACATTTCCAGTCTGCAGCTTGTTTCTAATTAACTGCTGATGTCCCCTGATCCCTCCCCATTTCCACAGTGCTTGTGACCTTCCTTGGTGCTGCTGAAGGCTCTGAGTCCACGTTGTGGTTGCAGTGACTCCACTCTGCAGCTCTCACCTGCAGAATTGGCCAAGCTCGTTTATTAATGGAGCCGAGATGGAGCCAGGGGAGTTTTGCTCTTGAGAACTCGCTGCATTCACCCAGCAGCTCCAGGCTGCAGCGAGAGATCTGCCACCCCTGCCAGTCCCTCCAGAACCTGCTGAGCTGAGGATGGGTGTCAGCTGTTACTTTGGGTGACTGGCAAGGAGTAGGAGGGGTTTAGGCTCGGTTTATGGTGAAGCAGATCGAGATTAAACTTCCATGTGAGAATAGGATCTCCAGCCGGGTGTTGCACAAAGGGCTGTGGCTACCCAGAGCATCCTGGTGCCAGCAGCCCATGATGCTGACCTGGGGGCGTGGAGATAACTGGTGTTATCAGTGTCTCTCTCACACTTCAGCAGAAGCTTATCCCACCTGATAAAGCCCTGATCTTGCCCCTTGTGTTTCCTGAGCTTTGCACAGATCAGACACATAAAACACATAAAACACTTGGCCTCCTGATGGGTGGTGACCTGACCACTCCTCTAGCAAGTCCTTGTTCCTTCCTCAGGGACTCCCAGCATTAACTACAAACCTGAAGCCACCAGGAGAAGCTCCTGGAGCCGTCGGCTGGTCTGGGTGCAGCCCACAGTGAGCAGAGCCAGCTGCTTCCCTGCTCAGGCGTCCCCACTGCTGAGGGGATGTGAGGACAGGACGGGACTCACCCCACACCCTGAAGTGAAATGCAGTTTGTCACCCTGCTGCTTTAGCTCTTGAGTTGCCGGGCTTTGGGGCTGGTTTTTATATTAACCACAGAAATACTGAACCAACTGATAATTTGTTGCTGTTAAAAATACCGTGGTGGAGAATGCTGGGGGGGGGGGAGGTGGCAGGAGGCTGGTAGCTGCCAGGTTTCCTTGTCCACATGCCCTGGAGCCAGAGCTGTTGGGTTTAACTCCCCTCAGGGTAAAGGAATCCTCTGGTTTTACCCTCCCCTTCCCCAAAACGTGTCTCAGACCAGGGCGGCTGCTGAACCAGCCTGAACCCAGGTGCTGCAGGATGGAAATAAAGCAGGTGGGGACGGACAGGACAGACAGACAGACAAGGGCAGTGTGGGCTTTGGATTACTCCTCTAAGTGCTGATGCAATCTGCTTGTTGGGGGGAACCCAAGGGGAGCGCTGTGTCTCCCTGTGTGTCCCTGTGTGTCCCTGTCTGTCTCCCTGTGTCCCTGTGTGTTTCCCTGTCTCCCTGTGCGTCTCCCTGTCTCCCTGTGTGTCTCCCTGTGTGTCTCCCTGTCTCCCTGTGTGTCTCCCTGTGTGTTTCCCTGTGTGTCTCCCCGTCTCCCTGTGTCCCTGTGTGTCTCCCTGTGTTTCCTGTGGCCGGGGATGTCACTCCCCAGCTCGGGGAGCCCTGCCAGCCTGGAGCCCGCTCAGCCCGGCACACACAGCCCTGTCCTCACCTGCTCTCGGGGTTCCCGACAGTGGAAAATCACTGGGATACAGGATCAGCCTTGGCCAAACTCCTCCAGCCGGGATGTTTCTGGAACGATCTTTGCCCCACTGCCTTTCAGTGGGAAGGGGACAGAAGGCAGCAGAGAATTGGCCCTTTTTGAGTCCCCCCCGTGGCTCAAAGTTGGGGCTGTAGCTGAACCCCAAAGGGGGGAGCACGGGGGTGGGGGGGAAGAAGCAGCGCAGCCCCCACGGGGCAGAGGAACCTCATTGCATCTCCCCAGCCCCTCCCAGGCCAAACAGCTGATAAAACGTTTTCTTGATAAGGGGGGATGTCTCTTGGGGGAGGCCGGTGCCACCCCCAGCGCTGGGTCCCGGGGGGTCCCTGCCCAGCAGCAGGCAGGACCCAGGCTGCCCCGAAAGGTCTCAGCTCCGCTCTCACCTCCGACTGAATTTGGGGTAAAAAAGGGCAAATATCAGAACGTTGGGGGCTACAGCCTGAGCCCAGGGGCGACGTGGCACTTTGTTCCTCCCCCCGCATGGAGGGAGCAGAAAACTAACAACCCGTATTTCTTTTTCCAGCCCTTTTAAGTTCGGCTCCTTCCATTCTGGGGCACTTTAATTACAGAGCAGGACAAAACCCAACCCCTGCTGGTCCCTCAGCTGGGTGTTCCCAGGGCCGAGCTGCTCCCTCCCCACAACCCGCCTCTGTTTTCTCTCTTTTTTTCCTTCTTTTTCTTCTTCTTTTTATACCCCACGTCCCCGGGGCGTCCTGGAAACCCAAAGGCACCACGTTAACCACCCCCCCGCAGCCCAGCAGAGTATTTTGGGGTGTGGATGTGCTGCCTGGGGCTGCCCTGGCCGGACACCCTGTAATTCTGGGTGCGGGGGCTGAGCCAGCGCTTAAAATTAGCTCCAGCAGCCCCCCCCACCTCCAACCCCCCCGGTGCTGCGGGCGGGGGCCGGGGGGTGCCCGGTACAGCTGCTCCCCCGGTAACGCGGAGCTGGCACCGACCCCCCCTCCCGCGGGGGTGGGGGGAGAAGGGCGGTTTGGGGGAGCGTTTGGGGGGGTCGGAGCCCCTCGGCCCGGGGGGGTTTGGGGCAAAATCCCCCCGAAACGTCTCTGTCGTGACGCGGGATTGGGGGTGATGGGGTGGGGGGGGGGTCCCGGTGCCGTTACCCCCCGACCCCGCGGGGAAGGGGGCGTGTCCGTGCCCGGCCCCGCCCCTCCGTGCGCCGTTGCCATTGGCTGCGCGGGCGGTGACGTGCGCGGACTGCGGTTGTTCCGCGGAGCGGCTCCGTGGCGCCGGTCGCTTCGCTTTAAAGGGGCCGCGCTGGCGGCAGCCCCGGCAGCGGCCCCGCAGCCCCGCACCGCGCACAGCACCGCAGCCCCGAGCCGCCGGTGCCCGGCCCCGGCCGCGGCCGGGATTAGCACCGGGCTGCCTGCGCGCCCGCCGGCACCGGAGCGAACCGGGCGCTCCCGGTAGGTTCCCACCCGGTAAGGAGGGCTCCGGGGGTTAATCAGGCGTGAGTCTGCAACCGGGGCGGCCGGTACCGAGAGGTACCGACCTGGCAGGAGGCTCCGAGGACCGGTGCAGCGGGTGTCAGCACTGGGAGAAGCCCATCTGGTAGGGCTGGCGGCACCGGTACCGGGAGGTGCCCGCCTGGTGCAGGTCTTCGCTGGCTGGTAGGACGCTGCGGGCACTGGGGCGGCTGGTGCCGGTACCGGTACCGGTGGATCCTCACCCGGTTGAGCTCTCGACGGACCGGTCCGGCTGGTACCTGTACCGGGATGTACCGACAGAGCAGGATCCTTCACGCACCGGTCGTGCGTGAGTCAGCCCCGTTGCGGCTGTCGCCGGTACCGGGAGGAGCGGCCGTGCGTGAGTCTGCACCAGCCCCTCTCCCCGGGCGTGCCGGTACCGGAGCTGGAGCATCAACCGCTGCCGGTCCCGACACCACCGACCGCGCGGAGCTGACACCGGGCTGGTCCCCGGAGACCGAGGGGCTGCGGATGCTCAGCGGCGGCTCCGGGGCTGGGGGGGTGGGGGTGGGGGGGCGGAATCCGGGATCCGCAGGGAAAACCAACACCGTTGATAAAGGGAACATCATCCCCATAACCCCAGGTGACCGGTCCCGGGGAGGGTGTTCCCATCCACCCCCCTCCCCACCCTGGGGGATTTGGGGTGAAGCGGGACCCGTGGGGCAGAAGGTGGGACCCTGGCAGAGGATTGGGGCTGGCTGAGACCCTCCGAGCTCTTTCCTCCTCTGATTTATTAATTAATTCCCTCGTTTGGCTCTGCTCCGGGAGGTGTGTGTCTGGCCGGGGATGGGAACAGGATGAGGGGTTATCCCAGGAGCGATGCGAGCCTCTCGTGATCCCCCACTGGGGGCAGCCCCGTCATGGGGATCACGAGAGGATCTGCTTTTGGGGCACAAGAGGATCTGTTTTGGGGGCAGCTGGACCCTGTCCTCTTGCTTTGCCCTCAAAGGAGTGGGCAGACACGTTTCCCCAAGGTCAGTGGTTGGGTTCGAGTTAAACCCCAGCATGTTGTACACCCCAGCAACATCCAAATTATTTGTTTTCAGGTTAAAAACATTAAAAACAAGCAAGGGCAGAGTACAGCCGGTGATTCAAACCAGCCTAGGGGCTCTGCTTGCAATTGGGAAATGCCCCTGTGCCCCTTCGCTTTCCAAGCCCAGCAGTTCCCGGCTCTGAAACTGGGTGCTGAGCCCCTTCCAGGCTCGCTCAGGGATTCCCACAGGGCTCCATCCCGTGGCAGAGGGTGGGCGTGTTGCTCCTCTCCGTGCAGCTCGTCCTGTGTTGAACCCGTGACGGGACAGAGCCCACGGCGGGGCAGAGGTTCCCTGGGACACGGAGCTGATCTGGAGATAATCGAGGGCGGCGGCGAGTCGCGCTGGGCTCCAGCCCTTCCTCCCCCAGAACGATCCCCGGGATGGCTGGAAGGATTGACGGGGGGGGGAAAACCCAGAGATTTTGGGGGGATAAACTACCCCAGGGAATGCTTACCCCGCACGTTTTGACCCTCCTCCCAAATTCAATTAGTTCAGCCTCTCTGTTGGCGGTGATTAACAGGTATTTTCCGCTGTTCGTTCCCTGTCTCCCGTTCAGGCTTTGCATGATGTTGGGCAGCGCGGCCGCTTTGCTTTTAGCCTGGGGGGAGCCCCTTTCTTGCAGAAGGTGGACGGACGCGCTCCCGGGAAGCAGCAGCCGCCGGGTGAGTCATCTCTGTGCAGAAATAGCTCCTCTGGGAGCCGTGACAGGGTCCTGCAGGGATTTCAGAGCTCTGCACCCCGGATGGAGCCGGATGCTCCATCCCACGCTGCTACCGGTGTGCCCACAGGCTCCTGGCTGCATTTAACGGGGTAACGTAGGGCTGGGAGATCAGCTAAGTGGTTTTTTGGGGGTGTTTTTCTCATCTTTGCTCCCCTCCTGCGCTGGGCAGAGGCAGGGTTTGAGGTGGCTGCTTGTCCTGCAGCCAGAGAGGATGAGGGCTGGATTAGCAGGAGGCGCTCTCAGCGCTGGTACCTCCCTGTTCTGTATCGTAAAGGGAAAACAGCACACGGGGTGGGTGTAATTTGGCCAACAGCCCCCGGAGGCTGGTGATGAGGAGTCCCATCCCAGACCTTTATCCACGCTGGTTGTGATTGTGACTGTTCCTTTGCATACAGGCGATGCTTGTGTCAGTACAGTTAATCATGGTGCTGGGGATGGCTGGGAGCCCAAGGCAGCTCTTGTGGGTCCGTGGCAGGGATGCTCCATCTCCTCCCAGTAGCCAGGAGCAGCAATTGTCCAAACCAGCTTCATGGGATATGGTTTTCCTTCGAAATCCCACCAAAAAACGCGGTCCAGTGGCCTCTCCTCCCAGGATGACCCACAGAAGGGAAGCTGCTGTCTGGGGGAGGCTCTGTGCAGCAGCAGCGGCAGTGCTGGGGACACAGGGACAAGGAGCCTGGTAGTGGAACTGGTTTTGTTTTCCAGCTCTTGGGAGCAGCTGGATTTAGCCCTGCAGAGCAGAGCTGCCCCTGGGAGGTGGGAGGGCAGAGCTCAGGGAGAGCTGGGCTGAGGAGATTGACGTGGCTGATGCTGCGTCCAACCTGTGCTGGTCAGAGCTACAAGAAGCCAAAAGGGACCAGAGTGGCTGTTCCCCAGCTCAGAGGTTGGGGGGTTGTGTATGAAACAAAATGTTAAGCTGGGATGGATGGATGGATGGATGGATGGATGGAGTCCCAGGAACCTCAGCCAAAAAGCTGCTAAAGGGACTCTCTGTCCAGGTCTGTGTTCTGCCAGCTGTTCCTGTTCTGCAAAACACAAAACTCTCCCCCCTGAAGAACTTTTTCAGGGCTCTCCCCATGTCCGTGTTCCCCCTCAAAGCCACCCACAGTGGGATAACCAGCCCTCCCTGTGCCGCTGCATCGGTACCACAATGTTTCCTTCAGGTTTAGACCCAGATTGTTCTCTCCCTGCTGGCAGCTCGTTACAAAGAACAGCAGAAATTACAATTAGTCCTTCACTAGATTCTTTTCTTCTATTTCTCTTGGTTTGGAACTGAAAATCCTGGTGGTTAAAGCCACCCCCAGGGCAGCTGCAGCATTATTGGGCTCCAAATAAATACATGGCTGCTTCCCCAAAGAAACCACCAGTGTTTGGCTGGAAGGTGTCACACCAAGGTGCTTTGACAAGCTGTCCACACGGGGTTTCATGTCATGTCCCCTCTTCCTTGTGCAGTGTCACCTCCACGCTGCAGTTGTGGTTTATTTTAGCAAAGTCATGAAGCGTTTGTGCCTGAAATAGTTGGATGCTGGGCTTCAAACCAGCCCAGTCCCACACAGATCACCTCCAGCTGAAACACTCTTCCTGTTGGCATGCTGTGACCCAAAAAAAACCCCACCCTGTAATCACTGCAATCCTCCTAGTGCCAAACTAAGCCGAGCTACTGGTTACCCAGTTATAATTTCCAGTGTCCCAGTTGGGTTATTCCATCTGACTGGGTTTCCAGCTGGCTTTGGCTGTGAGGTTGGGGGGTTTTGGGGGGGTTTTGAGGTTTGCCATTGCTCTGCTTTGCTTGCTGGGGACCACGACAGGTCAGCAGAATTCAGGAGCTGTATCTTGGGTTCTGGCATCCCTCCAGAGCAGGAGCCTGGCACATCCTCCCCGGAGCTGCCTGTGCACCAGCTTTCATTCTGTGGTAACAACTCCATTTTAAAGAAATAACCAAAAAAAGCCCCAAACTAATGATGCTGGAAGAAAACTGGGGCAATTTTGGACCAGGGTTTGTGTTGCTGGAGTTTATGGCCAAGCTGTGCTGCTGGCTTGCTTTCACGTGCAGCAAAGCCGGGGTGCTGGGGGGTGAATTAAGAGGGATCAGAAGCATTAACCAGGCTCTGCCCCTCGCTCTGCTCTCCAAAGACTCCTAATTCCTCCGTCCCTGGTACAAAAGGTCCCAGGCTTGGGCAATGGCTGCTGGATGCAGAGCCTGGCCATGCCGTGACAGTTGTTGCTGTGCTGAGATGTGGCAGCTGGGGAGAAGCCAAACCCTTAACCAAACTCTCCCCCCCCACACCCCTCCCTTCTCTGTGGTTTGCAGCCCAGCAAGCCCTGAGTGCTGCCCTCAGCATCGCGGCGCCGGCAGAGTGATGGTCTTACAATGAAAAGGTGCTGCGAGGGCGTTGGGCTGCCATGCCTGTTTAAGGTCAGTGCCATCCTCCCCCTCCTCATCCCCTCTCTGCTCAGGGAGCAGGACGTGGGTCCCCATCCTGTGGAGCTGGGAGGTGGGTGGGTGGGTGCTGCTGGAGCCAGTGTGGATTCAGCTGAGTGGGTGGGCACAGGGGGTTGCTGGGCTGGGGCTCACCAGCTTTGCACTGTGTCATTGAAGAGGGTTGATGCTGGGTTTAGGGCAGGGCTGGAGGTAGCTCTGAGCTATCCCCAGCTTCTCCGGAGCGTGTGGTGCCAGCAGAGCCCAATCCTGGGGGGAACCTCACCCTGCAAAGCGTTCTCCTCTCTCTTGGCAGCAATGGGAGGGGGTCTACAGGGACACAGACCCCTTACAGTGGTGGCAGAGGAGCAGGTTGGGGAGCAACCCTCCCCCATCCCCTCCCCAAGGCCCCTCCTTGCACTAAACACCGCAATGCTGGCGCTGTCCCCAGGTCCCCTGGGAGGGGTCACTGGCACAGTGACCGCGGTGCCTGCGGGGATGGGATTAGTGGTGACAAAGTGATCCCTTTATAGGCAGGATAAACGCCTTAGGGCCGGGGCTAAATCAGCAGGGGATTACCACCCCCCAAACCCAGCCGGGTTAAGGGCCCGGTGAGGACCCAGGGGCCAGTCCCTGCTGTGCTTGTGCCCCAGCTGAAGCAAAGTGCCTTGACCTCACGGGCGGGCGTTATCCTCCCTCCTCACAGGGCGTTGGCATGGCCAGTCCCCGGCCACCCAGATTCCTCCTCGTCTTTGATTTCGACGAGACCATCGTGGAGGAGAACAGCGATGACTCCATCGTGCGGGCGGCGCCGGGGCAGGCGCTCGCGGAGCACATCCGGCACACCTTCCGCGAGGGCTTCTACAACGAGTACATGCAGCGTGTCCTGGCCTACATGGGGGACCAGGGCGTCAAGATGGGGGACTTCAAGACGGTCTATGAGAACATCCCCCTGTCCCCTGGCATGCCAGACCTCTTCCAGTTCCTCTCCAAGAACCACGAGCTCTTCGAGATCATCCTCATCTCCGATGCCAACATGTTCGGCATCGAATGCAACCTGAGGGCAGCCGGTTTCTACTCCCTCTTCCGTAAGATCTTCAGCAACCCAGCCAGCTTCGACAAGAAGGGGTACCTCACCCTGGGGCCCTACCACAGCCACAAGTGCCTTGACTGCCCGGCCAACATGTGCAAACGCAAGATCCTGACAGAGTACCTGGCAGAGAGAGCGCGGGAGGAGGTGGAATTCGAGAGGGTCTTCTACGTGGGAGATGGGGCCAATGACTTCTGCCCCTCCATGACTCTGACTGCAGCCGACGTGGCTTTCCCCAGGAAAGGCTACCCCATGCACCGCATGACCCAAGAGATGGAGAAGAAGCAGCCTGGAGCTTTCCAGGCCACCGTTGTCCCCTGGGAGTCGGCTGCAGAAGTTGCCCGCTATCTCCAGGAGGTTCTCAAGAAGAAGAGTTGAGGGTGGGAACAGACTCTCTTATTCTAAGCAGCTGGGAAAGGAGAAGCTTGGGGGCGAGGGGGGTAACATCCTGTACCCCACGCTCCTTGGCTCTGCACGCTCAGCCCCCCCCAGCTGCTTTCCTGCCTTTCCTCCCTGAGTTCCTCCTCTCCCACGGTGATTAAAGCACTTTCTCCAGGTCCCCCCTGCTCCTTCCCCTGCCCTGTTGACGAAGCCTTCTCTATGCAGCTTGGCCATCTACTCCAGCGCAGCTGTTTGCCAACACTAAGGGTGATTTGGGGGGGTTGGTTGGTTTTCTGTCCCTTTTAAGGTCACAAGAGCAATGCCCGAAAGACCCGCAGCCAGCTCCTGGCAGGCTGGGTCCTGCACATGCTTCCTCCTGCCTTCATCCCCCTCACCCACCTGGCCATGCCAGGAGCTGCAGTGCTGCTGCCTTGAACCTGATGCTCGAGGGCTCCTTTGCCTCTCTGGGAAGGCACTGGAGGCGTGATTTGGGGACTTGGTGCTGCCCGGCCTCCCCTCTGCACCCCGCCTGGGCAGGCGGCTCTTGGCTCAGCTCCTGAGCCTTGCAATGGAGTCAGTTGTCCCTTGAGACATTATTCTCTGAAGAAACTGCGAAGTGAGGGACAAAAAAAACCTTTTGGAGAGGTGGGACTTCAAAAACAAACCCTTTAGTGTCCCTCCCTACTCACCCAGGGCACGGCGAGTGCACCCCTGGGCAGGGAGTACCTGTCCTTGCCTTCCACCTCCATCCTCTGCTTCTGCTTCCAGGGTGAACCAGCCCCCACATTGCCCAGGGTGGACAGGTTCCTCCTCACCCTGAGCCAGTACCAGTCATCTCCTCGTGTCTCCCACTGACCCCCCAACTCACCCAGGGGTCCATTCCCCTCCTGCCCTGGTGCCAAACTTCCCTGGGGAGATGCAGTGCTGTAGCACTTCTGGCATCATGTCCCCAACAGGCCAACCCCCCCGACCCCGCTTTGCCCCACTGCAGTATTAATTACCCCTTCTAATTGCACTCTGCAGGGGGGAACCGACAGTATTCGCTGCTCTCTGGTGTTGGCTTCTCCTGGATTCCTCCACAGCCTTACCAGCCCCTGAGGGCGGCTCGTAACTCCTCCAAAGCCTGGAAACCCTGACAGCAGCCCTGAGCAGTGAGGAAATAACCAAAGCAGCCCCGAGTTGTTCCTCTATTTCCCCCCCCACCCCACCCCACCAGCGCCCCCACCCCAAACGTTGTTCTTCCTCCTCTGGACCCTGTTCAACTGTGTGGAACTTAAAGCCATGGAATTAAAAGAGAAGAGTAATGTTCTGTATAGAGAGATATCGCGATATATTGCGGCTCCGCAGGCTGGTTGTAGCCAGGACATAAACCTGGTGTGAGACAGCGAGCTCAGTTACACCTACGTGTTGTTTCTCATCCTTGGGTTTGGGGAAGGGAAGGGGGGATGGCAAAGGGGGGAGCAGCAGAGCAGGGCCAGGCTCCAAGGGATGCTCTGCAGGTCAGGGCTGACCCTACCAGGACCACTTTGGGGCGGGATGGGGCTCTGTCTCACCCCTCCTCTGCCTTTTGAGCTCATGGGGGCAGCAGGCAGGGTCCTGGGGCTGTGATGGGTGCTGCTCTTCTCCTTGGCCCCGCTGCCTCTCTCTGTGCTTTGGGATGCTCACCAGGAGCATCACCAGGCTCATCCCAACGTGCTGCCCACCATGTTTACATCAGCCCAGTGTGTTGCCACGTCCCGGTGCTGAACCTCCCCAGCACCAGCATCAGCCAGAGCTGCTGCCATTAAAAACATAAAGACAAGGCAGAGGGGAGAGGGGATGGGCTGGGGGGGATGCTCTGGGTGCTGGCACCCAGTCTGCCCCCATGAGGGCTGAGCTCTGGGATATCCCAGCTGTGCAAAGCCAAAATTCAAAGGTGAAGCACAGCCCTGTCTGAGCAGGATGTGTCCCATCCAGGTGGGTGATGTGGGGTTTGGGGGTGCAGGGGGCTGCCCACCCTTGGTGCTCAGAAGGGCTCCACATAATTGCTGGGGAAGAAACCAGCTTCTTGGCCCATGATGCCCTCGTACCAGCCATCTGAGTACCGCCGCGTGACAAAGAGGATGGCGCCGGGCTGGAAGGAGAGCTCGTTGTCCTTCTGCTGCTCGTAGGGGTAAAGGGCCACCACTGCAGGAGGAGGGAGAGAGGGGGCATGGAGCCAAGGCCACCCCAGGGCACACAGCCCACCACCACGATGATGTGAGCAGACCACAGCATCGCTCGCCATCCCACCCCAGCAAACGCAGGGCCCTCGGTGCCAGGATTGTGGGCAGGGGCTCAACCGAAAGCACCACGGCAGAGAGAGCTGAGGGGGGTCTGGGGATCCACTGTACCTTTCTCCAGGTAGTTCTCGGGGGCCCAGGGTGGGTCCTCTGCTGCAGGAGGTGGTGGTAGGGCCATGTCCTCAAAGTCGGGCAAAGCTGGTGGTGGCAGCACCTCAAAGTCGTCGAGGGCTGCAAAACCCCCACCAGATCAATGGGGAATGAAGGGCCCCATGGGGGGTGCAGAGGCCAATGTGGCCCCAGAACCTCCCAGGATGAGCATCCAAGGACCACCGAGCACTCACCTGGGGGCACTAGGTCCAGCGGGGGCATGGGCAGGTCCTCTGAGGGGGGTGGGGGCATGGCCAGGTCCCCTGGCAGCGGTGGGGGTGGTGGGACAGCAGCTGCAGGTGGTGGGACAGTAGCTGTGGGTGGTGGGACAGCAGCGGTGGGTGGCTGGGATGGCCCTGGCAAGGAGGGGGGTGGTGGTGGTGCAGGGATGCCTTCACCAGGGGCTGCTGGAGCTCCACTCGAGCTGGAGGAGGGAGAATAGCAGCAGTGTCAGGATGGGGGGCCAGCCTCTGTCCCCCACTCTTTGGAAATAGCCACATGCCCAGGGCCAGGACGGGGTGCTATGCGCCGTGGTCACTGTGGGCAAGAGATCTGGCAAATCCCCCCCAAACCCCAGACCTTCCATCACAACCCCTTTGCAGCAGAACCTTCCCCCAGCCCGGTCCCTCCCAACCCCCCAGGCAGTGCCGGTACCTGATGGATACCAGGGAGGTGGTGGAGGAGGCCGCAGAGAGCTTGTTCTCAGGAACCACGGGTGGCTGGATGGGTTCGGGGACCCGGGTGCTTCTCCTGCGGGCAGAGCAGGTGCTGATTCCCCAATACAGGGCCAGGACCCCAGCGGTGACCCCGCAGTGCAGCTGGTGGCTGTGTCCCCCACCCTCATCGCCCCTTCATCCCTGCACCCATCCCCAGGCAGCCTCACCCCAGGGTGCCTCCAGCCTGCGCCGTCGACTTGATCCCCTTCCGAGACAGGGTGCCGGTGCAGGACAGCTGGGTGCTGTGGTCCTGTGGGCGCAGGGAGACACGGAGACACGGTGAGGGCAGCCAGAGATGACCAACAAACTCACTGCACCCCTGAAAGCTGCAACCTTCCCCCCACTGCAGGAAGCAGCACCCCGAGGTCTCTGCTGGGCCCCCCCACCCCCCGATGGGAGCAGCCGAGCAGAAAGACCCAGCTGAGATGTGGAGGTGGCTGAGAGGCACCCGCCACCGTGGGAACCGCGGCCCCAGCACCCCCACTTCCCCTCCAGCCCTGTGGCGGCTTCGCTGGGGACTGGTGCCTGTGAGGCTGCTGAAACCACACCACCCCCCTCCCCTGGCAAGGCACCTTCCTGCACAAGCGGTTTCGGTGCTGGGAAAGGCGCCGTGGGGGCGAGAGCATTGTGGCTTAGTACCGGTCCCAGCAGCGCTGCTGGCCTTTGCTGAGCACTGTGTGCCTCAGTTTCCCTTTGCTGTGTCAGACCGTGTCTCCCCTCCCTGAGCTGGGACCATGGACCCCAGTGGGATGAGTGAGCCCCCATGTGCTGCAGGGCATGGAAAGACCCCGTTTCTCCACTGAGGGGACTTTGAGCCCACCCATGCACCCATCAGTGCAATGCTGGGGACATCAAGACCAAGAGCACCCATCCAAGCCCCCCTCCTGCCTGTGGGACATCCTCCTCTCCCCACGCTGACCTTTATGCCGTGGCCGATGTCATCCAGGATGCTGAAGTTGAGGGGCTTCCTGTAGTAGGGCTCGAGGCTGGGTGGGTTTGGGGGGGCCATGATCTTATGGTAGAATGGGAACTTCTTGCTGACAGTCAACAAGCCGATCTCCCGGCGAGACACCTTCTCCTTGTGCATGTCAACCCTCTGCGGAGATGACCCCACCATCCCATCACAGGTTGTCCCCACCTCCTGCTGCCCCCTCCAAATCCCACCACCCCTCCCAGCCCCATCTCCTGCTTGGAAGGGAAAGGGGTGGGAGGGGGGTCACAGGGAGGGATCAGGATTGAACCTGAACCCCTTGGCCCAGCTGAAGGCATGGGGGCAGATCCTGCTCTGCTCCATAATAGCAGGACAAGCGATGCCCTTGATGCCACCACGGCAGAGCTGGCCCTTCCTAAAGGGGGGACACGGCAGTGACTGAGGGGAGGGGGGCAGTGTAAGGCTTGGCCACCCATAAACTGTTTTCCCGCTGCTTCCAGTGTGACCACATGGTCCTGTCTCCTCCCATGGTTGGAAAGGCTCCAGGCAGCTTCCAAGTACTGGGAAGAAGGCGGGAGGCCACAGGACTCTGCATCAGTGTCCCAAAGCTCTGGCAGGACCAGGCCAGGCCCTAGTGAGGGGACACTATGGCAGCCAAACCAACAGCCCAAGTCCCATCACTTCACCTCAGCTCCTCTGAGGTTTCCCAGGCAGTTCCTGTGATTCCCTTCTCTGGGATTTGCAAGTGCCCAGACTGGGACATCACCCCAGACACCGGTTTCCCACCCTTCGAGGTGCCCAAACCCCCTTCTCAGGACCCAACGGCAGCACTGCTCAGAGCACGGTCCCACCTGAGCCACGCAGTCGATATCAGCCTCCACCTTGCGCAGCTGGGCTGCCTGCAGGTCCAGCAGCCGGAGGACAGAGTTGGCCAGGCTGCTGACCTGGTACGTCACGCTGGCCAGGGACTGG
Organism: Porphyrio hochstetteri; assembly: GCA_020800305.1. Lineage (NCBI taxonomy): Eukaryota > Metazoa > Chordata > Aves > Gruiformes > Rallidae > Porphyrio > Porphyrio hochstetteri. The sequence continues at coordinate 1,935,355 of CM036928.1, forward strand.
GTGCTCATCGCCATCGTCTCCTCCAGCGCCTTCCGCTTGTCGCTCGCCTGGAGGGGGAAACCCAGATGGTGGGTCGAGCCCACCCCGTGCAGCCACCAGTGCCCTCCATCTTCACACTGGAGTCACACGGTAGCCAAGATGTTTCCTTCTGCTTTCCAAATGCATCAAACTTCCTCTGGCTGCGCCGGCAGGACACGGGGACACCCGTCAGGCAGCGGTGTTCGGCTTTCCCAGCACTGGGGACCTGCTGGGATGCCTCCCAAGGGTGCTGCTGTTTTGGAGCGGAGCACCCAGCTCAGCCTCCCACCACCCTTGGGGACAGCCAGCTGTGCTGTGCCACCAGCCATGCCATCAGCTGTGCCACCAGCTGTGCCAGGGACGGTGTCTCAGTGCTCACCACGTTTCCTGCTCAGCTCCGCTCCGGTGGGCTGCCCACCACCAGCCCCCACATCGCAGGCTGGCCCCAGCCAAGACATCATTCCCCACCATGCGGGGCCTGAACAAGCTTTTTTCCTCCTGTTTCACCCCAAAAGTTCCTGTACCCCACTTCCCTCGGGTGGGCTGCCAGGTAGGGGAGAGGAGGAGGAGGAGGAAGGAAGCTGGCAGCAGCAGAGCTCCACGCTTGCTCTGTGTGCCCAGGCACCCGGCTCACCTCTGCCCTGTCAGGAGGCACCTCAGACAGCCCGGGCAAGGCTGGTGACCCTGGTCCCCTCCTGCAACCCAACCCCCACCCTGAGAGCTGAGCAGAAACTCTGCTCTGGAGCAAGAGGGGAAACTGAGGCACAGGAAGAAAAACAACCAAACCCCAACAACTGCGCGGCATCAGGCAGCGCTCAGTAAGAAGCCAACAGGGATGCTCAGGCTCCTGTGTTCCAGGGCAGAGCCTTCATCATCACCCACCAGCCACCCCTGCAGGGCTGGGGCTCGCAGCTGCCTCCAGCATCGCACCCAGCCCCGAAGCCAGAGCCCCTCCCGTGATGTCCCCAGCGGTCCCCATCCCCCTCACCTGCAGGTAGTTGCTCTCGCAGTAATCGGCCACCCGGTGGAGGTTGCAGTGGTGGTCGCGCAGGACCTGCCGTCCCGCCGGGATGTCGCTCTGCTGCAGCTGCTCCAGCTCCGACATGGTGCAGGGCTCGGGCTCGGTTCCCACTTCCTGCCCGGCCACCTCGGCGCCGCGTTTTGAAGCTCGCGGTGGTGCTGACGTAGGGCCTGCGGGCGCCGCAGTGTCCCCATCCCCTCCAGGGACACCCTGTGGGTGCAGAACACGCCCTGTCACCTTCACATCATCTCATCCTCCCAGCCACTCTCACACCGTGGCCCACACAGGAGAGCTGGGGGCAGTGAGGAGAGGTGCTGGCCCAGCGGGGAGGAAGCCAGGGTGGCCCCAGCCCCATGGGGGGGACACACTGGGGGGACAGGCAGAGGATGTGGGGCAGCTGTGGGGAAGGATGTGGAACCGGCAGAGCAGAGTTAAGGACCAAAAAGGATCCCAACCCCCATCTCTGCCACCCACAGCCACCCTCCAGGAGCCCGGGGCTGAGCCTGGCTTGGGGGCTTCCAGGGAGGGCAATTCCCTTCCCTTCGGCTTGGCAAGGGATGCAGCTGGTCCCCCCACCCTGGAACAGCCCCGTGTCCCCCATAGGGCATCACCCCGGCTGCCCAGAACCCACTCAGCTTGGGGCACAAGGCGATGTTGTCCCTATGAAGACACCCAGCGTCCCCTCACCCAGCCCAGCCTGTCCTTCTCGTGTTTGCTAACATTTCAGAGCTCCAGGGGTGAGGCTGAGTTAGAGCACGAAATTCCCACTTCTCCGGTGCTTGGAAATCCCCCTCCACCCTCTCCTCCTCCTCATGGTCCTCCCCCCACAGGCGCTTCCTCGGGGCCTCCCCTGGCCTGTCCTCAGCCCCGGCAGCTCTGCAGGGGCCAGACAGGAGCAAACCCCAGGTCAGGGCTTGGCCCTTCCTGAGCCCGCGGCCCCACCAGCACAAGGATGAGGGAAATGATGAATTTCCTCCAGCCCCAGCCCAGCTCCTCAAGCCCTGAAGGACCAAGAGCTGCTCCCTGCCCCGATGAGGCCACGCCAGCCCCCAGAGATCCCCCCCACCGCAGCTCCCATCCTCTCCATCCCCTCCCAAACTCCCGGAGAGCTGCTCTCATCTCTGCCCCAGTCAGAGCAGGACCCAGACGCACTGCAGACTCAAAGACACCCATGGTGGGGGCTGAGGGGCTTCCCAGTTGCCCCAGTCACCCACCCCACCCCACCCCACCCTTCCTCCCCCTCCCCACAGCCCCAGCACTGATTACCCTGGGGCTTTGAGGCTAATGCCCAACACCTGACCAGCTTATTCTCCTGAGTCCATTATCAGCTTAAGGACCAAAGACATCTGCTTCCCGCTGCCCTCCCAGAGAGCTGGTGGCATCTTCAAGCCTGGAGCAAGAGAACCAGGGCTCAGTCAACGGTATCTCCTCTCAGATGGATCTCTGAAGGTCTCTGACGCTGAGAGGGGCAGCCCCTTGTCCCTGAGGTAAGTGGCTTTGCTCCCTGAGGTAAAGAGCATCGTGGGGTCCACACGGTTTGGGACCCCTCCGTGGGTGGGTGGCATGGCTGGGCTGTGGCTTTTGGTTCCTTGTGCTCTGCCAGGAGCATCGTCTGGGGCTGGGTGTGTGTTGGGGGCACCCATGGGGAGAGGAGCACTGGGCACAGGCACCAGGAGAGCAGCTGTGGGAGCCCAGCCCAGGCCAGGGAGCGCATCTTAACGCCTCCTGAATCGAGACCAGGGCACCTTCCAGCTTAGTCACATATTTCAAAGCTTGTAGCCAGGTTTGCAACCCCAGATTTAAGCATGGGAACAGATCTCAGCAGCGCTGATCTGGGGATCTCACATAACCCTTGGAGAGGCTTTTTTGGCTCTTCCAACCCACGCGGCCCCAAAATCCTTCTGTCCCAGCAGCTGAGTTCAGAGCAAAGGGGCCTCAATCCATTTTGGGGCTCACAAGAAGTGTAAATCGGGGGACCTGAAGGGTTTTGAGAGGTGCCTCCTTTTTGGTTTGTAGCATGAGCCTATCTCTCACCACAGGGGCAGCTCAGACATTAACAGGGTTTCATTCTTAGGGCCAAAGCAATGGTCCTGATTTGCTTTAGGAGAATCACCAGGTTGGAAAAGACCTTGAAGATCATCGAGTCCAACGGTTCCTGTCCTCTGCTAAACTGTATCTCTAAGTACCTCATCTCCCCAGCTAAACTAATAACAATCCCTTTCCCTGGGGTTACAGGGCAAAATGGCTCAGGACATGACAGAGAAGGAGCTGCTGAAGATGGAGCTGGATCAGCTGAAGAAGGAGGTGAAGAACGAGAGGCAAATGGTGAGTTTTTCACCCAAGATGCAAAGGGACCGTTCTGTGGGGTAACTTCCTGACCTGATAGCGTTGCAAAGGGGGGGGGGGGAAACTCTAAAACAGAACTCTTGAGATTAAACCTCAAATGAAGGCTGAAGTGTGTGCAATCACACCTCTCCCCTTGAGGTGAGCTTGCCAGAGCCTGGGAATGGCAGCCCTGCATGTAGTGAGGTGCCTGTAGCACCCCAGGGATGGTCTTGGGGACACCCCATGCTGGGTGGGATATTCATGGCCACAGTTCCCCTCTCCTGGCTGCAGGAACGGGTTCATAAGCAGCTGATGAGTGGGCAAGCAGCTCTGCAGTGAGGGTTCATTCCCATAACCCACACTGAGCATCTCCTTCCTTGGCAGGTCTCCAAGACCGGCAAAGAGATCAAGGAGTACATCGAGTCCATGGCGGGTGAAGACCCCCTGCTGAAAGGAGTCCCCGAGGACAAGAACCCCTTCAAGGAGAAGGGAGGCTGTATAATAAGCTGACCCCCCACTGCTGTCACTGCTGGGCACGGGGATACTCCCGTGTGCAAGCCAAGACTGTCAGAAAGCTGCTTTCCCTGTAGTCTGACCTCAGCGCTGGGGAGTCCAGAACCAAAGTGTAGTGCAGCTAAAGGATGGCAAAAGGAAAAAAAAAAAAAAGGAAAAAAAAAGGAAAAAAGAAAAAAAGAAGAAAAAAAATTGCCCCACTGCCCCAGGAGATGAGGCTCAGCAGCCAGCACAGCGTGTGATTTTGTGCTCAGAGCTGATTTGCATTTGGTTTCCTGCAAGCAAAACTTCTGCATTCTTAGCAGCCAGCAGCCAACTGGGCTTTAATGAACCAGCAGAGCTGTGGCTGGTCTGATGCTTCTCCATGCAGCCCAACCCCAAAGCTGAGCTATGGAAGAGCTGACCTCGCTCAAGCCAGTTCCTCTCAGTGCCTCAGGTTCCCCATCTGACACAGGAGGGTGATACCCACCCCACTGCTCTGAGGATTCCAGGGGTCTGAAGCTTTGTTCTCTTTATTCCTACACCTCTGCCCAGCTGCTCACCAGTCCTACACAGCTTGCACCCATCATGCACCTTGAATTGAGAGCCAGGGGATGGCCAGAGCAGGGCTGGGTGGGCCTCACCCATAGCAGGGCAGGGCATGGGAAGGAGCAAGCCCCCAGGCAGCGGGTTTAACCCTCACTCTGCCTGTCTGTCTCACTTCCTCCCCTTGGATCCCCCCTGGCAGCTGTGGGAAAGCAAATCAGGTCAGGTTGGGTCCTACCTGTGGCCATGGTGGCTCCGAGCACTGTCTCTGCTTCACTGTCAGCTCCCTTCTGCTGCTGCAGACAGGCACAGAACAGCCGGGCTCCGTACAGGCAGAGGGGCTGTAAAGTCTCATCCCACCATGTCCCATCGGTGCTGGGGATGACTTGAAGCAGGTAGTCTGGGGGACAGCAGGTCCTTAGAGCAAGACACGACTCACCAAGCCCTAAGCTCACAACACCAGGCTGTGATCCTCCTGCTCCACAGCTTTTTTTCTAGGACAAATTTCATCCTCTGCTTGACAGGAAAATAAAACCAGCAGCTGATCACCTGGGGCATGGCCAGCTTCTGAGTTCAGGAGGGTGACACTTCGCCCAAGATTTGTGCAGTTTGGTTTTTTGGGTTTAGTTTGTTTTTCTTCATTTTTAAACCCCATTACAGCTACGTATTGTTTTAGGGAAATCTCTCTCAACCCCCCCCAGGTATCAACCCCAAACAGAAGCAGCAGCTCTTCTTATTTCTCAGAGTCACTCTGCTTCTGTCTCTGCCGCAGCACCTCCCCATCCTGCTTCTGCTTCATGCCAGCCCACCTCCAACACAGCAGCAGCCCTTGAGCAGATGGCAGATCGCTCCCCTGAGGCTCCAAAAACCTCTGCTCGGAGCTTATGCGTGTACCACGGCTGATTTAGACCCAGTGAGGACAACGGCTGCAAACTCTGGGCAAGAGCAAACCTCTTCCACCCCATGGGATGGGGCGTTGGGAAGAGGCGATGGCGTTGGGTCCATCCCCACGCTGGTGGCTGCTGCTGGGGCTCCAGGAGCACATGGAGACTGGCCTGGGAGTCACTTAAAATGCTTTTGCATGCAGGTAAAGTGGGGTTTGACCCCACTCAGAGAGGGGTTTTCCTGCCTGGTGGTGGGTCACTGCTTGGCCTGACCAGTGGGCCAGCCTGACCCACAGGCCAGCCCTGCCCGGCACCAGGGGCAGAGGCGGGGGGTGTCCCTCAGCCCAGAGCCACCCCAAAGTGGGGGTTCCCCAGCAGAGAACACAGGGAAAGGCTTTTCCCCAGGCAGGGGGTCTCCCCACCGCTCCGCGTAGCTTGAAGAGCCAAACCCAAAGGTGGTTCTGTTCCCCCTCGCAGACGCTAAATAAACCCGCCAGCTCCACCGCGGCCTCTGTGTTTCCTGGGGCATCGCGGGGCCGGAGGGGAGGCACGGGGAGAGCGGCTCTGCCGGGCCCAGCTCCCGGCCACCGCGCTGTCCCTAATCTGGGGCGGTAACCGGATGCGCCCGGAAGGGATTGAGCCGTTAATCGACGTTAAACGGCTGGAGAACGACGTCAGAGCCGCTAAGCTGCTGCTGAAGCGATCCGGGCGCCTCCGCCACAAGCGACAGCCGGAACCCGGGGCCGGCCTGAGGCAGCGCCGCTACACTCGCGCGCAGAGGGAGGCGGGGCGGGGCGGAGCGCGCTCTCAGCCAATGGCAGCGCGGGAAAGCGAGAGTGTCAGCCCACGCGTCCAATCAGCGCTGCCAATGGAGAGGAGTGACTGCCGGCCGCCCTCTGCCCCGCCCCGCTGCTCTCACGCACGCGCGGTGAAGAGGGGACGCCCCCGCACAAAATGGAGCCCGCCGGGCGCCCAGTGCGAGGCGGGGAACGGGCAACCCGCTCCCGTCGCGCTTCCCCGCACACACGCAACCCTCAACCCCGGAGAGATTCGCTGCCGCCTCTCGCCGCGTTACCGGAACGGCGACGGAGGAGTCCAAAAATGAACACGAGGTCCCACCGAGATTTGAACTCGGATCGCTGGATTCAAAGTCCAGAGTGCTAACCATTACACCATGGGACCGCTGCGTGCACTACTCGCCGCAGCGCCCTCAGACTGTCTCGCCGCCGCCCACGGGTGAAACCGCCACACACCCCCAGGCCAGGCCCGGCCCGGCCCCGCCGCCCCCTCAGCGGGGTCCCGCTTCCCTCCCTCCCCACCCCGGTACCCGCCCCCGCGCGTCCGTCTATCCCGGGGATGGCTCCGCTCCACACCCCCGCGGGAGGACGGGAAAGGGCGGGAGATGCGGGAGAACCGTCCCGTGTCCATCCCCCGCGGGCAACCTCCGGCGTGTCCGTCCCCCCCTTCCCCTTCCCTCCCCGGGCGGCTCAAGGGCGGCCGGTCCGGTCTCTCTCGGTGCCCTTGAGCCTCCCGGGAGGGTCCGGAGGCTGCAGAGCGTTTGGGAGCAGCAGCGGTGCTGCACCCCCGGGATACACTTGCATCCCGCGCTGGGGGTGGGATGTGGATGGGGGGGGTGCAGAGGGTCCCCCCCAACTCCCGGGCAAGAAAATGTTATTCATTATTCCTGCCGACCCAATTAACTCACGGTACCGGCCCCCGCTGGGTGCTACCGGTATCGAGGACAAGGCCACAGCATCCTCCAGCCTGTCCCCGAGCTTCGCTGCTGCCACCCGCTCCTTGTCCCCAGCCCTCAGCACCTGCTTCCCCCCTTAAGTTCCCACTTTTTCCTTATTCCCTCCTTTATTTATATTTTTTCCTTATTCCTTTAACATTTTATCCTCATTCCCCCATTTTACTTCTATTTTTTCCTTATTCCCTTTATATTTTTCCTTATTCCTCCCCCTTTTTCCCATTTCCCCCCTTTATTTCTCTATTTTTTCCTCTATTGCCCCTTCTATTTCCCCCCTCCATTTCCCAATTCACCCCTATTTCCCCCTCCATTTCCCAATTCTCCCCTATTTCCCCCCCATTTCTCCCCTATTTCCCCCCCATTTCCCCCCTCTATGTCTTCCTTTTTCCCTCTTATTTCCCCTTCCTTCTTCCTCCATTTCCCCCCTTCCTATTTTTTCCTCTACTCCCCCTTCTATCCCTTCTTTTCCCTTTTATTCCCCCCCAACTCCATAAAAACACACAAACACTGTGTTATTTTTTTAACATTTGTTTGGTTTTTTGTTGGTTTTTTTTTTCCTCTTTATTTTCAAAAAATGAAACAGTGGAGTAACGTGGGTTGTGGCAAAAAAAAAAAAAAAAAAAATTAAAAAAAATAAGAAAGAAAAAAACCCCAAAACCCCCAAAACAACCTCAGTGGAAGAGAAATGGAGCCCACACGTCCATCTGTAATCCCAACTCCACATCCAAGCCAACAAGGGACAAGGGAAGAACATGGATTAGAGGAGGAGGAGGAGAGGGGAAACATTTTGGCTGAAAAGAGGAAAAATAATATCATTACAGGAAAGTACAGTTTACGTATTTATTGATTTATTTTTCCAGAATAGACTGAAATTGTACTGGGGGGAGAAGCAGCACCCTTGGGTGCACCCCTCCTGTGGATAAGGAGGTGCTGGGTGTTCCTGGTGTTGAGGTACAAGGTGATGTAGCCCCCCCCCAAATTCAGCTCCAGCACCTCATGCTGCCTCCAACCCGCTGCCACCATCCTGCCCGCTTCCCCCCCTCCCCAAAATAACAATGAAGAACCCATCAACTGTGATTTCCCCCAGCAAAACCTAACGGGATTCAGCCCCTTAGGCTGGGGCAGTGAGGAGGATGGAGGTGTTCTGCTGATGGAAGAAGTAAATATGCAAGTTCAAAAGGAGAAAACAAATAATTAAAATAAAAGAAATGGAAGATTGAGCATTTAAAAAAAAAATAAAATAATAAAAATAGTCACAACCAAACATTTCTGCCTGCTGAGGTCTGGAGCTTTAGCAACTAACACCCACTTTCAAGTGAAAAGAAAGCCCATAAATTCTATTTTTAAAGAACATTTTTTTCTTTGGAAAAAGAGAGTCATTTTTTTATTAATTTTTTCTTTTTTCTTTCTTTTTTTTTTTCTCCCCCTAAACTACAGCATGTGGAGTCGCCACTACCTAGGTTCCATCTATTGTCGCTAAGAGGTAGATAAACAAAACTGAATTGGTTATATATAAGGTCGTGCCCACCCCCCCTGCCCCCCAGTCTGACATGAGGTGACGCTGAGGGACTCTAGGGACACGGGGCTCCCAAAAACACCTGGGGCCTCACGGGGAATTTCACCTCCTCTGGAGCCAGCATCACACCTGCTGGGCTGCAATGCGGGTGCAGGATGGGACGGAGGCGGCAGGGGGATGGAGGGGCTGGGTGGGGGTGGCATGGGTTGGGGTGACTTTCCTCCTCAAGTCAAGGAATTCAATCCTGAGATGAATCCAGATGTGTTTCTAATGAGCCAATGCAATTAAGAGCTGGGTAATGAGCGCTCCCACCAATCATGGCCACGTTAAGGACTTTCTGCCCCCAGCCCAGTCAATCCCATTGGTTTCCCAGCATGATCTGCCACTGGGGATGGAAGCACCCAGCAAGCCCAGCACCATTCCCTGCTTCCCCCCCCCTGCCAGGGGCAGCTCTGCTGGGGTCATGCTCTGGGTCAGCCCCTCTCCACTCCAGAAGGTGGGCAAACTCCCTCCTGCCTGACCTCGTGTTGCTTTGCAGAGACCATTTCCCAAACTGGACCAAAAAACAATTAAAATCATTAAAATGGCTTCAGTTCTGTCGTCCATCCTGACTCCTGGGGCTTCAAATCCTTAATTACAATTATTCTTCAAGCAAAAATACTTTCCACAGTTCATATCCCACCACTCTGCTGTGCTGGCAGGGATGGGCTGCTGCCCTGGCCCAGCAGAGAGCATCCCACCATGGTAGAACATCCTGCCCTGACCCAGCAGAGAGCATCCCACCATGGTAGGACATCCTGCCCTGGTCCAGCTGAGCATCTCAACCTGGTAGGACATCCCACCACGGTCCAGCTGAGCATCCCAACCTAGTAGGACATCCCACCACAGTCCAGCTGAGCATCCCAACCTGGTAGGACATCCCACCACGGTCCAGCTGAGCATCAAACTATGGTAGAACACCCTGCCCTGGTCCAGCTGAGCATCCCACCATGGTAGAACATCCTGTTCTGGTCCAGCAGAGAGCATCCCACCATGGTAGAACATACCACTGTGGTCCAGCTGAGCATCCCACCACTCTCTGCTGCTGCTCAGAGAGGCATTAATCTTCAAAAAAACCCCTAAATATTTCTGTATTGTACAGTAAAGCAGCAGGGATCCAACACACACCTGGGTCAGCCCAGGGCTGACTCTTCCAGGGGTCTGACTCTGCCACTGTCCCATCCCACCCCCCTCCCAGCATCCTCAGGAGCCTTCCTCATCAGCTCTCCCTAACTGCAGGGTGGAAAGTCAGGATGCCAAAACTGCCTCCCCACCAGCCAGGAGGGTCTCTGCTGAGCTCAGGGGTGCCAGAGACCATGGGGGATGGGGGCAGGGGGGCAGTGAGGGACCCCGACCTGTCCCTGGGGCTCCCTGCCAGCTCTGAGGTAGTTTGCACATGTACATTTCCAGCTCGCAGCACCTGCACGGTCTCAAAAAAACCCCCCCAAAAATCAGGCCTGAAGAGCCTCTAGCTGGTTTGGCTCCACTCTGCATCTCATCCCCCATCACAAGTGGGTTAGAGAAAGAGATCTTTAGAAAAGCACCACCAAAACGAGGAAGAAAAGCTGATCCAACCGCAGGGAGACACATCCCTGCTCCCCACACACTGCCAGAGGGGACCTCCTGGTGAGCACCCCAAACTAAGCCTAACCTTCAACAGCCAAGCACCTGCTCTGAAGCCACATCCATCCCATGGCCACCCACCCTGGACAGAGACTGAAGCCTCCTGAGCTCAAACATCACTCAGTTCCTGCTGCCCCAGCGCTGCTCCCAGCTCCCAAAGCAAATCCATCACCAAACCCTTCACCCTCCAGCCAGGCACAGCACCACCCAAGCGGCAGCCGGGAGCCAGAGCAGTATGAGGATGCTTAAATATCCCAGGAGAAAACTCCTTTCACAGGATCACACCCAGTTCATCCCAACAAAAGAACAAGTTACAATGGAGAAAAAAAAAAAACCAAAAAGAAATTAAAAAACAACCAGGACAAAAAAAACCCCCAAATTCAACTCAAAATCCCATTCCCCCCCCCCCCAAAAAAAAACCCCCCAAACCACCTTGGGTATTAAATTCTCCAAAACCCAAGAAAGTCCCTAAAAAAACCATGGAAAAGCCTATGTTGTGTGGGCCAGCGGGGCCAGGGAGGGAAGCCCTGCATCAATAAACCAAGATTAAATTAAATTCATGTCTGTCTTCCTGATCTGGAGCCTAGAAAACACTCCCAAGAGTTGGGGCAAGAAATAAAAGGCTTTTTCCTGACTCATTAACCACCTGACTCATTTTGCCTTCTTTTTTTTTGCCTTTTTTTTTTTTTTTTATATAATTTTCAATGAGCTAAAAACCAAAAGCAAACCCAAACCCTAATGCCCAGGACACAGAACAGAGCTCAGAGGCAGCTCCCTCTCAGTATTTACAATGGATTTTCCTCCAGTCTGAGCCTGTAAATCCCTCCACACTCAGCAGCCAGGGCTGGCTCTGGGGAAGGAGCCCGGCTCCAGCACCGCTGCTGAGCCCACGGATGCTCTAAGCAGCTGAGGAAGTGGTCAGAGCTTGGAAGAGAAAAAAGGTTAACTGGGATTTGGGGTTTTTTTAATCTTTTTTTCCTTTCCTTTTTCTCTCTCTCTCTCTCCAGCAAAGACTCTGAGAGCTTTAAAAGGAGCTGAACCCCCCAAGCCAGGTCTCTCCGTAGTGCAGTGGTGGCTCGTTCCAGCGATGCTCTGCACAGGATAACGATACTGAGAAGCACCAAGTGCTTTCAAGACATCAATTTGCTCATCCTCACGCCAGCCCTGTGAGGTAGGAGACCAGCATCACCCCTCCTGGGAGGAGGAGGGGAAACTGAGGCACGGAGAAGTGCTTGGCTCGCCTTCCTTTCCCTCCCAGGGGCACAAGCTCTGCCTGCTCACTGTCTGCCTGCAACAGCTCCCCAGCAAGACCCATCTAAGCCAAAATCCATTTTAGCCCATTGCCCCACCCTGCCCAGAGGTTCCCTACATCTCCACACCCTCCCCAGCCTTAACCTCCCCATGGACAAGGATGCTTCTGACCTGTCGCTCACCCCAAGATGGGGTAAGGGCTGGGGCTGCTCCTTGCTTATTAGGGGAAGGGGAAGAAATGGTAGAATAAACCCCCAAAAATTAAAAATAACCCCAAATTATTCCTGCTGGGATAAAAACAAGGCAGAGGAGCTGATGGTGCTGCGCTGCTCACCTCTCTGAGCGGAGGTTTCCTCTTATCCTGGTGCAAAGAGGACCCAGGGGAGTTAAAAGGAGGCTGGGGACCCTCCCTGCTTGCTTTTGGGGTTCACTAGGGCTTTGTTTTTGTTGTTTCTTCCCTGTTTTTCCCTTCCCAGGGCTCACTCACATCTCCTGCCACCCATCCCAGCTTCGCTCTTCCTAGCTCAAGCTTTCCAGAGAAACACAGGAGATGCTCAGAGGCGTCATCCTTACTGCAAATCACTTTATAGAAATCATTTCCTTTGGGAAAACAAACTCTCCCCCCCAAAAAAGCACCAATCGCTCCTACATGACAGCAACAGGACCGGTGAGGATGAGGAGGGGGGGAAGAAGCATCAAAAGTTTCCCTGAACCATCAGATTTTAAACCAAGATCTCACTGCAACAACCAGATCAACAGGGCTGGGGGTGCTTAGGGTGGGATTTTGGGGGTGAAGGGGGGGGGTGGTGTTTGTTTTTTGTTGGCTTTTCTTTTTTTTTTTTTTTCTCTTTTTTTCTTTTCTTTATCCCTCAGTGATAGTTTGAACCAGTTATCCAAAAAAAAAAAAAAAAAAAACCGCTTGCTGTTGGAAAAGATCATTATAATCACCGATGTCTGAATACACTGTTCTGTGCAAGGCTGGAAAACAACCCCCCAGGAAAAAAAAAAAAAAAAGAAAAAAAAAAGAAAAAAAAAAAGAAAAAAAGTAGAGAGCCAGAGATTTCAAGTAATCAGAAACTGGTTTTCCCTCAGAGAAATGCCAGTTTGCCTTAAAAAAATAATAATTAAGAAAAAAAAAATTGAGGAAAACTCCATCCCAACCCCCAGGCAGGAGAGCTGCTGGCCCAAATTCTGCTCCTTTGGCCCCAAATTTATAGGGAAAAGAAGTCAGTGCTTCCTTACTGCCAGGGATGTTGGATCCTTCCCTTCTCACCCACAGCAATTAATATTTTGAGGGGTGGGGAGAAGCAGGGGGAGGTGGGATGGGGCTGGCAGCGCCCACTGCTCCCACAGTCATTTTTTAATTTAAGGATTTCTTTAACCATCATTATTTAAAAAAGAAAAAGGGTCTTTTTTTCCTGCAGGTAGTGTGAAAAAACAGCAAGATGGGACTTTAAACCCTCCCAAAAAACCTTCTAGAGAAGGCAGAGACATTCACACCCCTCACTCCTCAGGGCTGAATTTATCCTCTCCCTCCTCGATGTGTGTTTATACAGGAAAAAAAAAATCCCAAAAAAATAGAATTGGCTCCCATGAATTTCTCTCCTTCTCCCTTTTTTCTTTTTTTTTTCCTTTTCTTCTTTTTTTTTTTTCCTCTTTTTTTTTTTTTAAATCACTTTTTTCCTCGTTAAAACGGAGGCAAATCTCTGTAAAACATTTACCAGCATCATAGTGGAGAAGATGGTTTGATGCTGCCTCCGTGGCAAGGCAGGAGGCTGATCTGCTCAGGTTCTGGGATATATATATATACACATATATAAAAAATAATATATATATTTATATATATATGGCTTCCAAGTGTTTAAAAAAAAATTAAAATTGCCTGAGCTGGTGTGGTTTAAATACCAGCAAAGCCCATGTACCCCACTTTGCATAGTCAACGCTGCTGCTGAGCCCATCCTTGTGTTCCCCAGGAGTGGAAGATTTGGGATCTCTAAAAGTTCTTTGAAGAAGCTGATTGTTTGGATGGAGTGGGATTGAGAAAAGCCTTTTTGGCCAGTGGTGGGTTTTGGGTTGAGGGTTTTAAAAATTAATTTTTAAAAACCCCAAAGGAAAACACCAAGAAATTAGGATTTTTTTTCCAATTGAAAAAGTTGCTGGGCTCCAAATTGTCTCCTTGAAGAATCGTGATACCCAACAGCACTTGTGCCATGATGAGATTCATTAAGGGGCAGGAAACCCCCCCCCAAAAAAAATAGGAAAACCAAAAAGCTGCTGCCATCTTTTCCACTATGTCTGAAATCCCTGTCGTTCTCCATAGAGAGCTCATAACACTTGGTTACCTGCACATAACTCCTGGCTCATAAGAAATTATGAAACTTAACTTCTCTTTTCATTAAAAAAATAAAATATTCAAGACTATCAGCTTTTATATAAAATATCAGCAAGCCCCCCCCCACCCCCCAAAAAAAAAAAGAAAATTAAAAAAAAAAATCAATTGCTGAGGTAAGTTCATACCTTGAGGTAGCTTTTTTTTTTTCCTTTTCTCATCTTTTTTTTTTTCCTTTTTTTTTTTTTGCCTTTTTCTCTTTTTTTTCCCTCTCTCTGCTCAAACACACAGCGATACCTGGCCTTCCCCCCACATCTCCCTGGTGTTGCAATGGGTTAGAAAGGACAATAACTGCTGCCGTGTCCCCTTAAGCCATGAATCGCTCATTCTCCTGATGCCACCAATGAGTTGAGCTTGGTTTGGCTTTAGAGGATGCTCCCAGGAAAATCCACGCTCTAGAAAGGGGGTTGGGGAAGGGGGGAGGACAATGACTAGTCTCCACTTTGGAAAATTAAACAGGGCAAAGCATCAGTGCCAGGGTTTGTTCCCAATTCCCTCCTTTTAAACCCCAAATCATGGATGCTCCTGGGTCTCCTCTATCTGGCATCATCCCTCTTCTCCTCCAAATTAATCCCAATTATTTTATTTTTGCTTTTTCACCCTCCCCATCCTAAAAATAATAAAACAAAACCCCATAAATCAGTGTAACTCTGTGTTTCAGCTGGATTCTGCTGCAGAAAAACACAGTGTAGGGGGCTCAGCTCAGGGGCTGCCCCATCCCCACCGTAGAGACAAGACCTTCCCCTGTCTGGAAGAGGTGATGGCAGCAGTTACTGTCCCTTCCAAATACTCAATATTAAAAAACAAATCCTTTAAAATCTCTCTAGAATATAAAAACTCCACGTAAGAGTGACGGGAATCAGTAACCATATTACATTCCTTTGACGGGTATATTTGGCATCGTCTCATGAGAACAGTCTTGCTGCAGAAAGGAGGGTGGTGGGTGGGTTTTTCTTGGGCTGGTTCTTTTAAATAACTGGGAAATACCTTTCTGAACGAAGAAAAAATGTGCCAAATTTCAAGACCTTTTTTTTTCCCCACCTGGAAAGGTTGAGCTGGGGGGGGGGGATAAGACACAAACAGTCCCAGGGGAGTTCGTGGGGGCTGGCATCCCCCTCTGTTTGCTACTAAACAACATTCCCTGGGTGTTTTCTGGAGGTTCTGATGGGATTTCGGGGCACAAACCTCCTGTTCCAGGTGGGGAAACTGAGGCTGAGGCAGCTGGCAGAGGATGGGGGAAGGAGCCAGGCATCAACCCAGCTCCAGATCAGCAGCAAAGCCGAGTCCCCCGCAGCCAGGCATCTCCCCGCTGCACGCTCAACCCCTCCAGCTCCTTTCTGACTCCCCAAAAAACCATTCCCTGTGCATTTACTTCCCATAATCTGATTATTTAAGAGATGAAGATTTAAATTTCCTACCAAGCAGGGGTTTCTTTGCCTTTTTTTTGTTTTGTTTTGTGGTGGTTTATTGCTCTTGCTTGAAGGGAAGAGGGAAAAGTCAAAGTCCTTCCCTCCCCACTTCCCTTCCCTGGACAGTTTGTCTCATCTCTAGGGCAGGTTTGTCACCTTTGTGACAGAGATCACTGAAAAAATACACCCCAAAACGATGGCACATCCCGCTTCCACCGTGAGTTCATAGGCTTAAAAAAAACAATAATTATAAAAAAAAAGGAGATTTCTTTCTTTCAACTACCCTAAAATGAAAAGAAAAAACATTCCAACAACTGAAAGAGAAAAAATAAAATCATCCTGGAAAATCAGAGGTGCTGTCCTGGCTTCAAAGGCTGTAACAAGGCACCACAGGCAGCGCAGGCAGGAGGAATCCTGCTCTCCCACTGTTGGTGCTGAGCTCCCAAGGGACCCAAATCTATTTGGTTCTAAGGTGGGGAGTTTATGGTTTGTTTTTCCCCCCCCCTCTCTTTTTTTTATCTCCCTCACAATGGATTTTGTTACCCAGGGGAGTTGGCAAAAATCCACTGGAATTTCGCTTCCCCCCCCAAAAAAAAATTAAAATAAAATAGGGAAAAAATAATAATTAAAAAAAAAAAATCAGAATTAAATGCTCCCAAAAAGGTTTAACAGGTATTAACTCTGGGAACATCCACCAGCTGCAGGGAGGGAGCGAGGGGTCGGGGACACGCAGCCCACCCAGCACCCCAGCTGGGACGCAACCTCCAAAGGCTACTTAAATGAGAGGGGCAAACCCTGCACCCAAGAGGGGACCCAACACTGGGGTGGCCACACCTTCACCACACTGGTCACCCCCAGGCACCCAGCACCGTGGCTGGTTGGTCCCAGCTTCATTTAAGTAGCTGTCGTGGCAACGTGGAGCTGTGAATGGATGAAGGGTTTTTTTGCCTTTTTTGGTGGGTTTTTGGTTGGTTTTTTCCCCCCTAGCCATCTACCTCAGAAGCCAATCAAACTGCCTTTTAATCTCCATCGGTTAATGAAAAAGAAAATCATTAATTAGCATCTCTACGGTAACTGATTCCCGGCCACTCTTAAGCCCGGCACTGGCTTGTTCCGCGTTTCACGTCGGTGTCGGTGCTGCTCTTATTTCCTCCGTGCTTGTGTCTGGCTGCTCTGTCCCTTCTGGTGCTGCTGCTTCACCTGGGCCAGGATGTCTCGGATCTTGCGCTGAGCCATCTGTGGAGGGGAAGAGTGAAGAGTGGGGGGGAGCTGGGGGGGACCCCAAGGGAAACAGCCATTCAGCTAATCCTTTACTATGAGGTTTAACAAGGCCAAGGGCAGAGTGGGGCACATGGGACAGAACAAGCAGTGCTACAGGCTGGGGGGGACTGGCTGGAGAGCTGTCAGGCAGAGAAGGACCTGGGGGTGTTGGGTGACTGCAGGCTGAACATGAGCCAGCAGTGGGTGGCCAGGAAAGCCAATGGCATCTTGGCTTGTGTCAGCCCCAGTGTGGCCAGTAGGGCTGGGGAGGGGATTGTGCCCCTGGACTGGGCACTGGTGAGGCTGCACCTCAAGTGCTGGGTCCAGTTCTGGGCTCCTCACCATCAGAAGGACATTGGGGTCCTGGAGCAAGATCAGAGAAGGGCAACCAGGCTGGGGAAGGGGCTGGAGGGCAAATCCTCTGAGGAGCAGCTGAGGGAGCTGGGGGTGTTGAGCCTGGAGAAGAGGAGGCTGAGGGGAGACCTTCTCCCCACCTCCCCTGCCCTGCCAGGAGGGCGCAGAGAGGTGGGTGATGGTCTCTTCAGCCAGGGGACAGGAGATGGGACAAGGAAGCTGCCCCAGGGCAGGGTCAGATTAGATATTAGAAAAAAATTCTTTACTGAAAGTTGTCAGGGCTGGAACAGGCTGCCCAGGGAGGGGCTGAGTCACCTTCCCTGGGTGTGTTTAAAAAGGGTAGATGAGGTACTTAGGGATCTGGTTTAGTTTAGGATGAGAATGGTTGGACTTGATGATCTTTAAAGGTCTTTTCCAACCTTGCGACTCTGTGATTCTGATTCTGTAATCCCCAAAGATGCTGCAGTGTTTGCAGGGCTGGGTGAAGTCCCTCCCTGGGATCCCTTCCTGCTCTGGTTTTAGTGCTGTTTCCTCCAGAAATTGGGTTTGGGAGGGGATGCTCTGTGTGTGCATGTGCTCCCCCCCACCCCCCCAGCTCCCCCCTGGCAAGGGGGACAGCTCACCCTCACCTGCTTCAGCCACCACCACCAGCCAGGCGTGGAAACACACTCCCACTGAGGATACAGGTGTGGACACAACCTCATGCCAGCCACCAGAAAACCCACTGGTGTTGGCATGGGAGCTGCTGGGCTCATACCTGGCTGGCATAGAAGTGCCCAATGATCTTTACGATGACCTGCTCGTTCTCATCAGGGGTCTGGTCCCGTGGTACCACCACCTCCGCTGCCGTCAGGTTCTGCAGCTCGTTGACCTGTGGGAAGGGGCAGGGATCACATCACCCTGCTTGGGGGATGACTTCCCCCAAGGAATCCCAGCCAGGCCACTGGGAAATCCATTCCTGGGATGCCCCCAGGCACTGGGACAAAGCAATCCCCCCTCTCTGCCCCCATCCCAGGGATGTTCCCCTGCTCCCACGGTGCTCCCAGCCCACCCAAGCATCGCTTCTGCTTACAGTTTTGCCCCCTTTGCCGATGACCCTGCCTGCAGCCGAGGCGGGGACCCGGATGTGCGTCTCCAGCTTCACTTCTTCCTTCGGTCCAAAGAAGTTCTCCTCCTTCAGCTTCCCATAAATCCTGCCCTGGGCCTGTGGAGGGGAGGGAACATGGAGTCAGGAGCTGTCCGAGACACCCCACCCCTCGCCATGGCCCCATGTGCTGTGGGTGTCCATCCCTGGGGACCCAGAATCATAGAACGGTCTGGGTTGGGAGGGACCCCAAGGATCACAGAGCTCCAACCCCCCTGCCACAGGCAGGGCCACCAACCTCAGGCCTGGAGCTACACAAGGTTGCCCAGGGCCCCAGCCAACCTGGCCTTGAACACCCCCAGGGATGGGGCACCCACCCCCTCTCTGGGCAGCCTGTTCCAGCCCCTCACCACTCTCTCTGTAAAAACCTTCTCCCTAATATCTCATCTAAACATTCCTTCCTTTAGTTTTAATCCATTCCCCCTTGTCCTGTCATTGTCTATCCTTTTAAAAAGTTGAATCCCCTCCTGCTTATAAGCTCCCATGGAATCCCTGTTCCTCCACATTTCAAACCAGCTCAGCCTCTGCCAGAGCTGATGCTGAGTTTATCCAGCTGCAGACTGGGCTCAAAACCGGGGTCACCACCCTGCTCCTCCCCTTCCCAGCTCCGCAGGGTGGTCGAGAGGGACACCCCAAATCCCCCCCAAGGCAACAGCAGCACAAGGGGAACCTTGAACTGAGCTTCTGGAGGGCCTGTGATGACGACCATGCGCACTTTGGAGTCCGGAGTCTCCGGAGGGGCGATCTGGAGGGGGAAAGAGACAGCAGCTGTGGTGGGGAGCAGCACGGGCAGGGTGGTGGCTGTGCCCTCCCTCCCCCACGCTGCAGGATTGGGCCCCCAGCCTGATCACCTAGGCTTTTCTGGAAGGAAACCACCAGAAAGGTCCTCACTCAGGGAGGTGGTGGCAGAGGGGGGGGTGTCCTTGCAGGGCCAGTCCCTACCTTGATAGAGGCACTTGCGAACCGGGAGAGCTGCTTGATGTGCTGGCCCTTCTTGCCGATGATGGCACCAACCGCCTGCGCCGGGATGAAGACGTGCACTGTCTCCTGCTCTGGAGGCTGTGGGGGGAAGAGTCACCATCGAGGGCTCACTGCAACCCCTTTGGGGGTCAGGGCTCCAAGCTCCCCCCACCCAAGGTGATGCCCACACCTCCCTGAGGGTGAGGGGCTGAGCCACCACCCTACTTCACGGGCTCTGAGCACCTTCACCGTGCTCACAGTAGTTTAGAAGACCAGAACCTGCACCCACGCCAGACCTGACCTGCCTGCTGACAGCACAGGATGCTGAGGGCATAACCCTGACCCTCACAAGGGGCTTCTCCATGCTGGGGAGATCCCTGGGCTGGAAGCAGGAGCAGTTTAAGCTGCTGAGTGTTCACCTACCATGAAGGAGCTGTACGGAGCAGCCCCTGAGACGCTGCTCGGCGGAGGAGGAACTGCGTTGGAGGAGGCAGGGAAGAGGCCAACAGCAGCCAGGTTAAGGCCAGGGATGAGGTGAGATTGCAGCTGAGGGCGAGAGGAGAGAAATGCTCATTGCTTTCACCAGGGCATCCTCCTAGAGAGCTCCCACAGGCTGAGACACGGGGCAGGACCCAACCCCAACCCCACTCACGCTCATGGCAGCCACGTCGTTCTCGTAGGCCTCCCTCACTTTCTTCATGATCTCCTGCTCTGCCTTGCAGCAGTTCTCAATGGAGCCCTTCACCGTGATGGTCCTCTCAGGGTTGTACAGAGTCAGGTCCTGCAAGCTTGATGGGAAAGCTGGTGTCAGCACTGAGACCCTGCCTCACCTGGGCCCACTGGTCCTTCTCACGGGTGTACTGGGGACACAGGGTGTCACTGCCACTGTGTACTGGGACTGGTCCAAGCAGGGACCAGTGTGGTGGTTTGCACTGGGAAGTCCACTCTGCCTTCACCTAAAAACATGGCTTAGGAGTAAAAGCCCCAGTCCCAGACACCACAACGGCCAGTCCTGAGCTCTGCAGCCCTGAAGGGACGGTGAGGGGACAGGAAGGGGACACAGAAGGGACAGGGCATACAGAAACTATAAAGCCAAGATTTTTTTGAGATCTTTGGAGTTAAAGCCCCTACACCATCTGCAGGGCAGGCACTGCTCTCCATCACATCACCCATCTCCTCCTCATCCTCCCCATGCACCCTGGCCCGAGGAAGGTCTGCCCTGGTCTGCCCTGGCTTCCCCGAAGGAGTGAGGGGCCTTACGATGAGATGGTGATTTTAGTCTCTGTGTCCTGCTCCACTTTCTTCAGGTTCCTCCCTTCCTTGCCGATCAGGCGCCCCACGAAGTTGTTATGGGCCAAGATCTTCAGAGGCACTTCATCAGCTCTGCGGAGAGGAACGGGTGGAAAACCGGCATGAAGGATGACTGCAGCCAGGAGGGACTTGGTGCAGAGGGAAGGGGAAGCTCACACCCCCTTGCTCAGCATCCCCTGGGGCCCCTGAAGCCAAAGCTCCTGCACACACACAGGAGCATCACCCAGCTCCAAGCACCAGGGTGGTACCAGCACCCAGCAAAGAGCTGCAGATGGGATACACGTGGACAGGAAACAGAGGGGAACCTTACGTCTTGGTGTCCTTTGCCTCCTTCTGCATGATCTCCAGGATCATCTTGCAGGCAGCAGAGCAGCCCTCGGGGGTGGAGTGGACGCTGATGGCCTTTTCTGCAGCACCTGCGTTTTCTTTCCTGTGCACATCGATCCTGCAAGCACAGGGTGGGCGCTGGGACGGGCTGGGGGGAGCGACTCTGCGGCTTCCCAGCTGCTCTGCTCCCCCCTCTACATCCCCGTGGACCACCTGGAGCTCACACTCAAGCAGAACGTTATATTGCACCCAGGGAAGGAGATGGGATTCATTCTGAGCTCGATATTGGACGTGGACACCCCAGAGAGAAGCTCAAACCACAGAAATCCAAATAAGGCTCCAGCATCTATTTATTTTAAGCAACAGGAATGATGAAGTGGTGGAACAAGCACGTGGCTGGGGGGTGGGCTGGGCTGCCCATCACTCCACTTAGATAAAGCCTTCCCTTCCCTGGGGGACAAGAGCCAACACAAGCTGGGGGCCAAACGCAAGAGCAGGCAGGTGAAGCTCAACAGGTTTGTGCAGAGACACCCCCACGATTGCTCAGGTCCTGTCCCATCCACAGCAGCCCCAGCAAAGGGAGAGGCAAGGTGAAGCACAGCCAAGAAAGCCTGGCTGAGGGAGGTGGCTCTTGGAGACGCTGCCCTGCACAACAGGAGGAGCTGGGGGGGGGGGGGGGGCCCAGATTGCTTCACAAAAATGAGCTTCTCCCAGAAAAGGTTCTCCAAAAAGAGCAATTAAAAAGTCCAGCCTTGTCTGGCTGTGCAAAGCAGCCGGCTCCAGGCAGCACAACCCAGCTCGTGGGAGAAGGGACTCACTTGGACTGTGTCTGCTTGGTGATGTTGCGGATGGTGGCCCCTTCCTTGCCGATGATGGCCCCCACGTACTGGGTGGGCACCAGCAGGCGCAGGGGGATGTCCACTGGCTGCTGCTTCACCGGTGCCCCCGCGGTGACGGGGGAGCCCTGCCTGGGAGCACCCCGTGCCCCGAAGCCGCCCCGCCGCCCGTTCTCCGGCCCCTGCAGGGACTGCTCGTCGGGGATGTAGGAGACCTTCAGCGCGTGGTTCTCCAGCTGGTGCCCGTTCAGCTTCATGATGGCTCTGGAAGGGGAGAAGGGGTTGGGATTGGGGTAAGGGGTGTCTCTCCTCATGCACCCCATGCCCAGCAGCAGCGCATCGGCATCAGCTCGACCCTCCCTGGTGTGATGCTGCGTGAGGAAGCACCAGGAGCAGGGATGGGAATCATGGAATCATGGAATCACCAAGGTTGGAAGAGACCCTTTAGATCATTGAGTCCAACCACAGCCTGACCCTGCCTGGTCCACCTCTAGATCATGTCCTTAAGGACTTCATAGAATCCCAGACTGGGCTGGGTTGGGAGGGTCCCCAAGGGTCACAGAGCTCCAACCCCCCTGCCAGGTTTGGGGGGGACCCCAAGGGTCACAGAGCTCCAACCCCCTGCCAGGTTTGGGGGGGACCCCAAGGGTCCCAGAGCTCCAACCCCCTGCCAGGTTTGGGGGGGACCCCAAGGGTCACAGAGCTCCAACCCCCTGCCACAGGCAGGGCCACCAACCTCCAGGCCTGGAGCTACACAAGGTTGCCCAGGGCCCCAGCCAACCTGGCCTTGAACACCCCCAGGGATGGGGCACCCACCCCCTCTCTGGGCAGCCTGTTCCAGTCCCTCACCACTCTCCCCATAATATCTCATCTCACCCTTCCTTCCATGGACTTCATCCATGCACCTTTTAAACCTCTGCAGGGATGCTGACCCCACCACCCCCCTGGGCAGCCTGTTCTGATGCCCCTTCAGTGAATAAATTCTTCCTGATATCTACAGAACCATCAGAGATGCTGGGGGGAGGTGCAGGACTTCCCACCCATCCAGGACAAAGCTCAATATTTGAAGGGGAACCTCTCCAAGCACCCGGGGGAGGGGATGGGAGGGACAGGGGCAGCACAGGACCGTGCAGGATTC
Organism: Porphyrio hochstetteri; assembly: GCA_020800305.1. NCBI lineage: Eukaryota > Metazoa > Chordata > Aves > Gruiformes > Rallidae > Porphyrio > Porphyrio hochstetteri. The sequence continues at coordinate 1,957,948 of CM036928.1, forward strand.
CCCCATCTCTTCTGCCTTAGGATTTTGGGGGGGATGTTTCCAATCCCTCTGCTGGCCGGACTCTGGCGGCTGCAGGAGCCGGACGCTGTCGATAGATGGGGCTGGCAGCAAGAGCAAAGCCCCAGCTCCTGGCCACCCCTCGGCGGCGCCTTCAAACCTCCCTGGGCTGTGTACGGACATCAGCAAACCTGCGGCCAGCGACTCACCTCTTGAACAGAAAAACCCCAAAACCCACCCCAAAAACACACCAAAAAAACACAAACACAAAGAAAAGCCTTAAGAAAGCACCGAAAAACCCCTAAAACCAGCTGAAGAGAGACTTGCCCAGCCCAGCAGGATGCAGAGGGACCAGGGAAAGATGCTCTGCAAAGCACACACGTCTCCAGCAGAGGAAGAAGCTGGGGAGAAAGGCTGCAGATCTCAGAGTGGAACGACTTGCTGGCACCTCCCAGGGGCAGAAACACAAAGTATTCCACTTTATGGGGTTTGCAGGGCTGGTGTGGACGGACAAAGGGAGTGGAGGACAAACCAGGCGCGCTCCCCTTTGCCAGGCTCCAGGGCCAGACCCTGCCTGGTGTTATTATGGGCAGGAAACCAGGACCACGGTTCCCCTGGGAAGGGTTTCGTGTCACCACACCCGTGATGGCAGCAAATTCACAGTGGTCATGGGTTTGGCAGCTGAATGTGTTACCAGCCAGTGGCCATTTGGAAGCTGGTGCTTTGGTGGAGCAGCCAGCTGCAGGGGATGTCCCCAGGGATGGTGGTGAGGCCACCACAGCCCCATCTGAGATGTGTCCACCTCAGAGATGGAAACCTCCCCAGATAAATCCCACCCATCACTCCTCCAGGCTGCCCTCCAAGGAAAAGAGCTGAACCCATCCAGCCCTTTCCCAGCTCCCCTGAGCTGAAAGGGGGAGATGAAAGAACCAGCAGTGAAACCCTGATGATTTTCCATTTGGATTCAGCACAAAGCCTGATCTTCCCCAGGCAGGAAGAGGGACGGAGCCACCACCCCCCAGTGACATGACCATCGGCCAGAGAAGACACGTGGAGCCTGACACCTCCCAGCTCCTACAATCCCTGCTCCCATTAGGACTTCTTCTGGAGATGTAACTCCTGAAATCACACTGGGAGAGGAAAATCTCTGCTTTGCCTTGAGCAAAACGTTAAGGGTTTACTCACTGGATGCAGAGAGCAGCCCAAACACACAGACATCATAGAATGGGCTGGGCTGGGAGGGACCCCAAGGGTCACAGAGCTCCAACCCCCTGCCACAGGCAGGGCCACCAACCTCCAGGCCTGGAGCTACACAAGGTTGCCCAGGGCCCCATCCAACCTGGACTTGAACACCCCCAGGGATGGGGCACCCACCCCCTCTCTGGGCAGCCTGTTCCAGCCCCTCACCACTCTCTCTGTACAGAACTTCCCCCCAATCTCTCCTCTCCCCCTTCCCTCCTCCAGCTTCACTCCATCCCCCTTGTCCTGCCAGTCTCTGCCCTTGAACAAGCTGATTCCCCTCCATCCTCTGATGGGCTTTCACCTCAAGGCCAAGGAAAAGGAATCTGGGTTCTTTCCTCCAAGATCTGCTGCCTTTTTAGCCAGATTTGGGAACTCTGGGGTAACCTGACCCCCAGCACTGGAAATGCTGCTTTGCCCAAGCAGGGAAGGGGCTGGAGGCACAGTGGGGGTGGGGGGCAGCCCGAGCTCTGGGGGGGACGTGGGGCACTTACTGCCTGGTCTGCTCCCGGTTGGCGTAGGTGACGTTAACAACAGCAGTCTCACTGTCCGTGTTCACTGCAAGGAGAGAGGCAGAAGTGAGAGAGGCAGCAGGAACCCCAGGGTGCTCTTCCCTCCCTCCCTCCCTCCCCCAAACAAGCAGCAGTGTCCCTGCTCGGTGAGTCCTCACTGGGGCTCCCTGGGGAGTTTGCAAACCGTTTCCTCCTGCAAGGGAGAAGCACCCATGGCCATGCTGGGGCTCATCCTGCACGGCACAGCCCCCCCTGCCTTGTTTAAAGGACCCCACCGTGCCCCACAGCTAAGCCACCAAAGCCAACTCCATCCTGCCATCCCTCGTGCCGCCCAGGGACGGTCCCTGGAGCTCCTCTGAGCCCCCCTTTCCATTTCTAGGAGCGTTATGGTAACTCTACTCTCATTAAACATCCCAGGGGCAATATTAAACCCTTGGCCTCAACTGATTGCCATTAGAGGCTGAGATAAGATCTGCTGAGCAGAGACAGAGAGTCCCCAGCCAGCCTTGGGAGAGCATCCTGCACCCTTCCCCGGGAGTGGCTGCTGGTGGGGACCCACGGGCATGGGGGGAACGATGGGGATACCCACAGGTGCTGCCCACAGCCCTCACAGGGGACTCCTCCTCTTTGTTATTTTGGTAACAGGGATCAAATTAAGAAAGCCCCAGTGACCTGGCTGAGACCTCTTGCCATCTTCAGCCGCCACTTCTGCTGACAAAGGAAAACCACGTGCTTGTTCTCACCCTCCTCCCCCGCCTCCATCACCATCACCCAGGGCAGAAACCTCTCCAACCCATCTCAAACCCAGCTGCTGCTTCTCCTCCAGTCCTACCTTGCTCACAGTTCTCTACAGTGCCATACTGGGCTAGCAAACCATCCAGCACCTGCAAAAGGGAGGAGGGGGGAAAAGAAACAACCAAACAAACCCAAAACCAACCACTTCACACCAGGACCATCAGGACAGACCAGGGAAACACAATCCATCAGTAAAGGCAGCTTTCCACTCATTAAGGTTTCACAAGCCATTAGATGGAAGGCAGCTCCTGCCTGCCCCAGGATGCTGGACCAGAGGGGCTCTGGAGTCAGGGGTGGCAGTGGGGGGAGAGTCAGGGAAAAGTCCCGACAGCCAGAGGAAGAAACACTCTGGTTTGCTCTTTATACAAGAGATAAATCAGAATAACTGGTTGTTATTAATGGGGATTTGTGTTGCTGTAGCTTAAGGTGCTCCCAACCAGCTGAACTCACTCCTGCAGCAGAAGAGGAATAAGCTGCGCGGACACAAGGATCCAGCGTAATTAGACATTAATTAACAACACAGGAAAGGGTAAACTGACTTTAATCCCAGGCACAGAAACCAGGGGGCTGGAATTAGTCCTTAAATCTGACCTGCACTTCTCAGCTCGCTGCTCTTACCTCCCATCGCAGCTGGGGGGGGATGTTCCGGATCTGAATCTTCCGGCTCCTGAAACAAACACGAAGTGACTGAAAAGCCGGTTTGGTGCCCAAACCCACGGGCACCTCGCGGCAAACCTCACGTAGCTAACCCAGCTTTGTGAGGTCTATGCCCTACCAGGGTCTCTGATGGCTTCTGGCTCATTAAACCTCAGCTCTGCCCGGGCTGGGTGTAAGCCAGGAGCTTCACAGAGAGCAAAGTGCCCCAACCCCCCCTGCCCCCCGACCCTCCTGCACCGGCTGCAGCCCTGATGCTGGCACGGCTGGCAAGGGAGAGGTTAGTGCCAGGTCAAATAAAAGGATTAGAAAGCAAAGAGGGAGCCCTGTGCTCACAAAACCTCCCCAAGGGATGACCCTGAGGATGCCACCAACCCACCTGAGCATCCCCCCCCCGCCCCCCATCCAAAAACCTGGGTGACTCTGAACCAGGGAGATCAAGGTGTGAGCATCCCCACCACTCAATGGTTTTGGCTCTTCCCAACCTCACTTTACCCAAAATAGAAACTGCTGGTTGGGTTTTTTTTTAAACTGTGATGCCAAATTTACCCCAGGGGTGCTGGTCCCCACCCTCCCCCACCTCCCCCTCCCCCTGCAGCTGCTGCAGACAGCTGAGAGCAGCCGTGGGCTCGTCCAGCAGCTCTGGCACCAGCGTGCAGCCATGCTGCTGGTATCCCAATGTGCTGTTGGACACCCCAAGAGCCCCCACCTAAAGGCACTGACACATTTAAACCCCAAGCAATGGGCAGGATTTAGCACCCAGGTAAGGAGCTGCCTCGAGCATCACCTTTGCCCCGTGCTACAGACACAAACCCACCCACATCAAAACCCCTGGAAGGGCTGGCTGGGCCAGCTGGGTTCAAACCAAACTGGGGTTTCCCAAAGAAACCCCCAAGATTTCCCAAAGGTTCAGGCCAGAGGATGGGATGCCCAGATTTGGGGCTGCTCTCCCCTCTAAAAGTCAAAACAAAGCCCACAAGAAGTAAGATTTTCCAGTGTTCCAGCCAGCTCAGGCACCAGAAAGCTCCAAAACACCAAATATTGTCACTTCTACAGACTCAAATTGGGTGGATGGGGGGGGGGGGGGGAAAGAAGCCAAGCCTTAAAATGAGGTGTTGTGAGGGGCTGCAGGAAGCCAAGGCAGGGGGTTGAAGCACACTTGGAAACCAGACCTCTCGTTTACACACTGATCCACATCCCAAAACCAATGGGAGAGAGATTGAGAAATCCAGAATGAAATAAAATCTCACAGTCCAGGGAGGGTCAAAAGGGTTTGGGGGGGAAAACAGAGGAAAGCCCTGAGGTCTCCCACTGCCCACCCTGCCAGAGAAACTTCTCCAGAGAGCCACCAGCATCTGCATGGGCACAGCACGTGTTCTGCACACACATGACCAGAATCAAATGGGGGGAAAAAATACCCCAAGAGCCATTTACACCCTCACAACATAATTCTGCTGGTGGCATCCAATTTCTTCCCCCAATGAAGAAAAAAACCTAAAATTAAAAGCAGGACCCAACTCTCCTTTGCTGAGCTTACCAGAGCTCCTGCCCAGGCAGAGCATCACCTGCATCCATGCCAAGGGGGTGCCAAGGGGGTTGCTCTCTGCTGCACTGGGGCTGTTGAGCTTTTATTAATATGCTAATTAAACAGTAATTCCTCCCCTTGCAACCACAGCACTGGGATTATTTGCTGCTCCTAACGGGCTCCATCAGCTGACAGGTATTAAAGCCCCGTGAGGCTGCACTCTCTGAGGGAGGGGGGGTGTCTTTCAGGGGGTCAGCCAGGTGAGCTGCACAAAGCAAAGCAGGATCCCAGGAAATCCTGGGGTAAGCTCAGTACAGGACTCCTGACCCATCTCCATCGGGGAGGAGGAAGAACTGGGTCCACATCCATCACCAGCACGGTGAGGTCTGGCTCGATGCAGAGCTGCCCCACGGTGGGTGAAGACCTTCCCCCCTCCAACAAGCAGCCCCCCTGCCCAAATCCAGCTCCATCAGAGCGCTTGGCAGCGGCTGTGGGTGGAATTACAGAGGAAATCATGAATAAATAACCCCCCCCTGGTATTTGCTTTGCTAGAAGCAGGTCCCTCTGCATGGAAATGCTCACTGTGAGAGCATCCCTCTCCGTGCGACCCAACGCAGCAGCCTGCATCTGCCCTCTCCCACCTCCACACCGAGCAGGGCTCTACTCCAAATGAGGAACTCCTCCACAAGAAGGCGATGCCCTGGGATTTTATTCACCATGAGCCAAAGGCAGGAGCTCCTCCCTCCTGTGTTGCTGAAGGGCTCTCACAAGCGCTGCTCACCCCACCTCAGCTGCCAGCCAGGACTGATGCTTGTGTCCCCTCGGAGCAGGCGGGAGCCACGGACCAGCCTCAGCATCTCCAGCCTTCGGGGAAGGCAACGACTCTGCTCGGATGCTGCTCTGCTTAGAGGGGAAGCAGGAGCCTCCCGGATCCTTGGGGTGAGCTGGAGTAGACTGACCAAGCCAGGGAGGGGGTGGGGAAAGTCTATTTACAAGTCTGGAGGGTTTCTGCCGTGTTGTGGTGTTGGTTTTTCATTAAAAAGAGGGGGAAAAAGGATGGGGAGAGGAGGGTGAAACGCTGCAGGGCTGTATGGGGAGAGGAGCTGCGGTCTCAGGGCTGGAGCCTGGCATCACCCTCCTCCTGCTCTGCACCAATGATGCTATTTGTGATAATGGGATTTTTCTGTCCTGCTACATCCCACCCTTCAGCCCTCAAAAACCCACCGAGGAGCCCAGGAGGATCCTGCGTGGATCTGCTGGATCTCCCACAGAGCTGGGAGGCAAAGTGGAACCTCTGAAATCTCCTGACACTCAGTAAATCCTCCAAGCCATGGGTTGGGCTCACCAGGGGGAAAAACCCACCCACTCTGATGCAGGCAGGCTGTAACAGGAGGCTGTGATGGGACCCCCATCACGGTGAGACCCCCATCACGGAGCCACGCCACAGGTGAGCATCTCAGGTGGGTCCCGCATCACTCCAAGCAGTTGAAGCCCCAAGATCTGCTCCATCAAAGGCTCTCCTCTGGTTTTCCTTCAGCCAGCTCTTCAAAAACCTCAATACCCCCCTAAGTGGGGGGAAAGCAAAGCACCAAGGCCAAGGACCCTGCGCTACCCAGGTACCGTGGAGATTCCTCACCCATCGATACCGTGTGGGTCAAACCCAAAGCAGAGGGACTGAGATGGAACGGGGAGAAGCAGCAGCAAAGGAAAGCCCTCTTCATGTGGAAAACACCCACTGTGGGAGCCTGACAGCCCCGGAGCCAGCTGGAAACTGCTCCACATCCCCCAAGCACCCAGAGCCCCCCCAGCCTGTGCAGCATCGCTGGCTCTGGGTGTCACAGCGGCAGCTGCATCCCTGGAGCCCACAGCACATCAGCAGCACGAACTGCCTGGTGCCCACAGTAACCTCTGCAGAACCACCCCAGTCACCCAGGGAGGCAGAATCATCGTTAAGAATCCCAAATTCAGCTTTTTTTTGTTGTTGTTGATTTGGATTTTAATTTTTAAATCTCACTGGGAAATAAATTCAGCCATCAGGATCCCCTCTTCTCTCATCCCTGGATGCATCCCCAGGGATCACCTTCAAGAGGGTGGCCAGAGCCTCCCACTTCATTAAGAGTCTGTTGGTAATTCCCTGGAGTGGACTGGCACGCTGGTGGTGGTGGCAGGGACCCAAGACAGGGGCACGGGCTCGCTCAGCACAGGCAGACTGGCCAGGGGCCAGCCAGAGGCAATGGCAAAGCAGCACCAGCTCAGCCCATCCTCGTGCAAGGGATCCCCTCCCCGTTGCACGAGCACAGTGTGGGGTTTTCAAGGTGATGCTGTGAAGGCAGCAGAGCTGCTCCTCACTGCACGACCAGCACAGGAGCATCCCTGCCTCCCAGGAGGAGCCCAGTGACACTTGTTGCCACCTCCTCCCCATAAAGGTTTGACCGTGGGTCTCCCCCTGAGACAAGGGGGGCTCTCTCCCAGTGCTGGGGAGAAGCCTGGCTGCACCCACAGCTGCTGAGCAGGTCAGCAGTGGAGCCTGGGATAAAACCTGAATCACCCCATCACCCCTGTCCCCTTCCCAGAGGCACATCAGCCTCACGGCACAGGCAAGGGCTCACCAAAGCACTGGGGTTATATTATATCAGGCTTTGATATTATATATATTATATATCAATATATAATACGTATAATCTCAATATATCAGGATTTGACCCCAACCAGCACCAGCAGCACAGAGGGATCAGTGCAGGGGGTGTGGGATGCTCGGGTCACCCCGACTCTTCCCTCCTGTGGAGCCCCAAACAGCATCCCTGTGATCTGCAGGGAGTGGATGGACACTCACACCTCCCTGTGCTCCCAGGGCACCATTCACACTTGGACCCCAGAGTGGTTCCCTCCCACAGCCCCAGAGTGGCTGTTCCCAGCCCCACCAGCCCCCCAGGTCTCCCTCCTCTTTCCCCACTGGTCCACGTTTTGTCCTGACAACTCGATTCCTCTTTCAGCCCCAAAACAAGGAGCTGACCAAGCAACTGTTACAGGGTCAGCCCTGAGCACGCTGGCAGGAGCTGCAGGTCCTCTGCCCCCATCCCTCTGCACAAGGGTGCCAGCAGAAGCACATCAGGCTCCACTCCCACACCAGAGCCACACATACACCAGACACACCTTGTGTGGGATGCTGGCTACAGCATCCTTCTTATATCCAACACCTCCTGGGCCTTCTCCATCCCCCACCACGTGTTCCTCAAAGCAGAAGTGACCAACAGCACCAAGATGCTGAAGGACCAAGGCAAAGCACGGCCAAACTCTGGGCTCCCCCTCAGCACCAACCCCATCCTAACCCATCCCCTACCCAAACCAGCTCCTCGGGGCAGGAAGAGAATGGCCAAAGCCAGAGACATGGCAGGGGTGAGGGGGGGGACACGACACACACACGGGACCAACTAGAACTGCACAACATTAATGATGGCTTTTCAATCACATGCAAATGTTATGCAAATTTGGGGGCTGAAAACACAGTGCATCCCTGATTCAATTAACAGCATTTCATTTATCTAGTTAGGCTTTGATTCAGGAAAGCACTTAATCCTGGGCTTAATGTGGTGGTGTTGTTGTTTTTTAATGTTTTAAGCATTTTTAAATAGGAAAATGTGGTTGCCAAGACACAAACGTTGCCAGGGGGACTGGGAGAAAAGTTGTCGCTGAAATTACTTGCTTTTCCCTTAGAAACTGACAGGTTTTCAATCTGCCATCACCTCTGTGAAGCAGGAATATTACCCCTACACTCCCACCAGTGACAAGGAAACACAAGCACAAGCTGGGAGGTACCTGCTGGGAGCCCCCCCACACCCCCAGCACAGCCCAGCGCTCGGGCAGGATGAGTTCTCCAGGCTTCACCCCCTTCACCTGAGATTTCCTGCCTTTCCTGCTGCTCTCCAAGCCAACACATCTCTCAGCTTCTCCCTGCACTGGTCAGTTGATGTGCTATTAAACTCACTAACACATGGCCTTCCCAGCAGGACCAGGCATGTGAGGTCCTTGCTGGAAGGGCTCCCACACTGGTGAGGCAGGAAAAAGCCACATACCCAATTTACCAGGTGATGCTCAAGCAAGGCAATCCTCATTTCCCTCCTCAAAGGCAGCACTCCTCAGATCTGAGTCACACTTAATGGATATTTGAGGTCTTTTCTGCACCCAGACCCCCTGGCCCAGCTCCTTAGGGAGGGGCAGCAGGTCCAGGTTGAACTTTTGGAGCCTTTTGGGGTTAGGGAAAGAGAAAGAAACAATGGAAGAGTCTTGCCTTGAGTTTGCAAAGAGCTCTGAGATGTGGAGACATCGCCCTGAGCATCACCACAGCCACCAGTGATGTTCAACACAAGCATGTCAATCAGTAACACAGGGTTATTTTGGGGAGCACTAAATTAGGGGCATTTCTAACAGAATTTGATTTTTCTGCCAGAGGTAGGGCTGTCACTGCCCTCTCCTGGCCATGCCCATCCCCATCACTGCCCATCCCCATCACTGCCCATCCCCTGTGTGTGTGTGTCCCCCACAGCACTGCCCAGCTCCCCGGTAACCCCATTTTGGCCCCTTGGTTTCACCCCAAAGCTGCTGATTGAGGTGGTTTTGGACCACAACCTGAGCTGTGGGGTGGGACAGGTTGGGTACAGCCATGAAGAGCATGAGCAGGAGCAGTGGAGTCCTACCAAGAGGCCCCCAAAGGCGATACAAACGGAGCAGGACCCAGGAGGGATGGAACAGGACAGTGCATCCCTTTTCCCATCCTGAGAAAGGACTCAGCCTGCTCAGGAAACACAGCTGCAAACAACGAGGTTTTAAACATTTTTTTTCCCATTTCTCTCCCATAAAGAAAAAGCAAAGGCTGCCCAGAGACCTACCCACCTTCAAAGCACCTTCTCCCACCAGACACCTCAACACCATCAGTGCCACAAGCTCTGACTTGACTCCCATCAGCCTCGCTTCTCAGAGCACCCAGTGCTATTCCAAGATGCTATCTTCTTCCTTCCTTCCTTCCTCCCAACCCCAGTGACCTGTTTGCCCTCAGATCCTCATTCTTCCACCAAGAAACAACGTCTCAATAAGCCACAGGCCAGCAAAAAGCCTCCGTGGCCCATGAACATTCACTGGGGGATGTGGCCAAGGCAGGAGGGTCCCCTCGGTGTGACAGCCAAGCTGGAGCTGCAGGGTGGCTGATGGGAAAGAGATTTGGGGGTGGAATCAAAGGAAGATGAGGCTGAGAAAGAAATATGCAAATAGGCCTAATGATGAGATTAAAGCAGCAGTGGCAGCAAGGAGAGAGGAGGGAAAACCAGGCTCCTGCTTTGAAGAGAAAGGATCCAAGAGGCCCCTCCTGAGGGGATCAGGCCAAGCCAACAAAGACATTTGGCTTCTTGCAGTTGGAAGGAGGCAGAAGTGAACCAGACCTGGGATTCCAGGGAGAGGCAGATGCAGCCTCCACGCCAGGGAGTCTCACACAGCCCCACTCACCTTGGCTGGGAGTTACCTCTGGCTGGCAAGCACGACAGGACTAATCCTTTCCATCAATCACCTCAGCAACCAGAACCTGATCTTGGGCTAATAAATCACCTAATTGGTTTCTCCCCATTAGCTCTTTTCTGGAACTGCTTTACACAGGGACAGTCACACCTAAGAATGGATGAGATTTCTTTTTTCAGGGAGCTGCCAAGAGAGAAGTTGCCCATGAGCATCCCTTTGAAAGCCTCAGGGAACTCACTCCTGGTTTTGAAAGAGCTGCTGCATCTCTGGTGCAGAAGGAAGGGACTGGTTGATACCCAGAGCTGGGAGAAGTGTCTCACATCCCCTTCTCTACTAAGCTGCTGTGATACCTTCCCACTCCTCATCCCCCCCCCCAATCCCAGATAGGTGATGCTGGCACAGAGCACATGCCACATCCACCCAGCCCAGTGCCCAACCTCCCAGAGGGGTCAATCCCTGGATGCTTCAAGAAGATCCATGAGATCTCAAAAGAAACCTCAAGGAAATCTCCAAACCCCTTATCCCCTGCTTGCCCAGAGGAAGGCTCTCATCATCCCCCAGACTTCTGCAGTGAAGTCCCTGCCAAAGTCAACACATCAAGCACCCCAGACAGGACAAGTTTAGCAGCAGGTAACAGAGAAGAGAGGGATGAGGTTCAGACAATGCATCCATTCTGCACTACCTTGCCATTCTAACTTGCTGGCACGTTGCCACACGTTGAAAGGCTCTTCTGGATGCTCTGAACACGCCCCACAGCCAAGCCCAGCTAAACTTGGTGGGTTCCCACAACCAGCAACCCAAGCCTAAGTGGGACACGCCACCTCTAACACACCAGTTCCCTCCCAGCCTCCTCCAGCTCCATCCCAGTGTGAGGCAGCAGCCAGGGGGAGATTTTTTCATCCCTTAAGAAAAAAAAACCCACAAAATTTCATCTCTCAGGCTGAGCTCAAACCTGACCCCTGAGCTGGCACCAGCTGGCCTCTGGGATGTCTGAAGGCAAGTTTTCCTGCAGATCATTACACAGGGAAGGGTGGCAAGAGTGGCACTTGTTCCTCACCCCACCTTTTACCTCAAAGCACTTCTGGAGACCTTCGCTTCAGAGCCCAGCACAATGCCACGACCTCTAAGGCAGCCAGGCAAGGGGGCACAGAGCATCCTCTGTGTGCTGAAGGGATCACTGCCAGCTCCACACAGCTCTGAGCATCCCTCCATCCCAGTCCCAGTATAAAACCCCAAATAAAAGCAGACACACCAAGGTGTGTCCTGCACTTTGGTGCATGCTGAGCATCTCCCTTCCCCCACCAGGGATGACTTTATATAGAGAGGGTCCTAAGTGTGGATTCTCACTCAGCCACCTGCCCCCAGGAGCTACAGCATCAGCCACCCATACAGGAGATGTCTCAGCTGACCAGGCATCCCCTCACCCTCCCCCAAACCCAGCAAGGCACAAAATAAAAGCTCAGGTGGTGTGAAAGCCACCACCAACCTCCCACCCTTCGTTACGGTGGCTGAGGTCACCCACGAACATCTTGCCCTCGCCTCCTTGCCACAAGAGGGCACCTCTGCCTCCCTCCAGTGCCCAGGACACATTTCTAACTGGTTCCCAGGGGCTCTGATGGTGCTACGGGCTCAGGGATGCTCTGATGAGTCCAGCCTGTGCAAAGCAGCCAAGCAATGTGCTCAGCATCAGCCCCAAACTCCAACAGCATGTGATCTCTGTTGGGTCTCAGACCACTCTAAATCTCTCAGTGACTGAGCATCCTCACCAGAGTGATTGACAGCTGTCACTCAGACACGTTTCACATAGTTTTGCCTACAGAAAGGGGGGGGGGGGGCAGCCATTCTGTATTCCCAGTCCCCTGGGACAGGGGGCTGTTGGGTCTCTCACTGGAGATCTTACACAGCCCCAGGCTCAGAGCCCTTTGAGCAGGGAAATGAGGGACTGGTTAAAGCCAGTCACAAGGACTCGGGGCCCCGACGGCATCAGGTCTGTGAGAGGAAGAGGAAACAACGCTGCTTGTGACTTCTGAGGGTGTTTCTGATGAAGGGCTGTGCCAGGAGGAGGAGGAGGAAACGGCGGATGAAGCCGCACAGGGGACCAGCAGCTCTGAGGGCTGATGTCACGGAGCTGCAGAGCGACACGGTGCACAGACCCTGGTGCCTGGCAGGCACAGGTAAGCCTGGATCAAAGATACATCCATAGAAGAGTCTCCACACAGGGCTCCGTGCCAGCAGCACCCAGTCTGGTTCAAGCCCGAATCAGGTCGGGCCAGTGCAGCTGATTGCAGGCAGAAGCCAAGCCAAGCCCTCCGACATCAAAGCCAGCTCCCAGAGGGAGAACCCAGGAGCTCCAACAGGGATTATGCTATCTTCTGAGCTTAATGCGAGGGTGGAGACCCTTCTACCAAAACTCAAGTTAAAACCCGTGGTGCTGTTAGCTCAGACCCACCAGTCCTCCCAGTTTGGGTGGGGAGCTGGAGGTTCAGACTTCCAGCAGCCCCGGCGGCAAGTCTGTCCCCATCATGTCGGGCACATATCCCAGCCCAGATCCCAGAGAGGAGCTCCCAAAGCCCCTTCCAGCCCCAGCACCAGCACTGGCAGGTCTGGGCAAGGACGGCACAAAGATGTGGAGCTGGTTTGGTGTCGCAGTCAGGGCTGAGCCCTGCTGGGGTAAAGCTGTGGTGTTTCTTCCACTGAGAACTGCAAGTGAAACCAAAATGCTTCTGTTCTTTCATCCAAGGGAAGGTAAAGAGAAGAAACTACCTGAGATGAAAAGGTACAAGTGAGGCTTTTTAAATTATTCTTCATTTCCAGCATAGATTTTAAATAGAAGAAGAGAGTTCACCAGTTCTGGTTCAATCCAGAGTCACTTTCTGTGACATTTCTTCTTCAGGAAGGAGGTTGAGAGCAAAGCAAAACTAAGAAAACACAAACTGAGAATTTCCATTGAAAAAAGTGAGAAATTAAGGCTTCTCATACTGAGCCCACACCCACTGGGGGCTGAAGAAAGATGCCAGTGACCCCCCCTCAGACAGCCCAACCAAGGAAGCCAGCAGCACCCACGGATGCAGCCGTGCTCCTCCTTGGGCATCTCTTGGGTCTTGGAGGTTAACCCCCCCAACACCAGCTCCTTCCTTCATCCCACCAGAGATGGATGAGCAGCAGAGGAGATGTAAAGTTTCCAGACAGGAGAAGACATCCTATACTGGTCAGTTTGGGCTTGGTGAATTTTTTGAAGCAAGGGGAAGAAGAGGAAAAGGTGGAGACTCAGCGGGGGGACAAGGTAGGAGCTGGAAAACAGCAGAGATGGGGCTTTATAACCCAGCACCCTTCACCTTTGTTACAGAGTAAATAGCCATGCTGAGGCAAAACCATTTAAAGCCCACCACTGCTTTGGCACAAGCAGCAGTGCTGAGCCAACCCACACGTGCTCCCCGAAATACATCCAAGGCACCGGCAGGGAAACCCAGCACAAAGCTGAGTGGCTGATCTGGATTTTTTCTGAAGCCAATTCCCCTGGGATGTGCCCATGGACCCTCTCTGTCTCTCCCTGCCCATGCCCACCCCCCCCCCGCCCGTGTCCCCCCCTCTCTCTCTCCCTGCCCGTACTCCCCCCCCTCCCTGCCTGTACCCCCCCCCCCTCTCTCTCCCTGCCCGTGCCCCCCTCTCCCTGCCCATGCCCCCGGCCCCTCTCTCCCTGCCTCCCAGAAACAGTCACATCACCAAGTTCTCCCGGCCCGAAGCAGCTCCCAGCGCCACATGAACAAGTTCTGGGGGGTGTGTGTGTGGAACTAAATATAAAGTGTGCCCTGTGCGCGGATCCACGCCAGGCACGCGGGGCTGTGCGGCCAGCGCGGCACGGGAACAGCATCACGAGGCGGGTACCGGCTCTGGGGGGGGAGCTCTGCTCCCGAGTCACAGCTTTTAAAGCCACCAATACTCCCCCCTCTCCGCTACGGATCACATTTGACAGTCAGAGCCACTCTGCATCCCTGCCCTACGCTGTGGATGGCAGAGAAACTCCTTGTGCTGTTGGCTCAGCGGTGACTGGATGCTAAACACCAGCTACACAAAGCCCATCTAGAAGCTATATGTTTAGGCTCCAATTCAGCACATGCCTCGTTTCACCACCAGCACAGCCCCGTTACCCTCAAAACCATCAGCTTCCCATCCTTGGGAGCCCTGTGAACCCCAGCCTGCAAGCACAACATTTACACGGGGGGTTTCCGGCTTCTTGCAGAACAACCACCCCAACAAACAACCCCAGAAACCCACAGCAGCCACGTGAGCTCTGCTCCCTTGGAGAGATCAGGATTCTCCTCCAGACCTTCTTCATCCCATCAATCTCTTTGTAAACGCATTGACACCGGAGCCTTGAGCCACAGGAGACCACAAAGCACACATGAACGTCTTCATGGCAAAGAAAACATATATATTTGGGTGTGTATATATATACACATACACACACACACACACGTGTATATAGGAATAATTCAGCTATGACTGGCACCCCTGGTTATACAGCAGGGCCACAGAGCTCACTGCACCCCAGCAGCATCACTGATGAGGATGCAGATTTTCCCCAACACCTCACCAGTAAATGCTGCTCCTGCTGCACTGATACCTTCATACCAACAGCATTTAATCATGGGTAGGTGTCTGCATGCAACACGCTTCAGAGTTAAACCCCCAGCTTTGGGGTGCCCAAGGAGCTAAAAGGGAGAAAGGAGCATCTCGGGTACCATTCTGTCCTCACCATGCTGTGCTCTGCACCCTTTATTCTGCACCTCAGCACATCCCCCAATCCCTTATCCCCATGTCTCCTGAAATTCCCAAACAGGTTGAAAAGCCTTTTGCCACAAGCACCAAACCCAACACAGCCAAGAGCTAAAGAGTAAAGGAACAAGTAACTGCTCTGGACCTGCCAGCTTGTACCCCCAGCATCCACCTCCACAGCACCTGGGGGGGGGTCAGGAACTGCTGAACCCTCCTGGTATCAAGCTGGCAGATCCACATCCCAAGAAATCAGAAGGAATCCCAGCAGGCAGGGTTCTTCCCATGTGTGCTCAGCACACCGGGCACTAAGCGCTTTGGAGCTTTAATGTAGATGCTTAAATGTGACTTAGGTAAAAAAACCCCAACCCTGGCTCCAGCTGTGGGTGAAAATCTGGCCCAGAGAGCCTTTTATTTTTTTAATTCCCTTCCCTTCCCTTTGGCTGTAGATCCCAATTCCCCTGTCTCTTTTACACTCCGTTCCCAGAGGCTGCTCCCCCCATCCCAGTATCTCTGCTCTGAACTTGGTAAGAAAGAAAACTCCAAGCAGGACCTTTGCTGGAGTCAAAACTTTCTCCCTCCTTTACGAACCGATTCCCCCCCCAATCTCAAGTGCTGTTTACACATCCCAATAACCCCCAGACCCTGTGGGATTTGCATCTCCTCAGGCACCGCGTGGAGCCCTGCCAGCCCCAGCAGCAGCTCCTGGTGCACAGGGCTGCTGCCTGCTTTTACTATACGTGTTTGTAGCATCTTAAACCTAACCTGGTAGATTACTCTTTAAAAAAACACAGCACAGATCGAGTTCTGCTGGGGATGCCCCTGGATTAGGGGTTTTATTCCCTCAAGCCAGTTTGCTCCACCCGGGCTGGACAATTCCAGTAGCCAGGAAAGTGTGAAATTTCAGCTCTGACCATGTCAGGGCTCCCAAGTGGCAGCTACAATAAAATAAATGACCCATTTCCTGACGGATCACAAGGGTTTCTCTGAGGAGGACAGAGATATTTTTATGTTTGTTTGGGGGTTGAGGGGGGTTTTCCCCACCCTCCCGATGCTCCCCTGCTCTCTGAAGCAGGGATGCCCTTGTCCCTGTGCCACTGTCCTGGCAGTGCCCTCCTGGATGTTCCCATCCCAGGCACGGTCCCCACTGACATCCCTGCTCCCCCCATCAAGCTCTGCCAGCTCCTGGTCCCTCACCTCCAGCCAGAATCCCAATAAACTCTGCGTCCCCCCCCAGCTCTTTGGGTTTTATTAACCTCCTTGGGGAAGCTCCCATGCAGGGGCTGTACTGGCAGACAGAGTGGGCTTGACTGGAGGCGACAGCACAGAGAGGATGAACCGTCTCCCAAAAGCACTTCCCAGCCCACACAGACCACCCAGGTACCCCAGAGCATCCCCTCCAACCCGGAACCTCGGAGCCGCAGCGGTACTGAAGAGCAGTCAGCTTTGCTCCAGAGGATCCTAAAACAAAGCCAAACCCTGGGCAAGGGAACAAGAGTCGGGCAGCATCCCCCCTGGGAAGGGCTGGCAGGGACCACAGAAGGGCTGCAGGACCCCAACCCTCTCCAGACCCTTTCCAGAAAGCCCTGTCCATTGCTATCCCCATCCAGAGGGGGAAACTGAGCAGGTTGCAGTTAAAGCATCATTTTTCTTCCAAATCTATAGACTTAAAGCCAGGGAAGAAAAACCACTCCAGTGCCTTCCAGAGCAGGCTACAGACACTGGATATAAACTGGTTTCCACTCACTCTGGTGGGATATTGCATCAGAAGCAGGAAACACACACTGGTTTTGATAAAAACAGTTTAAACCCCCCCCCTCCCACTCACCTTCCCACAGCGTCCCAGGGTCTCTACCAACACACCAGTGGTGTAAACCCTCCAGCCTGCTTTGGTCTGAGACATCTGCTCTCAGCTCAGGGTGGGGAGGGACATCCTGAGGTCACCTCAGCCACCTCAACGTTCCCCCAGCCCATCCCCTCTCCAGGGATACAGGTCCTGATGCTGCCTGGGTAGAACATCCCAGGGTTCACCAGAAAACACACAAGGAGGAGGACAGACAGACACACATCCACCTCCCCTGGTGGGAACAAGGAAAAACCTTCCAACAGAGACCCCTGCAACCCCCCCAGCTCCACAACCTCCAGGGTAAAGTTGCAACTTCCAGGTGAATCCCAGCACAGATTCCTGAGCTCAGTCCCCCAGGGGGGTTGCACATTTACTGGTAACCAGCAGACAACCTGGGAAGGCAGCTGGGGTAAAACATCTCCAGAGCACAGCAACACCCCTGGGGCTTTGGGCTTCTTGTTTTGTAAAGTCCAGGTTAAGAATAACTTTCCTTGGGAGCAAACCACTCCCTAACTGCATCCATGGGAGCCAAGCACCATCCCAAGCGGACACAGGACCCTGCAGGACACCAGACCCCTGCTCACTGATGCATCTCTTCCCCCCTTGCCACATTTTTTTCTTCAAGTTTTTCAACTTTGCTGGGCAAATGCATTTCTTTGCCCCCTCAGATACCCATTGCAGACCCTCCCAGATCATTTCCATGCTCCAAACTGGGCAGAACATGACTGTAATGGTGCTCACAGCCACAAACCCATCGGTCAGTGAGGAGCTGGACAGCCAGGAGGATGGGTAGACCTTGCAAATTACTTCTTTGTCCACCTCCTCCCCACTACACGCTGGTTTATGGGGGCCCATCCAGCAGCTGGGAACCCCTCTCACCCACAAACCCAAAGGGACAGCTGGCAGTGCCACCCAAAGTGGGTGGTTTAGGAGCACACATCCTTGCTTAAGCCTCTGGTCACGGTGACAATGAGAGTTTTCACCTAAAACTTTTGGGAAGCTCCTCTCCAGGGGGTAAAACAGAAACTAAATCAAAGCAAAACCCCCAGGAAAGTCTCCACAAGCCCTTTAAAAGGCTTTTTTTCAGCAGGAAGCTTCAACTTCCCAGTCTCAGGCTCCTCAGTTTTAATCCCCTCCTCCATTTTTAGGAACAGGGAGACACCAGCATCCCCCAGGGTCTTCCCTACACTCCTGCTTTAGGCTCCCCACCTCTCCCCCCAAAACTGGTTTACAAAACCAGTGGCATCACCAGAAGAAACAGATTCAAAACCCCCCCAAAAAAAGCCCACACATCTTCCACTCCTACACCCAACAAATCCAGCAAGCAGCAGGAAGGCAGAGCCTTCCAGTGAGCCCAGCTGGGAAAAGGGGCTGGAGATGTTTCCTCCTGCTCCAACCTGGAGCTGAAAATCCCTGGATCAACCTTGGGCAGGACATCCCAAGCAGCCTCCACTCTGGAAAACATTAACATCGCTGGGGGTTTGGGCTGGGAGGGGAGGGAAGGGAAAAGAAGGGAAGAGGAGGGAAGGGAGGGGGAGAGGAGGGAGGGGTGGAAATCTCCCTATTTATTTATTTATAAATTCCAAAAGGTCTCAATTTTCAAAGCAAGTACTTTAACCCCAACTTCCCCCTTCAGCCACCCCTCTGTTTGCTCAGGTTTTAACCTAAAAGCCAAAAGATAGAAACAAATTCACCAGGAGCAGAGGGTTTGGTCCCAAAAGCTGCTCCTGGGGATCTCTGCAGGAATTCCATTTCTTCTTTTCTTTGGAATTTAAAAAAAAATCACCCAACTCTTTAACAAGGGGCATGTACACAGGATGGGCTCCCTCTTCAATGGGTTGAAAACTTGAGGTTTACAGTTAAATCACAATTTCTTGGGTGTATTTATGGCCAGTTATGGCTCCTACATGGAAGGGGGAAATAAAGGCATTTTCTCCCAGGTAATCAGGGAGTATATTCCTTTTCCCAGAGGGACTCAATTATCTCAGTGTTAATCCTCATGGATGAAATTTACTGACAAATTATTAATGACTAATTTAAGGAGAAACTCTTTCCAGTTTTTCCCTGCTGCAAATCATGGAAACATCTTAATTCCCAAGTGACTCCAGTTCTCAGAGGTGTAAAAATCAGAGAAACCTCAGCTCAGAGATGAAGGGGGGTCCCAAAAATGAAGCAAAGTGAAAAAAACCAAACCCCTCCAGATTAACACCCTTTTTGGTAATCAAAAGAAGTGGTGAGGAAGCAAACCCCCTGGAACCCAGCATCCTCAGACAGGACCCCTCATCCCACCTTGGGATTCCTGGAAACCAGGGGGTCCCCCTCATTTTTTTCTAGTGATCCTATAACTTGTAAGCCAGACCTGTTTTAAGGGGAAAAGCCTGATCTTCAGGCTGGATTAAAAGCCTGTTTTCCCTCAGCCCTGCAGCCAGCGACTGTGTTTTAATGGCAAGGAGGGGGTAGAGCAAACTTCTCTGATTTTTGGGTTTGATTCTCAGAGAATCCAGCCATCTGGGGGGAGGTGGGTGTGTTTTTTGGTTAACACTGCCAAACAAAGCCATCACCCCCGCTGCCATCAGCTCGATTCTACCGATTTCGTTAGGAACAATTAATTAATTGCCCCGTGACACTCGTGCAGAGAGAGACTGCTGCCCCGTGTGAGAAGGAAAAAAGGCTTTCAAAAATAAGAAAAGGCTTTAAAAATAAAATTTAGATAAAATAAACCCAGTTTTAAGGTTTCTCCATTCATTTCTCTTCTCTACACGGAACCCTCACAGCATCAGCAACATCTAATAATCCCCACACCTCTGCCTGGGACCTTCTAAACCTGCAACTTGCCTGTGAATAACCTCTAGGTAAAGATACTCTTGGGTTGAGATCTATGGGCTGTTATCAACCCAACCCCCTCTTCCATCCCCACCCCCCTCCCCACAATTACTTGGTTTCATTCTCTCTGGTCGACTCACTTCCACATTCCTCATATTTGGAATGTCTGCTTGATGGATTCACTTCTTTCCCCCCCTCACCCCTCCTCCTCCTCTTCATTCATTCATTCTTTCGACCCCATCGACTTCAGGCTTTTCAGCTTTCCAGTTCCAAACCCACCCCCTCCCAAAAACGAAACAAAAACCCCACCCAAATCTTTCCTTTTAAGCAGGAAAGTTGAGTTATTCTTATTTTCTCCCCTAAAAGAACTTTTCCTTTTCAAACCTTCTGAAGATTAAAGCACAAAACGATTTTTTTAGGATTTTTTTTTTTCCCTTAAATCACGAGTTTCTCCAAGTTTTTCTATCAGCAAAGTTGAAGGAAAAAACAAACCCAAACTCCCCAAAAAAGATACTTCAAACAAACCAAACTAACTTTAAAACTCAGGGGTTTTAATGAAAAAAAAAATACGTATTTATCAGCACCGACTTCTCTTTACACTCCAATATTTCTAAAGTATTTCGTTAAAATGGTTCCCCAGGATCATTAACATAATTTGCAGCTTTAAGTGTTATTTGAGGAATCAAATTAATTAAACAACTCAAAATCAGTTCATCCTTCTTGGGTAGCTTGGCACAGCGGCTACACCCCCCCCAACCCCTCTGCCTTGTGCCATATTAACACATTTGGCTTTGTTTTTAATTAATTTCCGGGGGGGGGTTGGGGACAGGAGGGATTTTCAAGGAGGAAACCAGGAGGAAAAGATTTATTTTCCCAATTTCACCGGACACATCCAAACACCCCACTCACACCACTTGTCCAGAGCATCCCTATTCTCCCTTCCAATGAAGAAAACACAACCAAAAAGCCAAAACCTCTTCTTTTTTCGTTTGTTTTTGGGCTTTTTAAAGAAATATTATTATTACTTTAGAAATTAGCTGGGAAGCCACGAGGCTCCTGAGTTCTTTCCCCCCATTTCTGAAGGGGAGAAATAAGTTTTAACATGAAAAATTCGCATCAGGTTTGGGGTGGGTGGGGGGGGGGTGGTGGTTTGGTTTAGCTCCCACCAAACCCATCTGATTTCACCCTCACCCGTAATTAACCATTTCCTGCTCTCTGCGCCTTTAAACTGGAAATTCCAGTCTTAAAAACAAGCAGAAAGGGAAGGGGGGGGGGTGTTGGATTTAAAAATACATCGCCTTTGAGCCGATCACACACAAAACCCCCCGGGGGGAGGAAGGGGAAAGGGGGGGAAGGCAAAATACAGCGATTTTCCCACCCCCCAACCCCCCCCCCCCCCCGCCAAGGAAAACTTTTTGGGACAAACAACCTGCCAAGTTTACAAGCAGCTGCCAAAAAGTTGCCTTTTCCCGATCCAGAAACACAAATTCCAGCCCCAAAAGTGAAACAAAGTAACCGCGGGCACTGCCGGGGGGCGGGGACCGACCCCCCCCATACATCCCCCGAGCGATGCGAAAGCGGCTCCTGTCCCTTTAAAAGCAGCACCCAGAGGAGGGGGGGTGGGGGGGAGTGTGAGTGGATTTTAACCCCCTCCCAGCCCCCCGAAAAGGGGTTTAGCAGCTCAACTCAAAGCACCGCACGGTTTTAGGTCCAGAGAAGCGCATCCCAACCTTCCTCCCACCTATTGTAAAGTGTGTCCGTCCCCCACACACACACACCTCCCACCCCCCCAATATTCTCTGACCGACGGACACCAAGGAAATATTCCTGGTTTTAGGGAATTTCTCCCCACAGGCTCTTGGGGGATGAGATCCCTGTGTGTATCCCCCCCTCAAAACCCACCCTGATTAACCAGCAGCACTAAGGAAATTAAAATAAAGGGGTGGTGGGTTTATTTTTTGGGGAGGGGGGGTAGCGTTTTAATGTCACCCTTCAGAGGGAAAGGGCTTTGCAATAATTAATACCCTTGATAATTAAGGCACAAGGAGCTACCCCAGTGCTGTAAGGAGAGGTATTGATCGCCCCGGCGCGAGGTGCTAAGAGATCAGCATCATCCTCATCCTCATCAAATCTTGCCTAGGAAAGGATTAAATTAAATAGAGAGAGAGAGTTTGTGGCTGTTGGGATCAACCCCCATTGGGGGGGGGGCATGTTCTGCCCCAACTAAAGTTTGGCAGCCCCCCCCACACACCTTAAGAGAAGGGGGTGACTCCCCCAAAAAAGATGCTCCCACCGCTTGGGCAAAGCAGGAGGGGGGTGCGTGGAAGGGGTGGGTTTCTCAAGAGATGAAGGAACTGGGAGAGTTTGGGGAGGAAGAGTTGGCTTCGCCTCCTCCCTCCGTTGAAGTAACCGCCTCGTCACGTGGCCGACGCGCGTTTCGGGCTGCGCGATCCAACGTGGACTATTTGGGGATGGGGAGTAACTCACCCTCAGCCCCTCAACCTCCCCTTGGGCTGCAGGATTGAGAAGAGGGGAAATACCTCCCCCCAAAAAAAAATTCAATACTCTTCGTATTCCATAGCTCACCCTCAGCAGGGATGGGGAGAGCGATGCCCAGGGCTCCTCCGGCATCCTACACGCCAGCCCAGCGCAACAACAAAGGGCCAAGAAGATGGAGAGGGCCGGGCTGGGCAAGGCGGGCGGTGGCGGGCGAAGCCGCTGGGGCAGGTAGATGGAAACCACTGAGAAACAGGGTTCTCACCCCAAAACAAAACTTGTTGGTGGGCAGGAGCTAGGCCAGCATCCCACCGGGTTTTAAATCCCTCCCTGGCATGG
Organism: Porphyrio hochstetteri; assembly: GCA_020800305.1. Lineage (NCBI taxonomy): Eukaryota > Metazoa > Chordata > Aves > Gruiformes > Rallidae > Porphyrio > Porphyrio hochstetteri. The sequence goes on from CM036928.1 coordinate 1,980,452, forward strand.
CCCGGTGAGCCCAGCCCCATGTTGGGTTGTTGTTGTGAGGGGTTTTATTTCCTCTTTTCTTTAAATCTTATTGGGGTTTGATGGTGAAAATTCACTTAATTTAAAAAAAAGGAGAAAAATAATATTTTTTTTTCTTTTTAATTTTACATTTCTCTTGGAAAACAAAAGATTTCGCCCATCTCACGGTGGAGGAGCCCAGCAAAGCTTGGGAAATCCTTCCCAGTGCCCCAAGTTTGAAAAATCTCAACCCAAAAATCACCTCACAGCCATCCACCGCCATGGGCGAGCTGCTGGGTGATTGTTTTAACCATTTCTTTAAAGAGGGAGGGGGAAAAAAAAAAACCCACCGAACACAAAACCAAACAACAAAACCCAAACAAAAAAAATCCACAAAACTTGATTGCAGGGGAAGTTTTCTTTAAAAAAAAACCAAAACAACAACAAGAAATTAAATGTTGAGCCTCAAAACTGCCCAAAACACCAACATCTCTCATTCCACACACACGTATTTGAGTCAAATCTTTTTATCTTGCATCAAATATTTTTTTCCCCCCACTCACCAACAGAAATTTCCAAAAAAAAAAAAGATATATTTTTAAAAATACAATTAAACCACTGCATTACCTTTGCTTTTTGGGCACCGAGTGTTCGATCTCGAGCTGTTTTCCGTGAAGCTCCACTTTCCCTAAAAACAAAATGCGGCTTGTTTTTGAAAATCTGGGTGGAGTGGCCCGAAAAAAAAGCTTTGGGTAACCCAGCATCACGTGAAAAACCCCGCAATTTAAGTCAAAATGACCACGAACTCCGCACAAAATACCTTCCAACCCCCCCCCACGCACACACCCCGATTCCTTCGCAAGTGGGTTTTATTAAACCCAAGGCTGGTTTCACATGGGAAGCGGTGGGAAGGGGGGTGTGTGAGGGGGGGAGGTGGACAATGTTCCTTAGGAATATTTAATTCCTTAGTTCATCCCGTTTCGAGCGAAAGAAAAACGAGGAATAATTATTTTGAGAGGGATTCCTCGCCTTGAGTTAATTCCGCCTTGTTTGAGCCCTGCGAGGAATCCTGCGGGTGGGTTTCTCCTTACACACACAGACACACATATCCCCCCCCCACCCCCAGTAACCCCCCCCCAGCCCCATTAAAGGCTCAAAAAATTTGTAACTCCATGGCAAAAATGGATTTCCATCTGAAAACGGTGGGTTTTCTGTGCTGCTGGGTTAGGATGATTTTATTTTTAATTATTTTAGGGGTTTTGGAGTGGGGGGAGGAAGAGAGGAGAGGAAGAGCCCGGCGGGAGGAGCCGGGAGCTGGGGGGTTTGGTGGGTGGGTGATGGGTGGGGGGGAATAAAAATTCAAATATTTTAAAAATTCTCCGCTTCCCGGGGAGGTTTTTCTCTCCCTGCGAGCAGCATGGCGACCTTCGCGCTACTCCACACATCACATGCCCCAGGAAACCCAGTTTCAAATCAAAATGGCCAAAGTCCCGGCCCACCCGCCCGGCGCCGCGACGGGACCCCCGCACCCAGCCCCGCCGGGGAATTTGGGGTTGGGGATGGGGAGAGGCCTATGAAGGGCTGCAGGGGGGGGGATCCCGCTCTTTTACTCCACGCTGCTGCTTTTTTGGGGGTGGAAGGGAGAGGGGGTGGAAAGCGGGGTCCCACCCGCTGATGCAAGCCCCGACGGGGCGCAACGAGGGAAAGGAGAAGGGAAGGGGGGGGGAGACCCCAACGGGGATTAAACCCCAGGGGTGCGGAGGGGAAATGGAGGTGGGGGGGTCCACAGCTCTCCGAGGAGGGGAAGAGAAGGCGAGATAACGCCTCTTACCCGAAAAAGTTTCGATGGCTTTCATGGCCCACTGCTCGTCGGGGCAGTCCACAAAGGCATAGCCGGACTTGACCAGGAACTGCCCGCTGAAGGAGATCTTGTGGTCGTTGAAGACTTTCTCCAAGTCGGCCGGAGTCACGTTCTCGTTTAGGTTCCCGATGTACAGCTTGTTCATGGTGGCGGCGGCAGCAGCAGCAGCAGCGGCGGCGGTGGCGGGGGGCGGCGGGCGGGCGGCGGCGGCAGCGGGGGCGGCACGCCGGGGCTCGGAGCGCGGCTCCCGGGGGGGCTCCACCGTGCGCCCGCACCGTCGGGCTCCGGCCGCGCTCTGCCGCCTCGCAGCCGGGCCGGGGGCTCGGTTCGGGAGCCTGGGAGGGAAGAGGGGGGGGCTTTTTTTTTTTTTAAACCCCCCTCCCTCTTTTTTTTCTCGTTGTTTTTCCTTTTTTCCCCTTTTTTTTCCCCCTCGCTGGATAATTTTTTTTGTTGTTTTTCTTCCTCTCCCTTTGGGGAGGGGGGCGGCGGCCGCTGGAGGAGAAGGGGAGAGGAGAGGGGAGGGGAAGGGGTGGGGGGGGAAAGGGAGGGGAAGGGGAGGGGGGGGTTTCTCTAGGGGAGGGGGCGGCTCCGGCGGGTGGCGGCGACGGGCAGGGCGGTGGCGCCGGTTGCGGGGGCCCCCAAGTCGGCGGAGTGGCACTGGAGTGTCACCGGACGCCTCTCGGCAGCCGGGGCACCGCCTCTAAATAAAACCGACCTGGAAAATGAGTGAAAATGTTTGCCGGAGGAAGCCACGTGGTGATGCGGGAGGGCCCGGCCCCCCGGGGGGGAGGGGCCGAGGGGGGGGGAGGGGGGCGTCCGCCACTTATTTATTTATTTTAATTTAAATACTACGTTATTTACCTCCACGCACACCCCTTCTTCTGGGAGGGAGGGAACGCAAGACGGGGACTATCCAGCTCCTGTCCCGTGTGGGTGTCCGTGTTTCCCCCACACCAAATACACACACACCCCCCCCGCCCCCTCCACTCCGCCCAGCCCCGTCCCGTCGGAGGCACTTTCCCATCTGCTGCAGCCCCCCGCCCCCACCGCGCCCCTCCCCCCCCCTCCGCGCCCCTCCCCCACCCCTTTCCCCCGGTGCCTCAATGGGATTTTTCTGGGTGTAAAAAAACTTCGGCATCAAAGGGGCCGGGAGGTCCCCTGGCGCCAGGGGATTGGGGATGGAAAAGGGGGGTGGGGGGGTGGAAACGGCCGGTTTGCCCCCCCCCCCCCTACCCCGAGGCTGGCTCGGCCCGGCGGGGCTGCTGGGGGAGCCCCCCCGGGGGGGGGGTATTGTCCGCGGCATTGTTTTAAGCCCTTCATGTGCAGCCCCGCGGAAGCCTTCGGGGAAGGTGGCGGGGCGGGGGGTGGGGGGCTCCTCCCGGCACAAAAGGGCCCCACGGTGGAGGAGGGCTCTTCCCCGACGGGGCCGAGGCTCGGCTGGGCTGGGGGGGCCGGGGGGCGCGCCCCGTCGGCAAAGTGGCATGTGCGGAGCAGCCACCCTCCCCCTCCCCTTCCCCGCCCCGCCTGCCTTTTCTGGAGACTTTTATTTTTAGGCTCAAGACGGGTTGGAAATAGCAACGACCCCCCCGGCCCCACTGATCCACACACCACACACCACCCCCCCGCCTTCCTGCCTCCCCGACGGGGCGGGCGGGGGAGCTCCGGTGCGCCGGGGCCTCGGCCCGAGATGCTGCCGGGCGAGGAGGGGCGGGGGCGGCAGAGGCTTCCCCCCCACAACCCCCCCCCACCCCGTGCTGCAAGTAGAGACACGGTCCGGCCCCTCTGCGCCTGCAATTACATGTACCGCTCCCGAGGAAAACTCGCTCCCGCCCGCCCGGCCGGGGGCTCCGGTCCCTCCCCCCCCCCGCTCCCCCCACACGCCGGGGAAGATTTTTAAAAATTAAACCAAAAATATTCCCCAAACAACCGATTTTTCCCCACGGAGGGGAAAGGCTCGGCTGAGAGCTCTCCGGGCGCGGCTCTCCCGCGTAGCTCCGCGCTCCCTGCGCGGGCGCGTAACCAGCTCCGCGCCGCCCTCCCCACCTCCCTTCCTTCCTTTCCCCCGCCTTTCGGGGCTGCCGGACCCCGGGGGATGGGGGTGGGCCGGGGGTGGGGGTGGCTGGGAGCTGTGGCTGCTCCCTGGGTGCTGCAGAGATGCGATGGGCTGTGTGATCTCGCTAAATATTTGTTGTTGTTGTTTAACTAAATGTTCCTTTAACCGGGAGTTTTCTCCCTCCCCGGGAAGCGCCACGCGGAGAATTTGTTAGTAAATAAATTGGGTATTTACACAGGAACCAGAAGCCGAGCAAACCTTGAGAGAGAGATGCACATGCCCGAGGGTGATGTTTAAATGGGCTCCGTGCATCAGCCTCCTCGGAAACTCATCAAAATTAATTATAAAAATCCTGGGAAAACGGTCAAAGAGCCTTTAGCTTCCCCTCCTGTACCGGTCCCTTCTGTTATCCCGGGATCTTTGCCTTAAAAACGTGTGGATGCTGCTTACCAGGGAAAGTTCTGTTCCCATCCTTCCAGCTGCAGGACTTGGCTCTCCTGGAAGTACCAAACCAAATTAGTTTGAGGAGGACTCGTAGCAGCACTGCTGCATCCCTGCCCGTGTTCCTGAGGTTTCCAGGGTGTAATCCAAGCCTAAAATCCACAGGTGAAAAGAAGAGAGCCGTGAAATTGGGAAAGAATCACGATTGGGGAATAATTCCTTGCAGCTCGGTGCATTTCAAACCTTCCCTGGGTGGAAACTCGGAGCACACACCTTCCTGCAAGGAGTCCTGCCCCACACAGACCCAGCTGAAAGAAACCATCCAGGATCTGCTTCGGATCTACTTCTAATCTTAACCAGAAAACTTTTGTTGTTGCTTTTTATTGGTTTGCCCAGGACTTTCCCCATGTAATGTAACCCTTTGCCAAGTGAAACGAGGGAAGCCAAACTTAAAAATAAATAAAAAATAAATAAAAATAAAAAGGGGGGAAAAAAGAGGGAAAAATGAGGGGAAAAAAATCCAAACAAAGAGGGAAGTCTTCAATTTAGATGGGAAACAAGAAAGGCTATCAGTCAACCTCCTTCCCCTGGCTGGAGCATTCCAGATGCAAGGTATTTAGAGAATGCAAACAGCAGAGGAGAAATCATTGATCTGCTGGGGGGCAACAGGGCTGCAGGGGCTGGGGGGGAAAGGGCTGCTCCCCAAACCAGGGTAAAACCAGCTCTGCAACCCCTCCCCACAAAAAAAGAAATAAAAAAGGGGGGGAAAGAGTTTTCCCTTCGCTGATAGAAATGTTACCAGCAACTGCAGCAGAATCCAGTGGGATTGCTGGAGCCAGCCAGGGCTGAGCAACAGTTTGCATCCACCCATCACTGGTAAAAGCCTCTCTGGCCTTTTTCCTTCCACCCCCCCCCCAGGATTTCCTTAAGTTGTTTTGTTTTGGTTTTTAATTTTAAAAATTGGTTTGTGTTGATTTTTATTTTTCTTTCTTCCTTTTTCTCCTGACTTTACAGACCTTTCCAAATTTTACAGCCCTGCTCCCCCAGCATCATCAAGCTGCTGATTTAACACATGAAACTTGGTTTGGGCAAAAATTGGTTTTGTGTTTGTTGGGTTTGGGGTTTTTTTTAGGGTTTTTTTTGGTTTGTTTTGGTTTTTTAAAGAGATTTAAATCTTCTAACCAGGCAGAAAAGGTCTCAATGAGTTTTTACAATTTATCCACATATTTAAATAATTCTTGTTGCCACTTAAAGAGTTTGGGGAAATTTCTTAAGGGAGAAGCTTGAAGCTGGGTAGTAATTAACACAGCTGAGATTTCACCAGCCTGGGGGTTTGATGTGAAAGGCTGCAGTCTGCTGGAGTGGTGTTGATCTGAGGCAGAAAATATTTAAAATATAACTATTTTTTAATGACAGATTAGCAGTAAACAGGGGCAGATTATATTCTGTTCTTTTTCTGCCAGTTATCACTTGAATCTTTCTTTAATTTGTTTTTTTTTCAATTTTTTTTTTTTTTTTAAATCTCCAGTGATATTTAATTTGGACAAAATTAAAGATGCCCTTGGAAACCCCAGAAGCTTTAGAGAAAAAAAAAAAATCTTGATTTTTAAAGTTTGAAAATACATATTAATTCCTATCTAATAAATATGGGCTGAAAGTTTTCAGTCAAATAGCCAGGAAAATAGAGGAAAAAAACCCCAAGAATAATTTTGTTTTCCTGAACTCTGCCTCAATCAAATCTCAACCAACAGGAATAATCTGAACATGGGGAGAGCCTGTCCTTAAAACATAGGTGAGAGCTCAGCAGAGTAAGGAGAGTGAGGGCTATGGGTGGGGAATATTTCCTTTTACTTAAGTGGAATCCGAGTTTAAACCACCTTTGGTTCAGTTTTTATTATGGGGAAAATATTCACACTGGAAAAGACAGCTCATATCCAAGAGGATCTGGTTGATTAGAGCTTGTGTTAATGAATTTGGTGAGAGAATTGCTATCAAATGAACAGTTTGCTTGAAAACAAAATTAAGGTTTGCAGCAGATTATGAATAACCCCCTGGAACTCTGTTTCAAACACCCTCTTGGCATTTAGCTGATGCTTTGCTCAGGCTGAGGAGCATCCCCAGCCCGAAGGAAGGTGTGGAGCGATGGGAAATGCCCCTCTGCTCCCTGGAGGGTGGGAGGTTCAGAAGGAGCAGTGCTGAAGATGGGAACAGTTAAACCAGCAGCTTGCCCACAGCTCTGGCTATTCCCTAAACACTCCAGTGTTTAAAAACAAGGCGAGCACCATCAGCAGCCCTGCCTTCAAACCCAACTCGTGCCCCAAAAACTCCTTTAGTTCTGGTACTAAAGAGCTGGAGTCTCTTGAAAACAAACCCAAGAGAAGCCCCCACAACCAAACAACTCTCTGCTTCTCCTCTACATCTGCTGCTTTGCAGTTTTGGGGCTCCCAGCAGAGCAGGGTGCTCAGCCCTGTGCTGGGGCTGCTTGGGCTTCCCAGGTCTCCTGGAGCAACAGTCTGGATTCTCTGTTGGGGTTTGCAAACACATAGAGAAACATTCAAGTTGAAACCAAAGCAAGCTGCTGTGCAGAGGTATCTTTTTCACCCCACTCTCCCTGATGGAAGTGGTTCATTTGGGGGGTTGCAGTCATTTTCCTTGGGTGAGCAGCAAACTCCAAATTTAAGGGGAGGAAAATACTTGTGAGCACCAGCCCTGAAGTGATGCTGCTCAGAAAACTCCTTTAATTTTCCAATTTCCCCTCCTCCCTGCAAATGAATACACCACCACTTCTTTATAGCAGATTTTTCTAACCTATTGATTAAGTTTTTCTCCCTCAAAATCCCCCTGAGCAGCTGGACAGAGAGCTGGAGCTCCAGGTGGCTGTGGGGGGAAAAGTTTCGGTCTTGCTAAACCAAACTAGGGGAAAGCATGGTGGGGGATGAATCCTGCCGTTGCTGAACTCCCCCTGACCTTATTCCAAGTAGGAGCTGCTCTTTTGACCCCCCCTCCAAACATTCCCAGCACTTATGAGGCGCAGATTCAGTGTTTTTCCCTTCAGTCCCTGTAGGTATTTGTATCAGATTCCCTCCAGCCAGAGATAAATGTGTTTATATCAGATTTATGCCCCACGAGTACAAATTTGGGGGTCCTCTATATAATCAGCTCACCCTTTAAATCCCCCCCCCCCGAAGATCAGTGGGGTCTCCAGCACTCCCTCCTTTTCATCCCACTTGGTTTTTAAAACTCCACGAAGCAGGAGGCAACGAAAAGCCCAGCCACTAACAGCATCCCCTTTATACCTGATTCTTTATACCCAAAACCAAGTGTAACCCAGGAAGGGGAGGAGGGGGGAAAAAAAAGCTGAGCAGGAATGCTTTCTCTTGTGGGTGGCTTTAAAAAATATAGGTCATTTCACAATCAAAACCTTGACCCACATCCCACCGCCTGTGCCGGGGCACCGGCACCGCTGGGCTGCTGGAAGGGTGATGTTAGGGGAGCAGCAAGGGCATGAGATGGAAATAATTTCACGTTACTGAACCGGCCACTTGTGCAGGCTCCTTGCCGTGGACGGGCTTGTCTAGTTTCTGGTCCTGCTGGTACATACTTGGGATTTAGCAGGACTGATTATTTCCTCTCCTTTCCTGCAGCTCCACCGCCCTAATCTCCCCAGCTGGTTATTCCTGGCTCTGTCTTTGCTGGGAGCTGGGATAAAGGATGGGGGGTTTTTTTCCACATTAAGGTAAAACACCACGAGGTAAAGTGCTGATGGGGCAAAGCACAGGTAGTTTTGATGCTAAAGCAAGTCTGGATCATCTCACCAGCCTCTGGAACCACAGAATCACCAGGTTGGAAAAGACCTTTAAGATCGAGTCTAACCATTCCTGTCCTAAACTAAACCATAGCTCTATGTGACAGCTCACTACACAGAGCTAAGAGTTGTAGTTGTGAGATTATTTTTTATATATATGTATATATATGCAGCTCAGTGGTCCAAATAAACCTTCCCCACACAAAGTCACCTTCCCTGGATGTGTTTAAAAAAGGGTAGATTGATGAGGTACTTAGGGATGATATGGTTTAGCTTAGGATGGGAATGGTTGGACTTGATGATCTTAAAGGTCTTTTCCAACCCTGTGATGCTGTGTGAAGTTACAGGTGCCTCATGGGCTTCTTGTCACAGCAGCTACTCTCCCCTAGGTCCCTGCTCCCAGGAGGAACGAAGCTCCAAGGACTTAAGAACACAGAAACAAGCAGAGCACACGCCAAGGAGGAGTCCATGCTTCCCATGTTTTGTGGTTCCCTGTTTTAGTTGTTGTGGGGTTTTTTTCCCCCCAAAAAAAGAAGTGGTAGTCAGGGAGGTGCTGAGACAGCTGCCCCCAAGGGTCTTAGTTCACCAAGAAGAACTGCTGGAGCCTCGAAGGGCCGTAGGGTTTGTCTGCAGTTAGAAGGGAGCATTGGCAATGAAGAACACATCTGTTTCTCATGCAGGCAATGTCTGGCAGAGGGAGGTAACTCATACCTGCTTTACTCTCACTCATCCTGTTAGACCTTTGCAGGGAACAAGCCCTAAATCTGAGCCTCTTTCTCCCTATTCCCTGTCCCCACAGCTCCCATCCAGCTTTCCCCTCCCTCCCTGGGGCTGCCTGGGGTCCCACTGCTCGCTCCCAGCCTCGACTCCCATACAGCATCTTCTGCATCTGGCACAGCCAAGGCTGGTGCTGTCGGGAGGGGAAATCTCATACCTGTTCCCAGGACTCTGCTGAGGGGCTCAGACTTCCCAAAACACGCTGCAAACAGCCCTGGCACCAGCTGAGGGGGTTGCCTGGCTCCTCATCGCAGCTCTGGTGCTCACACTGAGCGATGGGAGTGCTGGATTTACCTGGCACCTTGGCAGTGAGGCTCATCACTCCATCCTCTCCCCGGGCTTCAGACCTGCCTCCCCCTCCAGTGCCTGTGGGAAGGAAACAGCTTCTCCTTGGGAACATGGGAAAGGGTTTTTTTAAAGTTTGAAAGACCAGGAGGGGTTTTAGAGCTGCTGCCTGAACTGCCTCACGAGCAGATGTCCTGAAGCTGCCACAACCATGAACCCTGGGTCAACATTTAGCTCTGCTGGATATTTATTTCACTCTATTAACTTTCCATCCTACAGAGGCACTTAATGAGAGGAAAACAAATAGGTTACACTTTGGAGAAACAAGATATCCCAGTTGGCTGGGAGTGAAGTACCCAGGATACATATAATAAAGGGGCTGGGATAAACTATTCCATTTTCATCGATAAGCAGCCATGCTAAGAGTGTAAATTGGTTCCTCACAACTATTAGAGTGCAGCATTTATTACAGCAGGCACGATGCCCCTGCGTGGGCAAAAGGCTTTTGGAGACCCTGGCACTCCTGTGTGCTGCTGGCTAAAGGACCAAGCCACATGATAAGGAGTCGCTGTGAAAGTAGCAATTACTCCCTAAAAGCACCAAACTCTTACTCTACTCTGCCCATGTCCTCCTGAGCCTTTATCTGGATGTAATAGAGACAGAACTGGGGGAGCTGGGGGAGCAGCAAGAGCCGCGTCTCCCAGGGCTGGGGTGTGATTCACACTGTGCTCCTGGGACTCCTGGAGCAGGGATAGAGGGAGCAGGAATAGAAACCAGCCTGTACCTGAGAGTCTGTCCCAGAAGTGCAGGGAAAATGCCTCTTTAAGAAAGGACCCACAAGAGGGGAAGCCTGTCCATGGAGACACAAACCTCATCACGTTGTATTTCTAGAGGTGTCTGGGACAAGAGGTGCTGGGAGCACTGTACCAGCACAGAGAAACCCTCTCCCACACCCAAACCATCAGTGACTCCATTCTGCCCCATCACTTCTGCAATCCCACCCAGGGCTGCTTCTTGCTCAGCCCCATCAAGCAGAAATCCTGCTTCTTCCCCATGCAAATCCCTGGCAGAGCTGAGCCAGCACGAACCTGGGAGGAGACACCCTTCCACACACAGCCAGGAGCACAGGGATCCTGCTCCCAGCAGCTCTACTGAGCTCCACCGAAAAACAACACCAGCAAAAGGCTGGCAGACCTGAGGGGAAGGTTTTAACTTGGATAACCTCCTGGAAAAGTTCAGGCTGCTCCAGGGAACCGAGCTCTGCAAGCCAGCACAGCCAGCCCCAGGCACTGCTTCACTCAGGTAGTGATGTGAGCAGAGCTCAGCGCAGGGTTAGGCTGGCACAAACAGGACCCTGCTCTGCTCCATCAGCAGACTGAAGCTGGGATCCAAGAGCAGGAGGTGCCCACTGGGGAGCATCCCTCAGGAGAACTTACATGTTGCAGTCTAGCAGGTCCTGTTCTCCCAGAGAGACCCAGGGAGAACATCTCACCAGGCACAGAGCTGCAGCAGAGCTGATGGGATGTACCTTTACCCCCCATTTACCTTAATGGCACCACGAACATCTGCAGAACATCTGCTCTCCCACCCCCAGCTGCACAAGGCCAGGGTGAGGTGGTGGCCTTGCTGACCTGTGTCCCCAGCAGCCCCCACAGCAGAACCCCCCCATCACTCACCCAGGACAGAAACAGCCCAAACTGATGCTCAGCTCCAAGCTGCCCCAGCTGCTCTCCCTCACCCCACAGAGGCAGCTCTGGGGTCATCACTCTCCACCTCATCAGCCAATGCTGCCTCACCATTTCCTACTCATTTCCTGCCTGCCACCCTCCATCCCAGGCTTCTTCCTCTCAGAACACACAGCTGGGTGGGGGGCAGGTGGTGGTTCCAGCATTTGGGGGTTGCACTGCAGAGTCAGGATGCCCAGACTCGATGGTCACAAGAGTCATAATGATGTGAGCTCATGGTTTTAGCAAAATTTTTCCTCCTGTAAGAAAGCAAAGGGGCAGGTTGGGTCCCTCTGAGCTTGCACTTCCACTTGACAGAAGAAAAGATGGGAAGGAGAGAAGCTTTTCCCATGGAAGAGAGCACTGCATGGAATTAAGGCTCAGGCCAAGGCCATGTGTGTTGTGCCTGTGATCCCTGTTCCCTCCTGATTTTGTGATACAGTTGTGTTTAATTGCCATTAATGTAAACATATTGTAAAAGGTTATTTTCCTGCTCTGCAGGTCAATGGACCTAATGAAGCAGCTCTAAGTGGGTTTGAATTGCTTTGATTAGGTGCTTGATTTCCTGTTTACCTCATGGAAGTGGGTTTGGGCTGGCACAGCCACTGTATATAAAAGCTCTTGCAGGGTCTCCTCAGAGCACCAGAACAGGCTGAAATCCTCTGGGCAGCATCAGAGAAGCAGAAAGGTAAGAACTTCCCTACCAGCCTTTCTCTTTAACTTTCCTTTTTAAGATATATAATTGTTTTCCCTGAGATAAGAGTTGGGCTGAGCAGGGTTGTGAGTGGCAGCCTGTAGCCCTGGCTGAGTTCTTCCCAAAGCTCTACAAGACCATCTTTTCTTGGTAGCTCTGGAGAAAGACCTGCAGTAGCCTTTGTGAGGGGCTGTGAAGGGAAAGACCTTTGTCTCAGAGGAGGATTTGGTGTGTGGCAAACGGTTCAGGTTAGGATCTGTGCCTCTGAGCACGTGGTGTGCAGGGAAATGAGGAGAAATTGGTTCTTTGTTGCTTTTTTTGGGGACTTCCCAGTTGTGGGTAAACCAGGGGTAGCAGCAGAGGAATCACAGAGTGATAGGAGTTGGAAGGGACCTTGAAAGCTCACCTAGTCCCACCCCCTGCCAGAGCAGGAGCACCCAGACTAAATCCCACAGGGACACATCCAGGGGGGTTTGGATGTCTCCAGAGAAGGAGACTCCCCAGCCTCTCTGGGCAGCCTGTCCCAGGGCTCCATCACCTTCACAGGGAAGAAGTTCCTCCTTGTATTCCCATGGAGCTTCCTCTGCTCCAGCTGCACCTGCTGCCTCTTGTCCTGTCACTGCCATCCCTGAGCAGAGCCTGGCTCCATCCAGCACGCTCCATGCCAGGGCTGGCAGAGCTTTGGCTCATCCAGCTCAGCATCACGTAGGCAACGGGGTCTTTCCTGAACCCCAAGCCAGTCTTGCTCTGACCACATGGACTGCTTTTCCTCCTGGTCTGGGTATGTTCTGCAGAGGAGGGGTGTCCTTTCCTAAAATGAAGGCTACAAGGTGCTTCCTCTCCCAAGAATTACCTGAAGATGAAGAAAACCCTTGCACACCTCAGTTATCTCCAGATCCGTGGTACCTGGAGCTGTATCACAAATATATGAAATGAGAAGCAAACGAGAGGGAAATCCTCAGTTATTTAATTTAACCCTTCCCTTCTGCTCTCATTTAAAATACTGCTTAGCTTTTTCTACATGGGAAAAAGCTGGTTACATGCTCTGGAGCCCTTTTGTCTCTCCCTGCTTTAGTTGGAAGTATTTTTGGGAATTCACTGGTGTTTGGAGTTCCACACCTTGGTTTTTAAGAGCATTCCTCCAAACCTGATGTGTCTGACATAATGTAACACATTTAAGTGTTTTTCCTGTTTAATTAGAAGAGCTGAAACCCTTTAAATGACTCCTTTTCCAGGAGTAAATGACTCCTCTTCCAGGAGTAAATTAAAAAGGAAAAAAGCCTGAATTACAAGGAACCCCCCAAAACAACACCTGGGCTGTTGTAAGAGCACAAATAACTCCTCAGAGGAGTGAGGTTCTATCGATATATGAATAAATTTGTGAAGGATGAGACACCTGAGTCCTGATCCAGACCTTTCCCTTACGCTGCTGCTGTTAACAGCTCTGCTCCGTTGTGATGCAGCTGCCAGAAGCTTCTACAACAGAGCAAGGTGAGGGACAGCAAAACATATCTGTGAGCTGTGATCAAATCCACCTTTGTACAGAGCTTCCAGAGCTGGAATAGTAATTAAAGGAGTTCAAATATCCATGGGCTACTGAGTAAAACTGTGGATGTGAGGATTAGGAACAGCTTGAAACTAATAAATCTTGGAATCTGATCCCATCACTGTCCATGGGGTATTTTCCATCACTGATATTCCCTGATATTCTCAGGTCCCTACCTCAGGCATCATCCATCCCCACAGAAAAGTCCCAGACATTAGATCAGGCTCCTGAATCCCACAGAACCCCAGTGTGGGGGAAGCAGGATGCCATCACTGCTGAGTTGCCCCATCCAACGTACGTCCCTCCTCACAGACCCGAGACTGAATCGACCCTTAAAGCACAATGAGGTGCCCACAGGGTCAGCTTGTAAACAGGGAGGAAGACAAAGCCCTTGCCTCCCAGAATGCACAACCCACAATGAATTTGATGGTTACAATAAAAGTACAGGGACCCAACATCCAAAGCCACCAGGGTAGGAAAGAGCGTTGGCATTGAAAGAGGAGTTTAACTGGGAGCAGCCACGGAGGGCTTTGTAGGATGGAGGCTGAGGAAGCACATTTACAAGCACAGGCACGTGCCCAACCACTGCACATCCCTCTGCATCCACTAATGTGTTCCAGGGACTGGACATCTGGACCATCCTCTGCTGCTGAACAGAGAAACCAGCCAGGAAAATGATGTCTTTCAAAGTTCTCTCTCTGCTCCTTGTGTCGCTGGGCTTCGTTCTGATGGAAGAGAACGTCTCTGGGTAAGTGTTTTGGAAAGCTCTCAGTGTGTTTTGAGCCTTTTCCAGCTCACCACTGGAGGCAAATGGACTCTTTCCATTGGCATCTTGGTGAGTAGGTGTGAACATGAGTCCTGAGGTAGATCCCAGATAAGAGACAGATAAGTGTACAGATATGAGCAATCAAACTAAAGCCCTGAGCCTTTGAGCCAGAGCCAGGAACTTCCAAGTTTTCCCTACAAACTTTGTGGCTCTGGGTTAGGAGAAACAAGCTGGAAGTCAACCAGGAAGAGAAGGTTGGCTGAGAACTAGAAACACGATGTAATCATCTCATGTGAATGAGGCTAGGGGGCATCCAGTGTTTGGAAGCTTCTGAAACCATGACTGGTGATGTAAAGCAGGTCTCTAAGACAGATTTTCCCCCTCTTTCCCTGACTCCTGCTACAAAATTTTCAGCTCCCACCCAAGGAGATCCAAAAGAATCCTCACTGGAGGAGTAGGAGCTCCTGCAATCCCAGGAGATAGCACTAAAATAAAACCAGATCAGCCTTGGAATCCTTGGCCAACTTAGGGAGCCATGGGCTACGTCTGCACTGTCAGATCAGCACAGGTCTTGGGATCAGCCCTTGTCTCCTGCCAGCCCTGAGGACAGAGGAAGAGGTTTCCTTGGCCCGAGGTGTGCAGCTCACTGGAGGGGGGAGCCTGGGTGTGCTTGGTGCCTTAACTCGGAGCCAAAGCCCTTGTGAACTGGGCTAGAGCAGGGAAAACCTTGCTGACTCCAGGCTACCTGCAGATATCCTGAGCTCACCTCCTCCTGAGGTCTCGAATCTGAGCTGTGCCTGTCTTCACAGCCAGCACCACGGGTGGGGAGGGTGGTAACCCCTTCTCCAGCCATCTCCTCAGTGCAGGAATGGACCAAGAGAGATTAAAAATGATCCCAAAACCTTCCTGACTGTAGGGAACCACATGGGCCATCACATTAACCCCACATCCCGTGTGCTCCCGGTCTGGGCAGGACTCACTCTGTCTCTCTGCTCTTACCCCAGTGTAAGTATAAGGATTCCCAGTGCCAGACCAGTGCAGAGACGCTACTCCGAGGCCACCCTGGCCAGCGATTACAGCCGTGCCATGGACAACATGCTGAAGAAGAACTTTGTGGAGTGGTTGCTGGCCAGACGGGAGAAGAAAAGCGAGTGAGTGTGTCGACTTCCCACCCTCCTACCAGCCAAACTCGGCTGTCCCCAGCCAACTGATGGCCAGAGAGGGATGCAGAGCTGAGGATGCTCTTCCTGCACCGCAGCGGGGATTCCCCAGCGAGCTGTGTTTTCCTTTTGCCTTTTCCTAAGTCCTAAAAATGTTGCTGGTCTGTCGGCACAGGACACAACCTCTGTTGTGTCCCCTCTCCCTGTCTCTCCTTTGGCCGCTGGGAGATGGGGTGGGAGATGGATTTTTAGTGGAAAAGCAGAATTTTGGCACCCTCTTGTGGCATCTCGCACTGATTCCTCCCCGTTTCACCTCCCCAGCAACATCATCGAGCCATTCAAGAGGGAAACCGAATCCCAAACACCAGTTGCCGATGGTCAAGAATCAGACCTGGACATGCAGGAAGGCAAAGACTTCTTCACCTGGCTTCTGAAAGCCAAGAAAAACCCCAGGTGAGATGGGAGAGGGCAAAGTCTGGTCACAGGGGAGGGACGAGGGGTCTGCAAGGGTTTAATTCCTGAAGGAATGTTTTGGGGCAGGGATCTGTGGCAATGGCTTCGTGTAGGGAAAGGCTGGGATTGGAATTTCCAGAGGAAAAGTCACATTTGGCATTTCTGACTCGTGAGGGAAAGAACAAAGACCAAAAGAAAAGCCTCGTTTGGGGATTTCTCACAAAAACCCCCCAAATTTCAAAGATACAGACAGTTGGAACCTTGGGTTAGCCTCATCAAGACCCAGCACTTCCATAAGGTCAAAGCATGGAATTTTGGGATGGAGCTGAAGCCCATCTGCTCCCTTAACACCCCAACATCACCATCAAATGAGGTGCTTTGTCCTAAACCAAACCAAACCCTCTCAAAATAAAGCTCTGCAGTGAAAATGAGATTAAATGGATCCATTTCTGCAAAAGATCCATTTCTGATTGACTCAACCCTCCTGGGCGAGGAGGGGGGCAGGAATCCCACCCCCTCCCACTCTCAGCACATTGACCAGTTAATTTTTTTTTAAAAGAAAGAGGAAACCCCCCCCCACTTCTTTCTTCATATTATGCAAAACCTGAAAGCCCATCACCTAAGGGTAAAACCATGCAGGAGAGATGCTGCCTGACCCAGGAGGAACTTCCCTGTTTGTTTTGGATCTCTGCCCTTTCCCAGGGACACTCAGGTATAGAAATACTATTTTTTTAAGATTTAATCATCTTAAAATCCTCATGATGATGGTAACAACGGTGATCCAGGCTCACCTGGAACAGGTAGCTGTGGGCAAGGTAACAGAGCCCATGCAGGAGGCAGCTTGTGCCTTCGTTCCCCCCAAACCATCTGGCCCAGAGCCTTGTGCTGCATCAGCCTATCCACAGCCTGTCAACAGCCCCTGTCACCTCCCCCAGGCCCAGCTTATGTCACCAACGTTCAAAAAGCCAATTAAGACACAGGAATCTGAAGGAAAAATCTGTTCTTGGGCACTTTCTGTGTTTAAAAAACCCCCCAAACCAGCAGCAAATGAACGAGGGACGTGTTTCCCTTCTGAAATGTGAGAGGGATTTTATAAACCCTGTCAGGTTGCTGCTGCTTAGTCCTAAAGTGGGGGCACAGAGGGGGAAAAGCACTTACCACACCCAGCCCACAGCCTTCAGGCACAATCCTAGAGTCTTCTGGCAAAAATAAAAGGCATTTCTAACTACAGGGAGTCACAGGACAGTCACCCAGAGTGAGACTCGGGGGGGATTTGTTGTCTCTCTGGGTGAAAACTGCTTTAGAAACTGGGGAGTGGGGGCTGAGCAGGGTTACGGTTCACAGAGGTGTCTCAGGCCAAGCACTGGGGAAAATCAGACACTGAGGATTGCTGGTCACATGGAAAACACACAATCAAAGAAAGGAGGGCTTTGAGGGATGGCGAGAGGTCGCTTAGTCTGACCCCTGCTCCAGGGCGGGATCAACGCACCCTAAACCACTCCTGACAGATGTTTGTCCAACCTGTTTGGGAGGGGGAAGGGAGCCCTTTGATGCTAGAGATTAATCAGCTTGATTAACTTCATTTTTAAGAAAAAAAAAGATGTTTTCTAGTGTCTCCCTTAATCTCCTTAATTGCAAATAAAAAATGTGACTTGCAGGGGAGAGCCCTTCTCAGGCTTCCCTTTGTGAGTTTGGGGTGTGGGTGCTGCTTCACCCACGCTCTGCCTTTGTTTTGATGCCTGGTGGGTCTTGGAGGAAAGGGGGGTGCAGGGCTGGGGAGGGGTCACCAGCCTGTTCCTTCTTGTCCCCCAAGCCTGAGAGATGTGTTCACATGCCAAGACGGAGGCACTGGTGTGTGCAAGGAGCACGCAGGCAGGAAGAGGGTACAGCTTTTTGTGGGTTTATCTGAGTTAAAGGTGTTAGAAGACAAGGAAAATAGAACATCTCTGTGAACTGGAGGGGACTGGGATGTGAGGCCAGTACACATGGCATGTGGGATGTCACCTCTCCTCTGTCCTTATGGCTGGGCATGTCTCTTGCAGTTTTGCTTTTCCAGAAGGTTCAGAAGGGCTGAAGGATGTATTGAACCCCGAGTTTCTGGCATGGCTGATGTCGATTGATGTCTGCAAACCAGCGTGAGTGGCTCCTCTGCCTGTTCCTGTTGTCACAAGGATCCCTGAGGATCATTTCCCAGCCCTTGTCCCCGAAGGCTCTTGCTGCAGTGCTTGATCAAAGAGTTCAGGGTTTAACTTCAAAAAATTAAAAAGAAAATTATAGGGAAAAATGAAATATTCTAGAGAAGGGAGGGTAGGGAGTCCCTTTCCCCTCTCTCTAACGAGGTGGTGTTCATCAAGCCACTTCCAGGAAACATATTTTATGTCTGTCATGCACCACTACAAAAGACATTCAGAGAAAAAAGAACAGGAGAAATCGGGGTGCAGAAGGTGGGGGGGAGTGAGGAGGCTCAAGGGGTCAGCCCATCCGATGCTTGAGTAAAACAAAAGCTGAGAGAGACAAAATCACCCTGAACCAAAAAAACCCCAACAAAACAGAACAGAGCTGTTTATGCTAACAGCAAAAGCTGGCACAGGAACAGAAAGGGATGAACTGGCCATGGATCAAAGTAGGTGGGAAGCAAGAGGCAGCTCTGTGCTACAGACAGTTCTGTGCAGCCTGGGCAGACAACGTGAACTGAGCAGCCAGCCAGCAGGTCAGAGAAAACAAAGCACTGGAGCTCATCCTGTGGAGAAACTTCTTTCCACCTCTCTCCTCTTACCACTTGCTGATTTTTCTCTAAACTTACACACACTTGCTGTTCAATGCCAATTTGGATACACGTCTTCTTGCCCAGGTGGCCAAGAAGGCCACTGGCATCCTGGCTTGTGTCAGACCCAGCATGGCCAGCAGGGCTGGGGAGGGGATTTGGGGCTGGGGAGGGGTTTGTGCCCCTGGACTGGGCACTGGGGAGGCTGCACCTCGAGTGCTGGGTTCAGGTTTGGGCCCCTCACTACAGGAAGGACATCGGGGTCCTGGAGCGAGTCCAGAGAAGGGCAACCAGGCTGGGGAAGGGGCTGAAGGGCAAATCCTCTGAGGAGCAGCTGAGGGAGCTGGGGGTGTTGAGCCTGGAGAAGAGGAGGCTGAGGGGAGACCTTCTCCCCACCTCCCCTGCCCTGCCAGGAGGGTGCAGAGAGGTGGGTGATGGTCTCTTCAGCCAGGGGACAGGAGATGGGACAAGGGGCAATGGGCTCAAGCTGCCCCAGGGCAGGGTCAGAGCAGACATTGGGAGAAAGTTCTTCCCTGAAAGGGTTCTTGGGTGCTGGAACAGGCTGCCCAGGGAGGGGCTGAGTTGCCCCCCGGGATGGGTTTAACAGCCGGGCAGATGAAGCGCTCAGCGATGGGGTCAGTAGAGGATGGGTCTGGCTGGACTCGATGGTCTCAAAGGGCTTCTCCAACCTGTGATCAAAACGGATCCGCAAGGTTATCAGAGGCGGCTGGAGCGTAGAGGAGCCAATAACTCACCCTATTGCCTCCAGGAGCTAAATGAAAACAGGCCGAGGGTGCTACCGCAGGTCGCTAACGTCCCTCTGTCCCCTTTCTGCTTTGCCAGGGCTGTGTGAGCCCGGCCCCTGCCCAGGAGCTCCCTCTCCGCCCCGCCCGCCACACGAGGAAGAGGAGAACCGCGTCCCCTGCCCGCTCCGCTCCCTGCGCCTTGTCTCTGGCCGCTGCCCGCAATAAAGAGTTGAGTCCGCAGCTGAAACACGGCTCCGTGCGGGGCGGGAGCGTTACGGGGCTCCGGGAGGGGCCGGGGTGCTCAGGGCCGGGGGCGATGGGGGGCTGGGGGGGGGGGTGTGAAGGGCCACAGGGAAACGACCCCCGGCCACGCTGAATCCCCCCCGGGAGCCCTGAGGCGTCGCCCTCCCTGCTGACCCATCCCAAGGGTCCCCTGCGGCTGGGGGAGGCGCCGCTTCCCCCGGGAGGGTCCCAGCCCCCACGATGGGGACCCCCCTCCATGGGGGGGGGGTGTCACTCTTACCCAGAGCGGGGCTCCCCCCGCCCCGGGGCAGCCTGAGCCCCCTCCCGCCCGGGGGGACCCACAGCGGAGACCCAACGCCCGGACGGGGCCTATTTCCACCCCTCCCGCCCCGGGAGCCCGGTGCCCCCCCCGCCGGCTCTCGGGAGGTGCCCGGGGGTCCCGTCACGGGGAGGTGCCCGGGATGGAGACGTGGCCCCGCCCCTCCTTGCGTCATCACCGCCGCCCGTCCCGGGGACATGACGTCAGAGGGAGCGCGGCGGAGCCGGGATGCACCGGCGGGGGGTGGGCGCGGGGGCGATCGCCAAGAAGAAGCTCGCGGAGGTGAGGGGCGGCGGGACCCCCATGGGGAGGGGGCGGTCGGGGGGTGGCGGACAGGGCCAAGCCCGTGGGAGGCGGGGCCGGCCCGTGGGAAGGGTGCTGGGATCCCCCGGACCCGGAGGAGGGGGCACCGGGCCCGGGGGAGGGGGTGCTGGGACCCACCGAGCCTGGGGGAAGGGGTGCCGGGACTCACTGGGCCCGGGGAAGGGGGTACCGTGCCCAGGAGAAGGGTGCCAACGGATACCGGGCCCGGGGGACAGGGTGCCGGGACCCACCGGGCACGGGGGAGGGTTGCCTTGCCTGGGGGAGGGGCTGCCGGGACCCACCGAGCCTGGGGGAGGGACTGCCGGGCCCGGGGAGGGGGTGCCGGGACTCACTGGGCCAGGGAAGGGGGTACCGTGCCCTGGGGAGGGGCCCCAGCGGGTACCGAGCCCGGAGGAGGGGTGCCGAGCCTGGGGGAGGGGGTGCTGGGACTCGCTAGGCCCGGGGAAGTGGGGTACCATGCCCTGGGGAGGGGTGCCTGGTGTACCGGGTTGGGGAGAGGGGTACCGGGCCCAGGGGAGGGGTGCCAGGGGGTACCAAGCCTGGGGGGGCGGTGCTGGGCACTGCAGGAGTGCTCAGACCCCACCGTGCTCGGGTCCATCGGTACCGGGGGGGGAAGGCTGGGCCCCTTGGGGCCTGTGGGAGGGGGAGCCATGCTCAGGGGAGGGGGGCCCTGCCCATCCTCCCAGCTGCCAGCTCAGGGTGTCCCCAGTGTCCTGGCAGCCCCCTGCGTACCTCGAGCCGCAGGTCCTGCTTGTTCACCCACGTGTAAGGAGCGTCTCCCTCGCCCGGGTTTGGTTTCCAGTCGCTCCCTCCCTCAGCCCTGTCTCCATCATCCCCTTTTCCTCCCACAGGCCAAGTACAAGGAGCGAGGGACGGTCCTGGCTGAAGACCAGCTGGCCCAGGTGGGACATCCCCCCCTGCCCCAGCAGCAGAACAGGCGTGGTTGTGAGCCCAGGTTTAGTTTCTCACTCCACTTCGGTGTCTGCTCCAGACACCATCATTAGTGTGGCTACCGATGGCGCCCGTTTGGCTGCCTTGCCCTCAGAGAGCTGTGATGGTGCAGGAAAACTGCTGCCCCCCTTTTCTGAGCCTGTCCCTTGGTTCAGAAGGGCCCTTTGCCTTGTCATATCTCCCCCAGTGCTGGTTTCTATTCAGCATTAAAAGTGCACATGGACAATTCTGATTCCATCAAGTGAGTTTTATCTTGTTTTGAGTGTTTCCTGAGGGCTCTGCTCACTCAGTGCCCCTTGGGCACCATGTTTACAGGAAAAAAAACCCACATTAAATAAGCATTAAGACACAAACGCTTCTGTGCAATTCTCTTTCAGATGTCTAAGCAGCTGGACATGTTTAAGACCAACTTAGAGGAGTTTGCCAGCAAACACAAGCAGGAGATCCGTAAAAACCCTGAGTTCCGGGTCCAGTTCCAGGACATGTGTGCCACAATCGGAGTGGATCCTCTGGCATGTGAGGAACAGGCACCAGGGTTAATCACTAAGGACTCATCTGGTTGTAAACAGCTGGCTGTGAAGCTGAACTTCCCTTGAGGAGAGCTGATGCTGGTTTAATTCTTGGGGTTTGTGAATTGATGTAATGTACCTGTGGGCGTTATTTAGTTCAAAGGGAGGGGAGGGAAACAGTAACTCCCTTGCAGGGAGGTTTGTGAGCAGCCTGCTTGGCACCAGGAGCTGTTAAGGAAGGATGTTTCCACCAATGAGCTGATCTTTTCCCCCTTTCTCACTTCACAGCTGGGAAAGGATTCTGGTCGGAGATGCTGGGAGTTGGAGACTTCTACTATGAACTGGGTGTGCAGATCATTGAGGTTTGCCTGGCTCTGAAGCACAGGAATGGAGGTGAGGGTCCCCCTGTGCCTGGTTTCTCAGAGATACAGCTAATAGGAGGATAGCTTTTCCCTCTGGAAAATGAGTGGCTCAGTTTGATGTTCTTTAGTAGATTTCAGGAACTTCTGTGAGGGCAGTTTCACCTCCCCCCCAAACCCTTGTTTTGTTTCTGCACCAGGTTACTGCTACTTGCCTTGTTTTATTGAGTTCATAGACTCACAGAGCTGTAGGGGTTGGAAGGGACCCCCAGAGCCCATCGAGTCCAACCCCCTGCCAAAGCAGGGTCCCTGGGACAGGTCACACAGGTCGGTGTCCAGCTGGGGCTGGAATCTCTCCAGAGAAGGAGACTCCACACCCCCTGGGCAGCCTGTCCCAGGGCTCCCTCACCCTCACTGGGGAAAAGTTCTTCCCCATGTTAGTGCAGAACTCCCTGTGCTCCAACTTGAGGCCATCGCCCCTTGTCCTGTCCCCACAGACACTGAGAAGAGGCTGCCCATGTCCCCCTGTGTCCCACCCTTCAGCTATTGATCCCCATTGATCAGATCACCTACAGAAATCAATCAACTGCCCTCGTTAGGTAATAAAACTGTAACTCACAGTGTCACAGGTAAGGAGCAGGGATCAATGACAGTACAAAACCACTGAGTTACTGCTTTGCCTGGCAGTAAGTGTCTCTGAAGGACCACAGCAGTGTCCCAAAGAGCTGCACTACCAGCACTAAGTGCCTAATGAAAAGACAGTAGATGTTCTTCACTCCAGAAAGGCAATCTGAGACCAGGAACGGGCCACAGCAAAGCCAGCTGAAATCTGAGCCCAGTACATTTGTGGGAGAAGGCAACAGCTGACTGGTGCTGTGGGAGTATGGGAACAGAAGTGACTCACTGCTTATCTCACCCAAGGCTTGGCTCTGGGAACAATGAGCAGCCCTTGTGAAATGAGAGGCAGGGGCGAGCCCATGGCAGAGGCACAAAGGACCCTTGACCGCTCCTGCTGCAGGAGTTCTGTGGCTGTGCAGTCATGTTTTCCCATCCCCTTTTGTTGCCTCCCAGGTCTGATAACGCTGGAAGAGCTTCACCAGCAAGTGCTGAAGGGAAGGGGGAAGTTCGCTCAGGACGTCAGCCAGTGAGTGTCTGTGTTACAGGACAGGGCAATCGAGTAGCACCTGGTGGGGGGGAGAGGGGGTGAGTGATCCAGATTTCCCCTCTGGCAACAAAGCTGCTCAGGTGTGATCCACAATTAATGATGTCACAGAAGCAGATTTTGGGACACAACTCGTGCTGATCACTAATTTGTGCTGAATCTTCCAAGTCTAGCACTCACCCAGCTCAGGCACTCCCAGTGTCCGTGGTGAGTCTGCCCCTTCTGCAGGGGGACAGGCACAGAAACAACTTCTAGATTCCTTTGTAACACTTGTGTCAGCTGTTGATTACCTGAAGCTGCAACAAGCTCCAAGCAGCTCTCACTGCTCACAGCTTCCACATGCCTCCTCCTTTACAGAGCCTAGCGTGCAGCTCGAGAGGGACTCTTGCTTTAAAGCCTCACACTGATCTCTGCTTCTCAGGGATGATCTCCTCCGTGCAATCAAGAAACTGAAGGTCTTGGGGAATGGCTTTGGGATTATCCCTGTTGGTGGCACCTATCTGATCCAGTCGGTACCAGCTGAGCTGAACATGGATCACACTGTCATCTTGCAGCTCGCAGAGGTAAATACAACCACCTTTAAAGAACCTTATTGCTTCCATGACAGGGAACTGGGATTAGACCAGGCAAAACTTCCCCTGCTTTACTAAACTACAGGCTCAAGATTTGTCTACAAGCACGTGGTGTTTCTTCCTCTCATTTCAGAAAAAGGGCTATGTAACGGTCAGCGAGATCAGGTCCAGCCTGAAGTGGGAGGCAGAACGTGCAAAGCAGGTGCTGGTACGTATGAAGGTCTCTTGTGCAGAGTGGAGCTCAGTGACTGCTCCCACAGCTGATGCTTCCCTGGGGCTGTGTTATCCCAGCATGCCTGGGGGAGCCCGAGCAGGCAGAGCGTGTGCTGCGTTAACACAGACTGAGGGAAGCAGCAGCCCAGCAGCTGCAGATATTCCTGGGGCTTCACTAATCTCCAGGAAATCCTGAATCCCACATAAACACATACAGTGGGCATAGCTGGATGGCTGAACTGTCTTTCCCAGTCTGTAGCCCAAGTTCTACACCCTCCCTTACCCTAAATACAGTGTTGGGGTCAGGGCACCGTGGAAACAGCTTCTTGGCCACTTCACTAAGCTTCACTCACAGTTTCCACCCTGTGTGCACAGGAACACTTGCTGAAGGAAGGAATGGCCTGGCTGGATACACAGGCAGCAGGAGAACCACAGTACTGGCTGCCTGCTCTCTTTACAGAGCTGTACTCTCAGGAAATCACTCCAGAGGAAGCCAAGGAGGCAACACTGTGACAGCTGCGTGTTCTGTGCCTGTACAGAGCTCTTTGCTGAGGTTCTTCACATATCGCCTGAGTCATGGGGATCCTAGACTTGAAATAAAAGTTTTGTAAAAAGCAAAATAGCTTGAAAGTAGCACTGATTGCTACTTGCTTACCTCTGAGTTTTCTCTGTTGTGGGTGGAAGTGCTGTTTACCATTACAATTACAGCAAAAGGAGAATGATCTAAGCTGCTGTCGTGACTTGCAGCCTCAGAGGATGCAAATGTGAATCTCAGAGTCAGCAGTGACACCAAGACACCACACTGCAGTCCTCTCTGCTCTGTGAACCAGGCAGTCTTCCACTAAGGAGTTACCACAGGCTCCATTCTGCCAAAACAAACTTTATTGCACAAAAAAAAAAAAAAGAGAAGAGAATCTTATGTACAATAGTATATAAACAAGGTATCTTAGAGTGACTCTTGTGCATATATTTTTCAACTCAATTAGGTCTAAAAATCTGTTGCTAAAACATCTCTGCCTAGAGCAGTCATCTTGAGGATTGTCACTTTGAAATGGAAACATTCAGAAATGGTAGGACAGACAATGTTAGAGCTAGAAAACTAATTACATCTCCTTTACAGCCACATGCTAGTTATGTGAAGTGTCCACGATAAGGCATTTTCTTGTCCCGTTGTATCGGTGGATGGTAACGCCACATGCATCACAAACAGGTTTCAGAACCAGCTCTGCCTGGGGAAGGCAGAGGAGTCACAGCTCTACCCACAATGCTACTGAGTGGTGAAAAACAACGTGACATTTACAATGGGATTAAAGAGGCAGCAGAGTAGCACGCAGCTTGGGGAGACCCCCCCTCTGCCTCCCCGAGCCCCCGTTTCAAGGTGAATGCTGCTTTAGTTGCTCTCAGCTGCTGTAAGCTCAGCTTTTCCCTCAAAGGGGAAGACAGGGTTTAAGTCTAAATCAGGCCAATGACAGACCCAGGGGAGTTTGCTTACTAAAGGGGGAAAAAACCTGGTTCCCAAGTTAATAAAGGGCACCTTAACAAGTCAGAAGTGTTTCCACCTCTCAGCTTTCTGGAGCTGCTTAGGCTGCAGGCTGCTGAGTTCCACCAGAGGTGATAGGAACCACAGAGGCTGAAGGTAATTCAGTGACACACGGGGCCCTGCCTTCCCAAACAGCACATGATGGGGGTCTCCCCACCCCTCTTTCCGTGCTTTTTCACCCCAGAATGAGGGTGACTGCCCTGGAAGCTCTCCCACCACCATCAAGAGGCTGAGGTGGGTCTGAGCTGGTGGGAAGGTGTTTAAAGAAAACTGGGAGAGGGCCCAGGAAACGTGCAACTTTGTGCTTAGCTTTCTGTCAAAGCTCTTGTAAAAGTCATTAAAAAACAGATTCACCTCTTTATCAACCAAAAACATCACAACTGCCCCAATCTATCCTCACCAGGCTCATTTACCTGGAGAAACTGGGTTATTTCACCTCCACCTGAGTTACATCTTGGATGTAATGGCACTCACAGCCAGGGGATGCTTCTCTGAGAGGCTGGCCTTTGCTCACAGGAGAAAGCTGCTGCTTGAAACATTCAAAGCACTGAAGTGTTAAACATGACGATACTCAGCTTGAGCTCAGCCAAGTTTGGCAAAGGAACTTGTGGGTAAGAGGCGTACACCTCTGAGGAACTCCACCCAGAAGCAGCGGCTTCCTTGGCTAGAATCGCCCTTTACTCTAGCCTTGCCTTCTGATGGATCAAGGGAGCAGCAGGGAGTGAGGTGGCAGGAGGAAAATGGGAGGAAATTAAATCCTACTCTGAGTAGAGAGAGGTGGAAAGCAGAGTGTTTCAGTTCAGGAAACAAACCAGCTCCGTTCACAGCAGCCAGAATGAAGTATTTCTTGCATGTGAAATTCAAACCAACGCCTCAGAAAAATAATACACAAACTAGATTGAATTTTTAAGTGCTCCCCCCTTCTCTGACCACTGGCTTTCTCACCCTCCCTTCCCCAAAACACTGGCATGAAGACCCCCACACTCGATGTATGGATTCTTGGAGTTTCCACTTTCCATCCACCCCTCTGTGCCTGAAGTCTCAGTGGACAAAATCCCCCAGGGCTTGAGTAAAGCTTTCAGAAAGGAGCCCAGATTCCACCACTGCTCGTTATCTTTGGTCTGTCTAGAACAGTGTCTAGAAGAAAGACATGGGGTAGATGGGCTTCACCGAGCAGGGAGGCTCCATCTCTCCCAACCCGCACAAAAAGGTCACACCCTGGATTCAAAACTCTCCCACAGCTCCAGGTTCAGCACAGCCCCAGGGAAGGGCTCAGTGTCTAGGAACAGAGAAGCTGTAAAGATTGGCAGTCTAGATCTCATTCTTTAATCAAATGGAAGGAGAAAAAATTTTAAAAAAAGGGAAAAAAAAACCCCAAACCAGTGTAGGTGTTTCCAAAAAAAATAACCTGATGCCACATGCTCCAGCTTTCTAGCATAGTAAGTACCTTGTAAGAGTAGCCTGTCACAAGCTTGGCTTTGTCTAGCATGAAGTCATCTCACTCAGCGTTATCCACCAGAGCAGTAAGAGGAGACAGAAGATATCCCACAGTTTTCCCAGCTCTGGCATTGGTTTGGTTGTGGAGTCTGTCAGGGGTGCTCTAGAGTGTGAAGACAGAACATCCCCAGGGCTTGGCCTCTCTGCTGCTAACGCAGCTCTAAGCTTTAGAGCAACCTTGAGTGTCTGTCTCTGTCTCAGAGGAGCTGCTCTCAGAGTCTATTTCTATGTTCTCCTGCTGGTGTTTCTCTTGCACCTTCTGCCGAATTCCTTGCAAACGCACTAGTAGGGACTGATAGTCAAAGTGGCCTCGTTTCTCACCGAAAGGATCCTGGAAGAAAACCACAGATAAGCCCATTAACAGAGACCACTGTCCTTCTGGCAAGAGGTGGAAAGGAAAAATACAGCCAGTATTTTAAAGTATATTAAGAGACTCACCCCCCCACCCTGGACAGCCTGTTCCAGCACCTGAGAACCCTTTTGGGGAAGAACTTTCCCACAATGTCTGGTCTGAACCTGCCCTGGGGCAGCTTGAGCCCATCCCCCTCATCCTTGGGTGAAGGGACTGTTGCCCCCTTCTCTGCACCCTCCTGTCAGGTAGTTGTAGGTGGTGAGAAGATCTCCCCTCAGCCTCCTCTTCTCCAGGCTCAACACCCCCAGCTCCCTCAGCTGCTCCTCAGAAGGTTTGCTGCTTCCCAGCCCCTTCTCCAGCCTGGTTGCCCTTCTCTGGACCCACTCCAGCCCCTCAATGTCCTTCTTGGAGTGAGGGGCCCAAACCTGAACCCAGCACTCAAGATGCAGCCTCACCAGTGCCCAGTCCAGGGGCACAATCACCTCCCCAGACCTACTGGCCATGCTGGGTCTGACACGAGCCAGGCTGCTGGTGGCCTTCTTGACCACCGGGCACACTGCGGCTCACATTCAATGTGCAGTTAACACACCCCAGTCCCAGGCCATGGTCCATAAACCCCTGGAGAGAGCAGCTCTGTCTCCCTGAAGAAGAAAGAAGAGCAGGCCACGTGTGACAATCCTCTAATGTCAACAAACTTCACTACACAGCCCTCGGTTCAGCCTTCCCTGCAGACACAGAGTCTCCTTATGGGAATCCCTTCACTCCCAGCATCAACAACTCTGCTTCAGGAGCACTTTCAGTTTATGAATTACAGAGCCAGCGAAGGCAGAGACAGGGAAAAAAGGGCTCAGAGACACAGGATCATTAAATCAACCACCTCCATCTTTTTTTAGCAGTGGAATTTCTCAGTGAGTCAGACAAGAGGTGGCTGATGAGGGAGGAAGACACATCTGTTCGTAAGCAAACAGCTCAGCAATCTATTCTTTCAAGTCTGCTTTGCTGCAGAAACAAGCTCCTGCATTCAACCTGTCTAGATGTGTCTGTCTCTTCCCCCATCCCTTCCTCCTCCAGCAGCTTTTGACTCAGCCACTTTCAATCTCATCTGACAGAACAAGGAGCATCAGAGGAAAAAGTTCCCTCTCAGCAAAGGAACCTCAGAAAGAGAGAAACTCTGCCAGCATCCCAATGGGAAAAGGCTGCTGTGGAGTTCAGTCACCACCAGCACTGGATAACCTGCACGTGCTCTGCCTGTTTAACACCAAACTCACTGGAAAGTTCCAGCTCCAGCACTGAGAGAAGTTACCTGCTTGCCTGGAGAGTGGCTCAGGCTGAGCTGGGAGAAGTCTGACAGCCCTGAAAGCCCTGTGTGCACACTCTGCCCCTGGGGGAGGGAGTGTTTTATCCACAGGAACACTTTGTTTTCATACTTGATTCCAAGCTGGAACACACATATCATAGAAAAGACCCAAATCTGCGTCATGTGCCTCCACTGGAGGTGGAAAACATTGTCACTGACCAGACACCCTTATCTGAGGCGGCGTGTTATCAAAGAGAAAACTGCCTGCCACCCACCTGCATCGTCTGCCCTTGGAGATACAGCCTCTCTTTACACACCCCCTCGTAGAAATCGTAGTATTCCATGAAGGATTTCTCCATGACACCCCTGAAGGCAACGAGAGAGCAAACAGTCAACACCAAACAACAGCCTTACAACGGTCCCATCATCCAGTGTCACCCCACCCCACAGAGCCCCAGTCCCTGTCACCGGTGTGGACACCCACACAGGGTGTCCCAGACAATGAACTGCAGCATCACTGCAGCTGAAGAGATTCTGCCCATGCTCCCAGGACAGCTGTGCTCCCCACCCTCTGATCCCCCCCTGCCACAAAACAAGGCACATTTATTCTCCAACCCAAGTCAGAGGATGCAGCCATTGTGCACACTGACACAGCCTTTGTCAGCGCTCAGCTCCTCAGCACCCTCACAGCCATCCACTTCAGGGCACGCAGAACCAGGGGGAAAGGTTTGCTCTCCCCTGGAGCAGCAACTCAAGGGCAGCCAGAGAAACTGAGTCTGCTTCCCCCCAGCCATGTTCTTGTGCTCCCTCCACAGCTCCTCTCCATACCGTAAGGGCTCTGGGCAGGGACACTTTCCTTCCAGCATGTCACACACCGCGACCCGGATGGTCTCATGCCGAATGCACTCGTTATAGTTCTTGCTGTCCCCAGGGTGCCTCTCCTGGAAACAGAATTTGGGCCAGTGAGTCCATATGATGGGAACAGCTCTTTGTCCCTCCCTCCTGGGCCTGATGAATTTCTCTGGTGTATAAACCCACTATGGCTTTGTCTGTCCCATGGATGCTGATGAAAAGCTGGCCAGATTTTCCACGTCTCCAGAGCCTCAGACCCACACAGTCACGGAGACAGGTCAATTGATAAAGTGAGCAGAGAAAGCTGCCTCTCCCTGAGATGCTGGAGACCAGGAAAACCTAAGGGGTTGGGTTCCTGCATGGCAGTATCTCCCCAGGAAGCCATTTCAGGAGTTGTGTGGCAGAGGAATGAAGAGCTGTCCCATCTCCTCAGCAACTTCTCAAATGCCTCTTGTTCTTCTGTTACGGTACACATACGTGAGCTAGGCAGCCTGCAGTTCAAAGCTGCCTTCTAACTCCCCCTCAAGCTCTAACTAGAGGCACAGCAAGCTGGAAAGAAGCCAAGGGACATAACCTACTTTTGTTCCCATCTCCAGAACGGGATCTGCTACCAGGAGGAAGGTGTAGAGGGAAGAAAGACAAACAGCAGCAGAACCAGAAATGATCCACCTTCAACTCTCACCTGCTCGAAGCCAGGTTCGTTGTGATAGGGGTTTTCAGTCATCAGGGACTGGATGGAGATGAGGACTGAGGAGATACTCTGTGCTGGGCTCCATGCAGGCCCGGTCCAAGTGCTGAGGCATTAAAACAGAAAAGCATCAATTAACAACACAGGACTGGCCCAGAGAGCACCATCCCTGCAAGTCCCAGAGATCAGACAGCTTGGGAAACCATGCCTCAGCCTTACTGAAATGCACAGGGAAGGAAACAGCTACATGTGTAGAAAGCACTGGACACTGAGAAGGTTTTTGGGGTCAAAGTCATTTATTCTCTCAATCAAATGAATACTTTAGCTTTAGCAAGGGAAGATAGGCTGGCAAGCTTTGCTCCACTGTCACGACACACAGGGCAGCACACATGAGGAAAGGAACATTCCCAAGCATTTCACAGGGTGCCCTAAAGCTATGGCTAAGACAGGCCCACACAGAGAGCAGCACTACTGCCAATCAAACCAAACAACTCTCAAGATCTGAAATCTGATGTCCGAGACCCAAACAAGACCATCCCTGTGCAGTCTGTAATGCAGGCACTTGGCACAAGGACTGTCCTCAAAAGCACCAGCAGATGCTGTGCCACAGGAGCCTGGTGCTTGTTTCATCCACACTGGGTAGTGAAAACCTTTGCAGGGAGCAGCAAAAGCTGTTCTGCTGCTTGGCCTTAATATCCTGGTTCCAGATACAGACCTGTCTCCCTGTGAGCCGATGTGCTGACCCACATAGGCTCTTCCTAAATCCTCCGTGCTTCCCCTGCCTGCTGAGGCCCAGGCTCTTTGTTCACTGCTCAATAATTTACCCTCCACACCAAGGCCACGATCAAAGAGCAACGAGGCAGCTTGTGTGGGAGCTGCTGGGCTTTCAGATCCGAGATGTAGCCCTGCCCTATGCATCTCAGTGCCTGGCTACCCTTCTCTGGAAACACTCCAGCCCCTCAATGTCCTTGGAGTGAGGGGCCCAAACCTGAACCCAGCACTCGAGCTGCAGCACTGGCACCCAGCTCACTGGATCGAGGAAGACTCCTACGCTGAGGAAGGGGTTTCCTGCACAACAGCTCTCACCCAGCCCTGTGCCAGCAGCTGCTGGACCAACCTTGGCATAAAGTGGCATTGCCAAAACCATCCTGGCAAAGGCAGACTTATAACCACTCAGGTTCTTGCTGGTGGGTCAAATCCCTACGGCAATTCAAGCCATTGCTGCCCCAGCATCACCTGGCTGCTGTTACCACCTCTCTGCAGCAGAAGGAACCAGGTACCAACAGCCCAGCTGCACCAGCCTGGAGTCTCAGCCTTTCTTTACCAGCAACTGAAACCATCCCAGCTGGGCTTAGGAACATCACACAACAGTCAGGGTTCCTCTGGGAGAGCCCCAAGAGCCACTCAATCCCTGGACCTTCAGATGTTTAACAAAATCAAGCAGGTGAATAAGAATTTGCAGCTGTGGAACCTGTTGGCACAAGCAGAGCTTGTAAATCATCACCCCCACTGCTCAGCCCCACACACTGCGTGGAGGTGGAAGCCCAGAGCACTCGAATGGCTCTCAAGGAAGTTCTTAGCGGCCTTTAATTTTATTTATTTATTTTTAAAACCCACAGGGGGAGAGGAAATTAAAACCACAGAAACCCACATTCCACAAGCATTAAGGACCAGCCTGCGAAGCACAAAAGCAGAAGATGAGCAGTGCTTGGGCTGAGGATTTAGAGGGGAGGCAGGGGAAAAGCAGCAGCATCCACTGAACTTCATGCTCCCCCTGCTCAGGTGCTTTTAAAGATAAGTTAGACTCTTATTTCAGAGGAGGAATCTGTGCTGCTTTACGACTCTGATTCTGCACAGGACTTCACAGAAGCATAAAGGTGCATCCAGGCGTGTAAAGGTGCATCCAGGCACGTGTCTGAGGCAAAATCGGGGCACAATGCACCCAGAAGGATGAGAGAGGCAGAACACAGCCTGCAGCCACCTCCTGATTTCCCATCAAAACAGCCAAAGTCTCCTCTTACCCCAGAATACTCAGGCAGACTTTCCCATTGCGGTAGAAGTTGGGGTTAAACCTCACTGTGTTATTTCCCGTTGTCATCAGTTTGACCCTTGGTGGGTGGATGGGATAATCTGGAGGACAGCGAAACAGGAACAAGAAGAAACCCCCTTCATAAGGCGTGTCAAATGGGCCTGTGATCAATGCATGAATCTGGAAAACAAAAGCCCGTCTTGCGCACCACTTCAAAACTCTGCAGCAGCAGCAGCAGCAGCAGCAGCAAACCCTCAGCCAGACACCTCCACCCAGGCAGCACCTTCCACCAGCACAGGCCACGCTCCAACCCGCCCTCCTTAGCCAGGGCCACTGCTGCCCCCCTTCTCTTCCCCCCTCCTGCTCCCTCCTCTTCCCCCCCTCCTGCCCCCTTCTCCTTCCCCACCTCCTGTCCCCTCCTCCTGCCCCCCCTCCTGCCCCCACCTCCTGCCCCCTCCTCCTTCCCCCCACCTCCTGCCCCCTCCTCCTTCCCCCCACCTCCTGCCCCCTCCTCCTTCCCCCCACCTCCTGCCCCCTCCTCCTTCCCCCCACCTCCTGCCCCCTTCTCTTCCCCACCTCCTGCCCCCTTCTCTTCCCCACCTCCTGCCCCCTTCTCTTCCCCACCTCCTGCCCCCTTCTCTTCCCCACCTCCTGCCCCCTTCTCTTCCCCACCTCCTGCCCCCCTCCTCCTGCCCCCTTCTCCTGCCCCCTTCTCCTGCCCCCCTCCTCCTGCCCCCTTCTCCTTCCCCACCTCCTGCCCCCCTCCTCTTCCCCACCTCCTGCCCCCCTCCTCTTCCCCACCTCCTGCCCCCCTCCTCTTCCCCACCTCCTGCCCCCCTCCTCTTCCCCACCTCCTGCCCCCCTCCTCTTCCCCACCTCCTGCCCCCCTCCTCTTCCCCACCTCCTGCCCCCCTCCTCTTCCCCACCTCCTGCCCCCCTCCTCTTCCCCACCTCCTGCCCCCCTCCTCTTCCCCACCTCCTGCCCCCCTCCTCTTCCCCACCTCCTGCCCCCTCCTCCTGCCCCCCCTCCTCCTGCCCCCTCCCTCTTGCCCCCTCCCTCCTGCCCCCTCCTCTTGCCCCCCTCCTGCTCCCTTCCATGTGCAAAGAAGGTTTCCAACCCAAGATTTGGCCAGAGTCCACGACAGCTGCCTCCCATACATCTCTATACGGTCCCAACCAGACTGAATTGCAGTTCAGCTGGTAAGTGCTGCTTTAAAGAAAAAAAAAAAAAAAAACCCACCAAAACCCTTCAAATATGAAGGAAAAAAAAATAATTCTAATTTTAGAAAGAAAAAAACTGATCAGAATTTCTGCCCAAACTAGAGCATTCCTCCATTTCAGGGTCTCTGTGCTGATTTGGTCTCACTGAAGCCAATCGCTCAATTTCCTCTGCCAGGATCCAAAATTAAGACCCTATTCTCTCCATGCTAATTGCCTTCAAAGATCTTAATTGTATACCAGGAAATCTACTCCCTCAGGGCTGTTAAGGAAGCTTACTCTCCCCTGGGGATCCAAGCAGTCTCCTTTAATGATCCTCTTACCTCCCTGGGATGTCACCCAAGGCTGATGCTCTACAAACTCCCTCGAAGGGCATTTTGGCACCTTCA
The DNA here is from genome assembly GCA_020800305.1 of Porphyrio hochstetteri. Lineage (NCBI taxonomy): Eukaryota > Metazoa > Chordata > Aves > Gruiformes > Rallidae > Porphyrio > Porphyrio hochstetteri. Next base: position 2,014,038 of record CM036928.1, read on the forward strand.
GCTTCCAGAGCTCCCAGTAAGTGCCCCAGGTGGGAGCTGCCCGTGGAGATGCTCCCTTTGTGCTACCTCCAAAACCCCAGGGGCTTGTACTTCCAGGGAGGGAATTTGGGGGAATCTGGGGGGGAGGAACACCAGATTCAGAGGGGTGGGAGAAGTGTGCAGCAGAGGGGGTGAGGGGGGAAGTAAATAAACTCAAAGTGACCCCACAGACACGCACATGGAACTCTTGAGCACAGCCAGATGAGGTGACACTGGCTGGAGAAAGGGCAGCACCAGCCAAAAAACACGCAGGATCAGGACACCATCTGAGCAGCCTCTGCCCCCACCTTGCTGCAATCTCCCTGATGTCACCAGAAACTCCCAGTCCTGGAAATTCCCCCCAACCCCAGAACCAGGAGAGGAAGAGTGGGGCCAGGAGAGGCTGTAGCCATGCCTGTATCCCTAGGGATGGGTCTGCTGGAGGTGATGGGGTGGGAGAGGCTGCATGGGGTAGAGCCCAGTACCTGTGAGGACCAGGTAGGCAGGTCCCCAGCTGGATGGGGGTCTCATCTCACTGCCAGCCCACAACAACTGAGCAGCTCCCATTTCCACAGGGGGATTATAGACAATCCAGCACTGCTTGTAGTGGTTTCTCACTCCCAGCTTCTCTGAGAAGCACCCCCAACAGCCAACACCCATGGGGCTCTCTCTTCTCTGAGCTGCTCTATCAATTGTTCTCAAGCATCAGAAGGATGAAATGAGCTGGCTCAACACCTCACTGGTTCAGAGGGCGGCTAAAGCAGTGCTGGCTTTATCTGTGGAAGCTCCTCAGATCCCTGTGGTGGTGTCTCTCCATGGAGCCAGTTCCCTTGAGAACCTCCTCTCATTTCAAACACAGCCCATCTCAACATCACCAAGGAACCTGGAGCCTCGTTATGCTCTTGCAAAACCCACTCCACCTTCTCTGAAAACATTAAGGGGACACTCCATTTGGGCAAAGTCTTAAAGCAGCCATCAACAGCAACATAGAGAGAAGCAGAAAGTTGAACCAGTTCCAAATCTTCTCTTACCTTGGTCATGTCGTGGGGATCAGGCACAACAAACATTCCCGGGGGTGGCTCCTTGTAAATGGACATGATATCCCTGAACAAAGGAAACAGGAATTAGTCAAGATCTCCCTTGGCGTTCATCAGCAACGTTCTAGATGACAAATCCATGCAGGGGTGCAAAGGGACAGACTTGTAAGATGGAAAATGGCAAGTTGTAAAGAGCCAGGCATCTTTCTTTTGCCTCTGGCTGGTTTCTGGCTGAGCTTTTTCAACTTACCCTGAAACACAGTTGAGGCACTTCAAGAGCACAAGCAGCATTCACAGAATCACAGAGCTGTGGGGGTTGGAAGGGACCTCCAGAATCCAACCCCATTTGATGCAGGAATCGCCCCAGCACACCCTGACTACCTGCTGCCCTGTCAGACCCACAGACCAGCTCCAGCAGGTAAATCTCCAACTACAAACTCCCCCAAGGTAAGCATTTAAACATCCTCTTAGGTGAAGTCTGCTGTCTGAAGGACAATTTTCTCACCCCACAGTCTCCCTCTGCAGCCTCAGACTGTTTACAGGATGCCTTTCGTGTACCCAGCCATTTGTTTCACCTAAACATAAGGTGACTCAACTGCCTCAGAGAACGTTACAGCTCTGACAAATTAGGGCTTAACCAGGTTCAGGAGCCCTGAGGATGCAGATACACACACAGCGTGACCACAATGTCCTTATTTCCTTAGGACCACACGACCTGAAGAGTCACCCATCACCTACAACTCTGTGCAGACAAACCAAATGGCACCCATCACCTTACCTCCCTCCACAACCTCTGAGCTCCAGGCAGAGCTCCCACTCAACATCCCCATTTGGGAAGCAACCAGAGCTCCGAGAGGTTTCAGGGTGAGAAGAAGCATGAGAGCAACAGGAGAAGCTCGCCTTCCTGCCCAGCCTTACAGGGTCAGTGCTTCTGGCTTTGGACTGGAAGCTGCCCAAATTTCTGGTGCCATCTTTGGAGACATTATACAAGATCTAGAACGAGGATGAGCAAGAGCCTGGCAGGCAGCGACGCTGCTCCAAAGGAAGAGGAAGAACTTGTTGAAGCAGCCTAACAATACCAGAGCATGTTGCTGGTTACAGCAAAGGCTATCGGTGTGCTGGGTTTCACCAGCCCAGCTTTTAAAGCCTGGGAGCAGCCACACAGCTGGGCACGGGCAGGAAGGAGGAGTGCAGATGGACTAAGAGGCCTGGGATGGTGGCACAGGGCTCCACGGCAGAGGAGGTGTGAGGCTCCATCTTCGCCCAAGCAGCCGGGTGAGGAGGGGCCAGGAGCACCGTGGGGTCTGGGCCTGTCCCCAGGAAAGCCCCGGGGCACAGGGAGAGAGCGGGGCCTGTCTCCAAGCCCAAACACGGGCCTCCATTTGCGTTGGTGAGGCCCAGGGGTCCCGTTACCGCCTCGGGGGTCCCGGGGACGAGCCAAGCGCCTCCACCGCCCTACAAGACTCAGCCCCGGGGCCGCTCTCCGCCCAGGCAGCCCTCCCCCACCCCCAGACACCGCGGCGGGGCGGCGGGATCCCCCCGGCCCACAGCCGGTAGGCCCGGGGCCGCCCCACGAGGCCGGGAGGGAGGCGAGGCCGGGGGCCACCCCCGGGCCGTTACGGGAACCGGCAGCCGGGCCGGGGAGGCTCCGCCGCGGGCGGGCAGGGCCGTTCTCTCACCGTTTGATCCGCAGCAGACAGGCCGGGCTGGGCCGCTCGCTGTCCCAGTCGCCGCTGACCGTGGGGTCCCAGAAGGCGGAGTGCGTGAGGAGCGCGGCCCCCGCGGCCGCCACCGCCGCCGCCGCGATGGGGGCCCCGCCGCTCCCCGGGGTGGGGGTGACGCCGCCGCCGCCGCCGCCGCCGCCGCCTCCTCCCGGCGTCGCAGCGCTGAAACCCGCCGCCGCCCACAGCTCGGCGGGGATGAAGACACCGGGGCTCCCCGCGCCGCCGCCGCTACCACCTCCACCTCCTCCACCGCCACCACCGGGGCCGGCCGAGGCGCCGCCGCTGCCCGTCGCCGCCAACACCGCGGCCGGGGCCGCCTCCTCGGCGGCCGGACTCTCCGCCATTCCGCGCCCGGCCTCGGGGAACGCCGCTTCCGGGACTCCGCACCAGCGAGTCTGCCGGCCAGAGCGGCCCCCACCCCGCGCCTCCCCCTTGCGCCCTCCCCTCCCACTACCGGCGCAAACTCTGCCCAGCCACCATAGAGGCTCCGGCCCCCGGTGCCAGAGCGCCTCTACCGGCGAGCGGGGAGGGGTTATGGGAGGAGGCGGGGGGAGCTGAGGGTACAGCTGGGAGTAGCGCGCCCCCTGCCGCGCCGGGAGTCTCCTCGCGGGCTGGGGCCGGCGGGACCCCGGGAGCGCAGCGATCGCCCCAAGGTCAGTTCGGCTCCATCGGGGCCGCGACGCCGACGGGCAGCTTCGGGCGTGTGCGGGGGACAGTTAACGGCGCAGCCCGGCCGCGGGTAACGGCGCCGTTTAGCCGAAGCCACTGCGTGCCGCCGGCGCCGCCCCCAGGCGCGGTCCCAGCGGGAGACACGCTCGGTCCCGGGAGCTGCTGGCACCCGCTGGGGAAGAGTCGGATGTAGGGCTCCGCCTCCTCAGCTCAGCCAGCAAGTCTCCTTTGAGCCCCTCCTTTCGTTCCACACGATCCCCAGGCTGGGAAAGGCCTTTGAGACCACCGGACCCATCCTCTACTAACCCCATCCCTGAGCCAAACCCGCCCGGGGGTGACCCAGCCCCTCCCTGGGCAGCCTGTTCTAACACCCCAGAACCCTTTGAGGGAAGAACTTTCTCCTTCATGTCTGATCTGACCCAGCCCTGGTGCAGCTTGAGCCCATCCCCCTCATCCTATCACTGGGGCAAAGGCACCAACCCCCAGCTCTGCACCCCCTCCTGTCAGGTAACATGGTTCCAGGGTCCTGTGTCTCCCAAAAAGCCTCAGGGAACTCAGGGTTTTTAAGTCTGACTCTTCCCCAGTGTGTCAGCAGCTCCCAGACCCCCTCCCCACCCCAGGAGGTCACAACCACACTTCAGGAGCTTTACACAGAGCAGCCTCATTAATTCAATTACCTAAAGCAGATAATGAAGACGAGCTCCCCCCATGCTCACCTTCCTTAAGGGCAGAGCTGGCTCACCACACTCAGGTTTGGTTGTAGAATTTCTCCTCCATAACTACACCCCAAGTTCCAAAGCACAGTGGAGGGAAGGGAAAGAAACACAACCCAGCTGCAGTGCTGTGTAACTTCCCCCAGGGATCTGGGGAAGCAAGGGAACGGTGTGACCTTGAACCCTGCTCTTGTGTGCAAGGGCAAACTCAGATCAGGGTGCACACTGCTGATTACACAACTCCTACACTTCCAAGGACCCTCAGCTGTACCATCACCTTTTCTCCACACTGTCTTTCAGATGAAATAAAGGCAGAGCTTTTTCAACACCAGCACATGGAAAAGACCCCACTTTGTCAGCCCATTGAGAAGTAGGTGCTTTACCAGGGCAACAGTTGTTGGGATTTTTGCACAATTTGAGCTGTTTGAGGACACTGTCTCTTCCCCAACCAACTTTCTCACTCATTTTCCTCCCCTCCTACCACTATTTCACATCCCCCTTCTCCTTTCCCAGTGGGTGCCCCCAGACCTGGGACATCACCTGCTTCAATAATCCGATTTCCTTGAATATTTCCCCATCAGAACATAAGGGGGGAAAAAAAATATTAAAGAAAAAAAATTAAGCCACCAGTTTATTTAGAGAAATCTTGTCTTTAATTGTCAGTCTGGAACACTGTGATGGAAGCAGACTCAAACCGCAGAGGACAGAGCGATGGAAGCCGCAGCCAGGCCCAGAAGTTGTCACATAGCAAAGAGGATAAGGAATGCCACCATCAAACAGAAGAGACCCATGGCCTCGGACAGGGCAAAGCCCAGGATGGCATAGGAGAAGAGCTGCTGCTTGAGAGATGGATTCCTGGATGTTGTATGGAGTGGGGGGGCCAGGGAGAGAAGGGGAAATTAAAAAAAGGAACCACAGTGAGGAGAAAAACCCAACCCAGATGAGAGCCTGCAGCACAGGCAGGCAGGATTATGTCACACAGCCCCCAGATTTTGGGCCACAAACCAGATTTCTAGCAGACAGCCACTGGCTGTAATGAAAAAGCTGTGATTTTTTGCCAGGTTTTAGTGCCACAGACACATTGAGCCCTGAAGGCTCATTTCACCTGCCCCAGTGGCATCAAGCTCACGTTCCTGTTAATGACTGCTGCTTCATTTCTTCCAGAGGCAGACAGAGCTGCCCAGAGCAGCCACACCGTTCAGAACAAGGTGGATTCAAACAGTTCAAGCATTTTCTTACTCATTTTAGCAGAATAAGGGACTGTAACAACCATTTTATACTCCAAGTTAAATGCAGTGTCTGCTTATTTACACACACAGAGCTGGACACAGATTCCAGGGGAAAAGCTCTACTGATCCCCTAATTAGTGCTGGAGGAAGGGAATAAATTCAAGCCAGCCTGGCACCTTACTTACCTGGCATAGCCAATGATCAAGCTGCCAAACACCGTCCCAATACCTGCTCCTGAACCAGCCACCCCGACCGTGGCAGCACCAGCACCAATGAACTTGGCAGCAGTGTCGATATCTCTGGAGACAGCGCTGGTCTGGAACTCACGGCGGGGCAGCTGGGGGTGGGAAACAGCAGCTGGCTGGGGGATAAGGGAGAAGAAACACACTAATGAAGCATTTCTTAGTCTTAAATATGTTTAAATAAAACACAATCACCATTTATCCTCTCCTCGAGGCAGAGGGAGAGCAGCCAAGCTTGCTAAGCCATCACTGCTCTGGGCTAGAAGCTGTGTCTCCACACCAGTCACCCTCCTGATATTTCTCCTCCATCCAGGAGAAACAATCACATCTCAGAGGCAGCGTGCAGAGAAAATACAGGAGCCAATTCATCACTGAGGGGTCTCACCTGTACAGCCTGAACCTCAGGCCTGCTGAAAATAGACACTGAAACTGGCCTGGCCAGAGCCCTGGAACAGCACCGGAACTGAAACACAGACAATTAACAACTCTTAATTGGATGCAGCCACACTAATCCTCAGGAAAGAGCAGTTGTTTTATGAACAGTCTTAGAAACTTCCCAAGAATGAAACAAGACCACAATCACAGGCAAGTGCAGGGTATTTCTATTCGAGCCAGCTGGATCGAGTCCCTGAGCAGCAGCACTGTAGGTGTTGTACCTGCTGCAGCAGCTCAGCTGTTACTATAATTCCATATGTTTTCTTCCTAATTCACACCTTGGAAGGACGAGCTGATGGAGCATCTCTGTGATAAGCACTTTGCTTGTCTTTGGAGAAGCCCTTGGGCCTGCAGCTCAACCCACATCTAGCAAGGCAGGAGCCATCACCCTCCGGTCACCAGAGGTCACCTTGTTTCCTCTCCTTGTTAAATCCAAGGCAAAACAAACCCAGATGATCCCACCTCAGCTAAGGGTGCCCAGGGCAGCACTCTGAACCCAACACCACAGCCAAAGGCTTCACAATCGAGTATCCTGCTCAGCACCATCCTCCAGCTGTGAAGGGAGGCGACTTACCAGAGCTGGGGAGCCGAGGAGCGCCAGAGGAGCCTGCATCTTGCTTCACCTGTCCTGAAGGAAGACACAAGGGAAGAGGAAATGGGATCCCCAGTGCTGCCAACGCCCCTTCCGCGGGCTGACCCGCGTCTGCCGCATCCCGAGGCTTCTCCCCCCAGCCCGGCTCCGTGCACACCACCCCCCCGCCCTCCCTCCGTTAATCCCCGCTCGCAGGGCAGGCTCGGAGCTGCGCGGTTCTGGCCCCCCCGGCACGGCCCAGGCTCCCCCTCCCACCCTCCCCCACCGAGGGCCAACCGAGCCCCGGGGGTCGCATGAGGACGGGGGGGGTTCCACCGCTCGCTGCGCCCTCCCTCCGCGGCTGCTGCCTCCCAGCGAAGGGCGCGGCACAGCTGGGCGCCGTGCTACCGGCGGAGCTCTGTGCTGCTGGCAGCGGGGCGGGGGGCCCAGAGACGGGGCGGGGGTCCGGGTCCGGGCCCGGGGCGGGGGGTCCCGGAGCCCGGGGAGGGCGCGGGCCCGGGGATGGGAGGTCCCGGAGCCAGGGAAGGGCCCGGTGACGGGGTCCGGGCCCGGGGCGGGGGATCCCAGAGCCAGAGGAGGGCCCGGGACGGGGGTCCCGGGTCCCAGCCCGGGGAGGGGGGCCCAGAGCCCGGGGCGGGGGGTCCCGGAGCCAGAGGAGGACCCGGGGAAGGGGTCCGGGCCCGGAGCGGGCCGGCCGGGCTGGGAGCGGGTCCCACCTGCGCGGGGTCCGCTCGGTGCTGCGGCGGCGGCGGCTGTGAGAGGAACGCGACCCCCCCCGCCCCGCTCACCTTGCCGTGTCCCTCCCGCGTCCTCCGCTCTCATTGGCTACCGCGGCGCGCCGCGCGCGGCACCCTGGGACAACACCCGCTCTCCCCATTGGTCGAAGCCGAGAGAGACCCGCCCATCGGCATCCGGGACGACGCCACGGGACGGGAGGGGCGGTGTCTCCGAGCGGCTCGCCATTGGTTGCTTGTTTTCCCTGCTGGCTCGCTGATTGGCTGGTGGCCTGGAGGTCTTCCAGAGGACCATGAGGCGCGCAAGGGCGCTCCTGAACCATAGAGAGAACCATAGAGCCCGCGGGGCGGGCGGGGGGTGATGGCGGCGGCTGCGCCCCCAGCCCGCAGAGCGCGGCCCGGCCGGGGGTGGCAGCGCGGCTACAGCCCCGGCCCCCCTCCCCGTTCCGAGTCCCCCCCAGAGGGTCGCTTGGAACGCTGCAGCGTTGATTAAAGCGCCCGGTTCGGCCGCCGGCCCCGGGAGGGGCTCGGAGCCCCGGGGCTCGCCCGCAGGGGCCAGGCCCTGCTCAGTGCCCCGGTACCGGTACCCTCAACCGCCGGCGGAGGGGAGGAGAGAGGGGCGGCACTGCCCTGCCGAGCCCGCCGGTGTCCCGCCCAGCGGGGTGTCCCGGGGGTCGGAGCGACCTTTTCGGGGGCCGTGACTCGGTACCGGGACTTTAAACTCCCCCCCCCCCCCCCCGGCTTTGCTAAACTCTCCTCCATCCCCCTCCCGAGCCCAGGACAACCGGCACCGCTGCCACTCCGCCGGGTCTCTCCACCCCGCGACGGGAGGGGCGGTACCGGGGGCGGTACCGGGGGGTGGGAGGACGAACGGGGTCCGAACTCCAAGTCCCAGCACCGCGCCCGCCCAGAGAGGAGCATCCCGGGCGGGGCGGGGGAGCTCCGCCTGTTCCTGGTCCTCCGCCTCTTCTTCGCAGCCCCGGAGGTTTCAGCCGTGTCTCTCGGTGAGTGGAGGCGGGGGGACGGAGGTGGTGGGTGATGGGGTCCCGTATACCCCTCCCGCAGTCTGATTGCCCCTCTGGGGGGTTGTACGAGGCGCTGGGGGGGGGGATCGGGACTGCCGCGCTGCGAAGCTGCGGTGACACTTTCACTTTCGTTCCTTGGTGGCGGAGTCGGGGGTTCCCGGCCCGGGGGGAGGTGGGGAGACCCCATGTGCGGCGATGCTAATGGGGGCCGGTACCGGGGCAAGTCCTGTGGCATCTGAGGGCTGCCCGGTGCTTCGGGGTCGTGGGGTCCCGGTGTCCAACGGGGGCTGGAACTTGGCACCGCTTGAGAAGGGCGAATCCGCGGTTCTTGTGCATCTCCGGGGCGCTGCGGGTTAACCGGAGACAAAACCCACAAGGAGAAAGTCCCCGGGGAGAGGCCGGGCCGCGAACACCGGAGGAAGCCGTTACTTTCTCCGCCCTCATTAGCTCGCCCTGGGCCGGACCTGCCCGTTAGTCATGAACAGAGTCATTAGCAGCCCGGGGGTGAGGCTGTCCCGGCCCCCTCAGGCCTGCCCTGCCTTGGCTGGCGATTTGGGAGCCCTCGGTACCAGCAGTGTGAACGTTAATCAAACGTTTCCCCCCACCCCACGCATTTCCTGCCGGCTTTTCCGGGAAGCAGCCTGTGTTCAGCCTCTGCCATCAGCGCCAGGCTGCTGGTTTGCCTTCAGCATCACCCTTAGTTTCACCAAAACGGGGCTCCTGTGCAGCCCAGGGGCGATGCAGTGATGTCATTAGGGCGGTTTGGTTCCTGTCGGGTGCCTGTCAGAGGCGGTTTGGGCACTGGAGATCGTCAGGACACGTCAGGGTGGGCAAGGATTGACATCAGCTGGGTAAGGCTGAGGCTTAGCTAAAACACACGCTGTTTCCTACGCTCTTCTGAGATGGCTAACAGTGGAACTGCAGGCCTGGAGATCCCAGAGGATTGTGCTACATCCATTTCTGGGATTCATCCTGCTTTCTGCTCCCAGCTGAAGGAATTCTCCATCTTCCTGAGGCAGTTGGTGCTGCTCCCTTCCAGCTGTGGATACCTTTTCCTTTCAAGCACGGCTCTGCAATTGCCATCTGAACTTCTGCCTGTTTTTCAGGCTGTTCTTCAGCACAGAATGCTGACAAACTCCTGGGTGATGCCAAAAAAACCCCCAGCAGGGTTCCAGGGAATTCATTTCCATGCAAAACGTCTGGGTAGGGGATGACCTGAAATGCTCCAGTGGGATGGTTGTTCGCCATGAACTTTCCCTCTGTTCTGCATCGGGAATCGCTGGGATCAGCTGGGAATGTTTTGCCTCTGCTTTAGATTCCCAGCATTGACTCATCCAGGATTGGCAGCAGGCTTTTCTCAGCAGTGATCTGCCCCTTGACACGTTGCCAGGGCTGAAGCCTGGCTGCCTGCAAGCCGTGGTGGCCAAGAGGGTGATTTAGAGAGGTGTTCCCAGCCCTGCCCAGGCTCCTGGCAGTGTGGATACTGTTTTGATCCATGCACCCGCTGCAGATTTATGTTGTGTGGTTTTGTAACACCAATAACACCCTGCAGAGCTTTCTGTGTAGGTAACTCATGCAGAAGCCTTGCTGCTATTTCTTGACCCTGCCGTCATGCACCGTGTCCATCTTGATACTGAGAATCATCTTGCAGTTTCAGCGTAGCAGTCACGAATAGCAAGGCTATATTAGCCTCATGACACAGGCTTGGGAGACACAACTGCAGCAGCCTGCCTGACAAGGATCTCCTCCATCCATGGGAGCTGAGCTTAGCAAGGTACTTCTCTTCTCTTGGCACCTGGAAGCTGATCGATGAGGTGTTTGGAGGGCAGGTGATCGCGTTGGATTGGAATGCAGAAGGGCAGGAGGCTGTGGAGCTCGCTTCTCACCAGCATGAGTGTGTCTTGTGTCTCACCAGCGGAGGTTGGAGTGTGTTAGGGCTGGGACTGTGTGAGTCCTGCAGCTCCTAGTGTGAGTCCTGCAGCTCCTAGTGTGACAGATCACAAGCTGCTGGGTTTGTCTTGTACCAGAGCGATTCAGTGACGCAGCAAAACCTCTGTTCTTCTCAAGCAGTAAAACCTCTGTTCTTCTCAAGCAGTGAAACCTCTGTTCTTCTCAAGCAGTGAAGCCTCTGTTCTTCTCAAGCAGTGAAGCCTCTGTTCTTCTCAAGCAGTAAAACCTCTGTTCTTCTCAAGCAGTAAAACCTCTGTTCTTCTCAAGCAGTAAAACCTCTGTTCTTCTCAAGCAGTGAAACCTCTGTTCTTCTCAAGCAGTGAAACCTCTGTTCTTCTCAAGCAGCGCGCTCGCCTTCAGATTCCAGAAGAGCTCACGTGCCCCCACGTTAACTCTGTACGCTGGGGATGTGTCTGTGGTGTCTGATCACAAAGTGTGATGTGAGGCTGTGTGTGGGCACGGCTGGCATCCCAGCAGGTCTTCAAGCGTGGGATCCCACTAGCAGGCATGCTGTCCTCCTGCAGCCAGGCACCACTGCCTCTCCTGTGTCGCAGATCCATGGGAGTCAGAGGGTTTGTGGGGTCCCAGGAAGGAAAGCAGCTGCTGTGCCACACCAGCAGCCTCAGAGCGCCAGGCGCTGTGGCTGGGAAGCAGGAGTTGGGGCAGAGTCTCACACACGTGTCTGCTAAAGAGGATCTGCAAGCTGCTGTGGGTGCTGGGAGTGGCAGGGACACCAGGGAGCTTGTGTGCCTTGCTGAGAAGCCTTGGGGTGTGCGTAGCAGGTGTTGGACCTCACAGCTCTCTCATTCAGGAGCCTTCATGCCCTTCACAGGCACAAAGCTGAGATAATCCCTTTCATTCTTCCCTCTCGTAGACTTCCACGATGGGTGAGACCTCAGACGACCCTCCCACCTCTGCTGTCCTCTTAGACAACTGCCACTTCTCCCAGGTTGTCTTCAACAACGTGGAGAAGTTCTATGTTCCTGGAGGAGACGTGACCTGTTACTACACCCTCACACAGAACATCACTCCCCGTGGCAAGGACTGGGTGGGCATCTTCCGGGTGAGTGACACCAGAGACAGATAGCTTGGGCTTTGATACAGCAGGGCTGGGGAGGTGGGTTTTTTCAGGGATAACCTTGTGTAATGGAGCATCTTCATTGTGCCTGGGGACAAAGTGCTGGGCCTGTTGTGACCTGAACGGCTTTGAGGCTGCTCACACCCTCTGGTTATCTGTCCATGCGTAGAGCACAGCTCTTAGAAGTCAGGATATCACTGCTGAAATCCTCCCAGTACCCAACTATGTGGAGATACATCGGGTAAACATAACCTGTGTGGTGCTATGTAACAATTGTACCCTTGCAGGTGGGATGGAAAACAACCCGGGAGTACTACACATTCATGTGGGCTCCTCTGCCCGCTGACGCCCGCGGTGGTACCACTGTGCAGCAACAGATCCAGTTCAAAGGTGAGTGGGGAGCTGGGGTCCCTCAGGGAGTGTGATGTGCACCCATGTGCATGCAGACCCCCCCCTCAGTGCTGCTAACAAGCACCACGTTGGGCATTACAGGCTATCTGGAGGACTGTGCTGTGGGAGACACATCCAACAGTGTAATAAATCACGTTTTGACTCTGCTAAATTCTGCCAGCTCCACTGGGCAGTGGTGTTTCTTTTCTTATCCCTGGCACAAGTTGTTCCTAACAGTGCAGGAATGATACTGAACTAGGTGTCTCGGTTTCCTGACGTTCTTGCTTTCTCTGCTATACACTTAAGAGCATTAAATACTTAGAGGCTGCTCATGATGGGGTGGTTGTGTTTGTCTGCAGCTTACTACCTACCAAAGGATGATGAATATTACCAGTTCTGCTACGTCGACCAGGATGCTGTGGTCCGGGGAGCCAGCGTGCCTTTCCAGTTCAGAGCAGAGACTGAGGATGATATCCTGGTGGTTACCACACAGGTACATGTCCTCTCTTCCCCTGCTTTTCCCTGCCTTTGCTTTTACTGGTGTATGCTCATTGCTAACGTGGAGTGATCCAGTAAGTCAGATGCCAAGCTGGAACTCAGCAGGTTTGGATTCTATTCTTGGCTTTGCTACTGATGCATCACACAGATTTTGGCAGCCTTTATTTCTGTACCTGCCACTTATCACTTAGATCACGAGCTCTTTGTCATGGGAAGTGACTTTTTATAGTGTTTCTGGGTATTTTGAATATTTTTTAATGGAAATGCCACTTTCATGGCATCAGCCTCCCATCAGACTGGAGCAAGAGCATGCACGTGGACAATGTGAAGCCAAGCACTCTTGCTTCATGGTGCCTTGGGTGAAGCACCCTTTGTTGGGGCTACACTGCAGAGCTCATCTTGCTTTGCTCTTCCCACTGCACTATTTGACAAGCACCTTTTCAGTGCCTCTCCTGTTGCTTTCCAGGGAGAAGTGGAAGAAATCGAACTACAAAACAAAAATTTGCTTAAAGAAAACGAGGAGCTGAAAGCAAGTTGTGCAAGTCTCCAGAAACAAACCATGGATCTGCAAGAACAGCTCAGCAAGGCACAGGTAAACAAAAAGCTCATTGAGTAAGTAAGTCAGGAGTGTTTCAGTCTGAAAGATGAAGGGGGACTGAGTCAGCTCTTGTTCCTTCCACTGCTTCCAGATGGAAATTACAGTGGTTCTCCCCATATTATCTGTTTAATCCTTTACCAAATCATACAGCACCTCTGCTGTGCTCAGAGCAATGATGATGAGCAAGATGCATCAGCAGACATGAGCGTTGGGAGCGTGTGGGAAGTGTTCAGGAATGCTTTACAGGCTGTCTGGAAATCACACTGTCTTTTCCTCCTTCAGTTTTGCTCAGGGCTTACTATAAAGCAAACAGGGTGTGAAAGAGTAGTTGGCATGCAAAGGAGAGGTTTCCCTCCTCCTGGAAATGTGGTGTTCCAGGGGTTTTGTGGTTGTAGTGCAGAGCAGGACTACTGCTTGGGTCCTGTTTACCTCCTGCCAACCTCACTGTGATTTTCAGGAGCTGCAGAGTAGGTTTGATTCTCTAAGGAGCAACACAGAGAAACTGGAGCTGGAGCTGCAATCCCTGAAAAAGGAAAATAAATGTCTGAAGGACCTGGATGACTGCAGGGAGCCACAACTGCTGCAGTAAGTGTTCATGTAAGCACCTTGCCTTTGTGGATTAAATTCCCAGCTGTAAAAGTATGGTGTGTTTTCATTTGTTCTGATTAGGCTCAAAGAGCAAATTCAGAGTGTTACATCTGACAAGGAATGCCTGGAAACCAAACTGAAAGCAGCCCTGGGGCAAATTCAGAGTGTGACATCTGACAAGGAATGCCTGGAAACCAAACTGAAAGCAGCCCTGGGGCAAATTCAGAGTGTGACATCTGACAAGGAATGCCTGGAAACCAAACTGAAAACAGTCCTGGACCAGATGGACCAGCTGCAGGTAGCAAACATGTAGCCTCCCTCCTTTTGCCCGATGGCTCTGATGCAATCAGTTTCCCTCTGACAGAGCCCTGAGCAATCCTGAGTGAAGGTGTAGCCTATGAGTTGGGGGGTTTTTTTGATTACATGGGTTCTTTAGGAAAATATCAAGCTGTGGGGAACTTCATTCTGGAAGGAAGGGTAGAGAGGGATGTGCTAAGAGAAACTGTAAGGATTTTATTCCCTAAAAATGTCCCCTTTGCATGCTCATTACACTGACCAAATTCAGGCTCTTGTTTACCTCCAGCTAGCCAAAGATTCAGGCAGAAACCACTCCTGGTGTGAAGAACATGTTCAAATGATGTGCAGTGTGTGGTGAAACAAGCTTTGTGGTTGGGAGGTGTGTGAAGGGAGGAGGTAGACTGGAAACACTGTGGTTGTTAGGTCTGGGACATGGGACACCCAGAAGGATGGGTTAACCAGCTGGCTGTAGAGACTCTTGTTTTCCTTTTCATTCTTGGACTTTCCAGACTAGAAGCAACATGTTCAAACTTAGAAAGCTCCTCAGAGAACACAGGAGTGAATACTGTGCTCTGATGAATACATCAGCTCCAGTATATCCCTGTGGATATCTCCTGGTCTCAGATTCTGGAGATGTTTTCATGGGTAAATGTTTGCAGAAGGAACCCTCTGCGTGGCTGTGGGTTCTGGAGGTTTGCTTTCTGCAGGGAAAAGTGCCTGATCTCCTCTTGCAGAGCTGTTTGATTCTCAAGTTCTGCCCACCCTTCTTTCTCCCCAGTCTCAAGTGTTGAATTATGAGAAAGAAGTGGAGAACCTCTCTCACATGGACCGGGACAAGACAGAGCAGCTTGAAAGCTTAAAGGAGGAGAATCGCCAGTTACGTGTGACTCAACAGGTAAAACCTCCCCTGAGTATCATGGTGCCTGGGGAGCCAGGGCAGAGAGGCTGAGGCACCTTGGGCAGTGAGCAGGTATAAATATTGCTCAGTCTTATGAGGTTCTTGGGGATTTCATGACAGAAGGAGAAACATCCATGGTGGTACAGGTGTCCCTGATGCATATAGCATACATGTATTCTTACAGCATACACACAGGTTGTAGTTTCAGAAGAGCTGCCTGGGTAACTACCTGTTGGAATTCTGATTCTCTGTAGTGGGAGAACTCAGTCTCCATCTCTTCTGAGTCAGCTCAAAGGGTGAAATCAAATCAGTGGGAATTCAGGATCGATATTGGGCTGACTGGAGATTGCTGCATCTACATAAAACTGTTCCAGGACTGGGACTTCCAGGGAAATAAACCACATTACCCTGAATCTACTTGCTGTTCATTTTACCTCCAACAGGAAGCTGACTGGTAATGGAGTGAGGCAGAGACCTTGCTGGTCTTCTCACTGTTTAGATTTTATCCCTTTCTCATTGTCAGTATCTTAGGTTTAACATTTTGTAATTGATGAGGTCGATGCAGTGTGGTCAGAATGCACCAAAACAAAATGTAAACAGCACAAAGCTTCTGTTCTCTAGTTTGGTGCCTACCCCACGTCCTCCCCTCACAGCTCTTGGCAACTCTGCTCATGAAAATCCATGATTTCTGTGCAGAAGGAGCAAAATAAAGACCCTGAATGTTGCATGGAATACTTGAGGAGGTTGAAGGCCAAACAATTGCTTTCTCTGTCCCACTGTGTGCAGAGTGAGCAGGTGCCCAGCATTTTTGGGGGTGCAGCTGGGGAGATGGTCCCAGAAGTGCTGAGCACAGGGTATGGAACCTGCTGGTACCTGTCAGGGAGCTGGGATTCACCAACCCCACTGTTTTCCACCTTCTTTTGATTCACAGAACCATCACGTTTTCCCTGTGATGTTGCAGGTGATTTTATATATGACAAATTGATGTTTAAGCACAAAAAGCCTTGCTTTTCTTGGGTAACTTCTGCAGACCTTTTAGAAGTAACCCCCAAACCTCAGCACTGGACACCACTCCTTGAAGGAATGTCAAGGATATAAAAGAAAAGGGCAGCGTGCTGTGGCATGTCCTTCTGATGAGGAAACCATTGTTGGCAGTGGCTGAGGCCATCACCTCATCTTTAGTGTGTTGCCCTGAGTGCCCTTGGAAAGGTGCTCCTCACTCTGTACATGCTGCTCAGGGAGCTTCTGAAGCTCTCTGAACTCTGACATTGGCATTAACATTTAGATGCCTAAAATAGATGGTATGGTTACCTCTGCTGCCATGCCAAATGCTTGGGATACTCAGAGTGATACTTTGAGAATGACTACAGAAGCCCTACATTCTCTAGCTTGCCTAATTTACCAGTTTAACTGAGTCAGCTAAAAGCTGATTCCCTAAGGATGTACTGGCTGTCCAGCATCCAGGCAGGTCTCCCAGGGCCAGGGAACCTGGCGTACGTGGAGAGCTCTCACCTGCCAGGGCAGGTTTTTCAGCTGTACGTGTTCCTTTTCTTCAGCCTCCCTCTTTGTTTCACCCATCCTATGTCCCCTTCAGAGGTCATGTGTCATCTCACACTTTGTCATGAAAATACAGAGCGTGAGTGGTGACATGCAGATCCCCAGGGTGACAGACCATGCAGTGGTGAGGCTCCCTTTGCAAGTGAGAGGTGATTTGGTGGCAGTAAAAGCAGCACGAGGCAGCCAGTGTGTGACAGCTCCACTGCTCGGGGCTGGTGTTGGTTTGTTTGCCAGTTTTCTATGAGTTACCAAATCACACTCTTCCTTCACAGCAAGAAAACCTCAACTTAATGAAAGACCTTGAGGAGCAGAAGCACTTGTTTCAGAGTCTTCAGGCAAAAAAGAACGAAGCTGATGAGGAAAATCGGGTGAGAACTTGGCACAACTCTCTCACCTTTCTCCCCTGTTGAATACAACCCCAATCCCTACTCTAGTGTTTGCTTCCATTACCCTCCTACCACATGGATCACTAATTGTGCTGGCTTACGGGGTGCTGCTCTCTGTGGGCATGTAGAGGTGACTGTGTGCCCACAGCCACAGTGTGTCCTTGCTGCCACGTCTGTACTGAATGGAGTAAGGATCCAAAAACTTGCATGGCTTTCCTCCACCACAGAAAGGACTGGTTTTACCCAAAATAGCGTGGGGATTTCCAAAAACTAATCTCAGGTTAATTCTGACCCCACCGAACTGAGTGGCCTTGACTCGTTTAAATGGACGTAACCTTTTTGTCCAGGCTAAGCAGTGACTGCTCCACTCTGCATGACTTCAGGGTAGCCTTCTGTCTCTTAAAGTGCATTACTCTCTTCTGATCATCTCATCTGCCTTTCCAGGCCAGCCACAGAATAGATCCCTGCACTT
Source organism: Porphyrio hochstetteri (assembly GCA_020800305.1). Taxonomy (NCBI): domain Eukaryota; kingdom Metazoa; phylum Chordata; class Aves; order Gruiformes; family Rallidae; genus Porphyrio; species Porphyrio hochstetteri. The sequence goes on from CM036928.1 coordinate 2,031,168, forward strand.
CCAGACCTCACTTTCCCATTTGGCCAAGCAGGACTGACACTGAGCAACCTAAAAGAAATCCAGAGCAATTTTCACTCTGCTATAAGAGGATCTATCTTAGTGCAAAGTGCTTCTGGAAATTCATTCTGCCCTTCTGTGCCTTTACAGAAACTAAGGGAAGAGAACGACGATCTCCTGAGACAGGTCTTGCAGGCTAGAGAGGTTTCTTCCTTCTCTGCTGCTTCACAAGCTCATGCTCCAATTCCAGCTTCTGGAGGAGGAAGCCTTCTGTTTGGAAATCCATACTGTGGTGAGATTACTTGGCATTCTCTCTGAAACCGCAAATACATGGCAGTGAGAGCCTCAGCAAATTACCCTCCTTCTCAAACTGAATGCTGGAGAAAAGAAGCTCTTAGCAGCACCTCTGTGCAGCTTTGCATGTGTGCAGATGACTTGGCAGCTGCAAAATGCTGCCGGGTGTTAAGAGTTGACTTAAGTGATCAGCTGTCTGTTCATTTTCTGCCAAGAGGGACAACTATTAGCTAGTTTATTCAGCTGGGAGACAGCTAGTTCTGTGGCTTATGTCCAGTTTCCATAGTCCTAAATATAGAGGTTTAGATCCAGAGCCACATCCTCATGTTTCAAGAATTACTTGTTATCAGCACATTATGTTGTTAATCATTTTCTTGTGGCTAAATTGACTCCTCCTTTTTCTGCTTGCAGGAGCAAACCTGGAGGCAGGAGCTGCAAGTGTAAGTAGAGTGGATACAACCGGATGTGAATTAGGGGTTTGAAATAAAAAGCTCCAAGTTCAGCTCTGTAACCAGTTCTCTACATAGCGTTTGAGTCCTGGTAAGATAGTGACCAGCAAAATGCAGCCACATATGCTTGCTGTGTAGAATTAATAAGAGCTGTGTGTCTTAAGGAGGAGAAAGGAAACTCTGTTGACCTTAATCTCTCAGGACCAACTCTTGGCAGCATTTAATGTCAGAGTGGGCAGCACGCAGCTGCTAAATACCTTCTTTCACATTGGAGACATGGACATGCTATGTAGGATGGAAAGTCAGAGCACCTCTCCGAAGCTCCTGTCTTTTAAGTGGTATTTAAAGAAGCTTGGAGCCATCTGAAAACTTAAGAGTGTCAGGGGTCAGAAAGCCTTGTCCAAAAGCGATGATACCTGACTACTAAACCTTTCTGTTTCTCCTCTTTGGATCTAATTTTTAAACTGGGTTTCTTTGCATTTGCTTTGAACCTCAGGCTTCTATAAGGAAATGCCCCATGTGTGACGATGTGTTTCCTGAAGATATTGAAACAAGTCAGTACGAGGCCCATGTGCAGAGCCACCTTCTGGACTGCCCACTCTGCAACGAGACCTTTGAAAAGTCCAACAAGCAGGTGTTCGAGGACCATATGTTTTGTCATGGCCTGGAATAATTCTGAATTGATATCTGCTCCGTAGAATAGGTGGCAGAGGCCACAGCATAGAATAGACCAAAACCACCGTGTAGGCTTAACTCATGCTAACAGCACCCAAACCAGACCAACTGTGGCACTGGTACTGTCATTCTGAGCTTTCTGTTCCATGCAGCGTGTGACCAACAGGTAAATCAAGTCAGACATCTGCAGCAGTCACCAAACTGAAACTGTCTGTTTTGGATCAAGTGTGTGTGTTTGATAAACAAGTTAAAGATCCTGGCGTGGGTAATTAGTCAAAGTGGGGCTGGATCTTTAGGACAGCATTGGCCATGTCCCTGTTCATTCAGGTTGGGATCAGAGTGGTGGGATGTGGCACAGCAGTTGTCTGTACTTGGCTGCTACATCTCTATTACAGTGGGTTTATTCTTTAATCTAGCACTGTGATTGCTAACCAAAGATCAGAAACACTTTATCATCTGCTAGGATCACACCTTCAGTCCTGCTCAGCTTCTGGAATGCAGAATTCATTATTAACAAGTAAAAAAGTCTAAGTAAAAACACACCTCTTCTTTCACCATCAGTTGTAAAGCAAGTGAAAGGTAGATATTTATGAAGAGACCAAATAGCTTTGCAGATCTGAAGGCTTTGGGCTGTCCTTCCAGCAATGCAGGCAGCATGGCTTATACCAAGGTGAGACACATGCACGGTGTTCTCCATCTATCCATCCATCCATCCATCCATCCATCCATCCATCCATCTCATGATGAGATGAAACAGAAGGTGGGGGTGGGGTGGAGCCTGTAGACGAGCAGTAGCCAAGTTGTCCTGGCAGCACAGAGGGTAAATGGTCTCTCAGTCAGACACTAGACATCCTCATTTAAAGGAAATTGCAAATTTGGGTTCCTTTTATGCTTCTAAACCTTCTAAACAGCCTTGTTCTCAAACCAAAAGGTGTGATTTTCTCAGCTAAGTGCCTTGGGTTATTACGATGCTTTGTGCACGGATTATCTGGTTACTGGTTTTATTTTAACAGCTCTTTTCCACACTAAAACAAATGGGTAAAGCTTTATTAACTATCTGTATCAGACTGTGGCTGAATATCTGAAGCAATAGAAAATTCTAAGACGTTTACATAGAGTTTTAAGACTATTTAGAGTAACAAAGACTTCAAAGTGTTTTACTGTTTTGATTCTTTTTATCTAGGTTTAGAGTATTTCTGTCTGGAGATGTACTATACTGCTAAGTGTTATTTTTTAAAAAAACCACCATGTTAAAGGAAATAACAGCAAAGAAAAGTAAAAGCTATATGGAGAAAATCTTTGGAAATGGTGTCTGTGTCTTTTCATCCTTAAAGAAAGGAAGGGGAGGAATTGGTGGGGTCTTAAGGGAGCTATTTGCAGGCTTTCAATTACTTTCTGAAGCTTCTAACAAAGTACTTAAGCACATCTCTGGGTAACTTTTAACAGGGTGTCCCCGTGGGCGGTGGGGCTGTTTAAAGGATGGTTGGTCCCCACAGCACAGCAGAATACCTTTTGAAGGCCAAAGGATGGTTCAGGATAACCAGAATGAACTGGGACAGTAAAATGAACTGGATGGGATCTGTTGGTTTCTATCTGTTCCCAGTAATGCTGATCTACAGACCCAGAGCTGGATGAATTTCCTCTGCACTAGGAACATCCAGTGTATCGACACCTTTTTCCATCCCTTCACTTGGGCTGATAAAATATTATTTAAAAATCCTCAGTATTGCAGATGTTTTGACATTCTTGGTTACTGTATCTCAGCATTCCTGGCATAGCTTTAGCCTCATTTAGACAGTCACACGCTCCATCATTTGAATTGGACACTTGTTTCCTCAGGAAAAGTCCCATTGTTTTTCAAGAAAACGCTTCCCCCCCCCATCCTCTTCCCCTACGTCCTCGTTCCAGGTGACGTTTTTCTTCTTCTACTGCTTTGATCTGCTTCTATCAAGATGTAAATGCAGATACAAAAGCAATTTTGACTTAAAACCCTGGTAGTCTGCCCCGATGCCAGTTCTCTGCCCTCCTTCCTTTGTACACTGCTGCCAGTACTGCCTCTAACAGCCCAAGTCCTAAACCCAAACCCTGTCATGACGGTATCCATGTCCTTGAGCTACTGGTGCCATGTGTCAGTGCCCCCAAATTGTCTCTCCATCCCTTTTATGCTGGTACCTATCATTTTCCACTTGCCCACTCCTATCATCTCTACAAATCTCGGTGCCAGCGTTGAGGTGCCAGCCCTGGGACACACAGGCAGTGAGCTGGTGACCGGCAGAGGGGGTCAGACTGCAATAAATCTCATGAGGATGCTGCCTTTTTGAAGTATTTTAAGGTACATCATTTGTTTTCTGGAATAATGACACAGATTCAGACTCGCAGCCATATGCTTGGGCTCGTTGCAGGTCATACCTCCCCTGTCCTGGGCAGCCAGGGACAAATTTACCCCCGAGCACAAATTACATCATATATTTTCTGACCAAGTTTTCATTTTGCTTGTAATTTACAGCGTTATTTATGTTAGTGCTGCATTTAGCCTTTGGAATCAGAAGAGGTTTCAATCCTACTTCAGTTTTATGGTTTAATACAGAAGTAGCTGAAGTGGCTGATAATTAGATCTAGTTATCCTTTGGCTGAGAGCCAACCTTACAGCGCCACGTGTTGGGTAAGGACCTTGAAATACATTTTCAAAAGGGATGGTAGGGGCTTGGCACGATTTATACCCAAACTCATGTAGCATCTGAATGGACATTCATTAGAAATGTATCTCAAAGGAAGAAGTCATACTTTGTGGGCCAAATCTCTGTGAAAACGTCTCTTTTTAAACCTTTACAGGGCTTAGCAGTTTGGTCAAGTTTAGTAACTGGTACAGTTTGCTTTCCATGAGTGATCACTGCTCTGAGGCAGTGTAGCATTTTCTGTTCCCCCCATCCAGGCACACCAGCTCAGCCCCACAGAGCTCTTCTCCCTCTGCTCAGTCCTTCTGCTTCTCCCTCGTTTCTGTCAGACCCTTTGCCTCCCTCTTCCAAAACGTTGGTTCTTCCCTCAGGCTTTTTCTCCCGTTCACACGGAGTGTATTTTGAGTTGAACTGTCCCTGTCTGTGGTAGATCCTTTTCCACCTAACAGAGATGTTTCTGCATGTGTAGAACACAAACCAGACTGTAGCTTCTCTTGGCTGCAGAGACAGGCTGCTAACTGAGCTCACAGAGGGCATCATAGACCAACTGATGTTAGCTCGTTTCATATGAAAAAGCAGCATTTTGCCTGGGAAAAGTTATTTTTGGCACAGAAAAAAAAGAGACTGGTCACAAGGAAAACAGAGTCCAGATTCCCAAACTATTTCAGCCCTGAAAGAGTATCCGAAAGGATGCTGAAAGAACTGCCTGATGGCTCAAGCTTCTCTCAGGAAGCGATTCCCTGTCATACCACCACAGTGCCCTTCCTGACTTGAACCGCTTCTTTCCTCCTCCTGGTTCCTCTTCATTTATCCATGTCTTCTTTCCTCCTCCTGCAGAACAATTTGGACCTTCAGCATTGTCAACCTCCTCCAAAACCACAGTGCTGAGGTTGGGGGGTGCGGATGAGGGGATGTGGGGGCATGGTCCATCTGGCAGCATCACCTCTCCCTGCCTCCCACCCTGCAGAACACGGTCTGGGAGCACTGCTGCTGCTGCTGCTGCTTCTCTTTGCTTCACCTTAATGAGGCTCCTGTGGAGAGCAGAGGGAGCAGAAAGGAAATAAAAAGGTTCCTGACAAAAGGAAAGTAAATAGACAAGATGCAGGTGAACAAAGGAGGAATGGGAAAGCTGTGTTCAAGCCAGCACTTGAGTGGTTCTGCTCAGTATTCAACTTGTCAGTTTGATTTTAAGACACAGCAGAAAAGATCGATAATTCTTTACAGCAACATAATGCCATTCTGGGGTTTAAAGTGGTTTGATCATCAAAGTCCTTATTTCAGGGATCGCTCCTGCGCTCAGTGAGTGGAGGTGCTCCTGTGCTTGGCCTGTCAGTGATGTGAAGGGGAAGGGAGCAGAGAAGGGAATAGCAGGGAAAAAAAATGACCTAAAATGCCATTCTGACAGGCTGCTTTAGTGGAGCAGCTCAGATAAACCTGGGGAAGGAGATGCTCACAGGCCCCTGTGAGATGGAAGAATGACGATATTCCACTTATGCAGAGCGGGGGATGAAGCTTGTTTATCTTTGTTCTGCTGTGGGGATCCAGACCCACCTATTCCTGCTTGTGTAGCAGTCAACGAGTCCCTCTCTCTCCAGAGCACCAGTACAAACAGAGAGTGCTTAGCGGGTACATAACGGCAGGAACCCCAAACGCTGCCATCTATCACTCCCTCTGTACTGATTAAATCACTCTGGGAAATGCAGGGAAGAATCGAACCTTTATTGTTTTGTCGGTGGAAGGATTGGGTCCCAGAATTACATCAGTTGTTTTCTCTAAACAGCTATTAGCCTCCTCCATTATACTAACAGAACTGGTTTCCATCCTCTGGCTCATTTATTCCAAACCAGCATTATTGAAGTGAATGGGGTCTAGGCCCTGGATATTAGAAGAGCTGTTGGTCTACTCATAAATAACAAGTTGTCAAGGATTTTAATGGAAACCCTTAGAGTGCTGTAAATCTGTGCAGTTCTGCCTGCATCCCCTCCCTCATTTCCATCACAATATCACTCCAGTGGGACTGCAGCTTGCAGCATGTGCCAGGCAGCCTAGATTGGTGGGACACAAGATGGGGGAGAGAGAAAAAGGGGGGTGGAGGGGGAACACTGGAGATGGGGTGGGGGGATTCAGAACAGTTGGTACTGCGGAAGCATCTGCTGGGTGGCCGGTTTCGGAGTCACCTGGCCTATTCAGTGTGGCAAGGGGAAAGGGTTATTCATCCAGGGGGACCAGAGAGGGGAATAACAGAACCAGGGATGCTTGTGGAATCAAGACGGATGTAGTGCAGTTTGCATTTCGCTCCGTTGGTCTGTGAAGCTGTAAATCTCAGCAAGTGGAGGGTTTTGTTAGGTTCTGATCACAATTTAAGTGGCAGAGCCAGTGCAGTGGTGCTGCGGAGACTGTCTTTAGCTGTTAGTCAGAGAACTCCCCTTTGCAAGATCAATTTTCCTTAGCTTTCCTAGCCAGTCCAAACTATCCTTAGGGAAAATTTAACACTGCATCTTGAATAGAAAAGTTTGTGTAGTTCCCTGGGTCTGGCCAGAAACTGGGTTACTACAAACTGACCCACACTTTGTCATCCACCAAATAGCTGCCTGCTCAGATCATAGCACCCTGCTGTATACAACACTAAAGGTTTCTAGGAATGAACTTGAGCTCACTCCTCCGTTCTCCACTGGCTATACGATATTATGGGATGTATTAGGGTTGGCACAGCCATGCTTGTGCCCATCCCACTGACAAAGCAGATGGGACTGCAGAGGGGCCTATTTAACAGCTCGTGTGGACTCTCTGCCCTCCGAGGCGCCAGAGCTCATTAAAATTTGTATGCAAGGTCAGTTTAGGTTTAAATGTAGGCTTGCAGTCTGGCTTACCATGTAATATAAATAAAAAATGACATTGGTGACAAAGCTTCTACTAGCTTGAGAGTGCCCAGGGCTTATAGTCTTATATAATTACTAGTCTGGCACTGAGAGTCTGAAATACAGCGAAGCCATCAGCAACACAGATCCTAAATTAATTACTTTAAATATAGCTCCTTTCACATTACAACCTCACGTGACAAGCACTGAAGAAGGAAGCCTTACGAGTCTGATGCTGTACATAATTAAATACTACCCCCGTGTTCAGGCAAGGAGATGGTTACGCAGACATGAAGGAATTTGGCCAAAGTAACTCAGAAAATCTGTGGCATAATCCCCCTTTCCCCTCACCGGGGTAACGTTCATTTTGTGAAAGGCTGAACGGCACAAGGAGCAAGCTGGGATGGAGGGGAGGGGGAAAAAAAGGATGGCTGCCAAAAGGGATTGATGCCCTTCAGACTCCAGGGAGTTTTTAACCCTTCCCAATGGTTTTCCCAGCCTGAAAAACCTGGTGGGGTTCATCAGGCTGTACTTCTCCTCTACTGATCCATAAGAGATTTGCCAGTGGGAGCAGCTGCTTTGAGAGTGAGTTGATAACTCGAGCCCTGAGGCACTTACATCTGTACGTCTCGTCCCCTGCCTGCTTCCCTTCCCCAGGAACAGGATGAGACTCGAATATTGCATGTGCTCTTATAATGCGTATTCCTGCGGGGCCTTGGTCATGATTACGGCATCTAAATGCAACCAGAAACAAACAGTGACAATGAAAATGAGAAAAAAAAAGATGGGCAGCCCGAAGATTCTGAACATTTTTACCCTGGATTTGTTTCTATTTAATAAGTCACAGTTTCATAAGCCGTACAGCACAGTTAATTCCTTTTTTAATAACAGCTACAGCATTTCTGAGAGCAGCTGCTGCACATGTTCTGTAGTACAGCTGAGAGAGCCATATGGATTTTTAATTCCTAAGAGTTATTACTCGGTTGTAGCAGTATACATGAACCCACGCTTGCCTTAATGGAGTCATTAGACTTGACAATCCTTCCTTAAAGAGGCCTATTGTTGGGATAGATCTGATCCAAAATGTAGGAAAGGTTTGGAAGAGGGACTCTTCTTCATATGAAACAGAACATCAGGATTTATTTTTTTAGGTGGTTTTTATACCTTCAGGAAGTTCCTTCGCTGTTAATACAAGGTAATTCAAATGCCCTGTATTCTACCCTTTTAGAGCAGTAGCTAGAAAGCATGCCTGGAGGTATTATTATTGCTTTGCTATTATTAGTGCCTTGCTATTATTATTGCCTTGCTATTATTATTGCTTTTTAACAAATCAGGCAAAATGAGGACACACAAACTCTCTTGCAAGCTACCTCCTAGAACGCCCCTCTGCTATTTGAGGCAGAATTCTTACAAATATACTTGAAGTTACAGTCCTAACAAGTGCCTGGGAAGAGATTTTACCTCTGAAAGGATTATTAAATCATATTTCTCTGGGAACTTTTCTAAAAGAACCTCTAACCATGAGATTTTCGTACTTTATCCGAAAACATGTGGCCCACTAAGAGACAGAAGATGGACTAGAAGCATCACTGTGGGATCTGAATGAAATTTCTTTAGTAAAGGCTTGAATCGTTGTGTTTACAAGTATCAGAAGAGAAAAATACCCTGCTTTAATGTAGCAGCTATACATACACGCCTATATATCACTTGGGTGCTTACTATTGAGTACGCTACAGATCGCTCAAATAAATCTAAGGGGCTCACTCGATCTTGAGTTCTATAGAAAATGTTGGAAAACTCTTATGACACATCTCAGGATTGTAAAATTTAAAATGAATTCGATTAAATCTGCTGCTGGCTGCTACAGAAAAGGAGCAGGTTAGTTTAAAGGAATCAGTATTGCACACCAAAAAAAAAAAAAAGGGGGGGAATCCAAGCTTTTTTCTGTGTGTCAGACAATTAGCTTAGAACAACCTGCTCCATTTGTAGCCCCCTCAGTCTGTTTCCATGGCAGCAGGAACTGAATTCATACCACTGCTGCAAATTCTGGATGTAAACGGTGCTACTGGTTGTCTCAGCAGCACCAACAGACTTCAGAGTCTCATTTCAGTTTCCCAAAGCTGGTACTTGTGTTTCATTGTTATTTATTTAGGATTATTTTTGTGCCATTTTCATGATTTAAGACAAGGTTAGTCTAGGGCCTGCATTCTACCACTCACCAAGAGTTAAAAGAAGCACAGACAGTGCCCGGGCAGACTGCTCCACAAATTTTTGCCTCAAATTCTGAAATCCTACCCGACCAGCTCTCCTGGGCCTCATGACAAGGTCTGTTGCCTCACAAATCCTTGATGGGAAGATCCTGTACGCCCATTACTGTTTAGCAGCCAACATTTGGCTCCGTCACCTGAAGAAGCTGTTTCACACCGCACACCCTCCCACCTCCTGACCCCCAAAATCACAGAATCGCAAGATTGGAGAAGACATTTGAGATGGCATCCAACCAGACCCATCCTCTATTAACCCCTGTCCCTGAGCACCTCATCTGCCTGGCTGTTAAACCCATCCTGAGGTGGTGACTCAGCCCCTCCCTGGGCAGCCAGTTCCAGCACCTGAGAACCCTTTCAGGGAAGAACTTTCTCCCCAACATCTGATCTGACTCTGTCCTGGCACAGCTTGAGCCCATTCCCCTCGCCCTTTCACTTGGGTGGTGATAAGGTCTTCCCTCAGCCTCCTCTTTCCCTGGCTGAACACCCCCAGCTGCCCCTCGGAAGGTTTGCTGCTCTCCAGCCCCTTCCCCAGCTTCACATGCCACGGCGGCCCAAAAGCGGAGCCGGCAGCCCTGCACACAAAGCCTGCCGGCAGAAGGGAAGCAGGGCTCTTAAGTGAGAACCGTCCCTGTACTAAGGGACTGCACCCACACGTGAGGCGAAGGGACGAACCCTGTCAGGAGCACCTCCTTCCCTCACGCAACCCCCGCCTCACGCAGCCCCCGCGCGGCCTTCCCGCCCTCTCGCCAATATTCAAATCACTCCCGGCCCCCGCAGCTGTGATTGGCTGTGGCCGTTCAAACGAAGCCACGCCCCCCTGGCCGAGGCGGGGCCGTTAGCGGCCGTTAGCGCGCCGTTTCCTTGTGGGCGGGAAAGGAAGCCGGGAGCGCTACAATACGCACGCGCAACTCCGGCGCACGCCCGTGACGTTAACGCGTCTTCTTGTTGCCGTAGCAACACCTCCCTCCCCTCCCCTTGCTGCTTTTATCCAATCAGGGACCCTCCCGGCCGTTTGGCCCAATGAAGCTGCAGTATGTTAATAAAGGGGCGGGGCCGAAGGAAGATGAGGCTGGTCGTTTTGTCCAATCAGAAGGCGGTGAAGGGTAGGGGGGGTCTGTTCCCTTCGGTTGCCCCTCTGAGGCCCGGCCCGGCCCGGCCCGGCTCGGCTCGGCTCGGCTCGGCCCGGCCCGGGCCGGCCCCCCTCCCTGAGACGGGCGGGGGATCGCGCTGAGACGGGGCGGGGGTCGCGCTGCCCGCCCCGCCGAGGCAGCTCCCGGCTCGGCCCAGCCGGTACAGCCGTGTAGGCCCGGGGGTTTGGGGGTTCGTGGGGCCCGGGGGTGTCTCGGGCCTGCTGTGACCCCGTGGGGCACCAGGTTGGAGCAGTCTGGGCCTGAGGGACTGAGAGACATTCCGTGATTGATGGCTGCACCCATAGCTGTGCCCCACGCTGGGGCAGCTGGGGAAGGGCTGAAGCCCCGTGGGGAAGGACTCACGCTGGAGAAGTTCCTGGAGGACTGTCTGCTGTGGGTGGGACCCCACGGTGCAGCTGCGGAGGGGGTGAGGAACGACCCCTCCGGCCAAGAAGGAAAACACCTCATGAGGAACTGACCCAAACCCCCATTCCCCAGTCCCTGCCCCTCCCTGGGCCACACTGGGGGGAAGAAGGGAGCAAAATCCTGACTGAAGCTGAGAAGGGAGGGTGGAGGGAGCTGCTTTAAGGTCTGGCCGCACTTCTCATCACCCGACTCTGGTGTCACTGAGGGTGAAGGGCAGTGCCATCAATTAGAGAGTTTTCTTTCCTTTATTCCTTGCTGGGTGTGTGTTGTGTGGCTCCAGGAATAAAAAGGAAAAGCTTTAGCATCCGTGCATCTTGTTTTGCACGAAGCTTGGCAGCCTGGCCTGGAATTCCCCCACGGATGCAGTTGTGCTACCAGTTCTTAGAGCGTTTCTTTATTGGCCCCGGAGTGTCCCCTGTTGTTCTAACACTTGGTCTTTGTGAGCATGTAGTATCCCTAATGTTTAATCTTCCTAAAGTACTCGCCTCTGATCCTTGTACATATTTCTCTGGTAGTGACTGAAGTTAGGCAAGAAGTCAAAACTTAATGTGCTCGTGAGCTCTTGCCAGTGTTTTCTGGATTCGTGCCTCGAGAGAAGCACATGAAGAAGCATTGTAAAGTGGCTCCGTTCCCAATTCAAATAAAGCCTTATTCAGAGCTGTATTCCAGGAATCTTTGTTTTTCACCACTCCTCAGAAATATCAATGGAGCTGTTTGTCCTAGCAGTTACTGCTAGCTAGTAAGCTGCCCAAACAGTAACAAATTGTTGGTTTGTTTAGTAGTAATTATGAATAATTGCCTGGATTATCATCTGAAGCAGGCAGTTTGTAAATAATACATACCCAGTGAGCAAAAAGCAATCCACCTCCATTGATTGCCGAGGTCTAATTGAACAGCAGCGATTCTGCTTCTCCCTCTGAGCCCAGATGGTTCAAAATAAGGAATCTTCACTCTCCTGAAACTGCTTCTGCTCTGCCATGGAGTGTGTGGAGCTGCTAGTGGGTATGGGTTTTTGGGGGCAAGAGAACGAGGAGTGAACAGTGTGCTGGACAGGGTATTCCATCACAACAGATCCGTTAATGGACATAAAAATTAATCAAGTGCTTATGAGTGTGAGTTAGGCCAGTCCATGTGCATATGATGATCCCTTAATGGGGTCAGGGGGAGGATTATAAGGCTTTTTTTCCCCCTGGACTTCTTTCCCCAGAAAATTAGTGGCTTCCCTGGAAGGAGTGGGATCCATAGGAAGGATTTGCTGACTAGGAACACAAACAGGCTGGTAAAGCTCTTTGCAAAAGAATTCAACTTCTTTCTCAGTGTCTCCCTGCTGTATAAAGCCCGACTTTCTTCTTGGGGCAATAATTTTTTGGCTATCAGATTTAAATTCTACTGTCACAGGCATGTCAGCAGGGGCTAACTTCCCACATATTGGAAGCTTCTCCGGAATCCTATGCAAAGGTTAATATGCTGGGCTAGAGGGGAGCAAATAGCTTTCTTTGTGCTGGAAAAGAATCAACTGCCAGTTGTGGAAACTAGTCTCAATTCTTTAACCTTACAACATCCTTACAGTCTGATAGGCTACAGTTGAAGTTACTCTATGGTGAAATTCCTGCAATAGCTTGAAAACCCAGGCCTAGCAAAGCTACATTAGAAAGCAGCTTTAAAGCAATTCTTTTGTAACTTTGGCAGTGTCCTTCTGTTCTGTTTCCCTCCTCATAGTTCTGACAATTTGTAGCCCAACAGCAGCCCAAGGAAACACAAGATTTGGATCTGGAATTTAGCTGCCGGGACAGAGGCATCTTCATCATGGAATCTGAGGAGGACATAAAACCTGGGCAGGGGATGATCTGCCAGCCCTACATCTCAAGGGTAATCCCTCCATTCCATGTCTCAAGATTGCTTCTTTGTCACTGAGCTGGGGTTTGAATATCCAGCTTAACCTTGCTGTGGTCAGGCAGCCATAAGTAGCCTTCACAGGTCGTCCAGATTCATCATTGTGAACAGGATTCGTCCCCATCAGAAGAAAAATGTCTGCTTCACGTGTTACTCTGTAAATTCTTGTTCAGAAATTGCTTCTAGCATTTTGAAATTCGAGGGCATTCAGGAGAGGTGAGTTGAACAAGGAAAACTCATCAGTGAGACTCATTTTCCATGAGTCCCATCAAGCCCTATCGTCCCATTCCAAACAAGTGTCTCACCACAGTGGTTTTGATTGACACTTTCCAGTCATATCCCTAATGAAGTCTAATATAAAAACTTCAGCATGCTTCTAGCTGTTTGGTCTTCCAATAATTTGAGGAGCAGAACCCTACTTTACTTTGGTTTATTGTTAACCTTTGGACATACTTTATTTTATGGGCTAAATTTGTTTGGCTTTGCTTTGACCTCATTGTTCTTTTTTAGGGAATATTCCAAGGAAAGAACAAAAGTCTGTGAATGTCTGGAAAAAATGATGGTAGGGGGGACACATGGAACCTCTGGAGAAAAAGAAAGGAGGAAATCAGATCCTCTTGAGCAGGGATGGGGTGGACTGTATGCTCCTTTTCTCTTCAAACACTCATGCTTGAAGCGATCTTCAGCCACTCATGAGCTGTCCAAAGACCAGCTACAGCTTTAAATGAAGTGGAGAACCCACAAGCACTTGCTGTAGTGCTGACATCAACTGGGCTTGTCACCTTGGCTGTAGCAATTAATGAGTTACCAGTTTGTTCATGTGTTCCCAACCAGTTTGGGAGTGGATCCTCTTCCTGTTTTCCTTCCCAGCCTCTTGTTCCTGGTAGATTTAAGCCTGATCTGAGGATTTATGTGCTGATGACATCCTGTGACCCTCAGAGGATATTTGTCTATAATGAGGGCCTTACATATTTTGCTACTTCAGCATCCTCTGACCTTTTGTGCAATAGCTGGGTAAGTAAACAAGCCTATTAGCAGAAGTTAATGATGGTTCAATACACAGAGATACAGAGAAATCATAACGGTTCCACTGTCCGAAGCATCTTTCTCTTGAGAATCTCAAAGCACTTTGTAAATGCTAATAATTCATCTTCATAGTGTCTGAGTGTCATAAATACAAATATGCATGAAATACTTGAGCAGATCCTGGAGTGCCATCCAGCACGTGTTGTGTTATCCAGATCGGTGCTGCACACAAGCTTGGGCAGAGTTGCTGCTCCTATAAATACATATCTGAATAACTTTCTGTGTTATTCTGGTACTGTTTTTCATGAAGAATTATTGGGAAAAAGAAAAGAAGAAAGAAAAAAGAGAGTTATAAGAAAAGAGAAATCCTGGAAGGACAAAATAGGTCCTAAATGCTGAGATATTTTGATTACTTCTCTCTGAAAGGAAGTTGTAGCCTAAGTGATGGCTGGAAAAGGTTCTGGTACGCAGTTCTGGATCATTCCAACACAGAATTAACTCTACTAATAACTGCTTGTAGAATGGGGCCTGACTGAGAAAGAGGGTTATCTTCCATTGAAACTGCTGATTTCTCAGAAGTGATGGAATTGGAATGCTGATGAGATTGCAGTGAAGTGAAATTGAAACTGTTGAGCCTCATTTATTGGGTTCTTTAGAGTAATGGGATCAGTATAGGGCTGATCATATTTAGTGCCATTAAATCTTGTGTGCTTAATTAAGATGCTTTGTACATTAGGCGGTGTGACCAGGATCATGTAGAGAGGAAGGGAGGAGGCTAATACCTTTCTAACCCTGCATCTTGTTCATTCATTTACAGGATAATGTATGCATGCATCTGACAAATTATTCCATTAACAAGAACAGACTTAATTTTGCCAGGGAAAAAACCACCCGTAGCAAGAGGTAAAAAGGAGAGAACATTTCTAAGCTACTCCCAGAGGGGGTAGTGTTTACCTGTTCCTTGTACATCTTCATGTGCTTGACATCAGTCTTGAAAGCATTTCTTTGTGTTTCCCCAGTGCATTGTATGCTTTGCTGCTGAATAAACCAAGTGAAGAAACTCAAATGAGTAACAGAATTGGACAGCAAACTTGGGAAGAAAACTCCACGGAGAGGAGTTTGTACTCTGGCTTGACAGCATACGTTGGATTGTTTCCATTTTTGTCTTGAGTTTCAATGTTTGCCTGCTTTCCCTAGCTATGCTGATTTGCCTAATAAGATGTTCCCACTCTTTCCAAACTTCCCTTGTGATCTTAGACCATCGTGCTATAACAATTCCACATCTTCACCCTGCTGGAGCAACAGGAGAAGGAATTCACTGATCTTTTTAATTGTTATTTTCTATTATTCTTTTTCTTTTCCTCAGCCTGTGGGTTGGTGTGGTCAGTCTCTTCGGGCTGGTTTCGGCTCCTTGCAGGTCTCCCGCAGAGCTCCCGCAGCCGGACGGCTGGAGGGTGGCCGGCAGAGGGGGATAGACTACACCGAATCGGTGAGAGACCCGGGCTTGGGCTCCGGAACACGGGCGGGCTCGTTCCCAGCCTGCGGGAGCCCCCACCTCTGTGGGCAGCTTCACCCCAGCTCCTTCCCCGCAGAAGTATTTCCATTATCCATTGCCCTCGGTGGAAGTTTCCTGGCAGTGGAAGGGGCAGACTGGGATTCTCAGGGCACAGCCAGTTAACTCCAGTTCCACTCCCAGCACTACTAGGATGGTATCAACTCTGCATTCAACTATCGTTCCACACTGCATTGCTTACTGGTTTCCTTCCTTACAGTATGTCTAGAAACCAGCTGGCACCAAGAACACGCTGGATAAGAGTGGGTTATTTCCCAGCTTGTGGGGAAATGTGACTTATTAACAAATCCACATTGAACCATCAGGGAAACCCCAATTTCCTATGTCACCTCTGACCTTAGAGGCTGGGAGAAGCATCCCCTGGCCCAGCTCCACACACCTCTGTCACCTATAAGAGATGTTTCCCTTCCTAATACACCATAGGCACTGTCCTAGGCTTGGGAATTCAGTTCATACCAGCTGGGGCAGGGAGATGAGGATTTTCACACCAGTTCTTATATCTTAGCGGTCCCAGTAACAGAGAAAACGGGGCCAGGCACAGCCCAGTTTATGGGCCCTGCTTCCTGCCAAGAGCTCCATGCAGAGGGCTGGAGTGGGCTCCCATTTTCTCTGGTATTTCCTGGAGCCACACAACACAAACATTTCAGATCTAGGCAAGGGTGAGTGACTGAGATTAGAGCTGGGATGTGGTGCAGACCCATTCCATTAGCCCATCTGTGAGCTCAGATACGCTGAGTGATACTGTCTCTCTTGCTCCAGGCTGGGTTTGATTTTTAACAAGTACAATTCGAGCTGCTGGGTGGCCACAGCTCCAGTCTGGACCCAAGAGATCATGCAGTACACAGTCATCACCCTGCAACACACCAGAGAGTCAGATTAGCAAATCAGAACCACTGAGAGGACTATATTCCCAGGAGTTTTTCCTCTTTCTAATTCCAGTCCTCTAAAACTTTGATCTCCTTATGAAAAATCTGCCAGCTATTTGTCACAAAGAACACCAGGGTGTCCTAAGTCACAGTGGAAGCCACAAATAAATTTGGGGACAAAGGAAGAGAAGGAGGAAAACTAGGTGTTAATATCTATCTAGGCAAAAGCTATCCCCTTCCAGAAGTGTTCTGCAAATAGTGGGTGCTGGTCAGCCAGGAGTAACCTGTATTCAGTGGAAAAGGGGCTGGCTGCATCACTTCTGAGGTTTGACTTCAGGCTGGAGTACGGAGAGATGTGAGTTACTCAGCAGGTGATCTTTCTTCCTCTGCCCCAGCATTGTATCCTCAGCAAACTATTTAGAGATGTCAAGGCATAGCATCAAAAGAGCAGAAGATTCCTAATTTTAATTTGAAAGTGATGTAGGAATGAAGGATTGAACTCTGCTGAGAGGGGAACCCATTTGCTGTGTGTGCTAGGTGATTAAATCATCAATATTCAGCATATGATAGCTGTCTCAGCAATGATGTATTGGCTTGGAGGAAGCTGTGGTTAGAAGGGAAGGTAGCTTGTGCTGCCTTCACTTTGACCACCACATCATTGTCCTTACTGAACCTCAGCTAAGTGCTCACACTGTGTCTTGAAAACTTCCTCTTCAGAGGGCAAGATGTGTTTAAAACCAACCTCTGCATTTCTGAGTCTATGTAACACAAAGCAAGGCATCCCCTGTTGACGTGGGGGAGCAGAGCCTTGCTTCCCAGGCTCCTGAAGAGGCTGAAATGAGGAACTCCAACTGCGATCTCCCGAGCTGGGGGCTTTGGCAGGGCTCGCTCTTTATAGTGCTCCGTGGAGAGTCATTCATTTTGCACTTAACCCTGTTAAGAGAGCACTCAGCTGCTCACAGATATGCCCTTCCTTGGCCTAGTTTTCATCTAATTAGAGGCAAAAAGACCTCGTGTATCTGATAAATTGCTTCACTGGATGAAGCAGTTTCTTTTTCAAGCTGAGCTTCAGAAAATGTACCTTTATTTACTCCATATTAACACAATTATAGGTAAGGAGTCACTGTCGCTGCCCAAAGCACTCCCCTGCCTTGATGAAAGAAGGATTTGAAGCAATTGCTTCATGTTTCCTCTACCAACACCAGAACAAATACAGTCCAGTGTCTCATTCTGACAGATCTTCATCCTTGTGTCCAAAGCCCAACTGCTCTTAATGGTGCCAGCTCAGTGATCACTGCTCATACCTCAAACTTCACCTGTGGGATTATATTAGAACAATACTGTTGCTTTGTTGTGATGTTTAACCAAAGCATTCTCTGGATCTGCTGCAGAGGTAAGGTACAGGTGCTGAACAGTTGTTTTCCCTTCTACTGCTGACTGATCCATTGTCTTAGTTCAAAGCTGAGGGATGGTGGGGAATGAGCAGCTGAGTGAGCAAGGGATGAAAACCTCCACCCCAGCAGAGGGGCAACGTGAAATAAAATTAAAAGGTAACCAATGTCTCATCCTCATTACTTATTTATGGTTTTAGATCTTTTTTTTTTAACAGGAGCCAGTTTTGTAAGGCAGCCTGAGCCCATGCTCTCCACTTCACCGACCTCAGCAATGTTGCACCAAGAATGAATTCAGCCCACACCATCAATCTGATCTTGAATCAGCTCCTGATACAACCTATTTAGCCTTGTGAGACAGATGTATCTGAGTTAAGGAAGATAATTCCAATGCAGGGCATCAATAAAATACTCATCTTTTCATATATTTTAATAGAAGTTTTGGGTAGAAATTAAGCTACCCCCTTCCAGACTGTTCCTAAGTACAAATAGAGTTCAATTTAAGTCTCTGGGAACTACCACATATTTGACAGGCAATTAAACATGTCACTGTGAGAAGGATGAAGTGGCCATGATTTGCCTCCTTGCTCTTTTTCTAGTAGCTGGATTTGCAGGGCAGTGATTCACTGTGGTGTGAGTCCCCACAGTGATTTCTGAGTGGGAAGGAGATCTGCTTGCTGGTGGAGGAAGAAATTTCAGGTTTTCCAGAGACCTACTAAATACTTGAAGAATATTTGAATATAAAAGAGAAAGGAGAAGTA
Source organism: Porphyrio hochstetteri (assembly GCA_020800305.1). Lineage (NCBI taxonomy): Eukaryota > Metazoa > Chordata > Aves > Gruiformes > Rallidae > Porphyrio > Porphyrio hochstetteri. The sequence goes on from CM036928.1 coordinate 2,049,449, forward strand.
TAATAATTAAAGATCGAGGGACAGCAATCAAGGCAATTAGTACCTCTTTTTATCCCTTATCTTTCAGTTCTGGAACCAAACTTAGATGAAGAAATGAAGCACAGCATCTTAGAAACACTGTCAGTACAAAGCATCACTAGTGGATTGGGGAAATATGATTAGGACAACAGTACTGTGGATAGGGAAACTGAAGCTTGTTGGCAGAGCTGATCCTCTCTGGAACTTTCCCTGTCCCCCCCAGGGTGAGGAACAGAATCAAATCTCATTCTCTCCGCTCTGGAGTAGATGATTTTGATGGCATCAGCCTGGCTTTGGTTTCTGCTCCAGCTAAGAGAGGTTCTCTGTAAAAGGAGGTTTCTTCATTTGTTTTGTATCACTGTGGAAAAAGGACACAAAAATATTTTTCTTTTTAAAACAGTGATACCAGTTTAGGTATTAAACTGGCCAGAGGTGTAAATGTAGCCAGGAAACAGCAAAGCAAAGCAGCTAGTTTCAGAACTGGGTTTTTTAAAGCTCTCTGGTGTGCTCCTGACCAGGGAGTTAGGACAGGATGGGATATCCTTGGGACCAGCTGCACTGGGAATGTCCTTTTCATTTAACAGTTTAAATGGAAGCTGGCCATTTCTGGCTTCTGCATAATTGTTAAATACTTAAATATCTCTTCCAAGCTGTTACAAAAGCTTCGTCCTTTGAAAGCCCCAACACATAATCCCACAGATTGTTAATACTGCTGAAAAATCAGATTAATGCAATTAAGTGCCCAGATAAGAGAGAGACTCCTTTAAAATCCGATCAAAAAAGACTGCAGCAACTGCACCTTTTTATTGAAGTTGGAGAAAACCAGCCAAGCTCATATAAAAAAGAAAAAAACGAGGGAAAAAAAGAAGCCACTGTCCTCTTGGTCTGGCTGCAAAGCACATTTTCAATAAGTTTATGCTCTAACAAGCTGTATCAGTTTCGTCTCAGTAGATCTGATGGTTATTGAACAGTGTTCAATGTTCTGGAGGGTGCCAGGCACATAATTGTTTTTACAACACTGTAAAATGAATCAGACTGAAATTAGTGTCACTCAGCAGAATCACTTTCCTTCCCTTTAAATTACTTAATCTGGGGGGTTAATCAAAAAGAAAATGAAGTTTTGACACTGCCCTTCAGCTAAGGGCAAGTGCAGGTTCAGTTGTCTTCTCTTCATTGGGCTGGGAAGAAAGATTTCCCAGTATCTGTGCTTGTCTACGTGCCCCTGTCCTGCTGCTCATCCCAGGGGAAGCTGGACAGTGAGGAATGTCAGCACTTCCCACTCAAAAGTCAAATTGGCAGAGGCAGAACGCTGGTGTTGTGGGTTTTTTTTCCTTTCATTTTACCTCCTGTGAGATGGGAGCTAGCAAAGAGGAGTTGGGGGAGCTAGGAAAAAGGGTATATTTGGGGGGAGGTCCTCACAGGAACAGACCAGCAGCTTCATCTATGATAAAGCACAGAGATGTTCTCACCCCTCCTTTGGTGCTGCTTGAGCTCAGAAGCTGAGGAGGTGTGAACAGCTCATACAGCTCAGCTATGCCATTGCCTACGAATATCAAACAGCATCTCCTGGATTCCCCCAGTAGAAATTCATTGAGATAAACCAAACCTCCTTTGTTCTGCCCACTGTGAACTGTGTGTTTGGGTAGCGATCCCCAGTGAATGTCTCTGCCTTGAAGGCTTTCAGGTCTCACTCTGACTGCTGCTCTGTTCTGATCATTCACCGTAGAGGGTTTATTATTTATTCGCTCCATCACAGTTCTGTATGCAGCAGGTTTCAGTGGTGTTTATTAGCACTGTGTTTTTACAACAACGCCTGGCTGATGTGTTCTATCAATAACAGCTGGGCCAAGTAAGATGATCATGAGCTATAATTATTATACACAGCAATCCTGTCAGCTAAAGGCTCTGAGAAATGATCTAGGCTAGAGGAGATGTGTAGTTTCAAGAGTGTGGAATCCCTTTACAACAATACAATTATGCAAAATGAGATGAAAGGCTTTATCTGCACGTGGAAATCGCATCGCTTTCCATTCATATTGCTTTTTGGGTGGTGTGGGTAATATTTGTCCTCTGATAGATTCGTTTCAAGAGCTAATGGCACAACAAGCCCCCACCTCCATTTCTCCTTTTTCCCCAAAAGAAATGGTACATCAGGGGCTTTTGGGTCCTTTGGGGTTGAGTTCAGAGAGCCCCTTTTTTAGGCAACCACTCTGCTAAGGCCAAGCTGCTGCCAGTCAGTCCTACAAATGACCATCAGTCACTACATTTTAACACAGTCCTATCCTAACCAGAAGCTGCTGATGCCCAACGTGAGCAATGTGGATGCCCAGGATCAGGGCAGGGCTCTCAGGATGTGGAGCAAATGGAAATATGAGCGTAGCAGCTTGAGATGTACTCACCATGCCCACCCCAGCTTTAGTACCAGTAACAACAGGAGCAAAACAGAGGCTTAACACAGGTCAGGAGCCAAAACATTTGCTCAGCATCTTCCAGGGGCCTGTAATTCCAGCTACCAGCTAGTGCAGGAAGGTGCAAGCTCGTGTGCATGGAGGAGCTGTGCTGCTCTCAAGGCACATCCTCTCTGTTGGGAACATGTGATTAGGATTTAATTAGTTCCAGTGCATATGGGACAGCTTCTTTCATTACAACATAGATCTGAAGATTTATATTCCAGCAGAGACAGGGAGGGATGTAGGTTGTGGAGCGCTCCGACTCGTCTCTGCTGAAACTGTTCTAGGTTTCCTTCCCCACACAGCATCAGAAGAGGAATTATGCCTGAAATCCCTGGGTATTTTACTGAAGAAGTGTAGGCATCGAGGCCAGGGGGCAATACAGGGGGGGTTTTTTGATTACATGAGATAAAACCACTCCACCTTTGGGAAGGATGTCAGCCGTTACGGTCGGAGGAAAATCGCTCCTCTACAGGCAGTAAAAAAGGGGGGAGCTCAAGGGAAGAGGCGATTGCAGTAAGGCAGCCATGAGGAAACAATGCTTACTTCTTGATCTCTGTTCTTAAGCAACAACTGATAGTGTGTCTGGCACATGTTCAGCCACGGATGGAAAATATGAAGCCAGCGATGGGGATGTCACACACCCTGCTTTTAACAGCCGGGGCCTGGGTGCAGGAAGACAAGATCACATTCAGGCACACGGGTGGTAACGCTGCTCACAACCACCCCGGGACCAGCACGCAGCATTTATTGGTCTCAGCATTCATAAACCAACCCGGCACTGCCTGATGTCTTGCGGTACGTGACTAGTCAGGAGGAGAGGTTGTACATCATGGCAGGGGAAGAGGAACATTAATTGTGAACCATCTGTCAGAGGGGTGCTCTGGAAGGTCTCTGATGTGGTCTACGCACTATGTGAGGAGGGAGAACCCAGGGCTGCCTCGCCTGCTGGTGAATATAAAATGCTGTGGGCACAGGTATTAAAAAGTCTAGATTATCTTGGCAGTGGGAGGAGAACCACCAGCCAGAATCAGTCTCCTGCTGTGGGGGTGTGCAAGTGTGTGCAGATGGTCTGGCTTTTTTGCTGTGAAGAGCCTGGTCTGGACAATGTCAGGGGGACATTTGGCAAAGGGAATGACTGAACATGGATTTTTGAAGGACTTTCTAGCGTGGCAGTGATTCACTCTGGCATTGTGAATCTTTCTTTCCCCCCCCCTATATTATGCTTTGGAAATCAGGGTTATTCTCCAACTGCACTGATTGGCAAGGACTGGCCTAAAATGAGTAGGAAGAACATGGTCTGGGACCACCAGAATGGTGCAGGCAGGTTCCCCAGGGAGACTGGGGGAGGCTGGGAGCAGCTTGGGTGCTTGGAGCTGTCGATATCAAACCCAGAGTTCCTTTGGAAGTGTTGGCACTGGGTGTTTCAATATCTACACTTTTAAGAAGTCTGTGGTATTTTAAGGGTGCCATGCAAGATTTAAAAAAACCAATCCAAATTCTGAAAATGGGGAGAGTTTGAAAGCCAGAATACGGGAAAATAACTTAGGTGCAGGCAGGAAAAAATGGTAGGAAAAAAGTCTGCTTTGCATATAATTTTCCTATCACAGTGCAAATGTGGTTTATTTATTTATTTATGGTTGCACTCTGATATCGTTAATTATTTTACATCCTGATTGTTTGATAATTAAGAAAGAAAATTAATTTTCCTTGCTGGAGGACAAGAAGCCGTAGAGATCGCCTGGAAATGAGGATGTTTAATGGTATAAATCGGCTGGGGAAAGATTGCTGAAAGATGCGTTATTCCCACTAACGATTCATCAGGACACGAATAATTCAACGGGAAAAGTTTTGATCCGGGGATCTGTGCCCGGTTTGCTCCCGGGATCTCAAGGACACCGGATCCCGGGGGATAAATTCTGCCGGGAAGAAGGAAAAAGGAAGAAAATGAACCCGAAATAAGGGTTGGAAATTAGCGGGACAGGCAGATCAATCCCTGCTCGGACACCTTCCCCACCTCCGAGCACACCTTCCCTCCCGGGGAGGGTTTTGGGGGATCCAGCGGGGATTTCCAGGGGCCCGGCGGGGGGGTCACTCAAAGTCTGTGGCACCAAAAGAGGAGAGGAAAAACCAACCGTTTCCCCAGGGCAGCTAAAAACCAGGTAACGCGGGAGCGTTACAGGGAGGGAGGGAGGGAAAAACCTCCTGTCCCCTCGGGAACTGGGGTGATTCGGGAACCACCGGCACTAAATGGAGGGGGAAAAATGTTTAAAAAAATAAACTTAACTAATTTTATAATTATTTCTCTGTTTTACGGCATCATCTCGGTACTTTGATGGGGTTTTGGCGTGGGGTTTGCTTTTGTTGGGTGGCTCTTTGGGTTTGGGCTCTTGGGTGGGGGTGTTGAGGTTTAGCCCTCACTAACCAACCGAGGGAAGGAGCAGGAAGAAACCTTCCCGAGCCTCTGCTTTAACTGCAACGGAGAAAACGTGGGACTTTAGGAACACGGGGCTTTTGGAGCCCGTAAAGCTGCTCTGCCCTGACGCTCCTTTGGAGGTACTCCTATGCGGATGCAGGTATTGAATAAAAATATAATCGGGACGATATTTTCTTAGGGATTATTATCATAATATAAATAATGCATTGATATAATGATATTTATCAATATAGTCATTACCGTATCAATATTAATAATCTTACTTAATTGATAATATTTATTCTTATATATAATGTAATGGTTATATATTATATATTATATATAGAGAGAGATAATATATATTCTCACACTTATAGTAGGTTGTCTGTATTTATTCTTACACTTCTATTGCTAGAACATATTGCACTTCGGTTACTTAAAGTTCCCAGGGAAGCTCTCAAAGGGATACCGGGTCTTGATTAGAATTGGAAGGGCTTAATTATTTTATCTCCCTGGCCCAGAGTGAAAGACAGAGGTTTCCCCCCGTGGGAAGCTCCGAGCACTGGGAAAACCAGCGAATTCAGGGAGAGGAAAACGGGTGGGGAAGGGGCCGGGAGGAGGTGGAAGGGGGGTGTCGGGGTGAGTCGATCAGGTACGGAGTCAAAAAGGGAGAGAAAAGGTATTTGGTAAAAATAACCCCAAAGGATCTGGCCGTGGTTAACAGTTTGCAGCACAACTCACCGGGGGAGGTGGGGGGGGGGAATTCTGCGCCGCAGCCGCGAAGGGAAAACAGAAGGAATTTCCTGGCTTTTTAGGGAAAACGAGTGGGAAAAGTTGGGAGGATTAATGCTCGTGTTGGCATGAGGTCTGAGCCGCGCCGCGTCCTTGCTGCTCCGCCATGGTCCTTATTCATCAGGAGGACGTTAAGAGCAGCGAATATCCTTTATCCCGCTCGGAGGCAATGGAGCTGTGAATTCCTGTGCCTCGACCGACTCTGGTTCATTGGCTGGATTATTTTCATTTTATCTTATTTTACTTTAGCAAAAAATGTGTAGAGAAGGACAGCCACCTCCTCCTTTAACTGCAGCCGCGGAAAACTCCTTCAGACCCGATTCCTTCAGTCCCAAAGCAGTTATTTCTGCACCGACAAGAGCTGCTGTTTCTGCCGCCCCCATCCCAGCTCCTGGTCCAGCTCCCGCCGCTGTGTGCTGAAACTTGGCGGGGTTTTGAACCGTTTCTGAGTACAAACGGCCTGAAAAAATCCCCTCTCACCCCCCAAAAACCCGCGGGACTGGGGAGAGGAGCCCGAGTCTTCCCTCCTAGGCTGGAAAGGGAGGGAGGGAAAAGCCACCGCAAAGGTCGGACACGGGTAAATGTGGTTTTCCTCCTTTGGAAGAAGGATGGAATTATATTTCTACAAAGCAGAATGCAAACCGTCCGACCTTGTCCTCCTCGTACAGCAGCGGTCCCGCCGTTGTGGTCACGCGTGGGATGTAACGTGGTCGGGCACGTCCTGAAACCAAACAGGTCACTCACCCGTCCCCTAATGCTCGGCGTTATTTTCCCCACCGTTCTGGGCAGTAACGTTTGGGTGTTTAATTGATTCCCAGGAACGCAATTTATTCCCCAAACCGAATCAATTCGGCATCAGCTGCCCTGGTCCCAGCAGCCGGGAGCGCGTCGCGGGGAAGCAGCGTTAAAAATGCCGGGAAATACCTGGATTTGGATACCGGCTGCCACGTCAGGCTAAAAAACCGTTCAGGTCCCCGACCTTCCCCCCCCACCCGAGCCCCCGGAAGACCTCGAGGCCCCCTGAGCCCCTGGAGCCCCCCGAGCGCCGGCTGCAGCCCGGGGAAGGAGGCGGGAGGCGGCTGCGCGTCCCCCCCCGGCTGCCCCCTTCCCTCCCTGCCTCCCCCCACCTTCCTCCCCACCCTCCTCTGCCCCGCCGCACCGGGCGGCCCCGGCCGCCGCCCTTGCAATAAGGAAGGGGGTGAGGGGGTGGGGGGAAAATGCGACCTTTGAAACCCCCCTCCCCTCTCCACGCCCCAGGGAACCAGCTCACGCCCTGCGGGGACCCAGGCGCCCTGCGGGGACCCAGGCGCCCTGCGGGCAGAACCGGCGGGCCCGGAGCTCAGGGCCACCCCGGGAAGGGCAGAGCCGGGAGCACCCACCCGGCTCCCTGCCCTCCCCGGCCCACTCATGGGCCCTGCTGGGAGAAACGAGGTACAGGATGCAAGCGGTGGAGAGCGGTGGGAAGAGTGGCTGGCAGTGGGGATGCTCCAGAGAGGCTTCGCTGCCTCAGGGAAGAGGAGCTCTGCAGACCCAGTTTGGCTCCCAGGTGTTTCCAGTTACTCACATCTTCTGTTGTGGTCTCAGTCCTTCCCTGTCACTAGTCCCACTCCACGCTGGGATCTCAAACTGGGATTCAGGGGCTGGGGCAGGGAGGGACAAGGACAGATGACAAGGAAGAGACCCCACTCTCATCCTAGGAATTGCTGAGTAAATAGAAATGTGTAAAACTGCATTATAACCCACCAGGACAGGGGTGTCTCTCCCTGTCCCCCACGATGCTGCAGCTCAGCGTGCACTGGAGCTCTAGGCTGGTCCAGGTGTGATGCTCTGTGCCTTTCCACATTGCATCCATCTCTCCTCACTGGGAATCACCCTATGCCACAGTGTGGTGGGTTGGGGAGGCAGAACAGATCTCCCCAGAGCTGGCCTGGCAGTGGCAATGGCAATGAGGGGCAATGCACAGACCATCTCCCAGCAACCGGGAACCTCAAAGCCTCCCAACACACTTGCTATGGTCTCTGCTCTGCCTGGGCCATGCTGAGCCCTGTGGCTGTCAGTAACAGCCTTTAGGCATTGCTGATCCACCACAGGCTCACTCAGGAAAGCAGAAGGAACCTGAATGAAGCACTTGGCCACTTTACAGTTATAGATAGACCTCTCTCTGCAGTACAGATAGGAGAGACACAAGTTTCAGCTGGAAAAGCAGCAGCACTGCACCCCAGGCACCTCCATGGGGCATTTCCACAGCCTGCCTGCCCTGAGGAGGGTCAGATACCCAACATTTTACCTGCTCTGAAGACCTTAGCCCTGAAGGCTTGGGGAGGATTTGCTGTGAATAGCAGGAGGTGTAATTCCTGATGCGGTGGTCACCACAGGCCTGGGGACCTCGGTCACCATCCTGTTGGCCTGAGCACCTCTGTGCCCAACCTGGGACTAGGAGCAGCCATCACTCATCTTGCTGTGATTTATGATCCATCCTACCGAGCTCAGTGCGACATCCCTGAGTGTACAGCACGAATCACAGCAGGCACACGAGTTAGAGCCTGGCTCTCAATGGACATCTCCAGATCACACTGTCCAAAAGACAAAGGCCTCACGTTTCAATTTTTTTGCCCTAGGGAGACAACTCAGATCTACCAGAGAGACCAGAAAAGAGTGATAACCCATGGAGTGCAGCAGAGCTGAGCCACAGTCCAGCTTAGAAACTCGCCTGTAAGTTTATGCTACCAGGGAAAGGGACTCTGCTTCCCACTCCCAGGCAGCCCCATGCCCTGGGTACCCAGCAGGAGAGCTGCTCCCACCCTGGCTGGATACCACCAGATTTGCCCCCACAGGGCACGTTTTTGAGAATAGGCATCAAAATCCTCCTGATTCCACCAAAAATGTGTCTGGCTCACCTCCAGCCCCTCCATGCGTATGGTCAAGCTATAACCTCCTCACAAGCTGCCCGCAGGACCCACACCAGTCAGTGCACAGGGAGCAGCAGGGAAGCGCAAAGGATCCCGACGGCTCCTACCAAATTAAACATCAGAAGCAGGGCTTGAAAGCCAGGCACAAAGTAACGCCCTTTTTCTCCCACAACAGCTGAAAAAAATTGCTTTAACTGAGCAGGAACTTGGGAAACACAGAGTTAGTCCCTGGGGTGTGCAGCGATGGGCACACGCTGCCGGGCTCGGTGCTGACAGGGACCCAGGATTGGGCAAAGGGGCTGCTGTGGCTGGGTGGGCTGGATGGGATGCATGGCCACAGTGCAGGATGCACGTATAGGGGGGTGTGGAGGGGGTGTGCAGAGATGCATATTTTGCTCTATTTAAAGAAAAGGCATTTGAAGAACTAGATTGTACATGGAGCACATGTGAGCAGGGACACCCAGCTGCATTTATATGGCTGTTTCCAGGTCAAGGATGGGCAAATGTCTCTATCTGTGGCAGACAGAGAGAGAAAACAGGAAATATTGTATTAAACAGTTGTATTTTGTCTCTCTGCTCCCAGGAAGAAGCGTTTGTTTAATAAACTGCACCCAGGCCACATCCCCTCCAGGCTTCTGCTCAGTGGGTAAAGGCATCACGGAGACCCACCACACTTCTTCCCATCCCAGGGGTGAGAGTGGAGTCAGGGTTGGTCCCCTTGGAGGTTTTGGCCTCCCTAGCTGCAGGGGAGGATGCAGGAGATGGGAGGGGGGTGCATAGAGGGGCATTTTCTGAGGGAGTGGATGGGTTTGGGGCTGGGAACAGGGGGGACACCGACAGCTGTGGCCTTCAGAGACCCACCACAGTGTTTCATTTTCCATTTTGGTGAAGACACCCAGACTGGAGGTTTCAGGTTGGACAACCTGGGAGCGACACACCAGCGGATGAGGTGGAGCTCGGCCCTCCCAGTGTCTCTAAAGGAAACTAAACAGCAAGGAAGGATCCTCCAGTCAAGCCCAGGGAAGGGAGAGGAAACCTGGGAGGTGCAGGGATTGTGAGAAACAGGTTGAAACACCTCGAGTTCGAAATCCCACCGTGTTTCACCCCAAAATGGGGAGGGGGTGCGGGTCAGAAGTGCACTGCAGTGATTGTGGCGCCAGGGATTCAGCATGGAGCGGGGATAAAAAAGAGCAAAGAGAAGTCAGGCCACGCTCTCTGTTCCCATGCCAGCTGATTTGTTCAAAGGATCCACGCGAAATGCACTATAAAGTACAGATTCTGGCTCTCCAGGCATCAGGGAGAGAAATATTCTCACCTACATCCCCCGGGCTTCCGGGGATGCCTGGGGTGGGGGTGGGAAAGGGGGGGTTGGTGGTGAAGGGAGAAGAAAAAGAAATAAAAGATCAAAATGTTTTCCTTTATTTGATTTTTTTTTCTTCCCAGAAATATTGCCAAAATCAGAAACCAAAGAGCTGGGCTCTTTTCCAGCCTCAGAATTTCATTTTCCAACAATTGATTATTTCCAAACGTTAAGCCTTTAAGTAGTTCCAATTTTGTTTGGGGTTTGGGTTTTTTTTTTCCCTTTTCAAACTGCTTCAGGGTTTGGGTTGGTTCTGAGGGGTTTTTTTCTTTGTATTTTGTAATGACAGCCTCAAATCCAATCGCTTTTTTAAAAAAAATCGCAGCTTTTAAAAGTTATTCCACAGCTTTTTCTTTTTCTTTTTTTTTTTTAACTTTCAGATTCCGGATGGCATAAATATGAAGTAGAGATATGATGAATATAATAAAATAATAATTGCAACCTAATAAGAGCATTTGATAATTTTAAACCAGATCACCGAAAAAATAAAAAAAAACCCTGGTAAAAGAAATCGGGGGAGGGGATTGTCTTTAAAATAACGCAGTTCCTCTTGCTTTCTTGTGACCTTAAATATTGCCCTGAAATTTTCTCCGTAAAATTGCCAGAGAACGGGAATCTTGGAAGTTTGGAAGCCGCAGTTTAAACTCTTTATACGGCAAAGCGGGCTCGGAAATCTCCGCACATGCTCTAGGGAAGATGAGCCGAAGGGAAGCGAGGTCTTAAAAGCACGAGGTGGGCTGCCGTTTGAAAACCCGGTAACGCTTCTAAATTAATTAACCGAAGAGCTGGGGAAAGGAGAGGGGGATTTTGGGGTGAAAAAAAAAGTTCCTTTCTCCCCAGCACTGCTCCTGCCCCGGGGGAGGCGGAGGGGCGGCTGCGGGGGCAGAACCCGCAAACCCCCGCACCGAGGAGTCCTTGGGAAAGTGAATAAAATCCTGGTTTCATAAATCGGAGGTTCCGAACCCCTGTTTGAGTTTGGGGGTGCTGGCCTGGCTGGTGGATCCCACTACTCTTTTTTTCTCCTCCCCCTTTTTTTCCCCCCCCGAGTGGATTAAAAATCATAATTATAAGAAATAAAAGGAAATAAAGTGACACAAACTACCAGGAAAAGCGCGCAGCAAGTCGCTCTGTCCGCGGATCCCTCTCCAGCCTCAACCCGGGACCTCTCGGGAGCTTCTCCCTGCAGAACCGCCGCGGGAACCGAGCTCTCCCCGTGGCCGTGGGGGCTCCGTGGGGCAGCGGGACCGGGGCAGCCCCGACGGCCGCTGCCACAGCGAAGCCCCGAAGTCAACAGGCTCTTAACATTCAACTTGGCCTTGACCTCCGGTTTAAGCCCGACCTTTCTGTGAAGGAGCGGGGGTGAGACGCGGGGGAGCTGCGGCCCCGTCCGCAAACACTCGGCCGCCCGTCGCGGCCGCCGTGCCCCAGCGCTGGTTCAAAGCAAATGGGGAGAGGGCAGGAGCAGGGGAGGGGGGGATAAGAAGGGCATCAAAGAAGAAGTGCAGTCGTTAAACTAAGGAAAGGGAAGAAAGAAGCTTTGAAATCGGAAAGGTGAAGGCTGAAAGCACAGGAGGGGTTTTTAATTCTTTTTTTCCTTCTTCTTCTTTTTTTCCAGGATAAACAAAACAAACCCCCCCAAAATAGAGGAAATTATCGCTTTCGGTGAGACTGCGGGATTTTTAGGGGATGAGAAAGGCCGAGGCGATGCAGTTTATTTCCCTGGGACGGGGTGCGGGAGCGGATCTCGCCGAGACAGCCCGAGGAAAGCCCCTGCAGATGTGGGGAGCTGGACGGGACGGGACGGAGGGGAGACGGACGGGAAGGGGATGCTGCTTCCCTCAGCGAAACGGGGCTTTTCCCCCGCCGGGGCCAGCTTTGCAATTATCATTTTAACCTCTATTTTCTGCCGGGATTTCTGTCCCTGCATGTCAAATCCTGTCGCGGCTCCTCTGGGATGATGGGTCGTTGCTTTAGTGGCCCAAAAGTCGTGACAGGAGGAGAATTTTTTATCGCAGTTTGATAGTCAGAAAGCAGGAATCTCTCGATTGCTTTGCACGAAGGAAAAAAGCACGAGTTTGAGCTGCCTTTGGGGGAATTACGGCAAAGCTTTTCCCAGGCGAGGCCTTTGGGGGAAAACCAGAGAGAAAAAGGGGAGAGAAAAGCAGCTCTAAGGTTTGTATTGTGCATACAGATGATTAAAAACTGGCGTACCTGAATATTTTATTAGCACACACATAGGCCTCAGTGCATTTACCCCAAAGTTTTCCAGGCTGATGTAATCCCTCATCGCCACATCCATCTGTCCTTCCTCCTTCTGCGCGTCCCTCCACCTGCCCGCTGCTCCAGGACCCCAAAAGGGCTCTCTGTACTATTTCCCCATCCCTCCTTTCCAAACTCTTTTCCTTTGAGATGCTTCTTAGGTGGGGTACATGCTGACCTGCAGACCCAGGCCAGGGTCAGGCCAGTTCCCTGCGTGGCAATAGCTGTGTGCAAGCAGAACATTTCTGTTCCCTTTGCAGTTACTGTTTTCAGTTTTGATTTATTCTTTTCTTTTTTCTGGAATGCTGGGGACCCCCTTTCCCCCTTCTCCTTGCTTTTAGGGCTGTGCCCTGTTCCTCTCTGCAAGGATATGGGTTTCACCCTTATGAAGATGAAAATGGGGATGTACGATGATGTGTGGGGGATAAAACCCCCGAGCAGAGAGCGGAGCCAGGGCATGGAGGAGGCCCCAACCCCAGGGGTTCATCGCTGCACCACAGCTTCTCCCCATCACCACATAAGGACCGAGATGGGTGCCTGGGCTCCGCGGGTTTGTCCGGGCCTTTTCCCAGGGCAGAAGCCCCCGGACCTGCGTGGGAAGAAGGGACCACACCGGGGAAAGGGGAAAAAAACCCCCAGGGAAGATGAAAAATAAAAGTCGTTTTAATCTGAACCCGGATTTTTCCACCGGGGACTGCTCCTCCTTGCTGTTCGTGATCCTCCTTCTCCTTCTCCTCCCTTCCCTCGTCCCCCTCATTCCCTCCCACCTCTGCTCCCCCATTTTTAATTTTTTTTCTCAAGATGCAGCTCGAGAGGCGCCTCCCGAGTACCGAGTGTCACGTGCAGGGGAAGGGGGGGGGTCCCCCTCCTCCTCCCATCGCAATAAAAGTATTTTCGCAATTTCTGCAGCCAGGGTTTATTGGGTCTGGGAGGATTTTTTTTTTTTTTCTGGGGGGTTGGGTTTTTTTCTTCCTTTTCCGTCCTTTTCCCCCCGAGCGGCAGCCAATGAGGCAGCCCCCGGCCGTTGCGTCAGGGCAGTCCGGCGGGGAAAGGCAGCTCTCGGCAGCTCGCAGGCTTTTAAAAAGATCCGGGGACCCCCCCTCGGGCAGTGCCCGGGTGCTGCCGAGCAGGCTCTCCCCATGCCCCGGCCCCCGCGCCGCCCCCCATGCAGCCCCCGGAGCCCCGCGGCCCCCCGGGCCTCGAGGGGCTCCTGGCAGCCGGCGGCTTCGCAGGCGGCCAGGGCAGGGGGCTGCTCCCGCCTCCCCCTCCGGCCCTCGGCGGTCCTTCGCCTCCCCCCGGGATGAACCCCGGTTACCCGGCAGAGGGGCCGGCTGAGCCACCCAAGCCGTGCCCCGCCGCCCCTCCGCCGCCTCCGGCCGCCCCGCCGGGTCCCGCCGCCTCCGCCCCGCTGCCCTACGGATACTTCGGCAGCGGTTACTACTCCTGCCGCGTCGCCCGCAGCGCCCTGAAGTCCGGCCCGGCCCAGGGACCTTTCCCCGCCGAGAAGTATCTGGACCCCGCCGCGGGCAGCGAGGACTTCCAGAGCCGCCCCGCCGAGTTCGCTTTCTACCCCGGCTACGGGGCCCCTTACCAGCCCGTCGCCGGTTACCTGGACGTGTCGGTGGTACCGGGGTTGGGCGGCCCGGGGGAAGCCCGGCATGAGACTCTGCTGCCCGTGGACGGTTACCATCAGCCGTGGGCTCTGGGCGGCGGCTGGAGCAGCCAGATGTGCTGCCCCAAAGATCAGGGCCAGGCCGGGTACCTCCTGAAATCCGCCTTTGCAGGTAAAATCCCTGCGGTGGGGCTGCGAGGGGTGGGAGAATGGAAGGGTGAACGCGGGGGTACACTGTGCCGGGGGGTGCTTGGGACCGAGGTTTAAATAATCTACCGGGGAGCTCCTCTTACCGTCCTGCTTGCGAGCTAGCCCAGGTTAGGCAGTAGGTGTGTTTCACAAAATAATTCCGATTAACATCGCCCTTTGCTACTCATCGCCCTCGAGCAGGGAGGCAGATGGTGATACTCTCCGGGTTAGATGGTGATACTACCGGGTTCACTCGGAATTCGGGGTGTTTTAAAGGGGTAGGTGGTGCGCATGGCTCCCACCAGTACAGGGCTGTGAACGGGGGGGTCCTTCCCACGCACCCTCACCCCAGAGGTGGGATTTGCCTTCCCCCCGCCCCACCCCGGCCGGGCTCGGCCACGCACCGACCGCGCTGAATCCGCAGAGCGAGTACACGAGGGTTGAGCAGGTCTCACATGCATCGGTATTAGGCAAATACCTGGACTTCTACACATCCCCCGCAACAATAATAATAAATTCGGGGAATAAACCCACTATTTTATATTTAAATATCAATTGGGATATATATCATTTAAATACCTTTCTATATCGCTGTCAGCAGGCTGGAGGAAAGAAATAGGGTGTCAGGGAAAGGGGGGGCTTCTAGAACGGAAAGGTGATGGGAGGTGGGTGCAAGGTGGGTGCAAGGGTGTGTCGGGACACCCCCCCCAGCCCTGCTCAGCTCCGTCTCTCCCCATGCCCAGACTCCGCCGGGCAGTTGCCCCCCGACGGCTGCTCCTTCCGCAGGGGCCGCAAGAAGAGGGTCCCGTACAGCAAAGGGCAGCTGAAGGAGCTGGAGAAGGAGTACGCCAGCAGCAAGTTCATCACCCGCGACAAGAGGAGGAAGATCTCCGCCGCCACCAACCTCACGGAGCGACAGATCACCATCTGGTTCCAAAACAGGCGGGTGAAAGAGAAAAAAGTCGTCGCCAAAATCAAAAGCAGCAGCAGCAGCAGCACCCCGTGAAGACACGGCCACCGCAAGCCCCGAAGGGGTCCACATCTGCCCCCTTCCCTCAGAGGGGGCTCTCCGGTACCGTCAGCAGCGGGAATAAGCGGCGCCTGGAGCGGGCTGAGCCGTCCCAGCCACCCGGGGCAGCGCAGGGAGCTGGGCACCGCTCCCTGCTGCTCCCGCGGGGTGAGACCCCCACACACCCCCCCGCAGTGGAGGGCAGGTTAGGAAGATGCCCCATCCTTGCCCGCTTTGCACGCAGAGGACCCTGTACAGTTTGCTCTCGCCTTACGACGCCGCTTCCACTTCGTCTCCCACCGCTTCGGTATGAATCTCATCCTCAGAGCGCTCAAAAAACCCCAAAAACAAAAGGAAAGAAAGAAAAAAACGTGGCCTAAATGATTAACTAACTGCCATGATTAATTAATTAGCTCGCCTGCATGTGACTGTCCGGGAGTTGGGGGGGGGGGGGGGCTGTCACCGATAATTTGGTCTTTAGAAACGAAAAGCCGTACTTCTAGGAGGAAATAATCTCCTTAATTGAGGCAAAAGTATCAAACCGCGCATCTAAGGGAGAATAAATATAGTCCGGGTGTGTGATACAGAAACACGCGTGGATTGTTTGCATAAACACGCAGGTTTGCGTGATTGTACAGTCTATGCGTGTGACACACATGTACCCGCCGGCACACACGAAGGCACCTACTACACCTTTGCGCTGTTATATACAAACTATACATACATGTATGCACATGCACATATTTAGCAATACGCATTATTTTACCTTTTCTCATATACGGTACTTGTGTTCGTGAGTTTATCTATACCCAGCTACCCAAACGTATGCACGTGTACATGCAATATAGTCCTGGATGTGTGGATATAAATATATAATCAGATAAAGGTGTATATACGCGTGTTTGTATACGTACATATAGACATATGTATGTTCATGCCTATATTTTGATACAGGTAAACGCAATTCGTATAATTCCTTCGCGCTTTCGTTTGTGCTGATAGATGTGTATTTGTAGCCACATTTTCCTTCTACTAATACAGAACGATAGCGATACGTTTCGTAGCATGTGCTGACATAAACCCTGAATAATATGGTTAATATTAAGAAACGTCGTCGTCCTTTTCCACAGAATAAATAGGGTGAAAGTAAATACAGTCAACCAGGCGCCTTTCTCTGCTCTTTTCGTGTTGTTTTCAGCTCCTAGGGAAGGGCAAACTCCACGTACACGATTTCTTTGTTTAATATCTCGGTATTTCAAGGCAGCGGCGTGTCGGCTCGCAAAGTCCCCGCAGCAGCATCGCGTTTGAACCTGGTAAACGCCAAACCAGCCTCTCAAAGGGCGAATAAACTCCAAAACGCTGTTACAGCAAGCAAAAAAAAAACAAACCAAAATACCCCTCTTTTCCTGCCTTTTCTTTCTTTTAGGAATTCGAAGCATTAAACCGCAGCGTGGCCTAAATTACGATCGGTTTAAATAGCGATTTTGTTCTTGTTTAATAATGTGTTTAATCGATATTTTCGGCTTGAGCCGGGTCTGGCGTCCAGCAGGCTCCTGGCGGGGAGCGGAGCAGAGCCAGGCGCGCTTTCCCTCGGGGGCTTTTCCCCGTTTTTCCTCGTTCTCCCCAGGTATTTCCCCCCTGCGCCACGCAGGAGGTGCCGGCGGCACCCCAGGGTGCAGCTTGTCCCCGTCTGGGCGGGTGTCACTCGCCCGTGACGTCACGCGTGATGCCAGGAGCTCAGGGGTAGGGACAGCCAATGGCGCTCCGGCTGCGTGTTCCGAGTGGTGACGTAAGCAGGGGCGGTGGTCCAGGCGCGGTAAATCCCGCCCCGCGCGGGGTGACCCGTCGGGGCTGCGCGGAGGCTCCGTGACGCCCGACGGCCGCGACGGTGTCGTGTCCCGTCATCGTCCCCCCAAAAAACCCCAAACTAAAAAGCGGGATAAGGGGGGATACGGACCGTGTGAGCGCAGAAACGCGTAGGAAACCGCGCGGCTCCGCGTGTGCGGACCCAGCGCGGTCTATAGGTTCCCGTGCTCACCTATAACGCCCCTCCAAGCCCCTAACAGCGGGGCTGGGTTCCCGGCAGCTGGAGCGCTGGCAGCAGCCCTGCGGTTCAGGGACCGGTTACACTTTGCTCTTCCCCATCCGCACCCTGCTCTGAATTAACTCGGCTTTGACCCAGTTCGGGTTCTGCACTCGGGTTGCTTCTGCTCAAGAAAGAGGCTGGGAATGTTCCTCTGGCTTCCCTGAACGAGCAGAAGGGTGAAAAGCCCAAAATCCGCTTTTCTGTCCCTCTGTGTTACCAATAATGAGCCTTCACGCCCTGGTTTCTGTCTGTCTGTAGGCGCTGCAGAGCAGAAGCAGCTTTACCCGACAGGAGGAAGCCCCTCGAGTGTTCCCCAAAGAAAACCAAATAATCCAATAAAATAAATGAAATCTGGCCCGTATGTGAGCGCCACTTCAAATTAAAGCCGGCCTGTTTACCGGTTTGGAAAGGGATGCTCCTTTTAAAGCTCCCCACTATGGCACATTACGGGTTAATCCTCCAAATGATTCCCCCCTGCCCCCACCCCATCTAGGGATCTTTCCCAAACCCGCTCTGGAATGACTAGAACCCCACACCCCTCCGCCCCAGACACCTCCAGCCCATTTAAGATCTCTGCCCCAGTGAGAAACAGGGCAGAAACTGGGAGACGTGACACCCACCCACCCCCATCCCGCGTCCCCCATCCCTGTCTTCAGCTCCAGCCCCGAATCCGAGGGGGGAAATGCAGATGGGAAGGGGAGGAGGAGAGTCTCGGCGAGAGCTGTAAAACCTTTACACGGCGGCCTCAGCAAAGGGCGAGAAAGGCCCGACATCCTCGTAAAACGCCGGGAAGGAGCCGCTGCCGGGGGGCGCCGGGCCAGGTGAAGGCTCCCGCTCCCTCCCTTTGCCGTTGAACTTGAAACTCAGAAAACCTGGGGCAGAACAGCCCAAAACGTGGGACAGAACAGCCCAAAACGTGGGAAAGAACACCCCAAAATCTGTACCAGAGCAGCCCTGGGAGGTCCCGGGTGGGAGGTGGGGGTCAGCTCTGGTGTGGTTTTACTAAGAAAATTGTGTTTAAAACAAAGTAACTGGACGGGCACCTTCATCCCACGACTGCCCTGTCCCGAGGTGGGGCACACACCACGCTGACATTCCTTCTTCCCTTCTTCTCCCCTTCTTCTCCCCTTCTTCTCCCCTTCTTCTCCCCTTCTTCTCCCCTTCTTCTCCCCTTCTTCTCCCCTTCTTCTCCTCTCCTCTCCTCTCCTCTCCTCTCCTCTCCTCTCCTCTCCTCTCCTCTCCTCTCCTCTCCTCTCCTCTCCTCTCCTCTCCTCTCCTCTCCTCTCCTCTCCTCTCCTCTCCTCTCCTCTCCTCTCCTCTCCTCTCCTCTCCTCTCCTCTCCTCTCCTCTCCTCTCCTCTCCTCTCCTCTCCTCTCCTCTCCTCTCCTCTCCTCTCCTCTCCTCTCCTCTCCTCTCCTCTCCTCTCCCCTCCTCTCCTTTCCTCTCCTCCTTTCCTTTTCCCCTCACCCAAGTGAAAATGGACCCAAGTCCCAACTAGGAGCACCAGAAGGCAGAGCCAGGCGCAGTGGGAACACCTCTCCGAGTCCTTCCCTCACACCTCCCCCCTTTCCCCAGCCTTTGACTCCTTTCTTTTGTTCAAGTTCATGCCCACTGCACAAAGTGTCTGGGCTGCTTTTTTTTTCTCTCCCCCCTCTTCTTCTTCCCTTTTCCCCTTCAAAGGATTTTGTCATTGAACTTGAGCCCACGTTGTAAACATTCTTGGGTCTTACAAGCATCTTGACGGGATGTCATTAACAGGGACCTCAGACTGCTCTCTGTCTTCCCCTGCTTCTCCTCCAGCAGAATCAAAGGTACATTTTTTTTACGTCCTCACTCCCCCCTTGTTTCCCAACCTGAGTCCAAAAAAAAGAAAATAAAATATAAAAGGCAGCTCTGCCTCTCTCCTTTTCATTTTTAAAACACGTTTTCTTTAATTATTACTTTTTAAGCCTAAAACGATGTGATCTCTCAGCGTGCTGTACAGCACCGCCTGGTTTTTAGACCTGTAAACAAAACAGGGGGAAAAGGAAAAAATCCTCATTGTAGTTACATCCAATAAATTTAAAATGAAATTCGTTACTCCAAAGCACTGCCAGGGAAAAGCTTCGGCAATATATTCCAGTGTTACACCCTCTACAAAGGCAAAATATAATTAATTTTTCCTCCGGAATCAATATTCTCTTTCTTTGCTAGATGACTTAATTGCTTTATATAAAATTAATATTTTTTTTTAAAAAAGAGACGAAACAGGTTTATTGTTTGTGAGCAGCTGATGGGTCTCACGCCACTCTGGAAGTGCCACTGGGGTGAAATAGTCCCTAAACAGCAACTAAAGCACTCCTCCTCTTCGGGTTTGTTCTTTTTTCCCCCTCTAATCTGCAGAAATAAGTGGTCAAGTGAGAAATATTTCCATTTTCCGAGCTGAAATTTAATACAGCCATGGTTTTCTAATGGGTTTTTTGTCCATTCACACTCCAAACCATTTCGTTCCTGCTGCAGAGCCCCGTGTGCTGCATGTTAATGTCCACTGTAGGGCTGTGAAACATCCGCATTACAGATCCGCGTGCGATTTTCTCTTACAACCAAAAGACGGGGGAGAAAAAGGGGCTCTTTTCAAATCCTTTCAAGCACCGTTTTGTCTTTATTCTCATGGCTAAACACTGCTCCTTTTTTTTTGTGTTTAAGGGACGATAAACGAATAACCAGAAGCCCGCGGCTGCCCGTTTGCATCTCGCCGCATCCCTCAGCCTCCATCGCTCTCTTCGGCATCATTTTACTTGCAAGTAAATGCAAGGAAAAGGCGATACCTCCTGCTCCCTTCCTGGGAGAAATGAAGGGGGAAAAGCCAGGTTTGTTCAGTCCCGCAAACGTTGGCTCCGTCTGAGGATAAATCCCACCGGGGCCGCCGGACCCGACCCGCCGGCAGCGGCTGCAGCCCCGAGGACGGGCTACGGGAAGAGGGAAAAATCACTTTTAAAGCACAATTTTACTTAGAAAGAGAAAAGCTCTGGCTGCACCCAAGCTCACCTTGCAAGTGTCCCCTGTTCCCTTCGATAAGTTGCAGCCTGATGTATTTTCACAGCACCTGTAGCGTTGGGGGGTTTCCACCCCCTAAATCCCAAGGCTAAAAGAATTTGGGTTTTTTTGAGGATACACCTTATGTTTTTTAATTTTTATAAGCAGCTGAGAAAGCCTGTCTGTACAGCCACGAGAAGGGAAAGTGGAAAATACATGGAAATTTGTGTGTTACTATTTGGTTATTATGAAGACACGGGGGGTTTTGCACAGAGAAGGGAAAGAGAATGTCGGTGGTGCTTATCTTCAGTGAGGCAAAGAAAGCACCCAAAATAAAGGATCTGTTCTTTTATAACGCCATTAGTTCCTGAGCGATGCACTGGTATGAGGCAAGTAAGGGGGCTTGGGAAACTGAGGGACAGGACACTGTGTGTATGATGTCCAGAAGATACCCAGGTCCCCCCTCAGTCACCTTCCAGGGACCATTTGTCAGAGTAAAGGGATTTGATGTATTAAAATTCACCTCCAGCCCCAACTCAGCCTTGAACATCCCTGAAACCATCAGGGGTCCAACCTGGCTCCGCGACCCAGAAACTGGCCACAGGCGAGAATTTCAAAAGCGAAAGAGGGTTGGAAATACCGGGGACAGACCCGAACCTGTATGAAAGGAGCTGATACGGAGCTTAAAGCAACGCTAAGCTTCCGAATATGGAAACCGAGTACATGGGCTCTCTCATATCTGCTTTCTGCACTAGAAATGCACAGAAACGCTGGAGAGGGGAGGAAACGGGAGGGATGGAAGCAGACAGACACAGGTCCATGTTTGCGTGCAGATGCTTCAGCAGAACTCAATAATTTATTTTTAAAAAAATAAAATAACCTGTACTCACAGCTTTATTTCCTCATTAAAGGCTCCGGTGAGCGGGATACCTCAGTGACCTGTTTTAATCAGGTGGAGGAGACATTGGAGCTTCATCTGGTTTAAAACCATGTGGCTTTCAAGCACCTTGCATGACATGGGGCTTCCAAGGATGTCCTCCAGCACTGGTCACAAGAGCTGAGTGTGTAAGTAACCAAGGCTGCTGGGATGGTCATTGCTCACCTGAAGGGATGTTAGTGGACAAGGGAAAGGAGGGAAATGTTTCTGTCTTGGAAAACCCCACCAGGAAAAGGATAGTTTGAAGAAATATCTTCAGGGAAAAAAAATTATCTTTATTAGAATAGTGAAGTGTTTTCATCTTGCCTCCTCCTCCACAAATAAATGAAATTATATAAAAGAAATTCCCATTTGCTTTAGCAGCTCTGGCTCAGGTACCTGAGTGCACATTCACACCCACACACATAAAACTGGATTTTTTTCCTAAAATTTAGCAGAAACATACGTGTTACATTGGCTTTTTTTTTGGAGGGGGAATTGTTTTCTCACATATTTTGTTTTTTTAGAGCAGTTTACCACATGAAACATGAGAGATGGGAAGTAGAATGTAGCTGAATTACATTAAACGCCATTTTTCCTGCACTGTGTAGTGCTTGAAAGCCCAGGGGCTCATTCAGCATCCAGCTTTTGTCCAGGGCAGAAGATCTAGATATGCATTAAAAAGCCAGGAGCTGCTGCAGTGCAGCTCGTTTGGCCTTGCTGAGCACACATGGCTCTGAGGATGAGGGAGCAGAAGCACCTCTCCCCATCTCTCTTCGGCTCCTGCCAGAAATCAATAGCTGTCCCCCTCAAGTGCAGCAGCAAGATCGTGCAGTCCCTGGTATTCGTTAGAGTTCAAAGCAATCAGGAGTTTCGTGCAGAGGAGCCTGGGACCATCGTTTCATGCCCATTTGTGAGGAATGAAGTGGAGCCTTTCTCCAGCATGAGCCATTATTTTATGCCACCTTATTACAGCTTCTCCTATTTATCCCTCCTCAATATCCCTCCACCAACACTGCTGAGACACCAGCCCGATGCTGCACATCCTCTGGGGATGGAGCTGTTGCTTCCTCCCACGGCAGCTGGGATGCCCCAGCAGCAGATTTCTCTGTCTCTTCTCCCATCCATCCTGCACAAGCAGTGACCTGTTAAGCTGATGTCTTCCAGGCAGACAGGAGATTCATGACCTGCAATAGCTGAAGTAGTGTGTGCTCCTGTGTTGTTCCCTATGTGCACCCAGAAATGGTCCCCACGGGCCTGTGAAGATGGGGCTGAGCCAGACAGTTGAGGAAGAAGTGGGAATTAATGGTTTCACAACTTGGACTCTTGGTCTCTATCCACCCAGAAATTTTGCCTTGATGGGAGAAGGGAAATTTCATTGTGGTTTTGGGACATCCAGAAATACAGAACAAAGGCAAGTAGGGAGAGATTCACTCCTGAGGTCAGTGAGTCTGATACATACAGGATATGCCAAGATCTGCTTGCACACAGACCAGAGAGTCCAGCGCCCTCAGATGTGCTGCATGGTCCAGACCTCCTCTTTGGGCTGGGGATTTCAAAGCTCTGACCATCCAGCCTTTCCCTGCTCCCTCCATCACTTTTCCCCATTTTTTGGATGCTCTTTTTTGGTTTGTTAACCCAGGAGGATGCTTGTTAGAGCAAAATGTTACCTCACCTCTGAAGCTGAAATGCATCGTGGCAGATACAGCACGATCTGCTGTGTGCTGCAGCACACAGTTGAACTGGGCTACCTATGGGGACCATTAGCTGGGCTAATGCTTCTACCAGTGTCAGCAAAGCCCAGATCAGTTGTTAAGTCAAATGCCTTTCTCATCTCATCATTTCTGGCCTATGATATTCCTCATGAGTCTACGTGAGCTCCTGGATGCTGAGAACATCCAAGTTCCTCATTCAGAGCTCTCATGTTTGGGCCTGATTTTGCTTTTTATTATTATTATTATTAATTTTACCACACCTTAGTACCTTCACCTAGATGTAAAAAACCCAGCCACAGAGTGTTTAATCATTAGAAACAATATGTAAACTGATGTGCTTGATTAAATTTAACAATGTGTGTAAAGCTGTAAAGGCCAGTGCTGAGCTAGAGGAGCCAGGCAGGTGCTTCTTGTTAAAATTCCTCTGCTGAGTGACATGGCAGGTTGGGGTGGGTTTCATTTGAAGGCTCACCCTTTTTTTGCAACAACCATCCATCTCCCCCAAGATCATAGAATGGTACTTAACATCTCTGTATTTCTTGAGCACACTTTTGAATGATGACATTTCTCTTCTTAGATTTATCAGCCTCTCCCAAATTGTTTTCCTGAAAATGGCTGATCCTGACATGGATCTAAGCAGTTACTTGGTTCTAATTTCTCCCTCAAAGTCATCAAGCATTTAGCACTGAGATAGCCTCAAGCATATTTTTCCAGAAACATCTTTTTCCATCTCCAGCCCTTCAGAGCAGCCTGTTTGCCCAGCCCTGGGACCTTTCATTCCCAGCCTTGTGTCCTTCCTCCTCACTGATGTTAAAAGAGAAAGTGCTTTTGTGTGAAGAGGGAAACAAGCACCGTGGTGGTGCAGCTCCTCAGACACAAGGTTTTCACTAGCAAAGGAAGGTCACTGGTGTTTTTATGGGAACCCCTGGTTAATGTACATTGCTGTGTCTGATAAAGACTCTTGTTTTTCTACCCCTATTTTCAGGAGCTCACTCACCCCTTACTCCTAAGTGCCCAATAACTTCGGAGGGTTTTCAAAGGAACTTGGTTTGCACAGAGTGGCAAATGTGCCCCAGGTACAGAGTCTCCTGAGCAGACCAAAGAACCGGGATCTAAATAAATGTTTACATAAAAATCACACACCTTAAGCTTTATGGTACCTTATGGCTTTGCTGGCAGTCTGGGCAGTGATGCAGCATGGGGCAGGGGGGGGTGCACCCTGCACAGCTCTACACAGCCCATTGCTTTACCAGGGGGAGTGTAAGGCACCCAGGCACTTGTCTTGCTGTCCAGATGGGCTGGGCATAGCTGGAGCCAAGCAGGCTGCTGCCCTCAGCTCCACTGGCAGGTGAGGAGTGGGCTGATGAGACCCCCAGGGCTGGGAATCTCAGCTGAGGCTTTTAGAGGAACCTCAGGGAAATCAGTCTGTGTGTTTTAACTGGCAACCAGAGAGATCCTGGTCTCAACCTTATCGCTTTGTTCTCACTAACAAAATGGGCTTTTCCTCCTCAGTGACTCAGCTCGGTGCAAATGAAGAAAGGACAAAGCTCATTCCTAACACCACCGTGCCCAGCCCCAGTTCTAAGAGGGAGAGTCAGGCATAACCAGCCCTTCTCCATGCCCTATTAGTCTGGATAGCTTAGTGGGTAAACTTTTCCTTACTCTTAGGCTTATTCTGCTTTGCCCCTGCAGTCCACATGTGGCTGCATTGCAGCACCTGGGAGTTGTGGTTCTCCTACCCCATCTCCATGGTGCTTTCCATGCCCTGAGCCAAGTCCCCATCCCTGTCAATCAGCACAGAGAATGTTTTTCAATACAAACCATTGAACCACCCACATTTTGTTGTTGCTAAATCTAATGCTGAGCCTATGCCTGAGCTGCCAGTGTTGGGACACCAGCCACCCAGTTTCCTGCCCCTCTCCCAATTTCCCCACCATCACCATCAGTCCGCAGAGGATGTGAAATTGGGAGTGAGATTCCAGGGCTCATAGCCTCCATTTCTGCTTATACAGCTCTGTTTATTGCCAGTCCCATGTCCTTTCTTGGAGTGCTTTTGGCAGTCTTTTCCTACATCTGTGCTCAACCATCCTTCAGGCACATTCCACTAATCCTAGGGTTTCACAAAGACATGAAACAAAGCGAGATGTATGGAGCAGAACTGGAAATGCACTGAAGGATTTTGGTATTTGTCACATCCCACCACCTTCCTTTACTCTTTACATCACAAAATCCCACAAAGAGATAAAATAGTTGAATTAGGAAATCCCTTAAATAAAACAATTGGAAGTTTTTAACTTGATTGTAACAATTTTTTATCAAAATGCTTCCCAGAGTCAAGCTGGTTCTTCCTTTTCCCCACCCAAGTTTTGGAAGAAAAGGGGAACACACTCAAGACAAGAATTTCTCCTCATCAGAAATGAATGTTGGATAATCTCTATTCTCAGCATGAATTCAAAGCCCAGGACTGAG
This sequence comes from Porphyrio hochstetteri, assembly GCA_020800305.1. Taxonomy (NCBI): domain Eukaryota; kingdom Metazoa; phylum Chordata; class Aves; order Gruiformes; family Rallidae; genus Porphyrio; species Porphyrio hochstetteri. The sequence continues at coordinate 2,074,664 of CM036928.1, forward strand.
TGCCTTAAATAAAAATCCCAAGATTCACTTTGCATTTGGTTTGCTGCTCCTGCTGTAAGGGAGTTTATGTATTTCAGAAGCCCTGAGAGCCCAGTGGTTGGGACGCTACCCTGGGACTTGAGGAGTTTGAGTTATACTTTGGGCTTTACCATCATCTCCTATTTCCACCTCATGCAACCACTGCAAACTACATGGACATCCCTGTGGAACTTTGCTATGTAAGAGTTGGTTTTATTTATACTCTAAGTTGCAAAGAAATCCTCCCAAAGCTGCCTAGCACTTGGCTGGTCTGCCAGCAGCGAGCACTTGCCCAGAGGCACTGGGAAATCCAGCAAACCCACGGGGTCCTCCAGCCTGGCCCACAGCAGGGGTCAGGAAAGGCTGAAGGGATGCTCAGCAAACAGGAGGCACTTCGGGCCATCACTGGAGTGATGGATCAGGCCACTGAGAACCTCAAGGACCATCCACCTTGGAGGACTGCTCTCTCTGAAAATGTAAACCTCTTTTGATTGCTACTTTTAGCCCATCTCCAAAATCCAGCTTTCTCAAACCCTCCACTCTCAGACTTCAAGAGGAAAAAGGACAATTTGAGGGTGGGTCTTCTAGACTTGCCAGGCTGATGTGGGGAAAGGCCGTGGGTGCCTGAGCAGCACACACAGCAAACCCCCCCTAGGAGAACAGGCTGATTTAATCAGTGGGATTTCTAGACATAAACTCCATGAGGGAAACACTTCACTCTCACCTCTGTGGCAGGAATTAGCACAGGAGTGCATCTGGTTTTGCTGCCTTGCCCCAAGCAGAGCTTCATTGCTGGTGCTGAACACTGCAGAGGTGGTGGGTATGCGTCTGCCAGCCCCAGTCTCCAGGTCTTCAAGGGCTTCATGTCTCCACTTATATGTCTGGCCCCCTCCAAGAATAACCCTGCAGGGAAGGAAGGAGAAACTAATTAGTAATCAGGGAACCTTGTTCTTCTTCTGTCTCCCCATTTGATTTAAAAAAATAGAACATACCAGTGGGAGTTACCCCTTTTCTTCCTTTTCCCCCCTTTTTTTCTTTTCCCTTTGTTACAAATACCAAACTCAAGTGGCACAAGAAGTGTGATACCAACATTCTTTGAGGGATTTTGTGGAGGTGTTTCTCTGTTCTTGCCCCTCATGCCCCTGTGAATCTCCACCACATCAGAGCATCTCTCAGCCTTGTGCCTCACTTCATCATTGAACCCTCCACTGAGAGCAGAAGAGCCCTGGGCTCCTCTACACCATGGAGCCCCGGGGAGATGTGCAGGGCTGAGATTCTCCCAAGCCCACCCCAAAGGCTCATACCCCCTCCCGGGGCCTGGCTTGGGAGGGGGATGCGCTTGTGTGTATCTGGCCCTTTCCACCTCTTGGGAAGCGTAATTCAATCCCATAACGCGTTGGATGTAAATCAGGATCCCTTCCCCGTGTGTGTGTGACAAAACTGGGGGGTACACAGCACTTGGGCAACCCTATTAACGGCGGGAGGGGGGCAGCTAGATCTGACTCCCAGGGATAAATCTGCCGAGAATTAAGGGGCTGCAGCAGGGAGCCCTTCCCGGCCCTGGAGCCTCCCCCCTCTCCCCCCCGCCGCGGTTCAATTTGCTCCGTGCCAGAGGGGAAATTTATCGCCGCCCGAACAGGAGCACGGGGGTTTTTTTTGGCGACAAACCCCGGCTAAGGGACATTCTCAGACTTTCTCTCCTCAAATCCCCCCCCGGAAAAGGCCGCTGCGACTTTTTACAGTAAATCCCTGTGCTTCAGTTTCCAACGGGCTGGATCGTATAGCATCATCCCTCCTCCCCGGCTCAGCGGCCGCGCAGGGAAAACGCGGAAAGGAAAACCCGGGGGGACTTTTTTCCGTGAAAGGAACCAGGCAGGGGATGGATAATCAGTTAATAAATTAAATAATGCCACCTCCCTGCCGCTGAGGGTGCAACCTGGCTTGTTCACCCGCCACCGGGAGCTCACGGCCGGGATTGATGTCCCGGGTAATCCCGGCAAATCCCGGCCGCGGGGCTCATTTCCCGGTTGAGAAGGTCCGACGGCAAAGCCACGTCCCCGCACGGAGGGTCCGGGAGGGAGCGGGGTCCCTGTCTGGGCTCCGCACCCACAGTGTGCGGGCAAAGCGACCTGGACAAAAAGTAAATAAACCTTCAGGGAAGAGGCTGAGGGGCTGATCCGGCCAGAAAGGACCGGGAAAGGGCTTTTAGGTGCAGCCCCGGCGGGACCGGAGCCGGATCGGGGCCACGGTGGAGTATTCCAGCCTTAAGGACGAGAGGTTGGGGTGGATGTCGCACGGGAGGGTGCGACCGAGCCTTGTCCCACCGCAGAAACAACCTGAGGAATTGGTGTCGTGGACGTTTAGAAGCACAGAAATGACCCGATTTAATTTGCTTTTGGGAAAAAATAAATTAATAAAGGCAAAGGGGAAAGAAAAACATCAGTCAAAACCCCTAACACTTTATAACACTCGAGCTGGCAAATTAAGCCTATTTTAAATTATTTTGGACAACGGCAACTCTGAAACATATATATGTGTATATATATATACACACACACATATATATCACACACAGATGTATATATCACACATATATATACATACACATACACACACATATATATATCTCCCCAAAAAAAGGTAATCCAAAACCCCACCTGACATTTTGATGGAAAACCCTTAAAATCCTCAATTCCCCCTAAACTCCCCCAAACTCGTGTCCCAGAGCTATCTGCAGGCTCATCCGGACTCCGCAGCCCTGTCTCATGGCCCTGCCACCACCTCACGTTTGCAAAAGCTCTGTAAAAGCCTCACAATTGTTATTGTTTTCCATTTCTTTGGGTATTTTTTTTTTTAATGTGCCCACGTAGTAAATTAGGAGGAATTTTAAGAATAATTTCGGGGGAAATTGCTCCCGAGGGGGGAACTCTTTCACAAAATGCGAGTTTCAACCTTGAAACTATTTCTGTAAAAAATAACCGTGCTGCTATTATCCCTTGGAACTGCAGAAAAGTCCTGCACTGATTCACACTCACAGCCACTATTGTTCTTCCGAAATAAGGAATTAACATGTCTAGAACTGCGGACTGATTTTTTTGGGCTACAAATTATTATTTGTCTGTATTTGCAGTTGCAGGGTCACTTGAATTAATTACCCGCACCGGTTTCGCTGCGTGTGTAAGGCTTTTCTTCGCTCGCTGCCCGACTGAAGCAGAGGGAAGCGAAACGGATGCAACACAGCGAGTTATCACGGAGAGAAACCGGGTCCCGCAGCCCCAGGGGTCTCAAGGAAAAGCGAAGAGAAAACTCCCTTTCGCGGGCGGTGAGCGGTAGGTGAAGAAGATCCGGATTCTCCTTGGCTCCGGTTGCCACTTCGCTTCAGCCTCAGTTTCTATTTCGCAGAAAGTTGTGTGTGCAGTGATGGAAAACAAAATCAAACCAAGCCCGGCGTTTCTTCCCTGCATAAACCCGCTGCTTGTTCGGTAATTTTCCTTGTGCTTCCGTTTGGCTTGCAAACAAAGCCACTTGCAGGGTTTCTAAAATTATATATATATATATATATATATATATATATATATATATATATAAAAAATAAATAATTATATATGTCTTTTATATAATGTAATATAATGCAATATAATATTATATTTATATTTATATTATTTATCTTATCTATAACATATCGTATATTAACTATAATATTCTAAATATTCTCTATATTCTAATTTTATTTTTTTTTTCTAAACACAGCACAGGGAAGCGGAGCTGCTTGTGCCACACATGGTTTTCCCAGGCAGCATTCCCCCCATTCCACATACCTGAGATGCACCTGCTCAGCTTGCAGAAAGCACAAATACACTCCAGCACTCTGCTACCTTTATTTTTACCACTTTGCTTCTAAGTTTTTCCCCCTCTCCAGAAAGAAGTTATTAAATCTGTCCCTCTGTGTTAAATAGCAGTTGCAGAAAGTTGTTGCTATTGTTGCTGATGTTGCTATTATTTCTGCTATTATTATTATTATTATTATTATTATTATTATTACTACTACTTTACTTTTGTGATTCAAGCTGGTGGTGTTGCTCTTGCAATTTAAGGTGGTGATGCTTCTCTGGTTTCACAGTGACTTCATGCAGCTCTATGCACAACTACCAATAAATACATGCAGGCAAGAAAAGCAAAGTTCCAGCCCAAATAACTGGGGTTATTTAACGTCTGTGTTGCTTCAGGAAAACGTGGCCGTGCCCAGAGCAGGGATGACTGTTCCCAGTTACGGACTGATGAGAACCAGTATAGCTCCTGCTGGTGATACCCTGCCTGTATCAGAGAGGGGGTTGAGACCCTCGCTGTGGAGTCTTTCCAGGGGACTGATCTCTAAAAGAAGAATCCCAAACCTCACGGGAAAGGGACAATCCAACCCACGCTTGACGGGACAGGTGGAGTTTTGCTGTGAGCCAGCGTGGCCGCATCCAAACCCTCGTTCAGAAAACCGGTGGGTGTCAATGCCCGGACGGAATGATGCTTCCAGGATACGTGTATCCGTGTGCATATACATTAACCCCCGGGTGTTTCCCCACGCCCGAGCCCCTCGGCCGGGAGTACCGCCCGCCCCATGGGGGGTGCGGAGCTCTCCGCGGTGCTGCCGGCCCCGGGTTCAAGCGCGGCCCCGGAGGGCGCGGAGGGGCGGCGGGGGGGAGTGGGCTGCGGCACTGAGCCCGGTGCGTGTTCGGGAGGTCTCCCGGGGCTGTCAGCTCCTGCTGACACCGGGCTGGGGTTTTGCTTTTCGCCTGCCTGGCACCGCGGAGAGGGGGAAGAGGGGGGAGGTTTTGATCCGCGTGTGCGCAGGGAGTTGCTGCAGGACGGGTAATAAATACTAACAGCTTCTGATCCTTGCTCAGTGGTTCCATGTCCCGTCTTCAGCTTGTGTATTGTCTGAGCGTTTTTCTGGGTAATTAAATAAAAAGTAACACGTAGTATCTATGTTCTGTCTCTCTGGGCATGGAGTTGGACATGATTTGTTTATCATTTCCTCTGTGATCTTCCTCATCAAAGGAACAAGACCCATCTGTCGGGCAGAGCAAAGCTGCTCAGCTTTAATCCATAAATGTTCCCATTTAAGGGGTGCAACCTTTGACAGAACATAGTACACGCCTGTGAACAAGACAGTTGTGCAACTGGCATTAAATACCCTGATTGAATCTTTCACTAACCTCACGCACTTGCTTTGGGCAAAGGTTTTTCTCTGTGCAAATATGATCTTGTCATTTGCTATGAGATTTATTACCTTTCCAGTCATGTGAGTTCTATGCTATCTGCAGGCTGAAAAGCCTAAAAACATCATGGATTCATCTTCTGCATGTACACGTGTTTCATTAAGGTGCCTCATAAATTCATTCTGACTTTCATTAGTTTGACTTTGCTTCCATGTTACACCCGTTTCTGTCTTCGCAAAGCATCTCAGTTTGATTGTCCCTTTAAGCTCTGAGTTGGAGACACGCTATTTGTTCTGGTGTGTGCTCAACTGGAGTGATTTCTTCTGCCTGAGCACCCAAAATCCTTTCATCTTTCTCCCAAAATGTCTCCAAGCACCAGTGATCCAAGCAGGACTTACTTACTGGCAACTCTCAAATCAGTTCATGATCTCCTAGACCCTGCTGCTTCTTTCATGGTCCGTGATTTGTTTGGCTGAGCTGGAGTTGTGCACAGAAGACTCCTGCAGCCAGGTCTCTGGAGAGCAGGGTCAGGATCCAAAGGCCAGGAGCAGAAGGAGAAGTGGGGACAGGCATGGGCTGGTCCGTATTCTAGCAATCAGCTGCTGCTGGCTTACAGGATCAGAGGCCAATAAAGGCATTCTGCAAGGAAAGCAGGAGGTGAGAGCTCTGAGAATGGGTGTCGTACCCTCTGCGTTAGATCAGAGTCCCAGCCTCAGCTTCCCATATGATCTCAGGCAGGATTCCCTTGTTATCATTGCAACATGTATCCATCCCTCACCACCTCCAGACTCCAAATCCATCCTTTCTGTTCCTTGCAGATACAAAATCTCTGGAAACATGTAACATAAATCATCTTAACCATGATGTAAACCCTTCTCCTGTCTACCAGGCAAGTGAAGAAGATGACACACTCCAGTCTTGCCCCCACTTTCACGTGTTATTTAGACAATGCTCTGAGATTTCCCTGCAGGCTCTACTTCTTTAGACTAGTAAGTCTTCAGATAACTCCAAGAACTCATTGGCTTTACACAGTAGTGGAGAAATTGCTGTGCAGCTGGCAGGGATTCACTGCTCAGTGTTTGCAAAGGGTTTGAATAGGGGAAAAAAAAAAGAAAATTAATCTTTTTTCTCTACTTTGCAATCAGTTTGCAAGTTCTTAGCAGGGTTTGGCCTCAAATAGCTGCTTTAGTGCTGTAACTTTTATTTATAACAACGGTAAAATTAGCTGCATATGGATTATATTGTTATAAGTGGATGATATTGCTATGGTTCTCCCTTGTTTTTGAAGGGATCGTTATAAATGGCTATGAAAGGAGCACTTAAATTAGAGAGCTGCCCTGGACATTGGATTTATTGTGTTGCATAAAACCCTCATCAACCTGCTTGATCTGCCTTTTTCCTCTTTATAGCTTTCTGCGGGGTGGCTAAGACAGGACTTTGCCCAGACTCTGCACCTCACAGAAAGTAAGTCACTCCTGATGGTTATCACTGGTTTGTAGACTTTAAGGAGTTAACTCCAGACCTTGCTCTGGCTCCATTTCTGGTGAGTGGATTTTATGGGCTCCTTTTAACTCCAGGCACAGATTTGACACTCTGGCCTTTCGTAATAATCCTCTCACTCATGTTGTTTCTTCTGGAAACTTCTCTTGCTCAGCTTTTGCCAAAAGAGCTCCACATTCCAGCTCTCCCAGGCTTGCTTTGTTTATTTTTTTTCCTCATTCCTGTTTTCTTTCTGTAATTAACAGTTAGCCAGAGATAGGATAGCCCAAGGACTATTTTAACAAGGTTTTGCTCATTTGTTTTCCAGATATTCTTTCTCTGAGCCATACACACTCTGTAGGATGAGGTGGCCTGGTGGGATGCCCAATTCTCTTCCAGTACTTGTACATTAGGTTTTCCAAACTTTCTCCCTGGAAGTAGCTGGGGAATCACTGAGGTGTTGAGCAGCTTTCCTCAACTGGATGGTTTCTTTACTCTGAACCATTTTGACCGCCTGTCTTCTCCACACCTTCCCCTCCAGTCAGCTCCTGGACACCTTCAGGGCCATGCTCCAAAGTAGCTTCCCTGCAATGCATGGGACAGGTCTCACACAGAGACTAAACCGGTTGAAATCCTGACTTGGACTGTCACAGCCCTCTTAGGAAAGAGGACATCTGAAGAAAATTATGTTTAATTCATGGCTTCTGCAATGTGGCATCTTGCAAAACGTTGCAGCTTGATGATCCTTATTTTGCAGATGGGGAAGATGAGACAGGGAGGAGGCTGAGCTATTTGATCTCTTATCCAGTGAGATAGAATAAAACTTGGAATCAACTTTTGCCAGGGTCTTACCAACCTGTCTCCACACACAGGTCAGGAGCACATTTGCTAGTGTGAGAATCTGTTGCATAAATAAAACCGGGTGTGCAGTAGAAATTGAGTATTTGGAGGATGCTGAGGGAGCAGTTACCTATAGCTCTGCTTGTTTTACCCCACATACACCCACATCTTCTGCCTGGCTCTTTAAAAATGAAGATGATTAAAGAATTAAGCAGAAGCCTAATGAAAATAAATGGCAAGATACGTTTAGGATAATGCCCACACAGCATAACCTTCTGATTCCAAAGAAACTCTGGGTTCTTTTTAACTCTGCTTTTTCCATTTCATAGAGCCAGTTGGTATTAATGACTCTCTCTGTGTAAAGAAACACAGGCAACCCCAAACCCACACTCCCTGTAAGTTCCCCCATCTGTGTTTTCCATTTTACAGCCTTCCTCCATCCCAGTAATTTGAGCTTTGGCTTGGAAGGAGCAGCGAAAGAGGAAAATCCTCCCAAGCATCTCTTTCCCACAAGTGTTTCTCAGTTCAGTTCCAGCCAGGGATTGCCCTCTCCTGGAGGACAGGAGAAAGTCGCATCCCAGGACCTTGCAATCCTTCCTTTCTGGCTGTAATTCCTGCTCCTGCCAAACCCCAGGGACAGTCTGAGTCTCCTGGGGCAGACTGTCCTGTGATAAAATATTTTCTCCACAAAAACTGGGGGTAACCACAGCATTCATTGCTGTTTAAGATGACAGGAACAGAAGGATGGTTGAGATGGTGTCCAAGTCTGGAAGGTGAAGGGAAGGGTCCAGGGGAATATTTACTCACTATTTCAGAGCATGGGCAGGTTGTTTCTCTTTAAATATGCACTTATACAGTGGAACTTGCTGCTACTGAAGGTTGTAGAAGCCAAAATAGTAAATGAGAGTCAAAAAGGGGTCCAACAAACTACTGAGGGACACATCTGACTATCTCAGTTATGATGGTCCAAGCAGAGCCACCAGGTCAGAAAGTTTCTTAACCTGCTGCTTGCCAGAGGCTGGGATGTTTTCTTACAGGAAGGTGCACTCTGTGTGTGCCCCTTTTCCCCTCTATCTGCTCCAGGGCCCCACTGGAAGCTGGGGTTGGTGTTGGAAATGGGGCTGGACAGTGCTCTGGGCTGATGTGTGTGACAAACCTTGCTCCACCCAAAGCTTCTGGCTCTCACGGCTTTGGGAACCTTCTCGTGCCCAGCCACATCCCCGCTAATGACAGGTGACTCCGTGGCTTTTGCTCACCCCCAGCACCCACTTGCAGGATGGGGCATACAGACATGACCATGGCCCATCACAAAACACCACGCAGGGCTTCCCAGTGCCTGGCTTCCTTGGTGGAAAAGCCACCCCAGCAGCACGCCACCGTGTAGCCAGTCTGGGTTATCTGGATTCTACTCTCCCCCTGGCTGCGTGCTCAGCTCTTCCTCTGTCCCCGTTTCTAGCAGCTGTTGCCACTCATCCTGCATGGTGCGAGACAGGAGGTTCCCAAGGTGCTTGGAGACCTCGAGGGGGCGGTGAGACAGAAATGCAAAAAGCATCAATCCTTTATGTATTTAAGTCCCATAAAAAGGAAGCCCACATCTCCTTCAGCTGCTCTCTGGAGCCCCAGAGATTTCGGCTGATATGAAACAGATTTTTTAAAAAATTTTTTCTTTTTTCAACGTTGCTGTGTGGATAAGGGCACCAGCAGGAGAGAAGGTCCATTTCTCTGCGTAATGGTGCTTCAAACACTCTGGTGAAGTTGAATTAACACCACTAAAGGGAAAGATTAGAAGTCACTTTAAAGTGGCTCTGGGGGAAGTTTTCAACCCAATCTATTTGCACCCATGACACTGTATAAAGACAGAGCTAATGGGAGTGCAGTGAAGTCGTAAAAACAGGCAGCCTTGGTTTTAAATTAACAGGAGCATTATTTACACCTAGGACATGGGATATGGTAAGCCCTGTACATTATTTCTGTTACTTTTTAATTTTTCCCCTCCCAGATACTTAGGCAATATTAGAGTAGTTAATTAAAAAGACAATATGAAACTTCAGGAAGGTTTGATTCCCCTTTTTTCTTCTGTATCGAGTGATTCATTTTTACTAAGGTTGGTTGGTTTCTGTCAAGATAAATACACAGTATCAGTATTTTAATCTCCAAAGAGCCACTGAAGGGGATGCTAATAAGATTAAAATGATAATAAATGAGCCCAACAGCAGCTTTTATGACCTTGTTTCTGCTGAGCTCCCTTTTTGGTTCAGTTTTGCTCAGACTCAAGTCTGAACTCACCCACCACACAGCTCCAGCCCATCCACCACAACATGGAGACCGTGTTTCAGGGCTTCTCTATGTTTTCCCTACCCACAGGAGCTCTGCTAAATTCTATTACAACCCCTGAACCCCCATCATTGCTTTCAGGAGGCTTTAGAAGCAGCAGAGTTCTGCACCATGCAGGAAAGGCAGCAGAGGGAGGAAGTTAAGGGGGAAACTGAGGCTGGAGCCCAGGGTGGGTTTGCAGACCCTTCTGCATGTAGGCAAAACACCTTATGAGCCCACCAAAACAACAGGGGACCCCGCTGCAGCCGCTCAGCTGGTACACAAGGGTGCACCTCACCTCTGTGACCCTCTTCCGTGGCCTCTTGGCTGTGGTCCCACTGCATTTGGCAGGGTCTGGATCAGGCCCAATGACCTCCCTAGACGAGCTTTGCTCTGGCCTCCCTGAGCTTACAGCCAGGCCAGGCTGGGGAACACTGAGCTCCTTAACATTTATCCCTTGCACTCCCCTTCCTCCCGAGGCACTTCAAAAATCACTATGGCCATAAGGAAGAAAAAGGCATTTTGGGGGCAGATTGGTGCCTTCTGTTCTCCCTCGAATGCTTCAAAGCACAGAATAAATACCTAGGCAGAGGGGGAAGGAGGTTTGACAGCCGTTTGTAGCAATTAGAGCCCAAATTGCCCCGAATCAGATCACAAACACACGAAGCCATTTAGTTTTGCTGCGGTTCGGCTCAGCTTCATCTCCTCGTTCTTTTTACCGATGCAGCAGCATAAATGCGGCTTGAAATGCCGGTAGTAGCGCAGGGAAATTCATCCTTTCCCAGCTCCCAAGTTTTCCCTGCTTGGTTAATTCTCGCTCGTTAATTAGTTGAGCCCGGGGCTCCCTCTAGCGTCACTCGGGGCCGCTCCAGGGGCAGGGGGCTGCTCTCACCCCGACCCCTCTCCCTTTCCCCTCCCGACCACTGGGACCGAAAAGGGAAAAGGGGAAAAAAAAATCCCTAAGGATGGGCTTAAGCATCGCAACACAACCCGGCCAGTGGGGTTTAGTGCAGACCTTTCCGTGCATGGTTTGTGCTGGGGATAAGATGAGGTTCCTCGTTGCTCCCTCCAAACGTGTTGAGATAGAGCACAGGGGCTTAGTCTGTGAGGTCACTTAGACCATAATGACATCAGCAGAGGGTCTGAAGCTGAGTCTGTTCAAATGGGGCTTCAGGGAGGTGGGCTGAGGTTGTGTTGGAGGTCTTGGTTCTTTGAGCACTTTCTTGTGTGCTTCATTTTTTCACAGTGAGGGTGAAGGAGCCCTGGGACAGGCTGCCCAGTGGGTGTGGAGTCTCCATCTCTGGAGAGATTCCAGCCCCGTCTGGACACCAACCTGTGCGACCTGTCCTAGGGACCCTGCTTTGGAAGGGGTTGGACCCGATGATCTCTGGAGCTCCCTTCCAACCCCTGTGATTCTGTGACTCTTCTTGGCCCAGGGGACTGACCTGCATACATTTGAACACGGACTTCAGGGCTGTGTTGGATAGCCGGGGGGATCTGTGCAGCGGTGCATGGTGCTGGCTGGGTGTTGTGGGATGCACAGGACTTCAGCAGGGGACATCAGAATGATCATGCCATGATCCTGCTCACAGCACCCACGTAATCTCACTCCCTGGACAGAGCAGAGGCACAGCCCGTGCATATTAGAGGACACGCACAAACCTCCATCTCCAGGGTCCATTGGCATGAGCCAGATGTCTCTGAGCCACTAAATATATATTTGTGTATTTGGATGGACATCCCAGCAGATAAATAAGGGTTTTGGGTCTGTTCCAACCTTGCTGTCCCGAACAAGGCTTTAATTTGGGTTTGCTTCTCTGGTTGGTATTCCTGGTGGGGATGAGAAACTGAGGCAGGCAGCTTGTGAGCAGCTCCCCAGAGCTCTGCAGGGTTTCAGAGAGGGAAGATTTTCACAATTGGACACAGATTCAAGATTCAGACCCTGTGTTACTTCCCTGACCTAGGAGAATCTCTTCCTTTCTTCCTGCAAAGATGCTACTGGGCAGCAGTCCCTGTCCCAACAGTGAGATGCTCCTTTTATTGCTCTCTATAGCACCTACCTCCATAAAATCACTAGCATCAGGGACTCTGGGCATGTCCAGAGTGCAAATAGTAATAAATACTGGGGTCTTCTGGCTCCAGCCATCCTGTCCCTCCTTCCTCCCCTTCCTCAGACACAGCACATCCTTTGGGGAGGGGGGTCTGCAGGTATGCGACCATCCGGAAGGAGCCCATAATTCTTGGGGAAGTTATCCTTTCTCACCCTGACTGAGGCATTCCTCTTTGTTTGGAAGACTTTTCCCTCTGATCTCCAGCAGACACACCTCAAGTTTCAATCCCAGCCTTGCACTCCTGCTCCTTATTCAAGGCCGTGACCTGCGACCTTCAAGGTCAGACATCTCTAATCCCAAGAACAACATCTCTCTAGTCAACAGGGGGATCTCTCTCTCTCTCTCTCTCCAAATTCCTCAGATCTGGCTACACAAATCCCTCCTCCTGCAAGAAAGGCAAAAAGAAAAAAAAAATCCCACTGCATTAGTAAAAATAATATATGAGGGGTAGTGGCTCTGGGGGTGGGGTAGGGAGAAGAGACCTTAAAAGGCCCCCATCTCCCATGGATGCGAGCTAAATAGTTTCAGGATGGTGCCACAACTTGCCTTTGCTTTGTCGGAGGGGAGAGTCGCTGAGCTCTGCTGTTGGGATCTCAGGTCTCATTTTGCTCTTGTGCCTCAACCTCTTGAGTCTGGGGTCTTCTGATTTGATTTTATTTCTTTATCTAAAGAGTAATTGACGGACTAGTGGGCAGATCCCCACCACCTTCCAAGCACTAGGAACAATCAAAGAGCTGGAGAAGTCTCTTACTTTTTTTTTTTCCCCTCTCATTTTGAGATCCAAACCTTCAGAGGGACTGGAGAAGGGGAGGCTGTGTCATCAAGGGCGTGAAATGCTGACACTGCACAGAGGAGAACTATAAACCCCAGAGGCGAAGGTCCCCGGACAAGGGCCAGGGGTGTGAGTGGGAGAGGAGGGTTCACATCCATCCATTTTCAAGGGGAGTTAAGCCATGGATTTGCTCTTGTGCTTTTTCTCTGCCTGGATTTCCAGTGCTGTTTTCCTCTTCTTTTACCCTCTTTTCTCCCCACCAAGCTCCTGCTCCAAACCTCAGGATGTACAACTAAAGAGAAGGAAAACCAGCAAGAACAGCAAAGCAAACACATCTGAGGAACTTCTCCAGCTGCTTCAGCCTGGGATTGGGTTGGGATTTTTCTGCATGGACAGTTGGGCCTCCAAATGAGCAGCGTGGCCCTTGGGATGTCCTGAGGCCAGGAAACCCACGGGACAAATTAACCCCAACACCTTGTTGCAGAGACCGGAGCTGCTGCTGGCGGATGGGGCTCTCCGCACCATCATGGGGATCCCAAGGACTTTTTAAAAACTGAAAATCCCCCCCAGGCTGGAAGTTCAACTCTGAAAATCCTGCGGTTTAAGGCCGGGTGGTGGATCAGCTCTCCTTGCAAGGTTTGAGTGTTTAAATCCACGCTAAACCCGGAGGGGTCTCTTGCTGGGAAAGGCAGCCGCGGGGGGGAAGAGGGATGGAGAATTGAGTTAAGGAATGAAATGGAACCATGTCCTGGGAGCCGGGTCGTAAAAAGTTGTTACCTGGTAGTTTGCAGGCTCAGGAGATGTAAAATGACTTTTACAAGGGAGGTTTCTTTATGAACCGGGGGTACAAGAGCTCTTGCCGGGGTTGCCCGGCCCGGGATGCTTAGCGAGGGGCCGGTCACTTCCAGCACGTTAATAGCCGCCGGCAGCAAATTCGGGCAGGCTGCGGGCTGGGGTTGTTTCTCAAGCGATTTGCATCGTGTGGCAAAATTCATTGCGTGTCCCCCTCCCTCGGCACCCCCCGCCCCGAGGTCCCGCAAGATCGTAACGGCGGGATGAAAACCCGAATGCGAAGTAAATTGGGTTAAAACCCACCAGGGTGGAGAGGGGATGGAGTCCCTGATTGAAATCAAATAGAGGAGCGATTGTCAGGATGTGGCCCGGAGTAAAAGACAGCAAAGCCTCCCACACCGCCCGCCTTAACAGTGCGTATTTAGTCCGGGCCCTCAGCAGCTTCCCCAGGGAGCCTGAACCCTCTCCAGAATTCCCCGTGGAGGTACATTTCTCATCTTTTAAGTTCTTCCACACCAAAAAAAGCTCTCGAGAGCGTCGAGGGTCCTTTCCAAGGGCTGAACCCTCTTCCCAGCTTTCCTTTGCGCTTTTCCGACACCCAGATTTTGCCCTTTTTTTAAAAAAAAAAGCAGACCTTCACTTCTTTTTACCCGAAACACCCTGAAACATCAACCCTAAATCTCTCCTTTAAAAATCCTGAGCCCGTTTATCCTTCCCTCTCCCACTCCCCTCTTCCCCGACGGCTCGAACGAGCAAGTGCACGGAGCAGGGCCAGGGCTGCAGCGGGGCCGGCGGCCGCAGGGGGACGGTCACAGCCGGTCCCTCTGATTTTGTCCCGCGGCTCGCTGGAGGCACCCACGGGTGATACTTTGGACCGCAGGATCTATGTGAAAAGCAGGTCTGGACTTTGGTGCCTGGGGGAAGAAGAGGGGGAGAGGCTGAAGGAAATCGTGGTGCAGAGTCAGACCCTGGAGGAGAGAATTTGGGCTTTTTTGGTGGTGTTTTTTGATGGGTTTAGTTGGTTTTGGGTTTTGTTTGTTTTTTTTTTTTTTTGTGGGGTAGGGTTTGTTTTGGGGTTTTTTGGGGTTTTTTTTTATTTGGTTTATTAAATTAAGGACTCTGTACAAAGACCCGTTGCGAGAGCAGGCGGGGAGAACCGGTTGGAATAAGAGATGGGAGGCAGAAAAGAGATGAAATGGGGAAAACCACCTCAATTTCACAGCTCCCGACTGCGGCTCGGAGAAGTGCGGGGATGGGTCCTGCGTGCTGCCCCAGGTCAGTCCCGGCCGGCGGGGGGGGAAGCGTCCGGCTAGAGGAGGCTGGAAAGGGGGGAAACACCCGCCGGGGCTCAGAGCTCTGGGAAATGCGCCACTCTCCCACCGTCGGGTGGTTGATAGCAGAGGTTTGTTTGGGTTGGTTTTGGGGGCTTTATTCCCTATATGAAGATTTATAAGATTTATACTTATGGTTTCCAAAATCCGTAAAATCCGAACCGTCCTCGTCGTGTCCGTGTGTCCGTCGCCCTCCGTAACCTCCTTATTGATCCTTATTAGCTATTTAAATCGGTGAATTTTTATATTTTTGAGAATATGCTGTGAATATATGACTAGATACAACTGCAAAGTAGCTTCTACTGGCGTAAACTTTACTTAGATTTACACCACCACCCCTTCCCCGCAGGCTCATTTCCAAAAGGGAAAGTATATTATAAGTAGGGGACAAAAAAAGAGGGGGGACAAAGAAAAAAGTGGGGGGATAAATAGATTCTACCGAAGAAGCAAATTTCCCCTTTTCTCCGTGGTCTCAGCCCGGGTTTGGAAACGGTGCATCCAGCCATCGGAAACCCACTGGTGCTGCTGGGCTTTGGTTTCTTTTCCTCTTCGCAATGACAGCTCTGCAGAGGATTGTGCCACAAACCATCATTTTTCTTAAAGACGGAGTCAGAATTAATTCGCGCTGATTGTTAAATAGTCCTATGCGGCCGGGCATTTAATCCTGTGTGTAAATCCTTTCTGAAGAGAGAACAAGTGGGCTGGGAGCCGTCCTCCTCTTAGGAAACCCGGCTTTCCTCTGTGCTGTGCCCCCAGGCAAATCCTAAATTGGGGAGCTCCCCCCCCCTCCGCCCCCAGACCCAGCTTTGCCAGCCCAGGAGGAGGTGCCCATCCAGCCACCGGCAAAGAACTTGAATTCCTGAGGGAGGGGGTAGAAAAATAAGTTTGCTGAGTCAGAGCATGGGGGGTACACTCGGGTGGGGGCTGCTCTGTCTTCTGTCCCCCATCCCATGCAGCTTGGGGCGTAGATTTTCCGCGAGAGCGGCCTGACCAAGGCTCCGGTTCGACCCCTGGAAGGGCGAAGAATTCCTGGGAGGGTATGTGGAATGGTGTGTGTGTGTGTGTGTGTGTGTGTGAGAGCCTTTGTGGTGGCCTGAGTCACCTCCCGGTTCATCCTTCCGTGGATCCCGGCTCTACAGCAAGGAACCCCGGCCGGGATATCTGCCGTTCCCTGACAGTGTCAAGCACATTTTGCATTTAATATTTAATATATAATATTAAATAATATATATTAAATATATAATATTTGGGGGGCCCCCCTGCACGTATCTGTGTGGAGCCTGCAGACAAGGTGCACTGCAAGGAGGAGAAGGCTTCCATCCCAGCTTGCAAACGCCGGCTGGGTGCAGGGAATTGGACATCAGCTCTGCGCAGGACTCCTTCTCTCTCTCTCTCTCTCTTTTTTATTTTTTATTATTATTATTTTTGGGAATGGAGTTTCATGTCTGGGCACTGCCACAAGCTCCCGCTTCACCTCCGCGAAGGGCTTTCCAAAAATAACCCCCCACCCCCAAAATAGGGAGGCTGGAAATAGAGCTGTGAGCAACTGCTTGGGAGCCGAGAGAGAGAGTGAGGAGGGGCGAGGGGAAATCCAGTGGTAGCTGCAGGTCTTTATAGTTAAAAAATCATTCCCCCCCCCCCGCAAAGCAATGAAGTTTCCCATTAAAACTGACACCCAGGGGATGGTCTCAGCAGCCTCGGCCTCCCCGGATTGGTGAGTTCGCCTGCAGACGCGTTTTCTAACAGATAAGTCAATCGCCAGAGACCTCCCCCCCCCTCCCCTTACCCCAAAATATCTTTTTTTGCTAAGCCCCAGCCCGCTCCTTCCCCTTGGCAGCTCCGGGGCAGCGATCCGCTCCCCCCGCAGCCTCTCCTCCCTCCTGCTCGAGGCTTCCGATCGCAAAGTTGGGGGGAAGAGGGATGTTGTGTCCTTCCCCCCCACCTTCCCCCACCCCCGCACCTTCTTTGGGGTGGAAAAGAGCGGGCAGCAGCAGCCAGGGCTGCGAGTCCTGCCGCCTCCCCTCCTCCCCGTCTAGGGTCTGTCTCCCCCCACCGGGAAGCCCAGATACCCCTGCCCGCCCCCCTTTCCCCCCCTACACCGGGCACAGACGAGGAGCGTCCTGCCAGGGAGGAGAAGCTGGAACCCCCCTGCCACCCCCCGGCTCGGGAGAGCCATGCTGGAAAGCGGGTCCCCCTGCTCCCCGCTTTACCCACCGACCCCGCAGGTTCTCGGGTGCCTCTCGAGTGTCGCCCCGGACTGTGGGGCTCCGCACCGCCCGGGGCACACGCTGCCGAGGGGGGTTTTGAGGTGCCTGTTGTACTGCAACCTGCTTACGGATCCCGGGGGGAGTAAAACAGAAGATAAATCCTCCTTTTTTTCCCCTATTTTTTCCCTTTTTTCCCTCCCCCCTTTTTTTTTTTTCGGCAGGAAGCTCCATCTTTAGACAGGTCTAAAGATGCTAAAACAGCACGAGAAGTCGAAGGTGGGTAAAACAAATCAATAAAAACGAGAGTCCCCTCCCCTGCTTTATAGCAGGAGAAGGCAAACAAGCGGGAGTCAGCGAGGAGCTGGGACAGCCTGCAGTTTGCCGTCAAAACAGTGATTTTGTCTAGACGGGGAGGGAAGATGTTTGGGTTTTTGGTGGTTGTTTGGTGGTGGGGTTTTTTTTTCCTTTCGCTAAAGGGATGGCCCTTTGGTTAAAAATTAATTTACAGCACCTTCGCTCTCAAGCCAGGCTAACATTCAACCAGAAGGTTGAATCCCCAGGATTTAAACCAAAATATAAATGAAAATCATTTTTAAATTAAAAATCAGGTCAGCCGAAGCTGGGGGTGGTTTGCTCAGTTGTAACAAGTGGTGGATGCCTCTACGAAGGAGAGTGGCTGCCGTGATTTATTTTTAAGGGGGAAGGGAGGCGTTTGCTTTAAAAAAAAAAAAAAAAAAGGAAAAAAAAAAGGAAAAGAAAAGAAAAGACAGAGGGGAAAGGCACGGACAGGTAAGTGAACCGGGAGACTGCAGAGGGAGGTGGTTTTGTAACGTGTTGGTCTTTTATAATTTCCCTCATGTAGCTTCCAGAGAATACTTTCTCCTCCTCATCAGCTGCAGACGTCTGAGTAGAAAACTGCTAGCCGGCTCTCTGGACGGGCGAGTAGACTTGCTTGTCTTCCCTCTTTATTTTTTTCATGATGCTTTCATTCTCCATCTTCTCAAACACCTCAAGCTCTCTTTTACAGCAGAAAGCGGAGGCAAAGCCGCGTTCCTCGTATCCCCCCTTCTCCACCCGCCTGTTTTTCTGCTGGGAGTTTTGACTATTTCTTTCTTTTCTTTTTTTTAATCGTCGATCCGACTCTTCATCATTTTAGCATCACCAGTTATTTCTCTGTTCGACTAAACCCACTAACCTGCGCCATGGACCCGGGGATTAGAGGCGGCCGCCTCGCAGCTCCAGCTCACCGCAGCGAAATCCCAAGGCTGGGAAAGAAAGCCTTCAGGAATAACTCCCCCCATCTCTCCCAGCGCATACCTAGTTTTAAAAAACAAAAGAAACCAACCCAAACAACCCCCCCAAAACAACAAACAATCCAACCCACGCTGTCTAATTACGTGGGTCTACCATTTGTACCATTCTCCTCTCTCCCTCCCCCCCTTTCTGCTGACTCTTAGAGCCCACCGGTGGGATGGGAAGGAAGGCTGCTTTGCTAGACTTGAAACTAAAAGGTCATTTCGACAGGATTGCCAAGTCCACTTGCTGTGGGGGACTCAGCCTTTTCATGTCGCCATGTGTTCCTCTCCGGCTGCATAAACTTGCGTCCGTCCTCGGCGATGCAGAGCTAGGAAAGCAGTTGTGCCGTAATGAGGTACCTTTAAATTTAATTTCCTGTCCCTCCCCTGCTTTATGGATTTCTAATAACAATGTTGAAAACCAGAGAAGAAACCTATTAAAGTCTCCGGGACAGAGGGCTTATGTAAATAATTGGAGGCTGCCAGGCTTAATTGAATTTCCCAACAAATGGATGGGATGGGAACAAATGGAGTATTTTGTTCAAGGGACCGCCCGGTGTCCGATATATTTCTGTAGCTCATTTGCAGAAAATTTTTACCAATATTTTTCCTTTTTGTGTTTTGTTAGCTGTGTGGGGTGTTTTTTTTTTCCCAATGGAGAACTCTTACAAAGATTTAAGTGTGACTGAAAATACTCCAAAATAGGGCAACTCAAAGAATTCCTAAAAAGAAACAAAATCTCTCCTGAAAAAAAAAATTATATATATATATATGAAAACGAAGATACCAGGAATACATCTCCGGCATGCGAATATACGGGCAAAATAAATTCTCGCACGAGTTGCTGGACCTGTAAGGGCTTGGCAAAGCGGGAGGTTTAATTCTGGAAGGTTAAATGCTCTTGACCGATCGATTTCTTGCCTGACCATTGGCTTGTCCAAATAATTTTGCTATTTCATTTTATTTAACGACAGCCAACGTAACGTTTCTGACTGGTTTTGTACCTGTAAAAGTAACTTTTTAAACGTTTAGCTCCCCCAACTCCTCTGTCCAAAGCCTCTGGTACTAATTAAAAGAAGCCTTATTTGACTAACCCAGGAACTTCGCCGCATGTCTGGAGGTTAATTAATTTTTCTCCCAAGGGAAGCAGCTCTCCCCTACCCCCCAGTTTTGGTTGGGTCCCCAACCCTGCGGCCCGGCCGGGATAAGCTCAGCCCTGAGCCTACAAAGGGGCAGCTCCCAACACCCCAAAATAACTCGGGCTGCTGAGGGGACGGGGGAAGATGCTTACGTGCTTGCTCGCTCAGAGATCTCTTTTCGCTTTGCTTCTCGGCACCGTCTGGGTTTCCAGTTCTTCTTGCAAAGAAACAGAGAGTTATCACGAGGTGTGTGTGGGGTGTGTGTGTCCTGCTGCCTTTCCCTGCCTATTAATCGGAGTTGTCTTATTAACTAGAGTTTCCCAATTAATCGGAACAGTGAAGGGAACATTTTACATATATTTTTTTACACGGAATCTGCTTTTAAGCCCCGTCTTTGCAGAGTTTGTGTTCCTTTAACTCGGGAAGTGGGTGCGAAGGGAAAGGGGTGCTGCGGGGACACGCGTGGGTCATTCCTTGGGGTTCCCTACCCGCGACTAATGACTCAGTCTAATTGCGGGTCCAGTCTATAAAATCCTCCGGCTCTTCCTGAACGCAGGAGAGATTTTGGGAGGGGTGTGTGGGGCGGGAAAGGAGGGACACCCGAAGATAGAAAGAAAAGCAAATCCTCCTTCCGAGCTCAGGCAGGGAGGGCAGGAGGCCAGGCCGAAGGACTCCGACGAACCCCCCTTCCACCCCACTCGTGTCTCCTTTACCTCGGAGGAAAACTTTTTACTTATTCTCCCGTAGCAACAAGTAGCCGGATGGTGCCTCCCCCCGGGGTTTGGTTTTTGCTTCTCCCCGCCGAGCCCGCAGAACCCGAGGAGGGGAACCGCAGCCGGAGCTGCCCCTGGCAGGCTTTTGATCGCGGTTCAGGCTGCCCACGGTGCGGTGTTACCCCTCACGTGGAGGCTGGGGGTCTCCTTGCCCCTCGACACCCGGGGGCCGCCGGGGAGCAGGGACCGCTGCCTTGCTCTGTGCCTGCCCATCGGCGTCGGGACCCCTCTGGTCACCTCCGCTCGAGGCCGTGGCAGCCCCCATGCCTTGTACCCTTCCTCCCACCCGGAATTATTGGCATAGCAAAGCTCTTTGCGTGGGTCATAAGCCCCCCCGGGGCTTCAGAGAAATGTGTTTCCGTGGGGGCTTTGGTTTTCTTTGTTTCCAATCTTAACGCGGCTTTCCTTACGGCAGAAAAACTACATTTAATTTTTATTCTGACGCTCTTTTCTCTCTCTACTTCTCCCGCCTTTCACTTTAAAAAAAAAGGGAAAAAAGGGGGGAAAAAAAGGGGGGAAAAAAGGGGAGAAAATGGGGAAAAAAGTGAAAACGTTTGTCTTCTCCTTGGCAGAGAAACAAAAGCTGCACCTCGAGAGCTGGCAACTGCCTCTGCGGAGCGTGGCCGGGCCGAGGGCGCTGCGGGTCCCGGCCGAGCTCGGCCAGCGAGCGCCGCCCCGAGGCCACCGGCCCCGCCGCCGCCTGGAGCGGGGAGACGCGCCCCGGGGCCGCGGTGCTCCCACCCCGCTCCTCCCGGGGACGAGCGGTTAAATACAGCCCAGGCCAGCCGAGGGGCGGTATTTATTATTTATTCATCCCACTTTTTTTAACTTATTGTTATTACCGGAGCTGTAACGATTCAGACAGTCACATAAAACTCTTTCCCTCCCCCCCTTTTCCTTTTCCTTTTTCTCCGGCGGGTGGTTATGAAATATCACAGCAGAGTTTTGTGTGCGTTGCTGTTATGTCCTTTGGCCTGATGGATAGCTGGAAGAAAAAGAGAAAGACCCCACGCCGAACTGTTTCCCATTCACATCCTGGCACAGCCATGTGGAGGGGGAGGGA
This sequence comes from Porphyrio hochstetteri, assembly GCA_020800305.1. Taxonomy (NCBI): domain Eukaryota; kingdom Metazoa; phylum Chordata; class Aves; order Gruiformes; family Rallidae; genus Porphyrio; species Porphyrio hochstetteri. The sequence continues at coordinate 2,096,007 of CM036928.1, forward strand.
AGGAGGAGGGTTTAAGTCCAACTTTTTAATCTTTTTTTTCCTATTAATGCCACAAGCGCCTCCCGTTTGTAACGTATTCTGCTTGGGAATATCCGTATGACTCCTGTGGTGTGGACACCAAATACTCCCAAAGGCTAATGCTGATGAATAGAAACTGTGAAAAAACAGCTGCTATAACCATATTTTAATAAAAATGCCGCTTTGTGAAGATCTAAGCAAGTCACAAAGAAACCCGTAATGAGATCTTGAGATTCAGAGCCATTTCCCTTGGATGATCTGTAATAGATTCTTCTATTGTGTAGGTGTGTGTGTGTAATGGATATGTACACATATGTACATTTACTGATATATGCTCACGCAAACACTTGAAATCCCTCCCATCCCAGCCTATTAATTATTTTAGCACTTATTCCCCTGACAAGTAGAAGTTATCTTATAGCTGAGACATCCATTTACTGTCTAAGAGCTCTAACTTGTCTTTGACGTCTGAATTTAAAATGTCTTTAAAAACTTTAGCAACAGCCAGAAGTGGGGGAAAAAAATCCCATTACCTTAAAATGTTATTCCAGCCCAAGAATTAATACATCACCTACTTAGACTTGGGGTTCTTTTTATATATTTTTTTCTCTCCCTCTTTTCCCCTTACTGTTATTTATTTTAAACCTAATCGTGAAATTAAATGGCACACAGAGTTTTGTTTTTCACGTTTATCTTGAGTGCTGTTCTTTATGTATCTATTCAATCTGCAATTAGGGGAGGTTGTGGGGGGGATGCTTCATTTCCAAGTTGAAGCAGTCAAAGCTCTGTTAAAATATATTCCTCCTGCCTGTTTCGTCTGAAAGAAAAAGCTTTTAGTAGGACGAGTTCAAGTGTGACCACGACTTTTTGTTTTACAAATTGCATTGGCATTAAAAGTAAAGCGATGGCTCTAAAGTGGGTATTGGGTTTAATCCTCTTTGTAGAAAATATTCTACTTTTTAAAAATTATTATAGGTGTGATACATGTAAGAATAGCAGATGGTATGTGTGCCTGGTCTGCAAAGACTTATAGCATATATGCACTAGATATATGTATTATTCTAGAGCCCTTAATTATAAACATAATTGAAGTTTTCTAGTAAACTTTAAGTTCTTCCCTTGGCAAGCTTGATTTAAACTTGACCATGTCTGTATTTGTGTATCAGAAGGAGGAGAAAGAGGCAAATTATTAATTGTGAAGCGATATAATAACCTAGTTCATTTCAAATTGCAGAGAGCTCTAACAAAATAACCCCACAAACAACCCCCCAAGGCTGTCAATACCCACCCCCCCCAAAAAAATACACACCTATCCACCCCTTCTATTCGTTTTCAAATGAGTGTTTGGCTTTTTCGGGGGGTTGTTGTTGTTCTTTGTGGGTTTATTTGTTTGTTTTCGGATTCCGCCCCGTCTCCCCGCTCGACCTGGTGTAAACTGTTTGAAGTTCAACAACATGGCTAAGTTTTATTGTATTTCCGGTACAATAGATTTATATACCGTCCCATCCAGAGTTTTAAAGGCTTTTCGAGTGAAATGAAGCTAAGTTATAGTCAAGTTTTCTGGCTCCTCCGTGCACCTCTTGAAGTCGGAGGATTTGTTTCTTCAATGAACTTTTAAACTCCCCTAAACTTGCCCTTTCGGGACGGGGCTATCTCTGCCTATTGTCTTTCCAGCCTTATTATTTCTTTCGCTCACCCCGTTTAGTTATTTAATCCACTTGAAGACAAATCCCCAGCTTACAAGGTAAGTCATTGACTTAATATTACATATATATATATAAAAAAATATATATTAAAAAGTGTTTTGTGACTTCACCCGATGGGCTGGGGATGTAGGGTCTTTCTCTTCCCCCCCCCCTTTTTTTTTTCCCCTTTTTTTTTCTTTCCCGGTTTTTTTCTTTTCCTTTTTTTCCCTTTTCCTTTCCTAAATGGGAATTTTGCCTTTCTTTCTTTTTTTTTTTAACTGCCAAACTTCCCCCGCGGAAGTTGCTCGGAGCTCAGCAAAACCCCCGGGGCCTGGCCGCCTCCCGGCCCCTCTCCTCAGCTTTAATTCTCCCTTTTATCACCACCCGGTCATTATTTTATAACACGCTTTTCCAGCGCGGGGAGCGCGTTGGAGGGAGGAAAGGACACAATAAGTTTCTCTGTGTTGCTATTTACACCTATAAAATGGTCACAATGACGCTTTTTTCCTCTTGCTTTAATTGATTTATATGTTCTTGACTTTTTTTTTTTCTTTAAATGAATCACGTAACTTGCTTTCAGGGGAGGAAAATATGAATTAATTGGGGTTTTTTTGTTTTACAGAGCCCACTGATTTGGCTCTATTCTCTGAGGAAAGTTATCCAAACGTTGTCGGGTTGAGATGGGGAGGGGAAAAAAATTCTCTGGTAATAGTGTTTTAATACGAAGTGTTGATAAATCCTTTAAATTAGCTTTCCAGAGGAGATGGGGAAAGAACTTTAGGAATTTTTTCTCTTTTTTATAGCTGCGATAATCGCTTGTTTCTCAAAGTCAATAGCATTTTACTGTTTCCTCTGGTCTATTTGTAAACTATTTGTAAAGTCCTGCAGGAGGGATCCGCTCCAGACACTGTACATAGGAAATCATTTGAATAGTCATTTCGTGCAATCGGAGGGGTTTTATTTCGTCGCTGAAAAGATCCTTTTGTTGCTTTTGTTTCCTAGCAACTGTTTTCTATTATAAAAGTTCAGATTGCAGATGATGTCAAACAAAATGGCCGCCCAGGCGCCTTTCTTGGGAATTTTAGCCTTTGACCCAAGGCTGAACTAGAACTGCTCTGTGAATTAGGTAGTTTCATGTTGTTGGGCTTTTAATTTTAAACACAAGAACATCAAACTACCTGATTTACTCCAGTTATCCTCCTCGGTGTTGCTTGCTGAGGGCAGTTGCCCCGGGAAGGATGGGGAAGAGGTGGCATCCCTGTATCCTTTCCTCCCCATCCCCTTCCCATACACATACTGTCCCCTGGACCGCACCGGTACCGGGCACAGAGCCTCCGGGTCCGACCCCCCCCCACAGTCCCACCCCGCCGCCCCCCGCGCCCGGCTCAGCCCGCGCCGCCACCGGGCCCCAGCACCGGGCACCGCCGGGGCAGGGGTGATGGTTTCTTTGTTTAAATCCCCGTTTCAAGGACCTTTTGCGAGACAACGCTGTCACGCCCCGAATCATCAAGAGCTTATTAAAGGTCTAATTAGGCTGCGGCGCCTCTCAGAGGCTAAAATCCCCCTCCCCAGCGACAGGCAGCCCCGCACGATCAACCCCCTCTGTGTGCGCAATAAAGTTTGGGTCTCGCGTAAAAAAATGCGGACCTATAAATATACAGGCAGCTATAAAGAAATGTAAGTGTGCCTTATTTTAATAGCTGTGATCTACACCTCGGTGTAAAGGATAAAATGCGGGTTTAGGGAACACAAAAGAACCAGCGCGCAGCCCACGGGTTTAATCGTCCCCATTGATAAAAGAAGTTTATTAAAGGCCCTGATGCACATCTCCGAAGCTCTTCACGCTCGTACTTTCGCTGGTGATATTTGTAGGGACCGGGATGACGAGAGGATGGATCTCTGTGGCTTTTCTTAGGGAGGGAAAAAGGCTGGATTTAGCCATATGGGCTGGATATTAAATATTTAGTCACCGAGGGGCTCCTACATCTCATAGGAAATACTTCCAAGGCGTTAGAGACTGATAAATGCCAAGCCGCGGTTTGTACGCATGTAACCGCGCATAGATGCGCGGCTGATGCTCATTGCTGGGCATTGGTCTGTAAGTTCGTCAAATATGTAACATCATCAGACGAAACCTGGGCGAGGACCACGGCTGCGAAGTTCACGAAATAAAAGGGTCTAGGTGGTGCCAGAAATGCCCACAATAGTTTCACCACATCCTTCTTCCCTATCTCCACGTGCTGCGCCTGGGAATATTCTGTTTTTTAAAAAATAGAGAGAGATATATGACCCAAAGTTATCAAAATACGTGTGAGAAAGAGGGAGCTCAGAGACTTCTGCGTGTCAGAATGTGCTCTGGGGTGAAGTCCACCCCATTTCACTGGAAACCCGTGGAGTTGTGTTCGTGTGAGAGCAACCGGCTCATGGAGGAGAATTTCCCCGCACTGGTGTTTCAAATACGCATAAAAACAAGTTTCACATGATTCAGGCCACGGCTAAATAAGCCTGGGACTGGATCTCCCTTCGAGGTTTGAAGAATTAAACTTTGATACCATATCCAGGGTCTAAACCACCATCTGCTGCTACTTTCTGTGGCCGAGGGGATTACTTGGATTTCATTTGGTGGTTGGGGTTGGGGTTTTTTTTCCTCTCTTTATTCGGAATGTAAAAAGAAAACGAAAACAAACAAACAAAAAACTTGTATAGGTTTTAAACTGGTGCGTGCTTTATTCCTGAAACTGGTGATTCTTGTAGGCACAGTGCCTATCTCGCCTATAAAACAAACAGCCGCTCAAGGGGAGGAGAGGGAAAGTCAAACAGCGTAAAATAACTCGGAGTTTTCTACCTAACTCACAAGCCCTGTGACTGCTTCCTTAGAAACAACGTGCTGCTTGTGCCCTAACTCAAAGCCCTTAAACGGAAAAGGACAATCTGGGAAAGTTAATCATAAACTATTCGGTAATAATGTCCCCATAGGCAACCACTAACCTGCCTTGTAAATGTCTGGGCTTCTGATTTTGATCTCCCTCCTACCCACGTAAATACAGGAAACAAGGGCCAGGGAGGAGACTGGGGGACACAGAGCTTGGGAAGATCAGAATCAGGCCGGGGGAGGGGAGGTTGTGTGAAAAAAAGGGGGGGTGGGGGGATGTATTGCTGCCTGAAAACTGGAATTGGGACTCATTTCCCAAGGGCTTTGGGAAAGCAGAATCAGGGAGAGGAGGGTGCGGTGGGCAGGGGGTCCCACCCGTCCCACAGGCACGGCTGTTTCTGGAGCAGTTTGTTTCTCTTCTTTTCCGAATTAGAAAGATAAGAGAGACCTTACCTGGAGAAGAAGTTGTGTGTGGATGGATTAAAAAAGCAAAACCACAAAAAAAATTATAATAATTTAAATTAAAAATGATCCTCCGTGTAGTATCTGCCTGGTCTGCCACGCTGCCCAATTCTGAGCTTACAGCCAAAGAGTAACTGCGATTAATGCAACAAATATATCCCCCAAGTTGTTCTCCTGCCTGATATTACCCCGACCCGGGATGAGTTTTAATTACGGGCAAAAGTGTTGTGGAAAGACCCTCTCGGAAAGAAACTCCCCACCCCCCTCCTCCTTTTTTATATTTTCCTGGGGTTTGTGGAAGCAGTTCCATCGCAACTTAATTCTTGTACCTGTGCTTGTATTTTCCCACCCTCTTCCTCTGCCTTGAGTGGGAGCGACAGATTTCTCACCATCATGGGCTGTTACTTCCCTTCCTCCCAGACTAATGCGATTTGGACGATTTCTTTTTTGCGGGGACACACACACACACACACACACTCCAGTTCCATCGTGGTGACCCCAAAGCAGAGCCAAGGGGAATCCGCAGCAGTTGCGGGGTGTAAAACCTGCGGCAGCCGGAGCAAAGAGGGAGCCCAGATTTTTCATGGGAGTTGAATATTATTTCAAGGAGGGAGGCGAGGCAGGAGAGGGAGGGGGGGACACACGATTAGTCTAGTAGCCAAAATGTGGGTTCCCGAACAACAATCAAACTTTATTTTAACTTTCTCTCCTTCCAGCTTCCCTTTTCACATGCACATACGCTTTTACTTTACAGGGGATCTGAATGCTTTATTAACTGCTGAGATTACAAACCTCATTTGGAATTGGGGTTTTTTAGCCAGAGTATACTTTCGGTCCTTGGAAAATTGCCCACATGTGTAACTTGTTTTTGCTTCTCTTCAGACAAGGAATTCCCCCCCCTCCTCCTCCTTCCCTCCCTCCTCACCACTTACGGGTTTTTAACAGACGGCAGCATTCAAACTGAGAGCTAGCACAGGAAATGGCAAAGGTAGATCCTTCGGCTTTTAGGCTACAGAAACTTATTTCACTCCTTTTTTTAAAAAAAAAAAAGTTTTACTCTTCAAGAGGGATTTTTTTGTTGCTTTTCGTGCGTTTGGAGGGAACTGTGACTGAAGTTTCTTTCATAACCTCTTAGACCTGCCTAAATGTATCATTCATAAATTATGTTTGCTTTATGCTGAGTTTTTATTTCTGTTTCCTGGCTCTTTAAAAAGAAAAAGAAAAAAAAACCCACCCCAAAAAGTTATTCTCCTGTTGTTGTGATTATCACTACTATTATTATTGGTAGTATAATTTTGGGATGGTTTATATCGCCTAAAATAAACGCTCAGCCCTTTGAAGGCTGGGTTATCTCAGAATCTGGTCTCCAGACTCTCCATAGCCATGAAGTTCACTCTCAGCTTTTATCCTCTCCTAGCTTATCCTTATCGAAGCTTCCAAACCTAAACTGAAGGAGTAAATATGCCTAAAGCAATGCAGGTTACTCCCCGACGCTGTGTCGGCCTCTTGGTGTAAAGATGCTGAAGAAGCCTCCCCGTCCTGCCCTGTCCGGGCATCAGGACGGGGGGCAAAGCTCCGCACCCCCAGGTCTCCTCCACCTTCTCCATATCAGTGCTAAAGAGGCAAAAATCAGCTGGAAGAAGGTGCCAGTTCTAATAAATGGTAACAACCGTCTTTTGAAAAGTGGTTAAATATGTTTCCAGTAAGAAAGGGCTCATCTGCTCTTTTTCTGATGCCAAAACTTATAAATCAGTAAGAGGTGGCAACCGCACAGGCTTAAAATCTGCATCTTTTGAAAATATGTTATATTTGGTTGTTTTCAGCTTAGAAGCGCCAACCCAAAGAGCTGTTTCTTAAGGATGGATTTTGGCAGCTGTGTATTCCAAAGCACTGTTCGGAAAAGATTCCTCCTCTCCACAAAACAATAAAGATTATTTATAAACAGTATCTGAGTTCAGAAGCCTCTGGCTTTCCATTGCAAGCTGACAATACTCCGAATTTTCCCTCAGTCAAATACACTTGGCGCTGGTTCTGAAAGCAGGAAAAAGTTTCCACTTCGGATTTTTTAAAAAAATTAATTATTTAATAACTATTTCCAGTTCCACTTCCCTTTACCAACACACAACAATCACATATCTAAAATTATTCTAGTTTGTGAACCGAGCAAAGCTCGCCCATCCTGTCTCCCCTCTCCCAAAGGTTCATCCTTTTAGACTTTTAGACTCTGCTCCGGGGTCACTTTCTCCTTGACTTTTCCTTCTCCATGATTCCCTCCCCAAACAGAAGAGCTTTTCATGTTATTTCTGATGGGTTCTATTTGGGAACTTGAAAATATAAACGCCTATATAGTGTCACCCGAAGCAGGCAGCACTACACGACATGGTCTCTCCAAACGGGCAGACCTGGGATGAAGCTGTAGTTTGCTTTAAGCCCCTCTCAGAAAGAGCTACAAAGAGATGAGCTATGGGGTTATGGATAAAAAATAAACTACTGAACAAACGGAAACCTCCAGAGGAGCAAAAGCAAATGGATTTTGCAGATCTTCTTGTGAGGTTTCCATTCACTAGGGATCTGAAACCCCTTGGTTTCTGCCTCACAGCCACACTCTAAGAGTCTTCTTGGTTTAAATTTATATACTACAGAAAATTATATACTCACATGCTGACATAGTTCATCATTATTTATAGGAGGCGCACCAGGATTTTTTTTCCCAAGAATATATTTATTACAGATAAGACATGGCCAATCTATCTAACAAACAGAGAACAGGTGTTTTGCTTCAATTAACGTTCAATAATTTCATCTATACTTATTCAACACCCTGCTACCAACACGGCTGTTTATCCATCAGTTGTATAAACACATTTCCATGCGCCAAGCGAGTTTAATCTCCACAACACGCTTAAATCAGCCCTTTCCTTTCCCAAGCTCTCATAACATTTGCAGAGTCCCTCCGAATCCCTGGTGAAATAGTCTGATTTTTAAAAATAATTTCTGAAAGGCAATAAAGCCGAGAAATATGACAATGTGAGCAACCAGCTCGTATTTCATGTCTGATGACACGGGGTCTTTCCATTTCAAAACCTCCCCAACTCTTAGGGAAGTTAAAGTTGAGAGGTGGGGGTGGGGGGGAAAGACAGGAGAGAGAAATGTAAAAAGTTGGAAAAAGCAGGAATTTCCCCCCTCGTTTCACGCAGCCCCCCGTTCCTGTGAGATGCACTGGGGAGAGGAGCGGTCCTGCCCCACGCTGCTCACTGGTAGGGGATTTCTCTGCCTTCACCGGTTTAAACGCGAAAGGGGTGAAGTGGAGTTACTTTGGATTAAACCCCCCCACACCCCCACCTGGAAAGGAGAGTTTGCAGGTCCGTGGGGATTACTTACCTGGTGACATTTACCCACGGCTGGCTTGGCAAGATCTTAGCTCAGAGGCTGGAGAGGGCTCCCCAACCACTCCTCAAACCTCACCTTGGCTGGAGCCTGCAGACTGACTCTGCTTTTCCGACACAGGGAGGATTTTGAGCTGGTTGGGGGGCTCCTGCTACCCTGATGGACGCAAAAATTAAGAATAAACCTGACCTCCGGCATTAAGCCCCCAGCTCTCCTCGCCCATCATCCCGACCCTCTCGATTTATTTTTTATTTTTAAATGAAAATGGGCAGCTTCCTAATCGAGCTCTGGTCCTGGACATGGGGAAACGGGTCATTCTCCATCAAGCTGCAGGGTAGGTGCTCATGGAAAAGCACCGCTTATAGCAATCAGGGAAAACCTAAGGCTTTGGGTGTAAGGTTTGAAGCGCCTTCATAATCTTCTAGCATCAGTAAAAGACCTCTGATAGCAATTTCACACATATGTTTTGTGTAGGCACGGACATATGGACACACACGCACACACCCTCTCACACGGACAGAGAGAAATGCGAAATATATTTTTCCTTCATTTCAGACGGCTATTAGCGTCCCTCAACGTTATTATTAGCCTGTTAATATAGACTCCCATCCCTATACACTTCAGGAAGGATTCGCGATGATTTATCATTCCTAGAAATCTCTTTGCCCTTCACTTTAAATATCCTTCGGTGCTAGGGTGAGAGGGAGAAGGGCGGCGGGGGTAATAGATTAAAGGAGGCAAATTGATCCAGACTGTTACAGCTGAAGTCCAGAGAAACATTTTTTTGCCGTAATCACAGAGCGCACCTTTTCCTTAACCAGCATTTACGACGCCATCGTGCAATAAACGGATTTATCGTCAGAACTTGGGTAAAACTGACCCCGTTACCCCGCATCATTTGGGCTGGGAACCGCACCGAGCTCTAACCCCGTGTCAATCACTCGCTCCGGTGGAAAAGGGAAAGAAAACCAACCCCCAAATAACCCCCAAACCCTGAAATAGTCGGGTTTTCGAAAACACGGGGGGGGGCATTGAAGCGCCGTGTGTGTGTGTGTTTGACACGCACACACACCGTGGGCACATACATGGGGAGGGGGGAGCACGGTGACTGAAAACGCGGGGGATTCCTTTTTTTGCCCCCTTTCTTTTCCACAGGCAATAAATTCAAGGCTATAAAAATCAAAGAAAGCTAATGTAAGTTTTATTAAACTATTTAACCATCACAAGTTTAAGGCATTCTGTAACAAAGCCGGATCAGTGGCGCACTGTATTTTACTAGCCTTGTAAAGTTAAATGAAGGCTTCTGATTTCAGCAATGTGGGGAACTATTTTAGCCCGAGCAAAGCAAGCCTGAGATTATGCCGCGAAACGTGCAAACATATGTTCCTGTGCAGAGATATTAGATATATTTATATATAAGATATTAGAGATATATATATAAGCCTAAAGTCTAAGGCAGGCTTTGCGTGTATAGAGGGGGTTGCGGTTCGGCAGCTTGCTGGTCAAAGTTGCAACGCCAGTGGCATTTTAAATTTCATATTTACCCCCATTATTTTACCACGTTAACAATCCATTTTCCCATTCCAGCTGGTTAATTATTTATAACACCCTCCCCACCACTCCTGCTACCTAGATTCATCTTTTTTTTCTTCACAGAAACGCATATGTGTGTGCATCTATGTACCTATGTACTGCACGCACACATGTGTATGTATATGAAATCACGGTGGGGGGTGTGTGTGTGTGGGTGTTTGTACTTATTCTCTGTGTTTTTGCTATCGTACTCTGGAGCCCGAATGGCAAAGAATACCTTTTATCTCTATTCCCCCATGATGGTTATTAGAGGCAGGGCGAGCACATCAGCATCGTTCTTTTTTTTAAAAAAAATTAATTAAATAATTTTAAAAATCCGCACCCCCCAACCTCCCCCAACCCCCCCCGCCCCGATATTTCAGGAGCAAATCTAAGAAGGGATATTATCCCCAGCTCTGTCCGTTTGGTGGCTTTTCGAAACTCCTGACGTTTTGCAACATTGCATAAACATAAAACAATCCATCCTTGATATGGAATGCAAGGGCGGATGACAGCGCAGCGCAGCCCCCTCGGCTTCGATTGATTTACGCCGAGACTGACGCTTTATCAGGCACACGAAAAAAGTTTGACCAATCATTTTGCTGGGAGCTCACAACACAGCAGCCCAACTGTACTTTGTTGGCTGGGAAGTTGGAGAAGGGGGTAGAGTACAAATCTAGATCTGTCCTATATATTTTTTTCCCTTCATTGAACCGTGCTTTGTATGATGTCTGAGAATGTCCATTTCTGGGACTCTTAGCAATTATTATGTCGACTCTATTATAAGTCATGAAAGTGAAGACTCGCCTTCAGCTAAATTTTCATCTGGGCAATATACGAGTTCCAGGCAAGCTGGGCACAATGAGCATCTAGAATTCCCCTCCTGTAGTTTTCAGCCAAAACCTCCAGTTTTCAGCGCCTCCTGGACTCCTTTGAATCCACATTCTTCTGGTACCCTTCCTGCCGTCTACCATCCATATATTCAACATCAAAGCGTCCCATCTGATAGCAGGTATCTACGGAGCTGGCTGGATCCAGTACCCAGAGCAGAGAACCTCCCTGGGCAGGGATCTGTTAAGGCAGAGCCGCTGCTGGGCCGTCCCGGGGATGTCCATAAACAGGGAACACAGGAGTACAATTTAGAAACTTCTGCTGCAAGGGAAGGGATCGTTTCCAATCAAAGGCCCAGCTTCGAGGACAATAAAGTTTGTGAAGGAAGCGAAGACAAAGACAGGACAGATCAAAGTAAGTTATAAAAGTGAGGAAGTAAACAGTATAAAAGCTGGAGGAGGTGCAATAAAAGGGGACAATGCTGCGTAAAGTTTAAAATCAGGGCTTAAAGAAAACTCTCAGCTTGCTGATGCCAACCTAAGGGGAGAGGTGGGGAGGGGAGAGGGGTGGCATTGTCTCTGCCGGTAAATAAAAATAAAAATAAAAATGATCGTCGTCTCTGAGCTTAAACCGAGTCCAGAGCGGACAAAAGCTGGAGCGAGTCATCCTCTTTCCTACAGAGCGCTGGCTCCGGCAGCAGAGACCACTTTAGTAAGCGGGGAGTAAATGTGCGCGGCTGCGGGCGGTGGGGAAGGGAAGGGACGTGGGGAGCCAGTAAATGTCGGGGAGAAAGATAGGGAGAGGGGAGCGGAGGGAGGCGGTCGGGGGAGAAGGAGAAGGAGAAGGGGGGAAAGAGGAGAAATTACGGAGGAAAAGTTCACGTGGGGGGAAGTAAACAGCAGCGGGGGCTTTTCCGTGCCCGCCGCCCCGGTGTACCCCGGCAGATGCGGGGACGGGCTCGCTCCCGTCCTCATCTCCTCTCGGGTTTTTGGTGGTGCTCGCTCTCTCTCTCTCTCTCTTTATTTTTTTTTTACTCGTCTTATTTGTTTGTTTGGGGTTTTTTTTAAGTGTTTGATTATTAAATGCAACGGTTCAGGGTATGAATATTCCAAAGCCATGCTCCTTCCTAGTTAAAAAAAAAAAAACAACCGAGGGAGGGTGTGCTTTCAACTTAATTAGCTTTTATTTCTAATGTAGCCAGATTGGGAAACAGTTAAACTGCAGCATGTGCTTTTTTTCCGCGAGCTGGCTCGTCTATTTTCCCCCTGAAAAAAAATATAATTAAAAAACCCAAAACGCCTTGGAAATACTGACTAATGCTATCAGTAATGCTATTAATAATACTATTATTAATGATAATAATTGTTATGACAATAATAGTAATAATGATGCAATGGCGTTTGAGTATTAAAGCCTCGGTATCTTCCCCTCGTGCCGAACCGGTTGGTACCTGGTTTCCATCTGAAAGGTAAACCGGAGCCAAAGCCTGAGCAGGAGGCAAAGAGAGAAACTTGGCTTCACGCCCCCCCACCCCCCCCCCCCCAGTAAATATTTTGCAGTGGAAGCCGAAGTTTTCCAAACTGGGAGAGGAGCAGCCCCCGCCGGGTGTAACTCCTCGGAGTCTGTGCAGGGAGCACTGACACGTTCTTTTTCCCCTTGAATTAACTTCTATTTTCCACACACACACACACACACACCCCCCAACATGCAACAGCAGCAGAGATTGCTATTGCAACCATACGATTAAAAATACAGAATATTCTCGCCCCTCATGATTTCCTCCCCTCCTTGTGCAGGATGTTCTGGTGACTTTCCCCCCCACACCCCTTCCTCTCCCCCCCCCATCATTTAACTTGCACACAGACACACGGGCACACACACACACACTCACACACGCACAAAAAGAAACTCCTTTTCTATTGTGCTGGGCAGAGATCCAGAACAAACTGCAACCGTGAGGTGAATGATTTGAGAGAATTAAATATCCAGGTTCTGGTGCTCAATGTCCCTGAAATTGAATATATAAAAATCTTGTCCAAGAAAATGTTATTAAGTTATAAGTAAGTGCAGGGACCCGCGCTAAGAGGATGCTGTGTGGTTTCTATGGCATGTGGTTACGACGCATATTTTGTTTTAAATAATAGTTTAATTTGGGCTGATGTTGAGAGCCTGCCAGGGCTGGAAGACGGAGCTGGTTTGTAGAAAGTACTCCCACCAATTTCCCTGACTCTTTCAATTTTTGAAAGTATTTTGCAATAATGAATCTCCGCCCTGTGTATGGCACAGAGATCTGTTAATTTATTTGCTGGATTTTAACGAAAAGATGTGCCGGAACCTCTTCCCATTCGTTTTCCTGGTTAGGGATTTGTGTAGAGTGGATAGATAAAGCAATATTCGCGTTTAAAATACCTTCTATTTTAACGATCCAAGATATGACCAAAAAATAAACCCAAACCGAATAAAAATCTGTTATGAAGCAGAGTCCTCCGTTGCCATTAAAGGATGGGTACCAGGATTAACAGTATCAATTATTAACAGCTTTCTTCCTCTTTAATATTTAATTCTGCATATTAGATCAAGTCAATTACATTAAGGAAATAGCCGTGCAAATTTGTAAGAGGCAGTACTTACAGGGGAAGATTAAGCGGATTATTTTTTTTAAAATATTCAATATATTTCATTTTCCGTAGAGGAAACGTTCTGATGGCGAGCGCGTGTGTGTATGTATATATTTATAATGGTCCATTGAATTGGTGTAAAGGTTTATGGCTTCAGTCATAATTCCAGGGGAGGCAAAGGAAATAAAATAGAAATACGTGGTCTGCCTCTCACCCTTCATTTTACTCTTTCCCGCCTCTCAGCTCCCCAACGGTCAGCTAATATTTGCATGTGATTAGTAAATGCTCTATTATTTACCCTAAACCCACTTCACCTTTGGGTGCGACCTTCACCACTACCGTGTCGGGGGTGTGTGTGTGTGTAGGGGGGTGATTTCTGCTCCCAAAATGTCGTTGTCCCCCCTCTTTACCCCCTTGAATAGGCTCCCAAAATGTTGTTGCTCCCCCTCTTTGCCCCTTGAATAGGGTAATTCCTGAAATGCCCTTTTTACAAAAGATTCCCACGTAACTTCTCCCACACGCGAGGGTGATGGGCAGCCTGTTATTTATTTTTTGTCTGCATTTGCAGCCCTGCAAATGTCCGAGTCTCTGGGTAACACTGTCCAGATCTCCAGCAGCAGAGTCCATCCAGCCCTCGGAGGATGTTTATTGTATCGAGACCGTTTCTTGCCACATTGCAAAAGAAGGGGGGCGGGGGGGGGGGGGGAAGAGGGAAAAAGAAGGGGGGAAAAAAAGGAAAAAACAACAAAAAAGGCAGGATTTATGCAAGGTTTTTCCAGATCTCCTCTCTCTGCCCTTTTCCTGCGCTATGTGTTTATAGGAGTAAATCTGCAGACACGTGGGAAAACGCGTCTGAAAGAAAATAATCCCTATAATTTTTGCGTTGGGTTCTTTGTATATATCGCCCGGCACGCGGGGATGGGTGTTATGGAAATCTATAAGCGCATGTGGGTGTTTACCTGGGCCCGGGGGAAAGTGGGGGGAGCTCTGGCAGGGGCACGTGTGCACCCAAACATACGTGTGCTCACAGACACGCGTGTGCAGGGACACGTGTGTGCACAGAGGCGCCTGTGCACAAGCACCAATCTGTGCCACACACCACACAGACCTGCGTGTGCGGGGGTCGCAGCTCCCCCTTCCCCTCCCACTCAGGGAGGGATGGGGGTGCGTGTGTGGGGGGGGTACTTGGGGATCGGGCCCTCCCCCCCCCCAATCTGTGCTCGCCCTGACGTTCCCGTATGATTTTCATCTGGCCTCTGCTGCTCGCTCCTGTGGCAGGGAGCATTTTTCACCCGGGCGTGCATATGCGAATGTATAATCTTAATATTTGATGGCATGATTAAAACCTTCTGAGAAACACTCAGGCTGCATCGTATTGATCTTGCTGCTTTTCTTTCAGCCAACCCAGCTGCCAGCTGGCTTCACGCCCGTTCCTCCAGGAAAAAACGATGCCCTTACACCAAATACCAGACCCTGGAACTAGAGAAGGAGTTTTTATTCAATATGTACCTGACGAGGGACCGTAGACACGAAGTGGCCAGACTCCTCAACCTGAGTGAGAGACAAGTCAAAATCTGGTTTCAGAACCGAAGGATGAAAATGAAGAAAATGAACAAGGAACAGGGCAAAGAATGAAAAAAAAACCAAACCCAGAAAAGCGCCATCCCCCCTTTGCCCCCCCCTCCCTCCTTGTCCCCCCCCAGCTCCCAGCCTCCGCGGCCGCGCACCCCCACTGTAGAGCTGCCAAATCCCCCCAACACGGGGGGAAACCCTCCCCGCTTCCCCTCTCCACCTTTGCATGAGGGATGTTGCTTATTCTTCTCTTTTTTTATCTTAGTATTGCCACATCGGAGGCAACTTAGCCCAAACTGCAGCTCCTTTTTAGGGACACACGCTGGGGTTTCTTTCTGTTCCCTTGTTTCCTTATTATTTTGTTTTCCTCCCCTTTCTCTTTTCTTCTCCCTACAGTGTGACACAGACACAGGCTCCTGTCTGAGCAGCAGCTTTCTCTGCTTGCATTTTCTCCATGGAAAGCAAGACGGTAAACACAACTGGCCACAAACCACCCTGGCCCAAGCCCCCACCAAACCTCGCTGTCTTTCTTTAGCCACGTAAGGACAATGATTCTCTATAACACTCACAACACCCCGGCGCACACACACCCACACACACACACACTCTCACACTCACACACACACACACACTCACACGTTGAGGTGGCCAAGGAACCAGACGATTTAATTAAACTCCTGCAAGACAGACACATTCGTAAGGCTTGCGTTTGATTGCACCCAACAAATCATTTTCAATTCGCCAACTTTATACCGGGGGTAGTTGGTTAATGACAGCCCAACTCCCAACCGTGCTGGCTTTCTGTAATATTCCCCCCCCCCTTTTTTTTTTCCCCTCCCCATTAATTAATTATTTTTTTAAAGGTTGTTTTAGTATACGGAATTTTTCTTTGAATTGTGCCATGGTAGATATGTGACTTTGACCTGAAAGTTGAGTAGGATCTTTACAGGCAAACCTCCTCATCTGGTAGTTTTATACTGGGTCACTTGGAAGAGGAGAAAAGACGGGGAGGGAGGCGAAAGAGTGTGTGTGGGGCACTCTCAGAGCCGCATTGTAAATTATTTAGGAGAAAAAGGGGCGGAAGAACCCCTGCCAACTTATTCCTAACTTTTAGAGGAGAGGAAGAATGGGATTTTCTAGTTAAAAACTACCTTAGTAGAGCTATAAGGGAGGGGAAGGTTGTGTTCTTAGTGCTAGCATATTTATAATTTATTGTGAATTGACTTTTCCTAAAGCAGTAGGCTGTTGCAGAGATAAAGTGCCAACCCTAGCCTGTGTGTATTTCTTCCTCCTCCTGTTTGCTGAGATGCTTTTAATACTTGAATGTCGGTGGGGGTTTGTTGGGGTGGGGTTTTGTTGTTTGCTTTTTTGTTTGGGGTTTTTTTGTTGCTGTCGTTGTGGGGTTTTGTTGTTTGGTTGTTGGTTTGGGGTTGGGTTGGGTTGGGTTTTTTTTCCCTTCCCCTCCGCCTGAAGCGAGCTCCCGGCATGTTTTCCCATTGCCACCCGGGTTCCCCCGGGGCCCGGTGCCACGCCGGGGCCGGGGCCCGCTGCCTCCCCGGGGAAGATGCTTCGTCCCGCGGGTGGCACAAGGGGGATGCGGCGGCTCCGCGCTGCGCACCCCCCCTTCCTTCCCCCCCATCCTCATCCTGAAGAAGCCTTTAGAGTAACAAATATAGACCTTGTTGGTCTCATGTCATGCCGGCCAGAGCTGATTTCTCATCTGACAGATCCGCTGGAGGTTTCTCCATCCCGCCCGTGCGGGACTGGTTCCCCTTTATCTCTGTAAGACTTAACTTTGTTTTGGGAAGGGAAAAGGGGGGTGGGGGTGGGATAGTGGGAGGGAGGGGCGAGTCCGGGATGGGGGGGTTTAGTACCAGTTGATTATATGTTGGGTATTGTAAACTGTGTTTGTGGTTGTGTTTCTGTGAATGTTGAAGCTCGTTTTCTGTTTCTACTGTGGCTTTTTAAGTATGCGAAGAGTTCTGCAGTTGATAGTGGATGGAAAAATATCGAAATAAACCTCTCTCGTTTTCTTCGTGTGCAAATTTGTATATTTAGCTGCCAGGAGGCTTTCTAAGGAACAAGGCGAGTGTAAGGTGGCTTGTTTTAATAGGGTGGGGGAAAAAAAAAACCAGAGAAAAGAAAGGAAAAGCAATGTGTTTCTGCTGTGTATCTGAACGAACCAGGGCAAATCTGATGTCAGAAGTGACTTAACTTGTGTCTCCTTAGGGTCAGGTTTTGTGAGACCACTTTTACCTGCTGAACAGAGGTTGCTCTGGGAAGAAGTGATAGGCAGATTTAAGGGGTTCTGGGGGTTTTTTTAGGTTTTTTTAAGTGTTCCTGCTCTCCCCCCTTCCCCCCCAGCCCCTCCCTTCATGATCCAGAGATAAGAATCCAGTAGCTGCGCCTCGGTGCACTGAAATTTCCACCAGTTCGATTCCTCTTGAAAGAAGGAAAAATAAAAAAGAAAGTAAGAAAAAAAAAAAAAAAGTAAAAAAAAATCTCCCACTCCACAGAAACCAGACCCGAAGTGTTTAAGACCATTCCTGGGAAAGTTGTGTGGTGTGTTTTGGGGTTTTTTTGTTGGATTTGTTGTGTTTGGGGTTCTTTTAATGCCTAGACTTTCTCGTGTAAAACTTTCCACCATGAAGTAGCTCCTTGGGGCTCCCAAATTTAACTGTTCTGTTGCCGGAAGGAGTTAAACGTAACTAAACTTCACCCTGTGTCAAAGCCCCTAATCCCCTTCTTCGAAACTCAATTAAGAAATGTTGTTTCGGAGCCATTTTGGAACTGGGGGCAGAAAAAGTTGGTGGCAGCAGGATCATTTATCTAAATCTGGATTTATTAAAAGAAAAAGAAATAAGATACTGGGTCAGAAAAGGTGATTTAGCTGTGTTTAAGCTGGGCAGTCAAATTTTCCAGCTTTGTTTGAGTCTTCTCAAGGATGGATGAATTTCAAATCTGCTTCATGCTGAATTGGTGTATTCCTCATATCCCGAACTGAGTATGGACTTGCCTAAATCCTCATTACTATATTTTTCAGAAGCGTGTCCGTGACTTAATTGATGCTTGCAACCCATCGGCCACTAGGATTTAGAATCGTTTTTCACTTTCCTTAGAGTTGTGGTAAAGAGCGGATATTTTTAAGACGACAATATAAGGTTCTTTTTAAATAGAATTGAAAATGTTAGTTCATTATATTAGGAAATATGCTTACTTTAAAAAAAAAATGTTGGAAAAAAAAACTTGTCTTCTGTAGCATCAGCCCGGATGTATTTTCCAGAGATGTTTAATGCTCCAGAATAAAAATCGATTTTAGAACAACAGCACCTATATGTCATTGTGTTATACTGCTTCATCTAAAATTTCAGAAATATTTTCATTGTGTTTTCCTGCGTTCTTTCGTGGCTCGTTAAGTGTATTATAAGAATCAATTTTTTAATTTTTGCTTAGGTTTAAAAAAAAGGTCCAGAGACAAATGGAAATAACTCCTCCCCGATCCAGCAAGTGCTTTTTGGCCCCATGCAGGCTTGTTCCGTTTCTACAGTTGAAAAAACCTGTTTTATTTTTTTAATTTGGAGACCGTTAATCTCTGGTTACATTTACCAGCGGTCGCTTGTTTGTTTGCTTGTTTATTTGTTTGTTTTGGAAGGTTTCATCTTTACATCCCCCGCATCAGCCTTAGGGGACCAGAAGCAAAGGCGGAGGATGGACTGGCTTTATTTGACTTTCTTTGGTTTATTCCCCTACCGCCCAAGGAAAACTTTGCTAAAGAAAAAATTAGAAGCCCCAAAGAACAAACAGTGAGAAACCCCACCCCGCTTTCCCTGCTTGGCATCACCTCGGATTTGACACGCGGTTCCTTTTTCCAAGGGCTCAACGAGCGGTTCCTATAATTCCCTCTCTAAATTCGTTTGACATTTTATTGCTCATGAAGAAATACAAGAGCTCGGAAAGTGTTTCTATCTCTATATTTAAAAACCAAACAAACCCTAAGACCTGCTCAGCCCCCGCAGGAAACAGGTAGTGAGAAATATAACCAAGAATCTCTTTCCACTAATTTTTAACATAATGGGCGCTCTAAAGGGCAATATTTCACTTCTTAAAAAAAGAAAAGAAAATCCTTTCTTTAGGGCAGCTCTGAAAAGAAAACAAAAGAAGAAGAAAGATATTTGGAGCGTACTGAGGGAAGAGAGAGAAAGGGAAGTAACTTGTCATAAAAAAAGGAAAATTCAGTGCAGTGTGCTGCAATAAAAGAATATGACCGCTATAAAACTTTATAGGGTATAAATTTCTGAAGGTTAAGGAACTAAACGGCTGTAAAGCAAACAGTGCAAGAAAACTTTCAGGAACTCCTAAATTACTACAACGACTTGGGAATGTGGGGAAACCCAACGTGTAAATGCTCTTGTTTCTGCTTAAGTCACATACAAAGTGTCGTGTCCGTGTCTTCTCCCCCCCCCCCTTTTTTTTTTCCTCCTTAAGGGAGGGGATAGTTAAAAAATAAGGGGGGTGAGTAGGAGAAGGAGAGAAAAGGTGGGGAGGGACTTTGGCTAATTTATTCTTCTCTTGCAGATGCCGTGAAAATCCAGCGCTCTGGATGATTCCCTTTGTTCTTTCTTTTTTTTTCTTTCCTTTTCTTTTCTTTTTTTCTTTTCTTCCTCTTTTTTTTTTTTTTTTTTTTTTTTTCCTTTAAAGCAATTCCAGGCTGCCAGAATGCTGAACCATGCACACAACACCACCACCACACGCACACACACTCACACACACGCAGGCACCCCCCACACTCACACACTCGAAGTTCTGGCGAGACGTCTGGGCTTGGGAAGCTCTTTATCGGTTTACAGCTCTGGCCTTCCCCCTCCAGAGCAGAATGACCAATTGTTTAGTCTCGGAATTTGAAACAATAGTGGTTTTCAAAAGCAAACCCATTTTCCCCCCCCTCTTTTATTGCCGGGTAGAGAGACTGGATGCTGAGACTTTCCGCGCGTAAAACTTCAGCGCTGCGGAGCGAGAAGGGAAAACTTGATTTTTTTTTTTTTCCTCTTTTCCCCCTCTTTTTCTCCCCCACTTCCCCCAGTTTTATTTAAGCGAGGACACCCCCCCCCTTTCCCTTATTTTTTTAACACCCACCCCCCTCCCGGAAATCTCCCCCCCTCTGCGCGCCCAACCGCGCAGGCTGCGTCTCCGCACGGGGCCGCGAGGTGGCGCCGTTGCTCCACGTTAGACGCGCGTTTCCCGCGCTCGGCCGCGGGGCTCCGCGTAACACCTTGATTTCATTAGCGGTAGCGAGCGGGCTGTTTGCTGGCGAGCATGAATAATCCCGAGGCATAAAATATAGGGTTAATTATAGCTATTTCGCCGATTTTATAGGTTACATCTATTTTTCCCTGCGAGGGTAAATTATGTGAGGCTTGGGGAGGTGGGGGGTAGGGGATGGGTGGGGGGTAAGGAGAGTTAATCTGGAGGCTCTGTGCTGGGATGCGCTGAGAGGTGGGACACGCATCTATTTTAAACGTTCATTTAGAGGGGAGAACAAAAAAAACCATCGGGTTTTATCTTCTGCTAGTTCGGGTGGAGGTGGGAGGACAGTTTAATTCTCTCCAAAGCGAAGATTTACGTGTGCAGGGCCGGCAAGGAGAGTGGCTCCAAGATTTCGGGGAGAAAGGGGACAGGGAATCATGACATTTTCCCCCTGGCTTTTTAATTTAGCCGTTAGGATGATCTCCGCTTTTTCGGCTCTTTATTGAATATGCTTTATATTAATAGTTATCACCAAAAATCTTATATATCAATCTAACCCAACCAAACCCAAGAGATTTATGCTTTTTTGGAAGTTGAACCAGTCTTTCTCTAGTAGAGTTGCTCCATCTTTTGGCAATGCCCAGTGCTCTTTGCCAAAGGTCTTCACTTAATACGTTTGGAAAGACTTTTAAATGCTACAAAATTGTAAATTCATCCAAAACCCCAATAAATTTCCAACGTTTTGTGATGCGTAGAAACACCCCACTGCCGCGGCAGCAGCGAAAACTCAAACTTTAAACTCCGTTAGCTCACTTTTATTTCGGCCTTTGTTTCTCCCGAATTACAAGACAAAAATCATTCAGACATTCCCAGCCCTTCAGCTACAAATCCCAGCAAGGAACAGTGGCAATCATTTCACTGGAGCTTTTCTTTCAGGCTGGGACGAACACAGGTATTTTCGGGAGGAAAGCTTTCTCCGAAGTTACACCAGAAAATCAGCCCCGATAAGCAGCAGCATCCTGGGGAAGAATGTAACAAATTAAACCGATACCCACAACAGAACAGGATGCGAGCTGGTGGGGTATTTTTTTTTTTAAAAAAAAGCAAAGTTAAGCATCTCCAGACTTTGTTTAAATCCTACAAAAAAAGAAATTTAAATGGACAATTAAATAAATGGGGGAAATAACAAGGAAAATCCTGCCCTGTGCATTCAGTAAAAGGCAGAGTAGTGAAAAGTTAAGGTTTACCTAGGAAAGGGGTTGGGGGGGGGTGTCTTTTCTTTTTTTTTCCTTGTGAATTCCTAATAAATCTTTCCTCCACTGGGTATTTATAAATTATCTTCTCTCTCCCAGCCACACACCCTCGCGCACACACACATCCCCACTTGTTTTTTCTTATAATAGAAACATTTTCCTTTCATCAGGAATCTGAGTACAGTATAGGAATGATTTAAGATCAGCCATTGACTTCGGGTGCATTGGTGAGTTACCATCACATCATGACCATAAAATTCTACTGCGCTTGATAAAAATGTTAACTTCCAAGAACAACTTCCCTCCTGCCTTCTTGGGGTCCACGTATCAACGGGAATTCCTGCTATTTTCTTCCTTTAAAACCTGGAATAGATGGGGGTACACCTCTAAATACACACAGAAGCAGCTTCTTTTCTAAAAGTACTTTAGTCTATTCTTTTTTCTTTCCTTTTTTCCCCCTTTCTTTCTTTCTTTCTTGAAAATTCAAGCACTGCACACCCCCACACCAGGCTCCAAAGCTCTATTTACTTCTGTGCACCATTTCTGGGGTTTTACGTTCAAAGATGAAACCAAAATCTGCTCAATCGACAATAAAAGTGTTGAGAAAAATAAAATGTTAACTTGTCTTTTAGGGGGGGAAAAGCCTTAATTATACCACTGCAAGTACTCCAACAACAATAATTACTTGAAAAGGCTCTTAGACTCGACTGAAATTATCCTTACACAAAATAAAGGAAACGTATTTACTTAAATTATTTCTCTAAGGATGGTTTTAAAGTTTTATTCCGTTACTATCTTTGTTTTCTTTCTTTCCTTCTCTCCCTCTTTCTTCCTGCACTTCTTAATTCCCTGCTTATTCCCACTGCCAATTTTAATGCAAGTGTTTTGGTGGGGTTTTGTTGTGGGGTTTGGGGTTCATTTTTTTTTAACCAACCCCCAGGCAAGCAGACTAACCTCAACATTTCAACTTTTTTCCTCTTTTCCATGTTGCGGAGGTTGAGAATTGTCCCTCAGTTGAAGGCAGGAACGACTGAAACCGTCTTTAATTCACCTTTGTCGTGGCAAAACCGCGCAGCAATGGGAAGCAGCAGAAATCTACCGGGGGGAAAAGGGGGGAAAAAAGGAGAAAAAAAAAAAAGGGGGGGGAAAAATCAGGTTTAAAAGAGAGTCTTTAACTCCTGCTGAAAGCTGGAGGATTGGGAAATACAGCTGGCATTGCGAGGGGCTTGGAGGGGCGCCGTGGGTGTTAGGCAGGCTGGGGCAGCGTTTGGGTTGGGAGGGTTTGGTGTCGTTATTAGCTGAAATACGTCTCGGTAATATTTGCTGACTGCGATAAATGAATTTCAAAATCTACCCCCTGTGTGTTTAGATGGTGGAAAATTGCAGCGTTGGCATCTTAGGGGTAAGTTTGCTCCGTTGTTACCAAATGCCAATAAAATAGAAAGCCTCTCTCCTCTCTCCCTTACCCCATCCCCCCTCTTCTCCCCAGTTTCCATCACAAGTATCATGGAAAGAAAAAAATAAAGGGGGAAAAAAAAATCAAGTTATTGAGGAGGGGGTGAGGTAGGGAACAGCCATCAGTTACTGACCATAAAGGTTCTGTTCTGGGTGTGATAAGCGACACAATACTTTTAGTTCGCAATCATCCCCGACCGCATCTTGAACAAGTCCTCGGCGGGGGAGGAGGCAGGGAGGGGGCTGCGGGAGAGACACAAAAAGTCAATGTTATATATGAAAAACTATAATCATTTTAATTCAATATTGACACCTCAACATCTCGCTGTAATGCGGACGGGTCCAATCGAAACCTCTGGTTTATAGCAGTAGAGGAACGAACTCGTAAAATCCTAACGGCTTTTATGTAGTGCGGTATAAACAACAACAACATCCCCGGCTTTATGGCGTTTTATAGTTTGTTAAACAGTTTACAGCCTTTTTTGGGGCTATTACAAATGCAATTCCCTTCATGTGATAGTTAAACCTTTATCAATAATAAGGAAATTGATCATTAAAATGTTAAATATGACTACCTCGTTTGTTTTAAAATATGTTTAGGGTAAAAAGCTGTATGATTTGATAACTTGTATTAAAATACCAATTACATTTATAGGACCTTTTAAAACTGGTAGCAATTAAATCGTGTTCTTTTACAGTTTTCCAAAGCGACCCTGACATTTAAAAAGGCTAAAACTGCCTCGTTAAAATTTTGAAATTAACGACTGCGAGCGCTTCTCTTTAATTTTCCAACACTCCCCAAAAATCAATCTTTTGGGTGGTCTAGGTATGTGATTTGTTGTGAGGCGAGCGATATCTCATTAATGTAGGTAGTTAAACATATTTAATCCGTATATTCACCCCACCTCCTTCTCCCTTCTCCCTTCCCCTCTCGCTCCCTCTCTCTCTCTCTCTCTCTCTCGCTCGCTCTCTCTCTCTCGCTCCCGCTCCCTCTCCCTCTCTCGCTCCCCCTCGCTTGCTTTTCCTTCTTTATTCTCTCACACTCTTCCTTTCACAATCATGCAGTGCAGAGTCCGTGTGGAGTAAGGAGAAGCCAATAGGATGAGGTTTTGGTAATAGATGCAAATGATCATGAAAAGACACTGCAAAATATGAAACAACTCATTTGCGCTGAAGTAAATCACTGAAAACTGTTTATGAACTGGCATCTCTTCTTGGAAATGTAAAGCGAGAACTCTTTAAGTGGCGATTTTTTTTTTTTTTTAGGGGTGGGGGGGAGGAAAGAATTCAATATCATGCAGGCTTAGAGTTTTGATTATATCCTCCTTTTATATTCCTGGAAATCACAAACTGTCGTTGCTTAGCATCTTAGCGCTTTCTTTTTTTGCTAATAGATTCCCGTGGTCTGGTTTGGTTGGCTTCTATTTTTTTAATTTTTTTTTTTTAAAAATTCTTCCTCCTCCAAACAAATATTCTTATTTAAATTAAAATGAGCTCTTATTTTGTCAACTCACTCTTCTCCAAATACAAAACCGGGGACTCCTTGCGTCCCAATTACTATGACTGTGGGTTCGCTCAGGATCTTGGGGGCAGACCCACGGTGGTGTACGGACCCAGCACGGGGGGCACCTTCCAGCATCCGACCCAAATCCAGGAGTTTTACCACGGAGCATCCTCACTCTCCAGCTCCCCTTACCAACAGAATCCCTGCGCCGTGGCGTGCCATGGGGACCCCAGCAACTTCTATGGCTACGACCCCTTGCAAAGGCAGAGCCTCTTCAGCGCCCAGGAGTCGGACTTGGTGCAGTACACGGACTGCAAGCTTGCTGCCAGCGGCCTTGGAGAGGAGGCGGAGAGCTCGGAGCAGAGCCCTTCTCCGACCCAGCTTTTCCCCTGGATGCGACCGCAAGGTGAGGCGAGATGGAAAGGACAGCGAGGAGGCATTTCCTGAGCCCATAAAGTAGCCCTCTTGCTTTCTTTCTGCCCCTCTTGCTTGCTTGCTTTCTTTCGCTCCCTTTTTCTTCCCCAGTGACTGTATTTTACTGCTTTATGGGGGTAAACTTTTGCACTTGTAAATTGCTTTATAGTTTAATTACCCTGAAGGAGACCTTTTCTTCTGGGGGCTGAGCGAGCCGGGCTTTCTGTGGAAGGAAGCGTCCTTAAAGTTTATGGCACTTTTATAGCCTTAAAAAGCCCCTTCATTTTTGTTTTGCGTTTGATTTGGGATTTCGGTGGTGCTGCTTGTTCTCCCCGGGCTGCAGCTCTTTATTTTCCTTTTCCCCGGGATCCCAAAGAGCCGGAGTCTGTTGTTGTTGTTGTTGTGGTTCGGTTAATAATAAGTGTGCAAGTGCAGGCTTTAGCTGGGCTGCTCGGAGTGGGCTGGTGGGTGACCCCCCCCCCCCCTCCTCCGCCTCCCCTTTCCCCTGCCACCATCACCCTTTTCCTTTATAACCATCTTCCCTTTTATAATATTCTACAGGAGCGTTTCCCTCTCCCTCTTTGCTTCCTGCCTTTGCTCCTGCGAGTCCTTTCTTCCTCCCCCCTCCCGCGTGTGTGTGTGTGTGTGTGTGTGAGTGTGTGTGAGCCTGTGTGTGCCTATTCCCGAGCCTGGTTTATGTATCTTTCAACCTCCTTCTCTTCTTCCCCTCTTCCACCCAACCTTTGCAATTCCCCAGCAGCCGCTGGACGGAGGAGGGGGAGGCAAACCTACAGCCGCTACCAGACGCTGGAACTGGAGAAGGAATTTCTATTTAATCCCTACCTGACCCGCAAACGGAGGATCGAGGTCTCTCATGCCCTGGGATTGACAGAAAGGCAGGTCAAAATCTGGTTCCAGAACAGGAGGATGAAATGGAAAAAGGAAAACAACAAAGACAAGTTTCCCAGCAGCAAATGCGAGCAGGAAGAACTGGAAAAACAGAAAATGGAAAGAGCCCAGGAGGTGGACGAGGAAGGGGAAGCACAGAAGGCGGACAAGAAATAAAAGGATTTTTAAGGACTGAAAGGCAAGCGCTGCTGGGGTGGAAGAGCCCCTGAGCCCCACGTTAATGGCAGTTAATGTAAGGGAGGGGTGGGAAAAAAACCAACAATGCATAGAAAAGAGAAAGGAAGAAAAAAAAAAAAAACAAAACCCAGAAACAACAAAACCCTTTTATTGCTGTAAAACAATATAGCTGTAAGCACCACTTTCCTGATTATCCTTTGATACAATGAACAGTATGCAAAAGTGATCGGGAGGTCTCTCCTGCCTTTTGCCAGTTATTAACTAGTGGTAGTGTAACGCAATAGCTTATGTAAAACATGACTGTGAAATTTTCTCTCTCTCTCTGTCCTTCTCTCTGTCTCTCTCTCTTCTTTCCTGGGGGGTGGCTTGGTTAACATAGCTTTCAATGCTATAGGAGTTACGTGAAATTACATTTGTGCACTTTTTTTTTAAAAAAAAATTTAATTTTCCACCTTTTTGTTGTGATTTATCTGTATGTACTGGAGGTAGCTATTGAAACAAACATCCCAACAACATGAAACTGCCTATTTATGCTATAGTTATCTCTCTCTTTCTCTCTCTTTCTCTCTTTGCTTTCTTTACTTCTGTTCTTTTATTTGGTTCGGGATTTTCTTTCTTTTTTTTTTTTGTGTTTACAATTTTTATGTGTCTCTTCCAAAAAAAAAAAGGGGGAAAAAAAGAAAAAAAAAAGAAAAGAAAACCGTTTTTCTCTCCTTTAGTTAGCATGCGCACAGTGAAGCAAGTTGTAAAGTGATCTTTAGGTTAACTGTGAAAAAGAATGTATACTGTATACGTGAATTACTTTATTGGGGGAACTAATGATATATTTTGTTGTTCTTTCATCACTTTGTTCTATTGTCTAAACCTGGAAGCGGCGGAAGAAAGTTACAATAAAGTTTACAAGCGAGAATTCCGTGACATCATTCTTTTACCCTGCTCCATTTCCTCCAGGACCACTTTGATAGAAAGGAAATAAAAGTCAATTGTGTCGGAGCTGCAGCCCTGGCCATCAAAGACTTCTTTGCCTTGGAGAGATGCTGGCGGGCTGGATCGCTGCTGGGACGGGCGGAGGCAGGGGCTGGGGCCGGGGAGCTGCTGCCTGGGAGCCGTGGGGAAGGGGAGGGGGACGAGGCAACTGCGATGGCTTCTGCTCTTGTTGTTGTTTCTAACAGTTCCTGGGTTGTGACAGGTTGGGAGGCTGTGTGGAAATCCTTCCTGAAGGTAACGTGGTTTTGTTGTTTGTTGTTGTTGGATTTGGGTTGGATTTTTTTTTTTCCTCTTTCTTTTCTCTTTCCTCCTTTCTCCTTCTCTCCTCGGCCACCCCAACTCTCCCCGCAAGATGAACCCCCTGCTCTCCTGCTCTGGGTCTCCCTTCCTTTCCTCTCACTCAGCTGGCTGAGGTTGGGGAGGGGGTGGGGGGAGGAGGATGTCAGTCGCGCAGCTGAGCTGCTTTCTGCTCCTTTGCCTATCGAGCTGCCCTGCCATGGCAATCGAGGAGTGCGGGGACACGCACCCATCCCCTTGCAACATAACCTTGGGAAAGGAGAAACAGTACAAACCCTGGATGCACATCCACCATTGCCTGGGCTGCTTTTAGTGCCTGCAAGACTTTCTCCCTAACCCACCCCCCTTTAGAAAAAAAAATAATCACATTTTGGAAGGTCTCTCTGCTTCCCCAGCAGAAAGCAAATCAGCCAGCTGGTAAGGTTTTTACTTCTAACTGCAATTGAGTCCTGCAGAACCGCTGACACGCTAAACAAGGGATCTGTACAGTCGTTATTTTTCGCAACAAGAAAAGCAAATGCCAGCTCGATACGGAGCTCAAAGCCTGTGGCACTGGAATAAATTACATATAGAGCTGAATGGCATTTGGAGGAAAAAAAAAGACCCCTGAAACTATTAAGTATCAATAAGACATTTGTCTTTTTTTTTTTTTTTGGGGGGGGGGGTGGCCGAGGAGGGGGCGAGGGTCAAGGGGGGAGGGAAGGGAATTATGTACAGTCTTGTGAAAAAAAAAAAAAAAGTACTTCGGGGCCGGGGAAATGGTGCGAAGGAGGGAATTTTAGACGGGATCAATAAAGGGATAAATAGAGCTCCCTTCCTTTTCCTCCAGCAGAGAGAGACCGAGAGGGAGACGCTGGTTTATCAGCAACGTGCTTTTACCACCCCCACCCCCCCTCCCCTTTTCGCTTTCTCCCTCGGTCTGAGCTGAAAACTGATTACAGGTTGCTTATCGACTCCAGCACAATTTCACCCCTTCCAGCATAGATCTTGGAGGGTTTTATATCGCATCAATTATTTATCATATTTTATAAATCCAGCAGCACTACAATTTTTTGCCCCCGAGGAGGGAGCGGGCGGCGATTGGCGCCGCCGGAGCCACGTGCCCGCGCGTCACATGGGCCGGGAGGAAAAAGGGCTCCTTTTTGGTGTAAATCTGGACTCTAATTCCGTAATATATCACGGTACCTCGTAAAACCGACACTAAAACGTCCCGACCTACAAATCACCCGGCCAAATTATGAGTTCATTGTATTATGCGAATGCTTTATTTTCTAAATATCAAGCCGCAAGTTCGGTTTTCCCATCCGGAGTCTTTCCCGAGCAAACTTCTTGCGCTTTCGCCTCCAACACCCAGCGAGCGGGGTATGGGGCCGGATCCACGCCTCCCTTCGCCGCCTCCATGCCCGGGCTCTACTCCAGTGGCAGCGCCGTGCACCCCCAGCCCCCCAGCATGTATTCCTCCGGTTACAGCCTGGAGCCCGGCTCCTTCAACATGCACTGTTCCCCTTTTGAGCAAAACCTCTCCATGATGTGCCCGGGAGATGCTTCCAAGCAGAATTGCAGCAAAACGGACCAGAGGGACTCAGATTTGCAAAGCGACAGTAACTTCCGTATCTACCCCTGGATGAGGAGCACAGGTAAGCCCCAGCCGCTCTAAAGAAAGGAGCCCGGAGTGGGGGGTGGGTGGGGGGAGTGTAAATTATTTGATGGCGTGCGCGGGGGGTGGCTGAGGGGGAAGGGGGGGAAGGGGAGGGGGGGGGGGAATTGTCCCCAACTCCTTTCATGACGTTTCACTGAAAACGCATCTTCAAAAGAGAGAGGGAGAGAGCGACCCCCACCCCCCCCGCCATAAAGCCGTCCTTTTAGCTTTAAATATTTATTGGTGTTGCTGGGGCTGTGTATGTGCCATGCAAAAGGCAGTTTGTCTTAGAGGGGACAGACAGAGCTGCAGAAATAATGGCCAGCCCCTTCTTCTCCTATATTTACAGGATGGAGATTGTGCTACCCCCATGTAGATATAGATATAGATTCTGAAAGAAACTAATTATGGGAGGTGCTTGCAAGCTTGGTTTGTTTTCTGTTAGATTGCGAACCCTGCATTTGCCAGTCCCTCACCACAATGTCCCAGACACTGCAATTAAGCGTAGCGTGTTGCCATCAGAAACAGCAACACATCATTCCCGCTGCAATTAAAAGCCCTGCTCTCAAATCGGTGACACTCCGTCCGGAATCCGGATGGATGGATGGATGGATGGATGGATGAATGGATGGATAAAGCAGGGGGAGCATGTTTATCCGTGTGACCTCCTGAAAAACATCACCGCGGAGGAGTGCGGAGTGCTCCGCACGTTGGGAAAAGCTCTTGAGGGACCATGGGGTGCTCAGCGTTGGCCTACTGGAAGGGGAGGCTAGGTGTCCTCGGGACGCTACCTCGGCATTGGGCAGCGCAGCTCCGCGGAAGGCCGCGCAGTGCTACGCGCTAGCGGAGCGGGGCGCGGAGGACGCCCCGCGTGGGGACACGCTGCCGTCACACATGTGTCCCAAACCCAACTCCGCTGGACGCCGGGTGGCCGCGCTGCCTTCGGTCACCAACGCGCTCCGTCTCAGGGTATTAATGTCAATTAACATTTAATAAACATCCATTTCCCTCGGGCGGGAACGGTCCCGGGGCGTCCCGGCTCCCCCGGGTCCCCCCTCCCCGGCACTGAGCGCACCGGGGCCGGGATGGGGTCTCCAGGGCCGAGCTCCCCCCGGCTCGGAGCAGCCCGGCTGTTGTCCGTGTGCACGCGTGGTGGTGTTTACACTCGTGTAATCCTGAGAAGGGGGGGAGAAAGGCGCTGCTGTCCCGGCTGGGAGCGCAGGGGAAGGCATGAGCTCATTTTCCTGCCGCTCCGGCTTCGCCTCTGCCGTGCCAGATTGCAACTTGAGAGCATCCCTGCGAGCGAGCCTCCCTCCGCGGCCACATATTCGGAAAGGGGCTCGTTAGTAACCCTCGGGGGCGAGGGGAGTGCGGGCCAGCCCCCCTGCGAAGCGGAGAGGAAAAAGAAAACAGCGGAACAGCCAATGTATAGCGACTTATAAAGGCAGGAGTTACCCTCACACTTATTTGGTGGTCAGTTCTTTCCATTACCTGCTCCATAATTCATTCACTTTTACAGTTGATTTATCAAAGACCAAATATTTCTGGTCGTAAACATTTCATCTCTGCTTTTATCTGACTTCAGATTTAAGAAGCCCCCCCTCTCCCCCCTCGCTTACCCCCCTTTTAGCCTGTGACGCTGCGAGGATCAACATTAAGGTTTGGAAACAGGGCAGACGCTCGGGGTCCTGAGCTCAAAAAAAACACTCCTCACCCCAAACCCCAACGCCCTGGATGCTCTGGGATCTGCTGAGCCTAAAACCAGAGAAACCGGACCTCGGTCGTAAAAGCGGGGTTCCCTCTCCCAGCCCCCCTCCCTCCTCCGGTGCTTCATGCCCACTGTGCGAACGCGCTTGTGGAATTTCATCAGCGAGCAGAGATAGAGTTGTCATCCCTATTCAGCAGCAGTTTATGGCTCTCCCCTCAGCGGATTTTACAACCCACATTCCACGACCTGCACATTTTTACTTTACAGCTAGCCTGGCTATTTTGCCTTTTTTTTTCTTTTTCTCCCCCCTCCCCTCCTTTTAATGACTGGATCTTTTCTTCTTTTAAAAAGAAAGGGGGGGGTAAAAAAAGGGAAGAAGAAGAGGAGTCCGGTGGAATGTGTGGAGGAGAGGCCGAGGGGCTGCTGTTCGCCATCCCTGCTGCTCTGGGAAAGAATACATTATACTATAGATATACATAGCATTTACATAGAAAATAGAGTCAGGATCACAAACACCATATTGTAGAATTATTTCCAATCAGATTGCAGGAAATGTCGGGTGGAAGGGAGAATTAGGAGCTGGGCCCTTTCCAAACCCCACTCGCAGGCAGCTGGAGGGTGGTGGAGAGTCTGGGGTGAGCGTCGAGATGCTTCTCATGTGCAGACACCCCCACAAAGAGCTGCTTGGGGGTAACAGCTCCCCTGTCTCAGCCTCAGAAGTCAGTGCTGTGCCCAAAATATCCCCTGAAATAATTAAGACCATCACACACCTTCCAAGCCGGCGCCCTGATGACAGCTTTAAGAGAGGACAAATAGTTGGATTTGTGTAGGTAGCAGATGCCTCTCTCGCTCAACCGTGTTTCTGGCTTTGCCAACCCCCAGAAATTTCTGGGGTCTAAATGAAAATTGCAGCAGGAGCTCAGAGCCTGGGGGGTGCTACGAGGGCAGGAAACTTTCTGAAGTTTGTTGTTGGCTCGGAGACACGCACAGGAACACAAAAATAGCACCTCACGCTTTTCCGGGATGAAGGGAAATTAAAGCTGGGGTGATTTGGTGTGGGGGAAGCTGAGAACAAGGGGGTGGGCAAAGCCTCGAGCCGAAGAAGTTGATCTTGCAAATAAAAAGAAGGGTTGTCCCAGGTTGTGGATATCCTCCGGGAATTTTGTCCTTCCCGTGGGACTGCAGTGGGTGAGCGCCTGCTAGGCAGCACCCAAAGAGAAAAACAAGAGAGCAAACCAAGCCATCAGCCCCTAAAACATCTCCCCCGAAGCCCCAGCTAATCTAAATCTGCATCTATTTCCCAGGCACCGACAGAAAACGCGGGCGCCAGACCTACACCAGGTACCAGACCCTGGAGCTGGAGAAGGAGTTCCACTACAACCGGTACCTGACGAGGAGGAGACGCATCGAGATCGCCCACGCCTTGTGTCTCACGGAGAGACAGATCAAAATCTGGTTCCAGAACAGGCGCATGAAGTGGAAAAAGGAAAATAAAACTGCCTGCTCCGGCTCCAACAGCCAGGAAAAACCAGACGCGGAGGATGACGAGGAGGAATGAAAGGGGCCAGAGGTGGATGCGGGAAAGGTGGAAATCCACGCGAGAAGAAAATAGGGAAAAAACACACAGGAAAGGAAAAAAAAAAGAGAAGAGACTATATATTAAAATAGATAAATGATAAGTGCATAAATAATTAAAAACCCTAGAAATGATACATTGTGTTTCCTGACACTGAAAAAAAAATACTACCTATATTAAAGTCTTTTTTTTTGTTTTTTTTTGTACAATAGAATGACTATCTACCTATTAAACGTGGCTTTAGAGTCAGAATAGACACATTTTTCTATGTGAGTCTTCCTATAGTACCAGTAATTTGTAAATCTCCGTTTGTACTTCGCTGTGTACTTTTTGGTATGAAGTAACGTGGACGTGTTTAGCACCTTTAATTTAGAAAATGTGACCCCCCGAAAGTCCGAATGCAAATTATACTTAGCGTATATAGTCCTGTACATAATATGAATGATTATCACGCCTTCTCCCTGTCAACCTCCGTGGTTCTTTTCTCCTTGCTATGCTCTTTCGTCTGTGTATATTTTTACCTGGATTTCTTCATTGTTCGAGTCTCTAAGGGAAAAAAAAAGGGGAAAAAAAAAGAGGAATTAATATTGTACTACGTAAAATGTTGTATATCAAAGTAGCAAATTATTTAATGGCGACGCGTTGCTCTTTTTTTTTTAATTATTATTCACCTTGTCTGTGATTATTATTCTTCGAAATAAAAAGGAAATCTCCAATAATCTACCCGCGCGTTGGGCTCCTTCCCCTTCTCTTATTAAAATGACAGACGGGCTTTTGGAATAGCTGTTTCTCGAATAAAATAATTATATTAAAATATCCTTTTAGATTAATACATGGCCCGACCTATCATCCTGAATTTATATACATATATCATTTTATTTTTAGGCCAGCGTCTCCCTTCAAAATTTCCGTACCTTTTCAATAGATTGGTCCAATATATTAAGATATAATTGATATTCGGGGCTCTGGAAATGCAGGCTGCCCTCCTTTCTCTCTCTCCCTCCCTCTGTGATCGCGCTTAGGCTATTACTGAAGTAGGCAAGAGCATAAAGGAGGAATGTAAAAAAGGCGGAATCAGCCCAAATAGTCTCTCCGCACGTTGATTTAATTCTCTTCTTCTTGTAACTAATTAGTACAAAACCTACCTATTTTGCCGTGCCTTTAGAAAAGATATATATAATTTTTTTTTTTAAATTCAGATTCTCCCTCCGCCCTTCAATTACTTTACTGCGGACTGGAACTCTTTCATTAGCACCAAATAATGTTTAGCATCAGAGCACGCATA